>JAVIAB010000046.1:12916540-13606540 GCA_032433765.1 Megaustenia siamemsis
AAGCCATATTGCCTCAGAATTTTCCACAAAGTATCTCTATGAATACTCTCAAATGCTTTTTTGAAGTTGATGAAGTTAAGTACAAAAGGTTTTTGCTTTTCAATGTGTTCCTCCAATATAAGTCGTAGAGTAAAAATGTGGTCAATTCAACTTCTCCCTTTTCTAAACCCAGCCTGTTCTTCCCGCATTACTGTATCTATTGAATCCTTTATTCTATTTAGAATGTTTTTGCAGAATAACTTTGAGGCAACTGACAAAAGTGTCACGCCTCTCCAGTTGTTACAATCTCTAAGATTGCCCTTTATTGGAATCTTAACAATGATTCCGTTTTTCCATGTGTGAGGCGTCTTTTCTGCTTTCCAAATGATGTTGAACATTTGTTGGAGATGTATTAAATTATGGCTATCAATTGCTATGAGGTTCTCAGCTGTTAATATATCCTCTTCAGCAGCCTTGTTGTTGGCCATACGCTTTAAGGTGGTTTCTATTTGGCTCAAAGGTGAAGTCATTACATTCATATTAGTCACCTCCGTTATTCCTTATGCTAATCAATTAGTAGGTATTTACTATCAAATACTTTAAAAAACCCAGTTTTGTTTCTGCTATATGTTTCTCGGGGGTTGGCTCTCATTTTCCCTCTGTCTCTTGCGTTGATTGTACACACTTGTCATAGTTTCTACTGTCAATCCTTTAATTTTTTCTCACTTCACTTTTGTTTTTGTCTCTACTTCATTCACCTCTCATCTCAAAAGATGACATTAAACTATATAACTAATTATTATTTAATATTAATATGTAAGCAATTACAATTGATTCTAACAAAATATAGATTATTTCTATTAGAACTAGCAGAAAAGAACATATCAACCATGATAATTGATTGCAGATGTCATAATTAGTTTAGAATATATACGTCTTAAGAAAAAGTAGTATATATTCCTTCTAATAATTTAGTTCAGCTTAATTTAGTCGACGGATTATCCTCAATGTACAATGAACATCTTGTCCCCCAACTCATTAGCTAATAACGACGCAGAAATACAAGAAATGCCATACACCAGCTGTGACTTTCTTTAGTTTAGACATTATCTCACTTGACTCGAGGATCCGACAGTAATACCAAGCCTGTAGATTAATCATGAAAACCCTCAGAATTTTCATCTTGTCCTTTGTATTTTAGAAATATTTTATTAATCGCAAAGCTACATATTCGGGGATGTCGTAATACTCACAACTTCTGTAAACAATAGATGCGCCCATAACGCTTCATTCACTTAAAAGACAACAGCCAGATGCACGAACACCGTATCGCCGGAACAGAATATTCAAAGTGAAATCTTTAGTCGACTTAGCGTGGAAATCCACATGAGAGAGTTGGACAATCCAAAAACAGATTAATAATCTAAACTATTTTATAAAGTTAATCACTAATGCATGTCTTGTAGAAGTATACAACAACTAATTCAAACTATTTATAGCATGCGGTTTGCAGATGAACAGCATCAGTGGTTGGAACGTAACCAGAACTAACACACTTTTTGTAACGAAAAAATATCCGATAGATAGAAAGATAGACATACAGATAGACAGACAGACAGACAGACAGACAGACAGATACACAGATAGGCAGAGAGACAGACAGACGGACGGACGGACGGATGGATGGCTGGACGGATGGATTTATGGATAGAACGAAATTATTAATTTCTCGCAGCTGTTCTTTCATCTTAAAAAATGTTAGAGATAGATATCCCCCCCACCATAGACACTTTCCATCCAAATGATCTAGATTAGGAAAGACGAACGTCAAGATAACCTCTTCTTTTATAATTGCTTTTATTTTCTTACCGCTTTGAAACACTCTCACTTCAAATCATACTTTTGCTATTGCCAACTGCGCACTTTGGTTTACTGTCTGAGGGCGCGCTAACTTTCACGAGCTGATCACGCGTTGTCTTCATAGATAACGAGCCTATCGTTGAGTACTTTGGTAATAATGGGCGCCCATGGTGTACTCTCTCACGTCGTTTTTGTGCAATTGTTCTGTATATTCAACCATCTGTGGACATTAAAGAAGATAATTAATTGAAGAAGGTAGTTTATTTCGTCAGACAGAAGTCCATGCGTAGGATGTAAACAAATTATCTGGATCTTTCATCTCCACAAGCTGTTGCTGGGTCTTCTTTGTTCATCGATTCGAGTTCTTTTGTCAGCGCATATCTCAGCTCCTTCTATTTTCTATAGTGCAAGGTAATCTTGATAATCGGCTTTCATCGGCGCCATCATCATCGACGGTACGCGGCGAGAAGTATTCATGCAGGTTATATATGTGTCTAGTATTTATCGTTTGTTTCATCGGGCTGTATGGTATCTGAATATGATGAAGATTATAGAGTCTCCACATATCGATCACAGTCAAGAAATTATCTCGACTCCGACTCTATCACAACGGTGTTCAAGATTTAAGAGCTAACGGTCACTTGTATCACATTCAGGAGTGTCGCATTCTTTTTCTCTCCGGATAATACTGAAATTAAGAAAAAAGAAAATATTTTCTTTCTACTCCAAAAGATATGTAGTCATTACATTCATATTAATCACCTCCGTTATTCATTATGCTAACCGACTAGTAGGTATTTACTATCAAATACTTATAAAACCAACTTTTTTCTGCTATCTGTATCTCAGGTGTTGGCTCTCATTTCCCCTCTGTCTCTTGCGTTTATTGTACTCACTTGTCATAGTTTCTAATGCCAATCTCTTGATTTTTTCTCACTCCACTTTTTTGTTTTTTGTCTCTGAGAAGACTGAGATTATCATCATCCAAGAGGAGACATAGATTTTCATCATCCAAGAGGAGACATAGATTTTCATCATCCAAGAGGAGACATAGATTTTCATCATCCAAGAGGAGACATAGATTTTCATCATCCAAGAGGAGACATACATTTTTTCATCCAAGAGGAGACATAGATTTTCATCATCCAAGAGGAGACATAGATTTTCATCATCCAAGAGAAGATAAAGATTATTATCATCCAAGAGAAGATAAAGATTATTATCATCCAAGAGAAGATAAAGATTATTATCATCCAAGAGAAGACAGCGATTATCGTCATCCAAGAGAAAACAGAGACCATCATTATTCAAGAGAAGGCAGATATTATAATTATACAAGAGATGACAGATATTAAACATAGTGAAAGATTAAACAGCTCACTGGTTACTCGCTTTTCTGACTGGTCTTCTCAATTTTCCTGCTGTACTCGTATCACGCCTGATATCTCACACTGCCCCATCTTTTTATTGTGGGTCGTCGTACAACCTTTAGTTAGGATTTTATAGAAATCTAATATGTCCGTTCTACTCTTGTAACCAAGTATCATCAACCTCAGGTTGAACTATTTCAACATGACGTCACATTAGTGACCTAACCTGCTTTGAAAACGTGCGATACTATTGAGAGTAAATTGATTGTAGTGTAGTTTACATACAAATTGTTTATGTCGTAGTTTACATACGAACTGCTTATGTGATAGTTTACATAGGATCTGAAACATTTTTCGCCTAATGTCCAGCAAACAAACTTTATATAGATGGTTGCTATAATACAACAGACAAGTATATTTTACAAATATTGATATTTTTAAGTGACGTCTCAACTGATAAAAGAGCATAGATTTTTGGACCACTCTAAACAAGGAAATTAGAGGTTCATTGGCTCCTGCTGTCCATGATAGTGGTGAGGATTTTAATCTCAAGTCACCAACTGGAGCTGTCACAGTAAAGACCAACAGCCGTTGTTACGGAAAACAATAAGTTGCTCCTTGGAAACACATAAACTAGGCATCAGAATTATCACAAATAATTTTGAAAACCTCTGGTATAAAATATCAGGATAAGGATACGGAGCGTATATTATTACATTTATCCTAAAGAGAAATCCAATAACCGACGATATTGAGACGCGTGAGCGAAACGTATTGATCGGAAGGGAAATCTAAGCGTTTATGACGTGAGAATAAAAAAAAATATATTGCATCCGATTTTAAAAATAGACAAGAGACTGAGCAACGATAAGGAAAACAGAACTTGAGAGAAAGTTAGAGAAAAAATATGTGGAGATGATATAGTCGATGAAGAAATGAAATTGCTAGTCTCTTGTATGTGACAATCAAGAAACATTCAGTCGCAGGACATCAAAGTGGAAATCTGTTGCAGCAATAATTGGTTTCTTTGTTCCCTTTATTCTAACGTTATTTCGAAGCTGCAGAAAGTGTATATAACGAGACCCTGGCGAGGTGTTAATTAAATCGTTCTCAGTCTTTGACTCCTGAACTTCACAGCTCTACACCAAGTCTCAACTTACGTCCACGTAAGTTATAAGTGTTCTTTGTCTGTGTTGCTTGTAGGCGGCCCAGTTAACATGTTTGTTCTTGCTGCTCATAGGCGGTTCAAAATACGTGTTGTTTGACTTTGTTGCTTGTCGGCGGTACAGTATATTAGCTGTTTGTCTTTGTTGCTTGTAGGCGGCTGGGTATACGTGTTGTTTGACTGTGCTGATCTATCTGCTGATAGATCTTTGAATTTGCTGCTCACCTGGCGTGTTTGTTTTTTCTTTGATTGCGGCTCAGTAAACTCACAATTTTACTTTTCGATTTACAGAATGAGTTTAAGTACTGTTTATATTTGCTGTCTGTAGATCTATATTATTATTTATTTTTATATTATTTATTTATTTATATTATTATTATTATTTATTATCACCTACGCCAGCATGCATGGTACTTGACTTTACGTACCTCTTGTATAAAATGTTTTTTATTTCCATTTAGAACGGATATTTCATTTATTTTACGTACATTTATGTTTGACAACTGTTTGGTGTAGTGTATCAATTATCATTTTATAATCTTCATCTGACCACAGACTGACACGTCTGTTTGACTTCTTGCATGACAAGCACAAGGTGTTTCCAATGTCAGCATTCCGTCGCCACCTTTCTTCAGAGTACATTAGGTGCTCCTTAAGATGTTTCTGTTCTTAACTGTTTCTACTCATTGTCCTTCGTGTTGTTCTTGTACTTTTGTTCACCTTCCCTACTGTTATCACTGCTGGACAGTTGCTATAATTATTCCCGAATCTCGACAGATCTCGTGAGAGGCTGCGGGAACAGAGTGGCTCGTTTGTTTCTCTATAGTTTAGGAGAATCAGGTTTTAAATTCCAAATATTTAATATTTTATTGTCGGACTGAGATATCTGCCACTTAGAGGTTTAAACAACATTCTAGAATTGGTACCAGATCATTTCTCATGGAGAACAATTCAACTTGCCTGATAATTTATTATATCATCCATGCATTGTCACGTAAATACTTCTAGCAGCCCGTACTGTAAATAGCCCGTACTGTAAAATAAGTAAAAATATTCTCTTTTTCATGACATGTAACGTGTGTATCGTGGCTGTCGGCCTGCTTTTAGTGTCTGCATATTCCCATAGTGGCATCCCTTGATGTAAGTAATTCATGACTGCTTATTTTAGAAGACAAAATATTTACTGTCATATGGACCCAAGACGTTCGATAGCACATTGGTCAGTGACTCATAACTGACATTTTTTGTCAAAATCAGGAGAAACTGATATTGTTCCTAGAACTCATCCTCGCTATATCTCAGGAATAGAACTAACCAGTATAGCGATGTTGTAAGAATTTGATAGAAAAGCACACCCGCACCAAAATTATCATGCTGAATCGGATGTACTGTATCGGGTTAAAAGACACCAAATTTCTTTAGCAATTATGGCGAAAAGTAGTCATCGATCGTGTGGACCAGATGAAGAAGCTTTATATATATAGTGTTGGGCCCCTGGACAGAAAGAGTACTGCCCCCCCCCCCAGGAATTAAAAATAATTGGTTGATAATATTAAAAATGATGTATTATTTACTAATTTCAACAAAATTGTTGTTAAAAATGCTGTACAGCTGCAACTATAATCAACATTAAACATGAAAAACAGAGAAAAGATATTTTATTTACATAATTTATAGCATTACACATGATATTTACAAAAAAAATGTACACACAAAAACAGATATTTACATGTTTTTTTTTTAAATAATACGCATCATAACATATTACATCTATTACACAGTGTCAAAATCCTGAACAATTGAAGGCACGATGAACTTCTTTCTGAACTGCGGTTAACTTCGACCAGGAAAAAAAAAATTGGACACCCAAATTTAATGAGGGGCCCCCAGGCACGGCTTATAGACATAGAGGGCCGGAGAGAGAGTTGGAAGTAATTGATAAACTGAAATGGCCCGTTCGCATATAAACACAAAATTATGAGATTTTTATAAAATAATACTTAATTTTATACGGGTTTTCCGAAACCCTACAACATATTCGCATGGGGTCCCTATGATCGTGGGCTCCCGGGCAAATGCTCAAAGGGCCTATGGGTTTAGACGGTCCTGTATATATATATATATATATATATATATATATATATATATATATATATATATATTTATATGGTCTTTGGAGTCTTGACTGATGTCGAATGAACCCGCTTATTTTGGATAGACAGATCAGAGAACAGAATGAAGTAGATACATTGAATTTCCCCATTGACCTCATTTTCTTTCTAGTGCGCTTTTTATCTTCTGATTTTGACATTATCGCTCCCTTGATTATCACTGTGCCGTTTTTTTGTTCACAACGTGCTACAATCTGACGCCTGACTTTCCCAGTTTCTTTTCTTGTAGAACAAATTTTTAAAGGAAGCCTTGCATACACTCTTCACTATCAGCACATGTCTGAATAGAGGTGTACTATGCACACAACATTGAGAATGTATAATCCTAGTCTTGAGTGTTAGTCTTCTCTTGGCCCATGCTCTATCTTCAAGTTTTACCAAATATCGAAGCCACCTTTCTGAATCGGGTATTTATCTCTTCATCAAGTGTGAAGGTAGTTGTGACCATAGAGCCGATGTAAACGTGTGCACAGATGCAAGGTGTGTGTTATTTAATGTTATAGTTGCGGGTATGACAATACCCTTACTTGATGTAAAAGTATATAGAGGTGCATATGAGGGTTCAGAACATCATCTTCAGTTTGTCAAACACAAGCTTAAACTGAAAAGTTATGAAGTATTTCAATGTAGGGATTCTTAAAGAGCAAGCAAGTAAAGATAAATTTGAAGTCACAGTATCAAACAAATACCACGTTGTCTTTCCTCTTCTTTCTTCTTTTCTCTTTCACTGGTACCTAAAAGGTGTCGTGGTTTATATCATTTGTCCTTCTTGTGCTGCTCGAATTGTCTGAATTAGTGATTTTCCTTTGTTGTTACATGTCTCTATCACTGCATCTATCCATCTTCTTCTGGGTCTTCCTCTTGGTCTTTTTCCATGCATTCTCGAGAAGAACGCCATTGATGGTGATTGGTGAGGATTTATTCTGACCAGGTGGCCGAACCATTTAAGTTGTTGTTGTTCTATATATTCTTGGCAGGGTTTTGTTCCTACTATTTTTCTTATGGTTTCATTTGGTATTCTATCTCTTCTGGTGTTGTTTGTTACTTTTCTCAAGCATCGCATCTCACATGTATTGATCTTTCTTAAATGTGATTTAGAAAGGGTCCATGTTTGACTTTCATAGCACAAAGTTGGTATGAAGATGTTATTTATCATTTGTTGTTTAGATGGCATAGAAATGTTTGGATGTCTTAACAATGGTGAAAGCTGGTATGTGACAGCATTTGCTTTTTATATTCTCATGTCAAATTCTCTGTCTAGTTTTCCACCACGTTGTCCAAAAGCTATAAAATACAATAAATATGGGAGAGCATTAGAAACAGATAAAGGATATATGTGCAACGTTTGAAATACTTGGGCACAGTGATAACATCAGATGGAAGATGCAACACAGAAATAAAAAGTAATATAGCTCAGGCCAAAAAAGCATTTCAGAAAATGAAAAATATCTTATGCAACAAATCTATGTCAATAGAAATGAGAAAAACAGTTCATCAATGCTATATCGAACCAATTCTGACCTATAGAAGCCAATCATGGACAATAGACAAACATATGAAAGGACGATTAGAGGCCACAGAGATGGGATTTCTCAGAAGAATGTTGAAAGTTCCCTGGACAGCTAAAAAGACCAATGAGCAAGTTCTCAAAGAGGCCAACACAAAAAGGGAGCTCTTAAAAAACATCAGAAAGAAGCAATCAACATTTTTTAGACACCTCATGAGAAGTGGAAAGTTGGAATACTTGGTTACAACTGGCAAAATAAAAGGAAAGGGAGATCGCGGACGACAAAGAGAGAAAATACTGGATAGCTTGGTGTCAGGGCATGGAAAAAAGTCAACAACAGAACTGATACGATGCACTGTGGATAGAAGATTGTGGAAGGACATGATCGCCAACGCCAACCGGTACGGTTCATGATGATGATGATGAAAGGATATACGGAAGGAGACATGTGAAGATCCTCTGGGAAAAAGAGAAAATCAGAATAAGGCACGGTTGACAGCAGAGACCATATGGAAAATGAAAGAAAGAAAAAATATATACAAATTGAAGCAAAACGATAAATGTTAAGACCAAAACACAGGGAATTTACATCTTAAGTGAACAAAGAAGTGAGGATATGTATTAAAAGAAGTACGAGGAAATATATAGTTGAACTAGCTAACAAGGCAGAGAAGGCGGCAAACAAAGAAAATATGAAAGAACTGTACAACATAACAAAGAAAGTAAGCGGAATATGTGAACAGATCAATGCTTTTGCTAAAGATAATAAATGAAAGTTACTTAGTAATATAAGGGAGCAAATGAAGAAAAGAAAAAAAACACTTTAAAGAACTCTTGAACAGGTCAGGCCCAAATAAACCTCCGGAGATACCACCAGCAGAGGAGGAGTTCCATGTTAACTGTGGAAAGCCAAGCAAGAGGGAAATAATGAAAGCCATTAAGGCATTAAAAATGGTAAAGCCACATGACCAGATGCCATTCCTTCAGAAGACATCAGAGCAGATATTAACACCTCTACCAAGATGTTACATAATCTAGTAGATAAAATATGTGAGGGGGAAGAAATACTTAAAGACTGGAAAGAAGGTTACAAGATCAAACTACCAAAAGAAGGAAGTTTACAGGAATGCGCACATTATATGGGTATTATGTTACTGTCAGTAACAGGACAAATATTAAGCAGAATCGTTATGAAGAGACTAAAAGAAGCAATAGAGAACATTTGAGAGATGAACAATCAGGTTTAAGGAAAACCAAATCATGCGCTGATCAAATAACTACCTTACGTATAATAGTTGAACATAGATTGAAACTATAGTCTCCACTTTATAACGGGTTAATCATCATCATCATCATCAAGTACCAAGCTTGCTGGCGTAGGTGATTATGTCTCTCCATAACTTTCGATCAGGACAGTTATTTATCATTTCTGTTAATGACCTTCTGCCAAGCCTTAAGTTGTCTAGTATCTTTTCTCTTTGCTTCCCCCTATCTCTTCGTCCCTCAATGTTCCCAGCTGTTACAATATATTCCATCTGCGCTCTTCTCATTACATGGCCAAAAATGATTATTGTTTCTTCCTAATATTGGAAATTAGCTCTCTCTTTGCTTTGGCCTCTTTCAGAACATTTTCATTACTCTTCTTAGCTGTCCATGGTATTCTCAACATTCTTCTGTAAAATCACATTTCTACAGACTCCAGTGATTTTCTTGTCTGTTGTCCTATTGTCCATGATTCGCATACATATGTTAAAACTGTTTTTACATAACATTTAAGAACTATTTACTATTTTTCTTGTTTCTATAATCAAAAATGGATTGCACAGTATCTTCCTCATTGTTTTGGAAAGCCGCTTTTGCCTGAGCCATTCTGCATCTCACCTCTGTTGTATATCTACCATCTGAGGTTAACATTACTCCCAGATATTAAAAATCATTTACATGTTTTAATATTGTTCCACTTGTTTTTATTGTGCACTGCGGTGATGTATTTTTCCTTGTTGTTACCATTACTTCTGTCTTTTTGCTATTAAGACTGAGTCATGTATTTTTGCTTTTTTTTTCACTATAATATCTAACATTTCTTGTAACTCATTTTCACTCTTAGCAATTAAGACTGTATCATCTGGTTAATAGATTACGAAAATGCATCTTTTAGACAGAGGAATGTTTTGAAAGTTGCTTAGTCATTACGGAATCCCCATACAGTTTATTAACCTGATAAGAAGAATGTATGAAGGAAATAAATGTAGTGTTGGGTACGAATGATACTTTACTGAATCATTTGAAATAAGAACAGGAGTAAGGCAGGGATGCCTTCTATCTTCATTTCTCTTTCTACTGGACATAGATCAGATTATGCAAATAACTCAGAACATCAGAAATGGAATCCAGTGGTCACTGACCAAGCAATTTGATGGCTTAGACTGTTGATGACATAGCTCTCCTATCACATAATCATTAATTGCTTTAAAACAAAAGGAGCATACTTGATGAAAGATCACAACAGCTGGGACTAAAACTAAATAGAGAGTTATGAAAAATTATGAGATTGAATGCAGTTGGCAATAATCAAATACCAATATGAGAAATGCCTCTACCAGACATACGATCTTACATATATCTGTGCAGTAATATATACAACGTAGGTGTGGGGGGGGGGTGATATGAAAATAAGGATACCGATTAAATACAAAAATACAAACTGTCAACTCCAATGGCCTACCATATTATTATATGGCTGTGAAACACAGAGTACAACAACAATGAAAATCAAGAAGACCTTACTTAATTAATTGATGCTTGCCCAGAATAACAAGATGGAAATGGCAGGACAAAAATCATTGAGGTAGAATTATGGAAAATACCAGGAAAATACAATTAACGATTGGAGGTCATAAAATAAATAATCTAAGGTATGCTGATGGTACAGTCTTAATTGCTATGAGCTAAAATGAATGAAAAGAAATGTTAGACATTATAGTGAAGGAAAGCACAAATATACAGGACTCAGCTTCAGTAGCGAAAATACAAGTGATGGTAGCAACAAAGAAAAGGACATCACCACTATGCACAATGAAGACAATGAGAACAATATTTAAACAGGTAAATGAATGTAAATATCTGAGAACAATGTTAACCTCAGATGGTAGATGTACAAAAGAGGTGAGATGCAGAATGGCTCAGGCAAAGCAAGCTTCTCGAAAAAATGAGGAAGATACTGTGCAATCCATTTTTGACAATGAAAACAAGAGAAATGAGTTGTTAAACGTTATGTAGAACCAGCCTTAACATATGGATGTTAACCATGGACAATACGACAACAGACACGAAAATCAATGGAGGCTGTAGAAATGTGGTTTTACAGCAGAATGTTGAGAATACCATGGACAACTAAGAAGAGTAATGAAAACGTTCTGAAAGATGCCAAAGCAAAGTGAGGGCTAATTTCCAATATTAGGAAGAAACAATCATCATGTTTTTGGCCATGTAATGAGAAGAGAACAGCTGGGATATATTGTAACAATTTGGAAAATTGAAGGACGAAGAGATAGAGGGAAGTAAAGATTAACGATTCCAGACAAATTTAGAGAATTTCATGGCTAAAGGTCAATAGCAGAAATGATAAATAACTGTCGAGATCAATGTTTGTGGAAAGATCTATACCAGCAGTCTTGGTACTTGATGGTGATGATGATAGTAACATAGGTGTTTTTTAGTTTATTCGACAGATCATATTCACTGCACATTAGTCACGTTCATAAGTACTCCATCAGTGAGTGGAGTTATGACCTTGGTTAGATGAGCATGCATGATGGTTAGATTCAATGTGTGCTTTTTAGGTAATATAGCACGTAGATTTGTTCGAGTTTGGGGACTTAGTCAAAAGTAATTTGAAGCATCTTGTAAAATGTGTCCCTCTTCTCTGTAGATGCTGCCAGTTTTTGAGTTTATTTTGAGAGAAATTATGTAGTTGTAGTTAGTCGAAGACCCCGGTATCACTGAGAACGAAATAAATCCATAATTGCTCAACCGTCCGTGCCAGTTTAATCATCCGAATTAATTTCATATCTCACTGAAAGATTCAAACAAAGAAAGGTAGCTGCAGAAACCAATCATAGCAGCCACAGAACATGCCAAAAGACATAAGGCCAAGCGGCACCGGCAGTGAACGCAAATATCTATCTGACCTTCGTCATACAATATCAGCATTCGTAAGCAATCGGAATTCCCTAAACACGATCCAGGTGAAAAACACAGCTCACGGTGTGCACAGAACACTACATTCAGTAGCTGCAGCAGCAAGCCGAACTTGGAATATAAGAAAACTGCAACAAGGAACATTTTTCAGACCTCAACGGTTCCATCCGCCTATCCGCCATATTGACCGGAAGTCAGAAATTATTTCTTTCGATATTCTTTCATAAGCGGTTATGGAATTAATGAGTTAATTGAATTACGGTAAATCCCATTCCGTGAGTTCGAAGCAGCTCTGGGTTTAGATCCTGCCTGAAAAACGTATATTTCTTCTCCTCCCCACCCCACCACACTAGATACTTGGTTTCCTGTAGGACTATACTATCGACATGTAGACTCTGCAGCTCCATGACAGCTGTACTTTTGTTTTCAACTTTTGTAAGGTCGGTATTAATTAATCCAGGCCAGTTATCCTGACGTCCAATGTGCCAGGTTTAAGAGAGTTACTTTTTTCCTTGTTGATGTGTTCTTCAAGGATGGAACTAACACTTCAATGTATTTACTATGCCTGGAGGAATAACGTTGAATTACAGGGCGCGCCAACAGATTGATAATACACAATCGACGGCCTTAAGGTCCCTACCTCCGGAAAATGTTCTGAAATGAGGCAGTGAACTAACTAGTAGACAAGATAGCCACTGTCAGTATCCATCAGTGCGGCACTGAAATAAATGACCTATCGTTAGCGATAAATCTAACATTAAAAAATGTCCACCAACCAGTTAGAAGATAAATAGCTATAACAGGCATGATCAGTAACTATTCCAGGTAGTTCACCGCGTGCAACCGACGTCTGTTCACACACGGACCTTTGGAAATAACAATAATGGCAGCTAAAATACATAGGACATAAATAAATGTTATAATTGTCCAGGAGCGCGTGCACATCTCAGTATTTGATTGTATCATCATAGTGACTTATTATCTACGCCTGTAGATAGGCAACTGAGGCTTTGTCTACGGTTAAGGTAGAAAAGAACAGAGATACAGTGACCTGTCACATGTGGCGTAAACAGACGACTGAGGAGCTTGGGATCAGAGTCTTTAAGGGTGCTATGGAGTTCGTGTATCTGAGTGGAAGCCATCTTTAGTGTTTACGCTTGAGTGTTGTGGGCAGGCTTCATACAGGGTAAAGTGCTGGGGAGGGCATCTGAGCTGAAGCCATCTTTAGTGTTTACGCTTGAGTGTTGTGGGCAGGCTTCATACAGGGTAAAGTGCTGGGGAGGGCATCTGAGCTGAAGCCATCTTTAGTGTTTACGCTTGAGTGTTGTGGACAGGCTTCATACAATGTAAAGTGCTGGGGAGGGCATCTGACTGAAAAAAAACCACCTTCAGTGTTTACACTGGAGTGTGGTGGGCAGGCTTCATACAGGGGAACGTGCCTGGGGTGGGGGCGGCATTTGAACACCATGGAATAATCCTTTGTACAGTGAAGATGATCTGTCAAGTAAAATACAATTATAGAACAGGCGGTCAATATTGTAAAAGTGTCCATTATTTGAATATGAGGGTGTCAGTCATTTGCAACATTTTCCTAAACCTTTGCGTAAATTTATATCTCAGTGCTAGATAAATTTTCTGTCACAAAACAGCTCTCCAAATCATTATAGAATCTAAATAAAAGATCTTTAATGAATGTGATTGTTTATCTAAAAGACAGACTAATTAACAAACATGTGTGTGTTTTAGATACAATGTTAATTCGCGACAATTCACTTCTATATTATTGGAATTATTATCTTTGATTCAAGATTGCGCCTGTAGCAAACAAAGAAATCCCAGGAGCACAGAGAGCAGAAAAGATTCTAAAAAAAAAAAAACATGTGGTTCTCTAAAAAGAATAACCGAGTATAAGTTTACAGTTGGTCTACTTTTTTATTCTGCTTTTTTGTATCTAAAACAAATTGACCAGAACGTCTCCTTGTGTCTACACTAGGCATGCGACCTTTATTCTGTCCCCAAAGAATTAAAAAAACATAGGGTACAAGTTTGAGCAATATATTGATGTTTAGTTTAGTTTATAACAAACCTGAATTCTGGGTAATAAAAGCGTTCTTCAGTACAACAGCAATGTTGTCTTTGTGTCACTAGGTCTTTCATTGACTCTACACTACCTCACTGGTTTCTCCCGCCTCATCATCATGTGCCACACTGGTTGACGTAGGCGACCATGTCCTTCCATAATTCTGTATCCACAGTACATTGTATCAATTCTGTTCTTGACTCTTTTCCGTGATATGACACAAACCTATACAATATCTTATATTTTTTTTCGGCCCGGGATCTCTTATTCCCTCTATTTTGTCAGTTGCAACCAAGAATTCCAACTTTCTTCTTATCATGATGTGCCCGAAAAATGTTGGTTGTTTCTTAGGAGCTCCCTTTTTGCGCTGGGCTCTTTGAGAATTTCCTCAACGTTTCTTTTAGCTGTCCAGGGAACTCTCAACATTATTCTCAGAAATCATATATCCAAGGCTTCTAATCGTCTTTTCATTTATTTGTTTACTGTCATTGATTCACGTCCTTTTTTAGAATTTGTTCTATATATCACAGATGAACTCTATTTCTCACTTCTATTGACATAGATTTGTTGCACAAAACGTCTTTCATTTTCTGAAATGCTTTTTTTTTTGCCTGAACTGTTCTACAGGGTGTTTATAAAGTCTCACTACACTTGGTATCTAGGTCAATTTGAAAAAAAAATGTTTATGACGTCATCACAATATGTGCTCCCACTATCAATGAAATTTGTTGAATAAGTTTATTGCTACTGGAAATGTGGAAGATGCTCCACGATCTGGTAGGCCTGCTGTGAATGATGAAATATGTTTAGATATCCAAGACAGAATCCTTAAAAGTCCAGACAAGTCATTAAGAAAACTGTCGCAACAAGTGAACTTACCATTGAGCACATATTGTGATGACGTCATAAACATTTTTTTCAAATTGACCTAGATACCAAGTGTAGTGAGACTTTATAAACACCCTATACTTTCTATTGTTGTGGTATATCCGCCGTCTGATGTTATTAGTGGGCCAAAGTATTTGACGCTGTGTATATT
Organism: Megaustenia siamemsis; assembly: GCA_032433765.1. Classification (NCBI taxonomy): domain Eukaryota; kingdom Metazoa; phylum Mollusca; class Gastropoda; order Stylommatophora; family Ariophantidae; genus Megaustenia; species Megaustenia siamemsis. Next base: position 12,931,912 of record JAVIAB010000046.1, read on the forward strand.
TGTCCTGTTTATTTTTATGTTGCATGTTGGTGATAATTGTTTCTTCGATATGGCCACTACTTTTGTTCTCTTACTATTCCGTCAGAGACCCGTCTTATTGCTTACTTTCACTGTTATGTCTATTATTTCTTGTAGTTCACCATCCGTCTCAGCTATTAAGACTGTCATCCGCATATCGTAGATTGCGTATGTTGTGACTGTTGACTTAAATTCCTTTTCTGTATACTATTGATCTCATAATATTTTTGCTGAAAAGTGAGAAAAAATCCAACGACAGAACACAAAGTCTGACAACATATTTTATATATTAAAACTGTCCTGTTTGGTTGCTAATTCATATGGCTGCTGTTTGTTGCAAACACTTTTTTTTAAACTAATCTCTGAACCTTGCCGCCAATGTTTAATTTCTCCAACATTAATTCCACATGCTTTATCTCGTCAGATGTTTTTGTGTAGCTATACATTATATGCACATATTTTGTTTAAACCTCTACAGCTCTTTATAATATTTTCATGATGTATATTGCATTATTGATGCATTCTCCTTCCAGAAGTTCACATTTTTCTCACTTATTTTTGGTTTTATTTTGTTTCTTACGCGGCTCATGATGATTCTTAGTAATATTTTGATCATGTGGCTCATGAGACTAATAGTAAGTCTTCGCAATAAGCGGCTCTAGATTTCTTTGGGATGGCTATCTTTGTAGATAGGTTCTAGTAGGTCAACGAGCATGTGCCCACTGTTATATTGTTTTTGAGGAATTGGTTATTACATGTACTCCCAGCTCCCATAAAGCATCTACGTCTTCGATTGTTATATATATTTTTTTTTAATTGTCTGGTTACTAGTTACTCTACTTCTACTATCTAAGTTTCACATTATTGGTATAACTGAGACGCCCCTGAAAGACATGGCCTGGTCATTTCCTGATTGTATCGAATCTCTCTCTCTGTTTGGTTATGTCACTTCTTGATTGTATCGAAGCTCTCTCTGTTTGGTTTGGTCACTTCTTGATTGTATCGAAGCTCTCTCTCTGTTTGGTTATGTCACTTCTTGATTGTATCGAAGCTCTCTCTGTTTGGTTTGGTCACTTCTTGATTGTATCGAAGCTCTCTCTGTTTGGTTTGGTCACTTCTTGATTGTATCGAAGCTCTCTCTGTTTGGTTTGGTCACTTCTTGATTGTATCGAAGCTCTCTCTGTTTGGTTTGGTCACTTCATGATTGTATCGAATCTCTCTCTGTTTGGTTTGGTCACTTCTTGATTGTATCGAAGCTCTCTCTGTTTGGTTTGGTCACTTCTTGATTGTATCGAATCTCTCTCTGTTTGGTTTGGTCACTTCTCAATTGTATCGAATCTCTCTCTGTTTGGTTTGGTCACTTCTTGATTGTATCGAAGCTCTCTCTGTTTGGTTTGGTCGCTTCTCGATTGTATCGAATCTCTCTCTGTTTGGTTTGGTCACTTCTCGATTGTATCGAATCTCTCTCTGTTTATTTTGGTCACTTCTCGATTGTATCGAATCTCTCTCTGTTTGGTTTGGTCACTTCTTGATTGTATCGAATCTCTCTCTCTGTTTGGTTATGTCACTTCTTGATTGTATCGAAGCTCTCTCTGTTTGGTTTGGTCACTTCATGATTATATCGAATCTCTCTCTGTTTGGTTTGGTCACTTCTTGATTGTATCGAAGCTCTCTCTGTTTGGTTTGGTCACTTCTTGATTGTATCGAAGCTCTCTCTGTTTGGTTTGGTCGCTTCTCGATTGTATCGAATCTCTCTCTGTTTGGTTTGGTCACTTCTCGATTGTATCGAATCTCTCTCTGTTTATTTTGGTCACTTCTCGATTGTATCGAATCTCTCTCTGTTTGGTTTGGTCACTTCTTGATTGTATCGAAGCTCTCTCTGTTTGGTTTGGTCACTTCTTGATTGTATCGAATCTCTCTCTGTTTATTTTGGTCACTTCTCTATTGTATCGAATCTCTCTCTGTTTGGTTTGGTCACTTCTTGATTGTATCGAATCTCTCTCTGTTTGGTTTGGTCACTTCTTGATTGTATCGAAGCTCTCTCTGTTTGGTTTGGTCACTTCTTGATTGTATCGAAGCTCTCTCTGTTTGGTTTGGTCACTTCTCGATTGTATCGAAGCTCTCTCTGTTTGGTTTGGTCACTTCTCGATTGTATCGAAGCTCTCTCTGTTTGGTTTGGTCACTTCTTGATTGTATCGAATCTCTCTCTGTTTGGTTTGGTCACTTCTTGATTGTATCGAATCTCTCTCTGTTTGGATTGGTCACTTCTCAATTGTATCGAATCTCTCTCTGTTTGGTTTGGTCACTTCTCGATTGTATCGAATCTCTCTCTGTTTGGTTTGGTCACTTCTTGATTGTATCGAATCTCTATCTGTTTGGATTGGTCACTTCTCGATTGTATCGAATCTCTCTCTGTTTGGTTTGGTCACTTCTTGATTGTATCGAATCTCTCTCTGTTTGGATTGGCCACTTCTCGATTGTATCGAATCTCTCTCTGTTTGGTTTGGTCACTTCTTGATTGTATCGAAGCTCTCTCTGTTTGGTTTGGTCACTTCTCGATTGTATCGAATCTCTCTCTGTTTGGTTTGGTCACTTCTCGATTGTATCGAATCTCTCTCTGTTTTAGAAGGATCTCCCCCCCCCCCCACACACACACACACAAAATATTTGACTAATTCGTTCTTGAATCTTCTAGAACATTTAAATAGTTCACCCATTTGGCGACATTGCTAGAGTCAACTCTAGACGGCATGACGTCAGAAAGTTTGAAAATAATTGGTTATTCAGGTTCGATGTTTGGCCCTTTTATCTCAACGCTAACTCACGACAGCAACTTCTTTCTCTTATTTCGTCACTTCCTCTTGTTTCCGTTCCGGTGCCGAGGGAGATACAAAGTTCTTGTTCTGACCACGTGACTGATTATAAACACGGGGCTAGTATATACTTCCTCCGACATTTGACTGCCATCTCTAACTGGGAACAGACGAATTCTGCCTACAAGCCAAGTCTCATGTTTATATATTATCATTTCTCTAGATACACGTATACTTCCATACTTCCACTGTTCACTTATCCTTCAACATGTAGTACATATATCTCTCTCGTTTCATCATCTCATCTCTTATCCTTCAACATGTAGTACATATATCTCTCTCGTTTCATCATCTCATCTCTTATCCTTCAACATGTAGTACATATAATCTCTCTCATTTCATCATCTCATCTCTTATCCTTCAACATGTAGTACATATAATCTCTCTCATTTCATCATCTCATCTCTTATCCTTCAACATGTAGTACATATATCTCTCTCGTTTCATCATCTCATCTCTTATCTTTCAACATGTAGTACATATAATCTCTCTCGTTTCATCATCTCATCTCTTATCCTTCAACATGTAGTACATATATCTCTCTCGTTTCATCATCTCATCTCTTATCCTTCAACATGTAGTACATATATCTCTCTCATTTCATCATCTCATCTCTTATCCCTCCGTTCAATTCTCCCTTACTTACGTGTACCAATCATCCTAGATGTAGTAATCTTTATCTGTGCCTCATCGTGTATTGTCGTTTCGTTTCCTGTGAGTTAAACCTCACTACTGGCCTCTTGTTCTGACCATTTTGGCGGCTTGAAACATTGTCGATTGATGTTTTTATAGCGTTTCTTTGATGTTGTATGTCCATCTTACTCTTGGTTTGCCTGTTATTCTTCTCTTTTCTCCTCTTTTAATATATGCTTTGTATGTAATGAATTGCAAGGAATTCTTTTCAGATGGGTAGACCAATTTATTTGTTGTTCCTCTATGTTGCATACGATAGTTCAATGTCCACTCTTACTCATATAACACGATTTCCGATTCTCTCTTTTCTGGAAACACTCCATGCGTATTTCTCAGACATCTGATCCTGTAGTGACATCCTTTCTTGCATGCTTAGTTGTAAGTGACCATGTTTGGCATTAATGGCACAATGTGGACATGGATATATTCAGTATAAGATATTTCTCGGTGGTTATAGGTATTGCTTTGTATTGACGTATAGAGGATATCTATCTATTGTCGTCTCGAGCCAAAGACGGCACGTGGGACATCAATTCTATACTCTCTTAGACTGACGACGATTTTTGTTTTCATACCCTGCCTAGGGCCCGTATTGTATCTCGCCACACATCTATGTTCTGGGCGAGATGAGAGCTTATACCTACTGTTGTTGCCTCTCGCCTCAGTGATCAAAGTACTTTTTTTTTTAACCAGTTTGTTCCCATTTGAGGGCTTCCTTTAAGATTATCTTATTTTGTCCTCACTATATGGCCATCATATGACAACTTTCTTCTCTTGATTATAGACGATATTTTTAGATGTTTGTCACTTCTATTATTGTTGTACTAGTATTAAATTCACTCCATGGTATATGAAGTATTTTCATGAATCATTTGTTTTAAAATGCATCCAATTTACTTTATATTGTTTTTAGTTGTTTGTCTACTACTCAATGACATATACAACACTGGACACATACCCGAAGATCTACTAAAATGTACATGTGTAGCCATACCGAAGGAGTCAGACGCCACTGATTGTGAGGAACATCGCATTATTAGACTTATTAGCCATATGACTTAAATATTACTAAGAATTATCACGAGACTTGTAAAGAACAAAATAAAACCAGAAATAAGTGAAGAACAATGTGGATTTGTTGAAGGAAAAGGCACCAAAAATGCAAATACATTTTAAGACTCTTGATAGAAAGAGCTATAGAGGTAACGAAAGATCTATATATGCGCTTTTTAGACTACACAAAAGCATTTGACAAAGTAAAGCATGTGGAAATAATGAATATGCTGGAGAAATTAAACATAGAAGGCAAGGATCTGCGAATCATAAAAAAATATACTATATAAAAATATATAACAAACAGCAGCTATACGAATTGACAACCAAACAGGACAATTACAATATATAAAACAAGGAGTCAGACAAGGCTGTGTTCTTTCGCGGGACTTGTTTTCACTTTACAGCGAAAATATTATGAGATCAATAGTAGATTTTTTAAAATACATTAAAGTCAACGGTCACAACATAAATAATTTGCGACATACGGATTACACAGTCTTAATAGTAGAGACAGCGAATGAACTACAATAAATTATAGACACAAAAGAAATCAACAAGAATAATCTTAGCATGAATAGTAAGAAAAGAGAAGCAATGGTCATATCAAGGTAACAATCATCACCATCATGCAGCATAAAATAAACAGGACAAATCTGAAACTAGTGCAACGTTTCAAATACGTGGCCACACTAATAACGAAGATGCAACACAGAAATAAAAAGGAGAATAGCTCAGACCAAATTGCATTTCATAAAATGAAAGAAATAACTTATACAACATATCTATATCAATAGAAGTGAGAAAGAGAGTCCATCGGTGCTATAAAGAACCAATTCTGACCTATGGAAGCGAATCATGGACAGTAGACAAACAAATGAAAAGACGATTAGAGGCCACAGAGATGGGATTTATCAGAATAATGTTGCAAGTTCCATAGACTGCTGAAAAGACCAATGAGGAAATTCTCAAAGAGGCCAATACAAAAAGGGAGTTCCCAAAAAAAGCATTAGAAAGAAGCAATCAACATTTCTCGAGCACATCACGAGAAGAGGAAAATTGGAATACTTAGTTACAGCTGTCAAAATACAAGGAATGAGATCACGGACGACAAATAGAGAAAATACTAGATGGCTTGGTGTCGTGGCATGAAAAACAGTCAACAACAGAACTGATCCGATGCACTGTAGATAGAAGATTGTGGAAGGACATGATCGCCTACGCCAGCCGATATAACACATGGTGATGATTGGTGATGAACGTATAATAATGTGGCCCGTAATGAGCCAATGTTTGCCATTTTACATTTTTTTCCAAATCTATAAAAACATTTTCTTAGTCAACATATTCTTGCTATAAAACGATTCTTGTTATATTCTATGTTCATCTATACTAACTGCTTGCAATAACATATTGCATCTGTGCACTTTCTATTTTACTTCTAAAGCCTTTTATTCTTCTGTCCACGTGTTCACAATAGGTCTTAATCTTGTTTTTTATAATTTCGTCATAATCTTGTGTCTATAATTTTGGTACACACTTAATCTATCTGCTCCTGGCGATTTGCATTTCAGCGACTGTCTAACCAACTTTCCTTGACATCAATTGTTGGATATCTACATCACCATCATCATCCAATGTTGGCTACCATGGAGTGCCATTTCGCTCCGTCTTTTCATTTAAAGGTGCAGGTTGTCATAGACTGACTTGTTCATCTTCAGTTGTTACTTGTCCACGTTAGCCAGGGCTGACTTTGTCTCTTTTACCTTGTATTTTCCCCTCCAATATTACTTTTAGTAGGCTGTTATGACTTTTAACATGCCCTAAAAATATCATTTGTCTTGTTTGAGTTTTATTTAGTAGTTCTCTTTTCATTTTTATTTTTTTTAAGACGTTATCGTTTGTTTTCTTTTCTGTCCATCCAATTCGACATATTCTTCTATATATCCACATTTCAAAAAGCTTCAATTATCTGCTCTGTTTTCTTATATAATGTCCATGTTTCTGTAAAATACAGAAATGTTGAGAAGATATACCATTTTGTTATTCTTAGTTTAGTTTTAGCCCTGGTATTATTTGTTTTGATGTTAGTATATTTTTCACGGTATAAACATTGCTTTTGCCATTACTATTCTTGTATTTATTTCAGTTTCACATTTCATCACTGGTTTATAGTATGTCCAAGGTAGTTGTAACTCTGAATTGTCTCCAGGTATATTCCTTCAATTTTTATATCCACTTTTAGGTTTTGAGTATTTTCTTTGTTTATGATCATAGTTTTAGTCTTGTTGATATTCAAATCTAAACGATATTTTTATTGGCATGTTAATTGCATTGAATAATTGTTGTAGATCTTTTGGATTTTCTGCTAGTGCTAGTGTATCATCAACATATCTTAGGTTATTGATTACCTTTCCATCAATGATTAGACCTGGCTTCTCTGTGATGTTTTTAAAGATTTGCTCAGTGTATAGACTGAACAAAGAAGGTTCTATTGTGTATCTTACTCCCCTCTCCAATATTTTTTTGGTAAAATGTTTGCTAAAATATTGGACAGGAGTGTAAGATACATAATAGAACCTCAATTAAGTAAATAATCAATTAGGATTCAGAAAAGGCAATAGCTGTATTGATGCTATATTTACTTTGAGACAACTATGTGACAAAATCAATAGAATATGACAGAAACCTAAATACAGAGTTTGTAGACTAGGAAAAAGCGTTTGACCGTGTGGACAGGAGCAAACTTTGGCAAACATTAGAAACCTACGGTGTAGCAGGACAACTACTACATAATATAATGGCATTATATAAAAACAGTCAAAGTGCCGTTAGAACATCGGAAGGTCTGTCAGAATGGTTTCAGATTGCAACAGGTGTAAAACAAGGATGTATCTTCTCACCGCTCCTCTTCATGTTATATATGTGCAAACTAAATTTGGAAACAACAAACAATAAGGAGAAATACAAACTTAGAGGTAGAAAATTCTAACATCAACGTTCTACTCTTCGCAGATGACCAATGCCTAACATATGAGGATGAAAATCTGCTACAACAGCATTTAACATCCCTAGATAAAAGCTGCGCAAACTACAGTATGAAAATTAATACAGCAAAAACAGAGGCTATGAGACTAAACAAATTAAGACACCCATTAGACATTAAGATCAAAGATAAAGAAATAAAACAAGAAGAGGAATTCATGTATTTTGGCACAATGCTTACAGAAGATGGAAAACTAGATAGAGAAATTGACTTGGGAATACAAAAAGCAAATGCTGTCACATACCAGCTTTCACCATTGTTAAGACATCCAAACATTTCTATAGCAGCTAAACAACAAATGATAATTAGCATTTTCATACCAACTTTGTGCTATGAAAGTCAAATTTGGACCCTTTCTAAATCACATTTAAGAAAGATCAACACATGTGAGATGCGATGCTTGAGAGAAGTAACAAACAACACAAGAAGAGATAGAATACAAAATTAAACCATAAGAAAAATGGTAGGAATCTCTCTATCTCTCTCTCTCTCTCTCTCTGCGATCAAGACTCAATCAGAGTAGGATTCCAGACTCTAAAAGTCAGCTGTATGTTTAAGCTATTCGATTGTCCTATATAGTTTCTCTTCCAGGGAGGTGGATGTGGACCACATTGCTCTTCTCAGGTCTGTGTACTGGGAGCAATCCTGTAGAACATGAATAAACCCCTGCCAAGAATATATATAGAGCAACAACAACTTAAATGGTTGGGTCACCTGGTCAGAATGAATCCTCACCAATCACCATCAAGGGCGCTCTTCTCGAGAATACATGGGAAAAGACAAAGAGGAAGACCTAAAAGAAGATGGATAGATGCAGTGATAGAGACATGAAACAACAAAGGAAAATCACTAATTCAGACAGTTCGAGCAGCTCAAAACGACAAATGATATAAACCGCGACACCTTTGCGGTATCAGTGAGAAAGAGAAAAGAAAAGAAATAAATAGACTGAACAAGTTTGGTGATAGTTTCCTGATGTCTTCACTGTTCCTATCTTATTTTCAACTATTTGCGCTGCGATAAAGTGATTTGAAATCTTATCCAAGTATTAGTGGTAGTTTTCGCTTTGTCTGGAACTGATCATCTCTATTGTTTTTGTTCGCCTTTGTTTCCTTGACCGTCTAAGGGTCCTCGACAGCCGTGATATTTCTATAAGCATTACTTCTATAGTCTAGTTTGAATGGGACAACACATACTGTTGCACATGTACTTTGACTGCTTGATGTAACCCTTTACAAACTCTTTCATTCGTGATTTATTACATGATGCTCAATCCCGTACATAACGTGTCATCTCTAAAGCTTGTATTATATTATGTACCACTGGTGTAAGTGTCCAAGTTTCGCAAGCAGATAGAAACATTGATATAACAAGTGCTCGCATTTAGCCAGATTTTAGAACCAAGAGCGATATGTTCATCTTTCCAAATATGTTTCAGTCTTGTAAGAGCAACTGTAGTTAGCAGATGTTTCAGGTTTCGAATCGTCATCTTCTTCCTCTTCCTCTTCATCTTCCTTCCTGATCTGTCTTTCAGCGTCGAGGGGAGATATTATTTGCGATCTTTTGCTCTTCTGTTCGCCTCTGTTGCTGTTATGTTTCATAGTGCTTCTAATATTCCAGCGACCCATCTTTTTCGTGGTCGACCCTTGGGTCTGGTGTTCTCACAACGTTTGTTGAAGGCTCGTTGTGTTGTGTTTTGTTCTTTCTGCCTTGTCACGTGGCCAAACCATTGTATCTGTTGTTTCTTTATATATTATATGGCGGGGGCTATTCCTAGCTTTTTTCTCAGTTCTTCATTTCTGAACTTATCTCTCAGACTGTTTTCAGAACCTTCATCGCAGACAATTAAACTTAAATATTTAAAATTGTCAACTATTTCTAGTTCTTGTCCATCTATTTTTATTTTTGCAAGAATGCCCCTAATTTTATTGGTCATCAGTTTTTATTTTTTTTTCCTCACTGATCTCCAATCTATTTGAGGCAGATGTTTTATATATTCTTTGTATCAAGTGTGCTAGTTCTGGTTATATCCCTGCCAAATCATCGATGTCATCAGCAAATTGTATGTGATTAATAGTCATGATCTCAATACTAACAGTGCCATCATCGTCTTCTCAATTCTAAACCATCGGTCATGATTCTCTACAAGAGAAAGTTGATTAAACTAGGAAAGAATAAGCAGCCTTGTTAAAACACCCACTGTTTTTCTAAACCATTCCTTCTGGGTTCCATTGATACGTTTTACCATTGTAGACTAGATAGATAGGAACCGCGATAGCTCAGTGGTTAGTGAACTTGACTATAAGGACAAGAGGTTGGGTTCGATCCCAACCAACAGATGCCGGGTTCACCCAGCTTTTAATGGGTACCGTATTTTTTCTGGGAAAGCAGAGCAGCGCGGGCGTAATACTCACCACATTACTCAAAAAAATCATGTGCCGAAGGTTTGTAAAATATATGGTCACTAACACCATATTCCCTATACGCCACTTGGCGTGATGGGGGCACTAAATGATAAAGACTAGATAGATGCATTAGATTCTAGAACAATCAATAAGGTAAATACAACAACAAATGAATCGCGTCAAATGTATGCTAGGAGTTATCTTGAGAGATACATTTAAAAGTAACGAACTAAGAAGACAGGGACCAGCAGTGCAGGTGAATAAAGTTGATAGCCCGTCAAGTCACGTGGTATATAGGGAAAGTGGGATTTGTTTCCATATTTGTATAGAGCTTCGGCAAATGATTTTTGGGGCAATGTGGTCGGTATTACGCACGTGTCGTTTTATGTTGACTGAAAAAAATCAGGTACCTATTAATGGCTTTCTGAACCTAAAAGTCATCGATCAGGATCAAACTCGGGTGCAGCTAGAAACTATGTTTGGTTGTACCCATTTTATATGACATTTTTGTGCATATAACATTTGTAACCAATTTATTGATTAATATGATAATTTTTATAATATTTACATTCATTTTATAAATAACTGTTCATGAATTAACTCTTTTTATTTACAATAGTAGAATACATTCGTGTAAGAAGATTCACATACAAAACGATGCTCTGTAATGAGTAAACAAACACAAAACACAAACATTGAAATACAGGTTATACTTAAAATTATACTCAAATAACTCCTATTAACTCAAAATTTACATTAATCGACTGCTTTTATTCTAGATTCATATCTACACGCCGTGTATGATTTTCATTCATTTTAGGAGACAAATAACATATTTATTACCAAACAATATGTAAATAATAAAAGAAAGAACCATTTTTTCTTACTCACCACTATATTGAAATAATAAGAATTGTCCTTAAATAAACTAATATTGATAAATCCACTTTCTTTACTGTCTATTTTAGACTTCCTAAGTTTCTATTCATTGACTTCTGTCCATCGATGTTTACACAATTTATATGAATTTAATTCCATTCGAAACACAAAGAATATTTTTAAAAGTAGTCGCAATTCAACTGTCTCTTACTGTGTTGTACAGCAAATCATAGAAATCATTAGAAAATTATCAGTTTTCGACGAATTTAAATTTAAAATGTATAATAAAATTAATTCGAAACTGCAATAAGACGCCATTACTTAGCTTAACTGGTCACATAACAACAGTGTACATTTGAAAGGTGGATTAGAATATGTACGGCTAATTTTAAATATTAAAAAAATCTTCATATTATTACATACCCTACCGATTTAGGGTTCGGATGTTTTTGGTAGTAGGAAACTCTTTGTACAGAGCTTCGCAGCAGGAGACAATCTGATCATCAGAAGAAGACCCGTCGAGCAAGTGTTTCGGCCCTTTAGCTTCTTGACACTCTAGGGGAGGTGGGCCCGTCTGGGTCATGATTTCCAGGCGTCGACCTCCTGCTGCATTGCCTCTAAGGCATACACCGTATGTTCGGCAGAAACTAACTAAACGTAATACACAAAACTTTCTAACATCGCTTACCTAAACTAAGCTTATGTTCGGCACAAAATAACTACCACTTAATACATAAAACACACTCGAAAATAGATTACCTAACCTAAGGCTTACATTTCATGTTCGGCACAAAATAGTTACAATTAATAGGCAGCGCACTCGAGAATAGTTACCTTACCTGTCTTGGTTTAACCTAGCGCGTTACTGCGCTTTCCAGTTGAAATAACTTGGCTACTAATGACAACGATATTTCCTAGACCCGTCAGTGTCTGACTTTCGTGGGAAATCGGCATCCGCTGGTTAAGATTGACGCCTAGTTGTCTGGTCTTCCTGCTGTTTAGGCCTGTTGTTTGTATGGTAGTTGCCCCAAGCATCTGGTCTGATGCTCACCTCCGGTCGATTATGTAACTTCTTATCTCTTCGTCTCGGGCCCTACTTCAATTCTCCCTACTCTGTTGACTTATGTGGGAGCAATAAGTGGACAAGGTGTAAAATAGTCGCCCGATCGTCTGGTGTGGACATAATATTATTTGGTTGTTGGTCTGTCTCGATTCTGCCACAGCCAGCACGACGCTCTTTCTGCTGACTCAGCATTAGTCTTCATTGTTCTTGACCGCATCCCTCCCTTAATTCCTAGCATTTTTAAGAGGTCGTAGAGGGATGGGGTTGTGAGTCCTTTGGCACTAACCACCACCGAAAACACTCTACTCTGTACTCCCCGCTTTCTCAGCTCGGTGGCGAGATCCTTGTATTTAGATAGTTTGAATATATGTTGTTCCTCTATCCTGGATTCAAATGGCACTGTGAGCTCTATTAAAATGACATGGGTCATATTTGACGTGTAGAGTGCAATGTCTGGACGCATTTTAGATCTCATAATGCACTCTGGGTACTTCCCTCGCCCTGGGAGGTCAACCGCCATCTCCCAATCGTTTGCTATGTCCAGGATAATGAAGTCGCTCCAGTGGTTCTGCTTGGAGGTGCGGCCTGCCCCGCTCTCAAAAAGTAGGTGTTAGACGTAGCTGGTCGAACTTTATTGTTGGCCTTCATCCGCGCCCCATCCACGGTGGCAGCCAGTTCATGCAGCACTCTGTTGTGTCGCCATGTGTACCGCCCTTGGCCTAGTGCTGTCTTGCATGAGGAAAGAACATGTTCCATCGTCTGTCTTCCTCCGCAAAGAGGACATCAATTGTCATCTGTCTTCCCCCACTTCACAAGGTTGCAGGCTGATGGTAGAAGGTTATACATAGATCTGATTATGTATCTGAGCCGCAGCGGTGCCATATGCCACATGTCATTCCATGTTAGTGTCCTCTGCAAAGCCATCTCCCATGTGGTCCATTGACCTTGATGCACCTGTTGTGCTGCCTTTTGTACACGTTTGTTCTCCTCGACATCTCTTATCTCCCTGACTACCATGTCCCTTCGTTGTCTATTTGATGCCTTTGACCACCATTGGATGTCTCCATGACCAAATCCACGCCTGTTGGTCTGCATGTAGCCCATTACTTCCTTTAGCTGGAGACTCTCACGTGCTTCGCGTACTGCCGTACACGCCTGCCACTTCCGATCGGTCTTCACTATTCTGACAGTTTCGTCTGACGAGCTTTGCAGCATGACTGCCAATCTGGCCTCGCCTTGGTAAGCTACACGCGCCTGTGTCCACTAAGGGTCCAGTTCACTAGCCTGAGCTATCGCGATCAGAAAATGGATGTGTTGGATACTATTTAAAGAGGAGTGTTTACCTAACAAGACAGGAACAATTAAGTACAATAGATAAGGATATCTATAAAAGCTATTAAAAAAAAAACAACGAATAAACCTTAATGATGAAAGATGAACGAGAACGGACAATTAAAACGAAGATAACTATTTAGAATACATAACTTGACATATTATTATTTGAGATATTATCTGTGTGTTATTGTATTTATTTTGTTACAGACATCGATCAAGATGAAGATCAATGTGTTGTTCGGTTTGTGCTTCCTGATGGCCTTTGTGGCTATGTCCGGTAAGTAGTCAAGAGCTTATGTCCACACATAATAATCTCAATCGTCAGCTATCAGATCAGTGGCGGATATTTAGAGGAAAAAACAGAGGCCATGACCCTTCTAATATTGTATAAAAATACATAGCATAACTACAATTCGGCTCAATGTGTTAAATATCAGTGTGCCGTGATATAGTTCAAATAACTCAAGTCCTTACTAATAAATAGACTTCAGTGTCTATAGAGGTCAAACTAACCGTACTAGCAACATATATCGATCTTGCAACGTGTAAAAGAACTTTGGGCAAGATATTTCAACAATTGCCTCCCCGTTTCCATGGTAACAAAAGAACGGCATACCAGATGACGTTCTATACTTTTAATGAAAATTTAGAAGTAGTGCCGACGAAAGGAATTTATGAGGTGCCTATTGTAAGATTCACTGCGCCTTGTCTTTATATTAATTATATATATATATATATATATATATATATATATATAGAGAGAGAGAGAGAGAGAGAGAGAGAAAGAAAGCGAGAGATTTATTGAGTTATTACCAGGCCCTCATATTTTGCACTCCGAACATGTCCTTAAGTGCTCAGATCCATTCCTTGCAAGTCACGCAGTGTCCAGCGACTGACGACTCTAGTTCTGTGTTGGTTCCATCGGTGTTTCCGTGTTAACGATATGATTGTTAAGTCAGAACCATGCAACTGATGCTTTATTAGGATTATCATGACACTCCACACGACGAAGAGATGCGATCGAGTTCGTCTTGCTTTGTGAAGCGATTTCACTTCTATCTCTTCCTTGTCGATATACCAGAATATCATCAGGAAAAGTCATAGTTCTTCCTTTCCCATCCAGCTTTTATTCCGTGTTCGTTATAGTGTACATGTTAAATAGATATGGTGACAATTGTGGGCCTTGTGAGAGCCCTGGACAAATGAATGTTGGCTCGGATGACCAACTTCCACATCTGAGAATCACCTTCCTCTGAAACAGTGCAGCAGCGATCCATCTAATGTGGAATGGGTGTACCACCAGTTTGAGGAGTATATCCATGAGGTATTCATGTGGTACTCTGTTGTATGCATCCTCCTGATATATAGTAGCAGCACATGTCTCTTCTCGTATGTGGAAGCCTTCAAACACGTCGTAGGCAAAGACTGCCGCATTGAGCCATGTCTCTTTGTTATATCTAGAACCTCAGAGTGTGGGTGGGAATGCTCGTTTCTGTTCAAGGTGATAAATGAGGATACGGGCAACTATTTTCTCCAGTAGCTTGCCCGCAGTGTTTTGCATTGTGATGATTCTGTAGGCACTGATCTGAGAATGATCCTTGTTTGGCTGCGGTAGCGGTAGTAAGTAGCTGTCTAGCCACTCCTCCTTAATCTGGCCACTGTGAATGTTAGCATTAAACTCTTTGGCCAGTTTTTTCATGTCGTTGTCAGATAAATCGCCTATGACACCGTACTGTACACCATCTGGGTTAGGATCAGTGTTGTGTGACATTTTAAGTGTTTTGCGAATGGTAGCGGTTGTGATTGTGAACTCTTTCCTCAGCAACACTACATCCTCACACAATTTTAAAGGGGCCCCCGTATCCTCATTCTTACAGCCTCATTTCTTTGGTCCGTCTGCTCAATGTAGCGAACAAGCAGGGCCTTCCCTTTGCTCTCATCAGATTTGTGCCATATCCGGCCTGTGCTCTGGAAGTCTGGTATGCCACTGTGTCGTGTTGTGCCATTAATGCTCTGACGAAGGCGCCAGAATGTGGCAAGCAATTCTTCTAAGCACATTTTTTTTTACAGAAATCATCACATTTCCTTAGCCTGCTTGGCGCATATTTTAAAGTGCATTATTGTTTGGTCGACCTCTACTTTCAGACGCTTCAAGAGCCCAGGTTGTGTTCCTCCATTCATTTTTGCTTTCTGCCATGTCTTTACCGTTATTCTCATGTTACGTGAAGCTTCATCGACTTCTACGTTCCACGAGGGCGGCTACGTCCATCTCTCCTTCCTTCTGCGCGGGGCGCTCTGTTTCCTATGTCTGATTCTGCTAATTACGTCTGGTCTGTGTTCTCATAATGGAATATGTGGAGCTTGCTTTTCTGGGTTCTATTTTTGCCTTTCTCAGTTAGGAGGACACATCGATAGTGATCACTTCCGTTGAATCCTAGTACACTCCACCTGCAAACCGATGCGAAGTCGGAAGACACCAGTGCCAGGTCTATGACACAATCAGAATCCCCTGTCGAGGGGTCATTCCGGTTGCTCTTCCATCATTTAAGCACACTAAATCGACCGACACCAGTGCGTTATCTAGGTCGATAATTCCCTGCTTTTTGGTTATGTAGTTACCTCACCGGTCTCCTCTAGCATTAAAGTATCCACAGAAAATAACGTTCTCCTCCTCCAATGCTAAGAGATTCTTCCATTGTTGTGTGTCCACCTTCCCATTACAGGCGTACACATTTACAACTACGAAAGTAACTAGGGTCTCCACCCTATTGCATGTACTTGCAATTTTGCATTGTCCCACGCAGACATATCAACCTCAGGTGCTACCATGTTGTTTCACACAAGGATAGCATGTCCAAGGTGTCATCTTTTGCAGAAACAATGAAATCCATGGGCACTAACTGTCCCATAACCCAAGAAATATTTCTTGCAAAATCATTATATCGGCGCCGCACAGTAGCTTATCAAGAATGGGACGTCGATGATTTATAGATGCACAATTCCAATATGTAACGCGCACATTATGGCTAGCCTCTCACACTTCGACAATATCATACCACCACTTTTACTTTTCTAGTTGTCCTCCTTCGTTGTTGTCTTTTGGGCTTCTTCTGAATACTTACTGTCAGCATGATTGATATGGTCGCTGAACGTCGATGCTGTGGATGGTCAGTCGCACGGTACAGAACCCGTTTCCACGTTATAGACTGGCCAACTCCAGTCAATTAGCTCTACGGCACGTGGAGGCACCGTGGGCGTTTGATTTTCGTCGTTAATAAGCTCTTATAAATACAGTTACGCTTTGTTGACACCGGACTAGTGGAGATACACCGCCATCTTGCGCACCTATATATATACATATTTAGACACCATATATGTATATAAACACCAGTACAAAACTAAGAGAATTTAATACACAGCAAAAATATTTTATTTTAATAACTTCAATGCAAATAACTAAGAATTAGGACGCAATTGTAATGATATCAATTTAGGACAACAATTGAAGGAACTGTATCAAACAGCCTAAAATGCAGTAATGTTTGTGTCGCAAACAATCAAGTTAAAGGTCAATCTGAAGGTTCCTCATGTCTGGCCTCCTCAAGTTTCAAACTCGCCGTCCGCATCTGAATCAGAAATAATCTTCAGCACTTTACTTCCGGTTATTTTGTAAATGAAAGTTAAAAAGTTCAAAGTTTGCAGTTGAAACTTTAAAATTCATTTTCCTTATATTTGTATATCCACCTAGTACTACAATGATCTAACCCAGAAAGTCTGTTTTGTTCACTATCGTTCTAGACAACTAGTCTGTTTGCTCATCATCAATAAGCAGCCAATATGTCTGTTTTGTTAACTATCTTTCTAGACAACTTGTCTGTTAGCCCATTATAAATCTTTTTCTTTCCTTTACTATTTGCCTTTCGGCGTCGAGTGAATATTTACTTTGCTGTATTTTGTTCTTCTGTTTGTTTCCGCCGCTGTAATATTTCGTATCATTTCTCATAATCCGTTTTCTTTTTTGTCGGCCCTTGGATCTGGTGTTCCCGCAACGTAAATTGAAGATTCGTTGTGTTTTGATCTTTCTGCCTTGTCACGTGGTCAAACCATTTTGTCTGTTGTTTTGTAAATATATTATATAGCGGGGGTTATTCCTATCTTTTTTCTCAGTTCTTCATATCTAATCTTATCTCATAGGCTATTTTCTGTCATTCGTCTAACACATTTAATTTCCGTAGAGGTTATTTTTCTATTTGTTTTTGCTTCTAGGGTCCAGGACTGGCATCGGAAGTACAAAGCTGGAATGTTGTATTATAGAAGATTGTATTATAATGTGCCCGTTTGGCCTCCAGATGCATTTCCTTGTTGGATAATAGTGGTGATAGATATCGAAGCATTTGACAAGCTTTGTTGCATATTGAGTCTATTTTTGCTGTTTGTGAATTGTAGTTTGTCACATAGGGATCCCTGTGCACATGGCTGCCAGGAAAAAGATGGATTAAAACGCACAATGCAGTTCCTTGTCTCTAAGGACTTCGTCAGTGTAAAAGCTGGCGAACGCAAAAAAAAAAAAATAAAAAAAAAAAACATTGCGTATTTTTAAAAATATACGAATTGTCAGTAATGTTGGTTATGTTCTTTATTTTCAGTTTCCGCGGAAGCGTAAGTTGTTAACTAAATTCTTTTAAAAACTTAGATTCAAACAAATAAATAGAACAAGAAAACGGCTTACTCACAAATATAGAGAGTTCAGAAGTAATAAAAAATGTACCAACGTTTCTCACTGCTATTCTATTAGATGGGCGGGGTATATATAAAAAATTGTATGGATCCACTTTGTACACTCCATGATTTAACTTCAAGGCTCAAAGAATCAGAAAGACAGACACAATCAGAAAAATACTTCTGTTCACGAGATAAGAAATATCAGTGCACCATCATCAACATTAATATCACCTTCATGATAATCATCATCGTCCTCATCAATATCGCTATCATCATCATCATCATCATCATCGTCGTCATCTATATCACCATTGTGATCATAATTATCATAAACATCAATATAACCATCACGTCGATCATCATCACTCTCATCATCATCATCATCATCATCTTTTTCGTCTTCAACAATATCACCACCATCCTCATTAATATCACCATCATCCTCATTAATATGGGGGTTAAGGCAAAGAAATGCAAGTGAATGCATCATAAAAATGCGAAGCTGCAGTAAAGCTGAATGCGAGGAAAAATTGAAAAAAAAAAGAAAAAATTGTATGTTAGAAGCTTTACGTGATTAGTAGACGACACAGATTCGAACGACGTTTCGGCTCAATAGGCCTTCAGCAGGAACAAACAAACAACATACACACACAGATATGTGAATAAATAAAACTAATCCTACATAGCTAACTAGTAATGAAACATCAAAAACAAAATAAACGAAATATGTTGACTTCCCTGTGTGTCGTGGACTGTGGTCAGGCTGGGAAAGGAATTTCTCACGGGTGTAGCTGTAATTTATACCCTCTGGTCAGAGGTGAAGGGTTCTAAAAATACACGAGTAGGGGGAACGCTATCTAGGTGCGTCGACTACATAGGCATAGGCAATATCTGAAAGTATCTAAGGGCCCATAGACACAAAATGTGTGTGTATATGTATGTGTATGTTGACATGTATTAGTATGTGCACGACTTCTTGCACGTGTACATATGTATACACGCATCTGTGTGTGTGTATACATGTGTTTATGGGCCCTTATGGGCCAAATTACACTTTTTCTGCTTCGGTTACTTTTAGATTTGACTTATTACTTTTGTTATCTCATCATTGTATTGAAAATTCTGACCAATGGAAGCGATTTATGGACAGTAAAGAAACAAATGAAAAGACGGTTAGAGCAACACAGAGATTGGATTTCTCAGAAGAATGTTGAAATTTGCCTCAAGACCAATGGGGAAATTCCCAAACTGGCCAACACAAAAGGGAACTCTTTAAAAAAACATCAGAAAAAAAAACAATCAACATTTTTCAGGCACATCATGAGAAGCGGAAAGTTGGAATACTTGGTTACAACAGGCAAAATACATGGAAAGAGAGATCACGGAAGGCAAAGAGAGAAAATGCTGGATAGCTTGGTGTCATAGCATGGAAAACAGTCAACAACAGAACCGACACGATGCACTGTAGATAGAAGATTGTGGAAGGTCATGATCGCCTTCGCATACCGGTATGGCACATGATGATGAGGTATTTTCAATATTCTTCTGTAAAACCACTTTTCTGTGGAATCGCGTAATGATTTTTTATGTTCTGATATTGCCAAGATTAGAGTTTAAAATGTCAAGACTAGTTCCACGTAAAAATGGAGAACTCGTTAACTTACTTCCCTTTGACAAAGTGGACACTAATGTTACCAGAGTGCTCTATGTCCTTGTTGGTTTGCATCACTTTGAACAGAGAATACAGGCAATACATCCATGTAGTCGTGGAGACAGAGGTGCAGGCTTTAATCTAAACAAATTCACCTGAGAATGTGGTAGTCAGTTACACTGATGGGTTTGTTGTTCTGCATGTCTGGGTTCTTAAACTTTAATGGTTCATGTCAGGGAAGGACAGTAAAGGAGAAAATATGTGCTTTTTCTATAACTATCAGTACTTTGATCATGGAGATTTTGTAGTAACTTACTGTTTTAATACTGTTATATTGATTTTAATTGTGCATTTCTCCTTCTTCATCATCATCAAGTACCATGTCTGCTGGCGTAGGTGTTATGTCTCTCCACAACTTTCGATCTCAACAGTTAATTATCATGTCTGTTGTTGATCTTCTACCAAGCCATTCTCTTAAGCTGTCTGGTATCTTTTCTCTTTGCTTCCCTCTATCTCTTCGTACCTCAATTTTCTCAGGTATAACATTATATTCTAGCTGTCTCCTTCTCATTAAATGGCAAAAAAAGAAATGATGATTGTGTCTTCCTAATATTGGAAATTAACTCTCTCTTTGCTTTGGCGTATTTCAGAACGTTTTCATTACTCTTCTTAACTGTCCATGGTATTCTCAACATTCTTCTGTCAAACCACATTTCTATAACCTCCAATTATTTTCTTGTCTGTTGTCCTATTGTCCATGATTCACATCTATATGTTAAGACTGGCTCTATATAACATTTAAGAACTATTTTTCTTGTTGCTATTGTCAAAACTAGATTGCATAGTATATTCCTCATTTAAAAAAAAAAACTCCTTTTGCCTGAACCATGCTGCATCTCACCTCTAGTGTACATCTTCCGTCAGAGGTTAACAAAGTTCATAAATGTTTAAATTTATTTACCTGTTTTAATAGTGTGTCTTTAGGAAATCTATGTTTTTATATTCTAAATGCTTCTGACTTGTTGATGTGGGGGCCAATGTATTACATTTTCTTTTTCAATACTCTAATGCTAGTCATTATCTATAAATGATTTCACACTTCGCGTCGGTGCCTTCAACATCTCTCTCTCTCTCTCTCTCTCTCTCTCTCTGTCTCTGTCTCTCTCTGCGATCAAAATTCAATCAGAGTAGGATTCCCGACTCTCTCATAAAGGCAGGTGTCTGTTTAAGCGAATCGATTGCCCCATATAGTTTCTCCTCCATGGAGGTGGGCGTAGAACACATAGCTCTTCTCAGGTCTGTGTACTGGGAGCAATCCTGTAGAAAATGTTTTGTAGTCATATTGTACAGTATACAGTGGCATAAGCTGGTTGTACCTATTTTGAATTTGGTGAACATGTGATTCCGCATTCTATTGTGGCCAGTGCGTAGGCGAAGTATGATGACTTGATCCCACCTTGATAGTTGGTGGTATCCGTCACTCTCGTTATGCTTTGGGTGTTCTCGTTTCCATTTTTCATGGTACTGACCCTTGAGGATTGATTTGACTTCATCATAACTGAGCGGATGGTTCTCTTGTGGTAATCTCCCTCCCTCATTAGCTAATTGCTAAATGTATGTTACAGTGTGATGGTATCCACTGAATGACTACTCTCTGGAAGTTATTGCACAGTTGGTCCATGGTTGTTCTCAAGTCATCTAGTCTATTGTTTTTGGGGCTTTTTAGAGCTGATAGTACTACTGTCCATCAGTCAGAATCATCAATTTATTGTGCATGTTATTTTTGTGTTGAGTAGCCAGTGTTGCATCATCTCTGATGGCCTCAGTTTCTGCTTTAAAGCTGTTTGAGAATGTTCCAGTAGCTATTGACTTGGTGATCTCGTCCTGGTTATTCAGCGTCAAGAACACACCCCCCCCCTCTATTTCTGGTGGCATTTGTAGCAGAGCCATCTGTGTATATGTGGGACCAAGAGTCCTGTGGGTAGGTATCGGGTATGTGTTTTTCTGCTACGTGTTTTCTTTCCGTGTCTGATTGGGTGCCTTTTTTCATGATTCCTGTTATATTTTCCTTAAGTTCTGGTATTTTATGTTTTCCATGAGGAGACATATCAGATGGGCCCAAGGGTTTCGATATTGTTTGGGAAAGTACTGGGCCTCCAGTAGTTAGTTCATTGGCAATTGCAGCGAAGTTGCTCCTCTTTAGTCGTACAAGTCCGGAACCAGATATTCTTTGGTGCATGGGGTGGCTAAGGAGCCTTCTATATTTCTCCGCTTGTTGCAATGCTTTAGTGACCCGTCTGTCATCTAAGGGTTGTAAACCTGTTACTGTTTCTAGAGTCTTGATAGGTGTAGATTTCATAGCACCAGAAATGATACGGGCAGCTTGGTTCTGTGTTCTGTTAATTTTGCTCAGGTGTGATTTGGAAGCCATAGCCCAGGCTGTGACTCTATACTCTAGAACTGATCTAACTCTTCCTACGTATAGTCTTTTCAAAATATTGCTATCTGCCTCCCAGTCTGTTCCTGCCAATTTCTTCACAACATATCTCAGATTGTGTATATTGTCTATATACTCATATTCGTGAAATAGCCGTCTCTACAGATCGTATGTTAATCTCGTTAAAAAGATTACATTCTTCTTATGACAATACACAACCGTACTAAAAAGGCTTGTTTGGTTTGTTGGAACTTTCCAACTTGATTTCAAGCTTCTAAGGTTTCTCTTTGTCTGAGTTTATGTTCTGTATTATTTTTTTTTATCTTCTTCTTATACCTTTCAGCTCCCTGTGGAGCACAGGTCTTCAAAAAACACGTTCCAAGCCGTTCTGTTTCTTGCCATTCTGTTTAGATCATGCCATGTCTTCCCCATCTTTTTCATCTCTGCTTCCATCTGTCTTCACCAATCATTCTTTGGTCTTCCTCTTGTTTTTTTTTTCCTTAGGGATTCCAAAAAAAGGACATGTAATACTCTCATTTGGATTCGCAGTGTGTGTATCCTATCCAGCGCCATCGTCTTCGCTCTATCTCTCTATCCACTGATATTTGACTTGCACATTTCCATAATTCTATTTTTTTTATCGTGTCCTACCATTTCAATCCATTTATTCTGCGTAAGCATCCATTAATGAAAGTCTTTATCTTCATGATTGCCATTTTTGTTGTTCCCCATGATTCACAGCCATACCGTAAGACTAACTTAACATAGGAGTTGACAATTTTATTTTAGTATTTAACCTAAATTCTTTGGACTTTCATAAATTCCCAGTGTAACACATGCTTCTCTTGCTTTTGATATCCTTATTTTAGTATCATTTTCTGTTCCGCTCTCTTTATCTATATTACTACCCAGATATATGTAAGATTGTACGTCTAAGATTGTAGAGGTATTTCTCCTAATTTCATTTGGTTATTGTCAACTGCATTAATCCTCATAATGTTGGTCTTATCTCTATTACTTTTCAGTTCCACCTTTTAAGTTCTCTCATCAAGTATGATCATTTTATCTTGCATCAGTTAATCGCTGTGTGAAAGGAGAGCAATATCATCAGCAAAGTCTAAATTATCAAGTTGCTTGGTCAGTGACTATTGGATCCCATTTCTGTTGTTTTGAGTTATTTTTTCAAATTCCAATCTATGACCATTAGAAAGAGAAATGGAGATAGAAGGCATCCCTGCTTTACTCCTGTTCTTATTTCATATGCTTCTGTAAGCTGTCCTTCATGCACCGCACTACATTTAATTCGCTGTAACTAGCGGTAAGACATGATAATAAGTAGCCGAAGGACAAGATAATATATAGAGCTATGACAAAATGATGTGTAGCTGTAGGACACGATGATAAGTAGTTGTAGGACACGATGATAATTAGCTGTAGGACACGATGGTGAGTAGCTGTAGGACACGATGATAATTGGCTGTAGGACACGATGGTGAGTAGCTGTAGGACACCCTGATAATTAGCTGTAAGACCCGTTGATAAGTAGATGTAGCACACGATGATAAGTAGATGTAAATCATTCTATTTTTAATGTTTCTTCCTTTCATTGAACACATTCAATCATTTATTAAAAGCGGCTGTGTTAAAGTAAAGCCACATTAAAGTTCTCCACTTTCAGGCTAAACCTTCCAACCCCCTCCCCCAAATCGCAATATTCAATGTAAACTATTGACCTCGTCAGTAAATGTCTTCCATTCTCTTTGGTCTTCACATCAGACATTTATTGGCTAACAATTTGTAGGATTGTTCCAAGACTTATTGTAGAGACCAGTCCGGCTCCACCGTCTGCCAGTTATCACTGTGGTCCATGTGCTGATTGTGGGATTGTTTCTTGACTTATTATAGAGACCCGACCAGCTTCACCCTTTCCAGTTATCACTGTGGTCCATGTGCTGATTGTGGGATTGTTTCTTGACTTATTATAGAGACCCGACCAGCTTCACCCTTTCCCAGTTATCACTGTGGTCCATGTGCTGATTGTGGGATTGTTTCTTGACTTATTATAGAGACCCGACCAGCTTCACCCTTTCCCAGTTATCACTGTGTCCATGTGCTGATTGTGGGATTGTTTCTTGACTTATTATAGAGACCCGACCAGCTTCACCCTTTCCCAGTTATCACTGTGTCCATGTGCTGATTGTGGGATTGTTTCTTGACTTATTATAGAGACCCGACCAGCTTCACCCTTTCCCAGTTATCACTGTGTCCATGTGCTGATTGTGGGATTGTTTCTTGACTTATTATAGAGACCCGACCAGCTTCACCCTTTCCCAGTTATCACTGTGTCCAAGTGCTGATTGTGGGATTGTTTCTTGACTTATTATAGAGACCCGACCAGCTTCACCCTTTCCCAGTTATCACTGTGGTCCATATGCTGATTGTGGGATTGTTTCTTGACTTATTATAGAGACCCGACCAGCTTCACCCTTTCCCAGTTATCACTGTGGTCCATGTGCTGATTGTGGGATTGTTTCTTGACTTATTATAGAGACCCGACCAGCTTCACCCTTTCCCAGTTATCACTGTGTCCATGTGCTGATTGTGGGATTGTTTCTTGACTTATTATAGAGACCCGACCAGCTTCACCCTTTCCCAGTTATCACTGTGTCTATGTGCTGATTGTGGGATTGTTTCTTGACTTATTATAGAGACCCGACCAGCTTCACCCTTTCCCAGTTATCACTGTGGTCCATGTGCTGATTGTGGGATTGTTTCTTGACTTATTATAGAGACCCGACCAGCTTCACCCTTTCCCAGTTATCACTGTGTCTATGTGCTGATTGTGGGATTGTTTCTTGACTTATTATAGAGACCCGACCAGCTTCACCCTTTCCCAGTTATCACTGTGGTCCATGTGCTGATTGTGGGATTGTTTCTTGACTTATTATAGAGACCCGACCAGCTTCACCCTTTCCCAGTTATCACTGTGGTCCATGTGCTGATTGTGGGATTGTTTCTTGACTTATTATAGAGACCCGACCAGCTTCACCCTTTCCCAGTTATCACTGTGGTCCATGTGCTGATTGTGGGATTGTTTCTTGACTTATTATAGAGACCCGACCAGCTTCACCCTTTCCCAGTTATCACTGTGTCCATGTGCTGATTGTGGGATTGTTTCTTGACTTATTATAGAGACCCGACCAGCTTCACCCTTTCCCAGTTATCACTGTGTCTATGTGCTGATTGTGGGATTGTTTCTTGACTTATTATAGAGACCCGACCAGCTTCACCCTTTCCCAGTTATCACTGTGGTCCATGTGCTGATTGTGGGATTGTTTCTTGACTTATTATAGAGACCCAACCAGCTTCACCCTTTCCCAGTTTTCACTGTGTCTATGTGCTGATTGTGGGATTGTTTCTTGACTTATTATAGAGACCCGACCAGCTTCACCCTTTCCCAGTTATCACTGTGGTCCATGTGCTGATTGTGGGATTGTTTCTTGACTTATTATAGAGACCCGACCAGCTTCACCCTTTCCCAGTTATCACTGTGTCTATGTGCTGATTGTGGGATTGTTTCTTGACTTATTATAGAGACCCGACCAGCTTCACCCTTTCCCAGTTATCACTGTGTCCATGTGCTGATTGTGGGATTGTTTCTTGACTTATTATAGAGACCCGACCAGCTTCACCCTTTCCCAGTTATCACTGTGTCTATGTGCTGATTGTGGGATTGTTTCTTGACTTATTATAGAGACCCGACCAGCTTCACCCTTTCCCAGTTATCACTGTGTCCATGTGCTGATTGTGGGATTGTTTCTTGACTTATTATAGAGACCCGACCAGCTTCACCCTTTCCCAGTTATCACTGTGTCCATGTGCTGATTGTGGGATTGTTTCTTGACTTATTATAGAGACCCGACCAGCTTCACCCTTTCCCAGTTATCACTGTGTCCATGTGCTGATTGTGGGATTGTTTCTTGACTTATTATAGAGACCCGACCAGCTTCACCCTTTCCCAGTTATCACTGTGCCCATGTGCTGATTGTGGGATTGTTTCTTGACTTATTATAGAGACCCGACCAGCTTCACCCTTTCCCAGTTATCACTGTGCCCATGTGCTGATTGTGGGATTGTTTCTTGACTTATTATAGAGACTCGAGCAGCTTCACCCTTTCCCAGTTATCACTGTGTCCATGTGCTGATTGTGGGATTGTTTCTTGACTTATTATAGAGACCCGACCAGCTTCACCCTTTCCCAGTTATCACTGTGCCCATGTGCTGATTGTGGGATTGTTTCTTGACTTATTATAGAGACTCGAGCAGCTTCACCCTTTCCCAGTTATCACTGTGTCCATGTGCTGGTTGTGGGATTGTTTCTTGACTTATTATAGAGACTCGAGCAGCTTCACCCTTTCCCAGTTATCACTGTGTCCATGTGCTGATTGTGGGATTGTTTCTTGACTTATTATAGAGACCCGACCAGCTTCACCCTTTCCCAGTTATCACTGTGTCCATGTGCTGATTGTGGGATTGTTTCTTGACTTATTATAGAGACCCGACCAGCTTCACCCTTTCCCAGTTATCACTGTGTCCATGTGCTGATTGTGGGATTGTTTCTTGACTTATTATAGAGACCCGACCAGCTTCACCCTTTCCCAGTTATCACTGTGTCCATGTGCTGATTGTGGGATTGTTTCTTGACTTATTATAGAGACCCGACCAGCTTCACCCTTTCCCAGTTATCACTGTGTCCATGTGCTGATTGTGGGATTGTTTCTTGACTTATTATAGAGACCCGACCAGCTTCACCCTTTCCCAGTTATCACTGTGCCCATGTGCTGATTGTGGGATTGTTTCTTGACTTATTATAGAGACCCGACCAGCTTCACCCTTTCCCAGTTATCACTGTGCCCATGTGCTGATTGTGGGATTGTTTCTAGACTTATTATAGAGACTCGAGCAGCTTCACCCTTTCCCAGTTATCACTGTGTCCATGTGCTGATTGTGGGATTGTTTCTTGACTTATTATAGAGACCCGACCAGCTTCACCCTTTCCCAGTTATCACTGTGCCCATGTGCTGATTGTGGGATTGTTTCTTGACTTATTATAGAGACTCGAGCAGCTTCACCCTTTCCCAGTTATCACTGTGTCCATGTGCTGATTGTGGGATTGTTTCTTGACTTATTATAGAGACCCGACCAGCTTCACCCTTTCCCAGTTATCACTGTGGTCCATGTGCTGATTGTGGGATTGTTTCTTGACTTATTATAGAGACCCGACCAGCTTCACCCTTTCCCAGTTATCACTGTGGTCCATGTGCTGATTGTGGGATTGTTTCTTGACTTATTATAGAGACCCGACCAGCTTCACCCTTTCCCAGTTATCACTGTGTCCATGTGCTGATTGTGGGATTGTTTCTTGACTTATTATAGAGACCCGACCAGCTTCACCCTTTCCCAGTTATCACTGTGTCTATGTGCTGATTGTGGGATTGTTTCTTGACTTATTATAGAGACCCGACCAGCTTCACCCTTTCCCAGTTATCACTGTGGTCCATGTGCTGATTGTGGGATTGTTTCTTGACTTATTATAGAGACCCGACCAGCTTCACCCTTTCCCAGTTATCACTGTGTCTATGTGCTGATTATGGGATTGTTTCTTGACTTATTATAGAGACCCGACCAGCTTCACCCTTTCCCAGTTATCACTGTGGTCCATGTGCTGATTGTGGGATTGTTTCTTGACTTATTATAGAGACCCGACCAGCTTCACCCTTTCCCAGTTATCACTGTGGTCCATGTGCTGATTGTGGGATTGTTTCTTGACTTATTATAGAGACCCGACCAGCTTCACCCTTTCCCAGTTATCACTGTGTCTATGTGCTGATTGTGGGATTGTTTCTTGACTTATTATAGAGACCCGACCAGCTTCACCCTTTCCCAGTTATCACTGTGGTCCATGTGCTGATTGTGGGATTGTTTCTTGACTTATTATAGAGACCCGACCAGCTTCACCCTTTCCCAGTTATCACTGTGTCCATGTGCTGATTGTGGGATTGTTTCTTGACTTATTATAGAGACCCGACCAGCTTCACCCTTTCCCAGTTATCACTGTGTCTATGTGCTGATTGTGGGATTGTTTCTTGACTTATTATAGAGACCCGACCAGCTTCACCCTTTCCCAGTTATCACTGTGGTCCATGTGCTGATTGTGGGATTGTTTCTTGACTTATTATAGAGACCCGACCAGCTTCACCCTTTCCCAGTTATCACTGTGTCTATGTGCTGATTGTGGGATTGTTTCTTGACTTATT
This sequence comes from Megaustenia siamemsis, assembly GCA_032433765.1. Classification (NCBI taxonomy): domain Eukaryota; kingdom Metazoa; phylum Mollusca; class Gastropoda; order Stylommatophora; family Ariophantidae; genus Megaustenia; species Megaustenia siamemsis. The sequence goes on from JAVIAB010000046.1 coordinate 12,960,404, forward strand.
ATAGAGACCCGACCAGCTTCACCCTTTCCCAGTTATCACTGTGGTCCATGTGCTGATTGTGGGATTGTTTCTTGACTTATTATAGAGACCCGACCAGCTTCACCCTTTCCCAGTTATCACTGTGGTCCATGTGCTGATTGTGGGATTGTTTCTTGACTTATTATAGAGACCCGACCAGCTTCACCCTTTCCCAGTTATCACTGTGTCTATGTGCTGATTATGGGATTGTTTCTTGACTTATTATAGAGACCCGACCAGCTTCACCCTTTCCCAGTTATCACTGTGGTCCATGTGCTGATTGTGGGATTGTTTCTTGACTTATTATAGAGACCCGACCAGCTTCACCCTTTCCCAGTTATCACTGTGGTCCATGTGCTGATTGTGGGATTGTTTCTTGACTTATTATAGAGACCCGACCAGCTTCACCCTTTCCCAGTTATCACTGTGTCCATGTGCTGATTGTGGGATTGTTTCTTGACTTATTATAGAGACCCGACCAGCTTCACCCTTTCCCAGTTATCACTGTGTCTATGTGCTGATTGTGGGATTGTTTCTTGACTTATTATAGAGACCCGACCAGCTTCACCCTTTCCCAGTTATCACTGTGGTCCATGTGCTGATTGTGGGATTGTTTCTTGACTTATTATAGAGACCCGACCAGCTTCACCCTTTCCCAGTTATCACTGTGTCTATGTGCTGATTGTGGGATTGTTTCTTGACTTATTATAGAGACCCGACCAGCTTCACCCTTTCCCAGTTATCACTGTGGTCCATGTGCTGATTGTGGGATTGTTTCTTGACTTATTATAGAGACCCGACCAGCTTCACCCTTTCCCAGTTATCACTGTGTCTATGTGCTGATTGTGGGATTGTTTCTTGACTTATTATAGAGACCCGACCAGCTTCACCCTTTCCCAGTTATCACTGTGTCCATGTGCTGATTGTGGGATTGTTTCTTGACTTATTATAGAGACCCGACCAGCTTCACCCTTTCCCAGTTATCACTGTGTCTATGTGCTGATTGTGGGATTGTTTCTTGACTTATTATAGAGACCCGACCAGCTTCACCCTTTCCCAGTTATCACTGTGTCCATGTGCTGATTGTGGGATTGTTTCTTGACTTATTATAGAGACCCGACCAGCTTCACCCTTTCCCAGTTATCACTGTGTCCATGTGCTGATTGTGGGATTGTTTCTTGACTTATTATAGAGACCCGACCAGCTTCACCCTTTCCCAGTTATCACTGTGTCCATGTGCTGATTGTGGGATTGTTTCTTGACTTATTATAGAGACCCGACCAGCTTCACCCTTTCCCAGTTATCACTGTGCCCATGTGCTGATTGTGGGATTGTTTCTTGACTTATTATAGAGACCCGACCAGCTTCACCCTTTCCCAGTTATCACTGTGCCCATGTGCTGATTGTGGGATTGTTTCTAGACTTATTATAGAGACTCGAGCAGCTTCACCCTTTCCCAGTTATCACTGTGTCCATGTGCTGATTGTGGGATTGTTTCTTGACTTATTATAGAGACCCGACCAGCTTCACCCTTTCCCAGTTATCACTGTGCCCATGTGCTGATTGTGGGATTGTTTCTTGACTTATTATAGAGACTCGAGCAGCTTCACCCTTTCCCAGTTATCACTGTGTCCATGTGCTGATTGTGGGATTGTTTCTTGACTTATTATAGAGACTCGAGCAGCTTCACCCTTTCCCAGTTATCACTGTGTCCATGTGCTGATTGTGGGATTGTTTCTTGACTTATTATAGAGACCCGACCAGCTTCACCCTTTCCCAGTTATCACTGTGTCCATGTGCTGATTGTGGGATTGTTTCTTGACTTATTATAGAGACCCGACCAGCTTCACCCTTTCCCAGTTATCACTGTGTCCATGTGCTGATTGTGGGATTGTTTCTTGACTTATTATAGAGACCCGACCAGCTTCACCCTTTCCCAGTTATCACTGTGTCCATGTGCTGATTGTGGGATTGTTTCTTGACTTATTATAGAGACCCGACCAGCTTCACCCTTTCCCAGTTATCACTGTGTCCATGTGCTGATTGTGGGATTGTTTCTTGACTTATTATAGAGACCCGACCAGCTTCACCCTTTCCCAGTTATCACTGTGTCCATGTGCTGATTGTGGGATTATTTCTTGACTTATTATAGAGACTCGAGCAGCTTCACCCTTTCCCAGTTATCACTGTGTCTATGTGCTGATTGTGGGATTGTTTCTTGACTTATTATAGAGACCCGAACAGCTCCACCCTTTCCCAGTTATCGCTGTGACCATTTCGGCCTGGAATGCTAGTTTTGTGTAATTGTTTGTTGCCGATTTTATGTGAACACAAATTTCTGACAATTGTCTTCAAGCAGGTTGTGTGAATAGAAGGCAGATTTCAGATTTCCTGTTATTCTTATCTCAACATGATTCAGATCGATAAGATATGTCTGAACGCACTGTACATTTAAATAAACTTCGTTATTTTTGTACTGCTTTCTTTTTGTCGTCCTCTTGCACTTTTATTTTCTATATTTCATTTCCGAGATGAATTGACAACCTCGGCTTCTGTTTAAAAGTTACTTCTTTTTTTTAGCAAAAAAATCTCAAAATCTCATGAAAAAATGTATATATATATATATATATATATATATATATATATATATATATATATATATACACACACACAACTAAATGTATGCCTTTTGTCTGTGTGTCAACAGGTCCAAACAGATAATTAAGTTCTAAATGAGGATATTCACTTTTTGCACTCATTAAATGTAGTAATTACGAATATTGATATTGCATGTATTTTATGTTCTTTCAGTGAGAATGAAGAGGAAAAGAAGTAAGTTCTTAACTTGAACCCATAAGTAACACAGCTGGAAAACAAGAAACATAAATTGTGAATGATCTTACATTTGATGTAAATAGTCAAAATTGTTTGCCTAAAAACATGCATTAACGTCCTTAGACTCTCTTTTAATACAACGAGTTAAGTAAAAAGTTGCCACTGTCGTTGGCCAATTTGAGCAGCTCAGTTATCTGACTTAAACATTCGAGATTGACCAGAAACAAAGTTATCTTATGACATTAATAATCATGAATATTGAAGTAACAACTACCAGTGTGACATACCTGTTACTGGGAAATTCCTCTTATACACCTTAACGTAAGAATGATGGCAAAATGACAATGAAAAAGAAAACAAGTGTAAGGCAAAATTGCAAGTAGTGAGAAGACAAGATGATGAAGCAGTGGTAAGACGAGAGGACAGGTAGCAGAAAGTAAACTGTTAATAGAAAAGAAAACAAAGATAGATAAATCGAAATGATAAATAGCTGTAAGACAAGATAGTAGGTAGCGGTAAGATATGATAATACGTAGCCGAAGGATAAGATAAAATATAGAATTATGACAAAATGATGCGTTGATGTAGGACACGGTGTAACGTAGCTGTAATACACGATGCAACGCAGCTGCAGCACAATATGATAAGTAGTTGTAGGATACAATGTAACGTAGCTGTAGGGCACGATGATAAGTAGCTGTAGGACACGATGATAATTAGCTGTAGGACACAATGTAACGTAGCTGTAGGGCACGATGATAAGTAGCTGTATGATACCATGATAATTAGCTGTAGGACACAATGTAACGTAGCTGAAGGTCACGATTGTAAGTAGCTGTAGGGCACGATGATAAGTAGCTGTAGGACACGATGATAAGTAGCTGTATGATACCATGATAATTAGCTGTAGGGCACGATGATAAGTAGCTGTAGGACACGATGATAAGTAGCTGTATGATACCATGATAATTAGCTGTAGGACACAATGTAACGTAGCTGTAGGGCACGATGATAAGTAGCTGTATGATACCATGATAATTAGCTGTAGGACACAATGTAACGTAGCTGAAGGTCACGATTGTAAGTAGCTGTAGGACACGATGATAAGTAGCTGTATGATACCATGATAACTAGCTGTAGGGCACGATGATAAGTAGCTGTAGGACACGATGATATGTAGCTGTATGATACCATGATAATTAGCTGTAGGACACAATGTAACGTAGCTGAAGGTCACGATTGTAAGTAGCTGTAGAACACGATGATAAGTAGCTGTATGATACCATGATAATTAGCTGTAGGACACAATGTAACGTAGCTGAAGGTCACGATTGTAAGTAGCTGTAGGGCATCCTGATAATTAGCTGTAAAACACGTTGATAATTAGATGTAGCACACGATGATAATTAGCTGTAAATTAATTTATTTTTTATGTTTCTTCTTTTCATTACACACATTCAGTCATTTATAAAAGCTATTGTGTTAAAGTTAAGCCACATTAAAATAATTTTACACTTTCAGACCCCCCCCCCCCCCCCGAATCCGCAATATTAAATGTAAACTATATACCTCAACAGTCAATGTCGTCCATTCTCTTTGGACTTCACATCAGACATTTATTGGCTAACAATTTGTAGGATTGTTTCTAGACTTATTATAGAGACTCGACCAGCTCCACCGTCTGACAGTTTTCACTGTGTCCATGTGCTGATTGTGGGATTGTTTCTAGACTTATTATAGAGACTCGATCAGCTCCACCGTCTGCCAGTTATCACTGTGTTCTTGTCGTCCTGGATTGCTAGTTTTGTGTAGTTGTTTGTTGCTGATTTTTATGTGTGCACACATTTCTGACAATTGTCTTCAAACAGGTTATGTGAAGGGAAGGCAGACTTCAGATTTCCTGTAAATTCTTTTCTCAACATTCAGAACGATAAAAATATGTCTGAATGTACGCTACATGAAAATACACTTAGTTTTTCTGTACTGCTTTCTTGTTGTCGTCTCTTGCACTTTTATTTTCTATATTTCATTTTTGTGATGACTTTTCAACCTCCGCTTGTGTGTAGAAGTTACTTCTTCATTTTGAGCTGCCTTAAAATCTCATGATAAAAAATTATATATACATGTATAAAGTTCTGAACACAACTAAAGTGTAATTCTTTTGTCTGTGACTCAACATGACTGAACAGATAATTAAGTTCTAAATGACAATAGTCATTAATAGTGACAAAAACAGCCACTTTTTCATTTATTAAATGTAATAATTACGAATATTGATACTGCATGCATTTTTTTTTCTTTTAGTGAGAATGAAGAGGAAAAGAAGTAAGTTGTTAACTTGAATCCATAAGTAACACAGCTGAGAAAAAAATAAACACAAATTGTGAATGATCTTACATTTAAATGTAAATGGTCAAAATTGTTGGCCCAAAAACATGCATTAACGTCCTTAGACTCTCTTTTTTAATACAGCGAGTTGAGCAAAAAGTTGCCACTGTCGTTGGGCGATTTGAGGAGCTCATTTATCAGACTTAAAGATTCGAGATTGACAAGAAACAAAGTTATGTTATGACATTAATAATACAGAACAGGGGTGGCCAAATGGCGGCCCGCCAGCCTAGTTTTCTTGGCCCGCGAAGCTCCACGGACTTACTTCATTTTTTACCCCTAATAGCGGATTTCTCCTGGTTTTAATCCGTGTCGGTGTTAACTCTTCTATCGTTCAAGAATACACAATTTGAAAATCTCTGTCAATTTCTCGCAACAGCTAGATTGGCAACATAATTTCAAATAACACACACACACACAACACACACACACACACACACACACACACACACACACACACTGCACAACTAATGGTGCCGACAATATTCAAAGTCTTTGCTTCGAGTTGGTACCGCAAAGTTGCTTTATTGTCAGTGCGGTGATAGCGTCAGATCTTTGGCTCAACATTTGTCGTCTGGACTTGTGGTGGCTCTTTCATTTCGCGGTAAGGGGTTAATGAGGTTGGGAGGGACAGGGGTGAGGGGACTTCGTAGCTCTAATTCTGTCTTTGAAGTTACATTCAAAATGTTTCATTGTTCGCCTTCATTCCCTTTGATCCCATCGTCTTGTCTTGTCCATAAAATGACTGCAACGTGTTTATTTGGTCACAATCTTTTGATTTCATTGTCAAACACAAGTCTGTGTATAACTGTCAAATCTGGACTTATTTTCGATAGTGGACCAACATTCTGTGACTTTTAACTTTGATGTGAGATTTTGTATTAAATCATGTTAAAACGTAGAAAAGTTGATTGTGAAAATCGCATATTTAAACCTGAATGGGAATTAGATTATTTGTTCATCTTCAATAAGGATAGTAAACATCAGTGCTTAATTTGCGTTCAAGTGTTAGCCGTTTTGAAGGAATATAATTTAAAACGGCACTATGCCACACATCATCAAAACATGTATGAGAAACATAGCATTGAAGCTAGGAAGCTTTTGGTTGAACAGCTGAAGACAAAGTTGAATCAACAGCAAAGTATGTATACAAAGGGCAATAAAATTAAAGAGTCATCGATCATTGCATCATATACAGTTACCTATGAGCTTGCAAAATCTAAAAAACCCTTTACTGACGGAAATTTTGTGAAGAAATGTGCGATTCAAATGGCAAAGGCATTCGGTCAAGAAAAAATAGCCAAAGAATTTGAATCTGTGCCTCTTTCAAAACAAACTGTAGCCAGAAGAACAGAAGACATCAGTCTGCAACTGTCTCAAAGTTTAAAATCTTGTATTGAAAACTGCTCATATTTTTCGCTCGCGATTGATGAAAGTACTGACATCACTGACACTTGCCAGCTTCTTATTTTTGTTAAAGTTATCCAGGAGGATTTTACTGTTATTGAAGAATTGTTGAAAGTTTGCTCTTTGCATGACACTTGTAGAGGGACAGACATATTTTCTGCAGTTCATAGTGCCGTAGATGAAGTAGGTGGTTTTGGAAAGTTGTCTGCAGTGTGTACTGATGGTTGCAAAGCTTTTATTGGTTCAAATACTGGTTTTGTTGGACTTCTAAAGCAAAACAAAATTAACGTACCTACATTGCATTGCATAATTAATCAAGAGGCCCTTTGTGCAAAGTCCATAAATCTAAAAGACACCATGGCTACTGTTGTGAAAATAACAAATTTGATAAGAGGAGGACACCAGTCTTTAAATCACAGGAAGTTTTTATCATTTTTAGAGGAAGTAGATTCTAGCTACGGTGATCTCCTGCTTTATACAGAAGTAAGATGGCTTAGTCGAGGGAAATGTTTAATAATATTTTTTGAACTGAAGAATGACATTTATGACTTCCTGCGAGAGAACTTACCATGCTCCATTGATCTTCAACATGCACTCAAAGACATTAATTTCCTTCATAATCTGGCATATCTCACAGACATCACACAACATTTGAACATATTGAATTTGCAGCTACAAGGGGAAAAGCAAACCATTTTTCAATTGATGGGATATGTTGATGGTTTTAAAAAGAAGCTGAATCTATTTAGACTTTCTTTGCAAAAAAATGATCTGTTCCATTTTTCAAGTTGTAAGCAGTTGTTGTCAGAGATAGAAAGTGCAAACTTCAGTAAGTACGCAGCTGACATTGAACATTTGATTTGTGAATTTGATCGACGATTTCAAGATTTTGAAATGTTTCGTCCGCAAACGGAACTTTTTAATAACCCAATTAAGTGCACAGTGGAGTGCCAGCCATCAGATCTTCAACTAGAGTTGTGTGACCTTCAGTGTGACCCCTTCCTCAGTACTGTAAAGGCATTAGGAGCATCTGGAAATTGCTACCAAATGAACGTTACCCGTGTCTGAGAAAATGGGCACTAAAGATGTGCTCTATATTCGGCAGCACATATCTCTGCGAGACAACATTCTCTTCCATGAAGTTAATTAAATCTAAGACCAGGAACAGAATGACCGATTCGACATTGTCCCATACTCTCCGAATCGCCACGTCAAAAATGGAAGTGGACTTCAAATCTCTGGTGGAAAGCTGTGACAAGTCACAATCGTCGCACTGAGACATTAAAGGTAATTTTAAAATGAATAATTAATGGATTTGTTACAAATCAAATATGTAGTCAAAGTGCAAGCATTATTTATATATTACTATATCGCATAGGTCCCTACTGTCATTTTTGACGATATTCTTAAGTGTGGCCCGCGGGTCTTGGCCTTGGTTTTAATCCGGCCCTCGGGCAACCTCAAGTTGGCCACCACTGATACAGAGTATTGAAGTAACAACTACCAATGTGACATACATGTTATTACAACATTCCACTGACACATCTATATCGTAAGACAAGATGACAAAATGATAATAATAGAAAAGAAAACAAGTGTAAGACAAAATGACAAGTAGCGGCAAGACAAGATGGAAAGTATTGGTAAGACATGATAATAAGTAGCCGAAAGACTAGATAAAAATTAGAGCTATGACAAATTGTTGCGTAGCTCTATGACTCGATAAGTAGCTTTATGATGCCATGGTAACTAGCTGTAGGACACGATGATAAGTAGTTGTATGATACCATGATAATTAGCTGTATGACTTAATGATATATAATATATAGTTGTATGATACCATGATAATTAGCTGTATGACTTAATGATATATAATATATAGTTGTATGATACCATGATAATTAGCTGTATGACTTAATGATATATAATATATAGTTGTATGATACCATGATAATTAGCTGTATGACTTAATGATATATAATATATAGTTGTATGATACCATGATCATTAGCGATAGGTAACGATGATAAGTTGCTGTGTGATACCATGATAATTAGATGCATCGTATGAGGAGAAATAGCTGTTTGATGTCAAGGTAAATAGCTGTAGTACACGATGATAAGTAGCTGTATGATATAATGATATAATGATACATATATGTAGGAAATGATGATATTTAGCTGTTGGATATCATGATAATTAGCTGTAGGAAACGATGATAAGTAGCTGTAAGACACGTTAATAATTAGCTATAGGGCACGTTGATAATTAGCTGTAGGACACGTTGATAATTAACTGTAGGGCACGTTGATAATTAACTGTAGGACACGTTGATAATTAGCTGTAGGACAAGTTGATAATTAGCTGTAGGACACGTTGATAATTAGCTGTAGGACACGTCGATAATTAGCTGTAGGACACGTCGATAATTAGCTGTAGGACACGTCGATAATTAGCTGTAGGACACGTTGATAATTAACTGTAGGACACGTTGATAATTAGCTGTAGGACACGTCGATAATTAGCTGTAGGACACGTTGATAATTAGCTGTAGGACACGTCGATAATTAGCTGTAGGACACGTTGATAATTAACTGTAGGACACGTTGATAATTAACTGTAGGACACGTTGATAATTAGCTGTAGGACACGTCGATAATTAGCTGTAGGACACGTTGATAATTAGCTGTAGGACACGTTGATAATTAGCTGTAGGACACGTTGATAATTAGCTGTAGGACACGTTGATAATTAGCTGTAGGACACGTTGATAATTAGCTGTAGGACACGTCGATAATTAGCTGTAGGACACGTTGATAATTAGCTGTAGGACACGTTGATAATTAGCTGTAGGACACGTTGATAATTAGCTGTAGGACACGTTGATAATTAGCTGTAGGACACGTTGATAATTAGCTGTAGGACACGTCGATAATTAGCTGTAGGACACGTTGATAATTAGGTGTAGGACACGTTGATAATTAGCTGTAGGACACGTTGATAAGCTGTAATCTCATGAGATCGTGACCCTGCATCGGTTATCAATGGGGATGAAGAAAAAATAATGGGAAGGTCTGAAAAGAGACATAATACAAATGTTTTTTTTAAATAGAAAAAGGCAGATCAAGACCCTGCAAACATAAACACAGAAGAAAGTTGACCTCACCCACGGAATAGGGGAAATAATCCCAAAATTATATATAATGAAAACATAAATTTCACACGAAAGTACAAATAACAGTGTAGCAAAGTCATGTAATTGGGAAAGCAAAACGTGGGACAAGAAAAAAAAACAACTTATTATTTATTTATTCGACTTGCCTATCATTACTATATATATCTATCTATATATATATATATATATATATATATATATATATATATATATATATATATATATATATATATATATATATATATATATATATGGCCCATTTCATCTTGTCGGACGATCTAGTGGAGACTTTTGTGCATTTTTTAAGTTGAGGTTTTGATTTTGTCGAACAGCTTCTCTCATAGCTGATTCTACCGATGTTTGACAAACACACACGGCCACAGGATAAACATGTCAGGCCCACTAATCCACAAGGTTTTCCATCCTTTTTCATGAGTCTTTTATCTTGTAAGTGCTGCCTTAGCACAGTCTCAAAAGATATTATACCGTTCCTTGTACGTGCTCCCTATGATGTGCGATCACTTGCCATATGTCCCAGTCATTTTCACAGATGGAGTAGTCATTCAGAGATGATTTAGATATCTCTATATCGTAGTTTAGGTCTGCTTATTTGTCTTTTTCCGTCTATTATTTCACCATATAGTATTTGCTTGGGGATGCATTTTTCTTCCATTCGCTGGACGTGCCCCAGCCATCTTAGTCTTCGACATCTGAGCATCGACATGATTCTTAGGGTCTTAGCACGTTGCAGGACAGTTAAGTTGGTTATTTTGTACTGCCATTTGATGTGCATTATTCTACGGAGACATCGCATGTGGAAGACATTTAGTCTTGTTTCGTTATTTGAGTATGTTGTCCAGGTTTCAGATCAATATAATAATGTTCTAAGCACACAAGTTTGATATATTAAGAGTTTGGTCTTTTTTGTGTTAGTTTCCTGTTGTTCCTAGCCCTTTCTGTGAGTTTGCCGAAGGTCGTAGCTGCCCTACCAATTCGGCTGTTTATTTCATCCTCAAGAGAAATGGTTTGCGTAATTGTAGATCCAAGATACGTGAATTTTTGAACTGATTCTAGTCGACAATCTTTTAAAGTGATTAACAGAGGTTTGATGTCGCCTTGACTTAGAATTATTGTTTTCTAAACACGAATTAACAGTGAAAGAAAGTCGCATGCTTTGTTTATCAACGAGTGTAGGGCGGCTTCGCGATGGGCGACTAGGGCTGCAAATAAAAGTTCATTCAGTAGGGTAACACTGTTTTGTTTTTGTTTTTGCTCTTAGTCGTTGTAAGTTGAATAGTGAGCTATCTGATCTTGTGCGAATGTAAATATCTCCTTAGATGTTTTAGAATGCGTAATTTAAAAGGGCAGCAAAACATATGCCAAAAAGAGTGGGGGCGATGACACATCCCTGTTTTACACCGCTGTTGAATTTGCACCACAGAAATAAAAAGCAGAAAAGCTCAGGCCAAAATAGCATTTCAGAAAATGAAAAATATTCTATGCAACAAATCAATGTCAATAAAAATGAGAAAGAGAGTTCATCGGTGCTATATAGAACCAATTCTGAACTATGGAAGCGAATCATGGACAGTAGACAAACAAATGAAAAGACGATTAGAGGCCACAGAGATGGGATTTCTCAGAAGAATGTTGAAAGTTCCCTGGGCAGCTAAAAAGACCAATGAGGAAGTTCTCAAAGAGGCCAACACAAAAAGGGAGCTCTTAAAAACATCACAAAGAAGCAATCAACATTTTTCTGGCACATCATGAGAAGAGGAAAGTTGGAATACTTGGTTACAACTGGCAAAATAAAAGGAAAGAGAGATCGCGGGCGACAAAGAGAGAAAATACTTGATAGCTTGGTGGCATGACATGGAAAACAGTCAACAACAGAACTGATACGATGCACTGTAGATAGAAGATTGTGGAGGGACATGATCACCTACGCCAACCGGTATGGTACATGATGATGATGATGATGTTGACTTTAAAACTCTCTGATGAACTCCCATTAAAGGGGATTTTAGCATTTACGTTTTCATGAAAAGAAGTAATCAGCTTTTAAGTAATTTAGGTGTGCAGCCTTTGCTTTCTAGCACTCTGTAGAGCCCGTCTCTATTTACTGATTCGAAGGCCTTTGTGAGATCCACAAAGGCAATATAGAGCGACATATTTTGTTCCCGTCATATTTCTTGTCATTGTCTAAGTGTGAAAATCATGTCTATAGTTGATCTCCCGGCTCTGAATCCGCATTGAGACTCCGGAAGAACACTTTCTGCAAGTGTATACAGGCGCTTCAGTATTTACTCTCGCAAAAGCCTTGCCGGGACATGCAGGAGTACGGGGAAATGAAAGAGCGGACAGGTTGGCTAGAAGCGCTGTCGTTGAGGACGGGCAACCGATGGATCGGGCGGACATCATCAATGCCCTCCGTGATGTGGGAAGAGCACAGGACTTCGACAAACACAGATCCACGTCACTTCGTCGGATGATGGAAATGGGAGTTAAGATGGGCACAGCCAGAAATGAGAAACTTAGTGGCCGTGTAAGAAGACTTATCAACCAAAATAGAACTGGAGTCGTCAGTCGCTGGACACTACTAATTGCTGAGGAGGGGATCTGAGCACCTGTGGACATGTTCGGAGTGCAATGATGATGACCCACAAATAACTCAATAACTCAATAAACCTTGCCGGCTGTGCTAAGGAGAGAGATGCCTCTGTAATTACTGCAATCGCCCCTGTCTCCTTTGTTTTTGTATAATGTTATGATCTTAGCATTTCTCATATAATGGGATATTTCTACTTGTCATTAGCATTTGATTAACAATTTGTATAGATGTGGAAGTAGTACGTTTAACTTTTCCTTTAGTATCATTTTGGGAATGTTACCATTTCCTGCAGCTTTTCCACCTGAGAGGGCATTTATGGCGTCAGCACGTTCGTCCATGTTAGGCTCAGCGTCCAGCTTAGACATTGTAGGATATTTAGGTATTGACTGGGCTAGAAGTATGTTTGCTGGTCGATCATCGTGGTATAGGTTGGTGTAGTGTTCTACCCATCTTTCTATATGTTGTCCCTTGTCAGCAATAGGTTCTCCAAACTTGGATTTTAGGGGAGGGGGGGCGTTGCAAGAGTTGGATAAAATACAAAATCAGGCACTTAAGGTCATCACGGAAGCAATAAAATCAACACTAATATTGGAGATGGAGAAATTGTGGAGGATACCAGCACTGAGAGAACGGATGGACACTAAGGTGCTGATACATGTAGAAAAATTGTCATGCATGCCGAGACATTCAACGAAGGACAAATTCAAAAATCTTGCATTGGGACGACTTAAAAGAAGCAGTTTTATCCACCAAGACAAGCGTATTTGTAGACAAACACCAGACATGCCAAGAGTTGTTAACACCCTACTGCCCATACCAGAACAGACTCCCTGGACAGAGGAATCAGGATTATCAGTTCAAATACGGACAGAAGTGAAAGGAATAGTTGAGAAAAGATGAACAAGATAGTCTACAGCGTAAAACAATAACTCAGTTTTTTGGATGAGGAAGACCCATACGACTTATGGATCCGTGTGTACACAGATGGGTCAGCACAGAATGCAGTAACGAATGGGGGAGCAGGTACATACATAGAGTATCCAAATAACACAAGGAATATGAATAAAATAGCAACATGGAAATATTGTTACAATTATGATGCAGAATTCCAAGCAATACATTAGGCAAAAGAAAAAGTTCTGAACAGTACTATTAGCCCACAGGCTGTAGTGTTTTTTGACAAATGCAAGATCAGCTCTACAATCCAGAACATTGCCACACATGCAGACCTTAATTACTGAAATCTGCAAGCACCACAGGGTTGCCCTGCAGTGGATCCCATCTCACTGTGGAATACCAGGAAATGAGAAAGCAGATAAGTTGGCAAAGGAAGGTTCAACAGGCACACAACTAGATACACCGGTTACATACCATCATAAGAAACAGATAATCAAATCAATCAGATGACCACAAGCCCCAAAATCAGGATGTCGTTCATAATGTGAATAGATGTGAACAAGTTATCATTATACGCCTCAGAACAGGACACAATCGACTCCACAGTCACATGTATATAAAATTCAAGATCGGCACCTCAACTACTTGTACATGTGGACAGGCACCCCAGACTGCTGAACACATACTTCAAGACTGCACTCAAAATAGTAGACTGAGGAAAATCCATTGGCCCATAGATACAACAATACAGATAAAACTATATGGGCCATTGCAAGAATTATAAAAGACAGTACAATTTATACAGGCAACGACATTGCAGATATAGACAATACTTCAGGCGAACGAACTAAAGATGGATAGATAGATAGATAGATAGATAGATAGATAGATAGATAGATAGATAGATAGATAGATAGATAGATAGATAGATAGATAGATAGATAGATAGATAGATAGATAGATAGATAGATAGATAGATAGATAGATAGATAGATAGATAGATAGATAGATAGATAGATAGATAGATAGATAGATAGATAGATAGATAGATAGATAGATAGATAGATAGATAGATAGATAGATAGATAGATAGATAGATAGATAGATAGATAGATAGATAGATAGATAGATAGATAGATAGATAGATAGATAGATAGATAGATAGATAGATAGACAGATAGATAGACAGATAGAGAGATAAATAGACAGATATATAGATAGATAGATAGATAGATAGATAGATAGATAGATAGATAGATAGATAGATAGATAGATAGATAGATAGATAGATAGATAGATAGATAGATAGATAGATAGATAGATAGATAGATGGATAGATGGATAGATGGATAGATGGATAGATGGATAGATGGATAGATGGATAGATAGATAGATAGATAGATAGATAGATAGATAGATAGATAGATAGATAGATAGATAGATAGATAGATAGATAGATAGATAGATAGATAGATAGATAGATAGATAGATAGATAGATAGATTGGGGGGGTGGCTAATTTGGTTATTTTTTGTTCCAAGGGCCTTTATTTATTATGTCATGCATGGTTTTCGAGACATATTTCTTAGATATGATGATAATAATCCACCACACGCATACTACATATCAATCTAAAATGACGAAACACTTGCTCGGCGACATCTTTTTTTATGATGAGATTGCTTTGTGTAACGAACCTCTGTACAGCACGTTTTTTTAATCATCATTGCCATTATCATCACTTATCACCAGAGTCATAGTCTATTAAAAACAATATATAACGCCAACTAGAGCATGGATAGTGATACAACATTATTACACGCAGGGACATGTTTGTATCATTTCGCTAAAATACTATAAGAATTGCCTTAAGAAACAAGGAACGACAACTTGAAGTAAATCAGAAGGAATAAAAAACTACAAAACACAATTTGACACAGACAAAGTAAACATTTAAGATACGCTAGTGTAAAGAAATTCATGTCCAAATGGGAAAAAAAGAGAATAAAATTAGATGATGTTGTCAAGAGCAAACCATTTTTTAAAATTAATTCATAAAAAATAAGGATAAGATCAAGAAGTGAAGAATACTTTCTTATAAGTATGAATAGGTCAGTGAAAAGAGATAGGGTTGTTATCATTTGATTAAAAACCTCATGCAGAAAAAACTATATGAATGTTTTGATGGAAAAATATCAGTCTTTTAATGAAAACAGAACCTCCAACAACATGATACAAGCGCAGTGATAATATGCAACTATAGAATTTGATATATCATCAACTAAGAAGATTTTTCACTAAAAAAATGGCCATGCGACGTAGTTAATACATATTCTCTTCTATCAATCAATATATCTCATGTTTATTTTTCTATTAATATATGGAGACATAGACCAACCAAGTAAAATAAATCATAGTTCAACCATCATCTTTATAACCAACTCTGATTTTAATTTTTCATCTACCGCCTATTCGCGCAAAAAGTAGGACAAAAAAGTAGGATGGTTAGAACTGTATAAAATACATTTCGCTTTGTTTTTCTTTCTTGACATGTACAAATTACGAACATTGATTCTGACTGTGTTGGTTTTTTTTCCAGATGTGAGGTGTTAAAAAAACAGTAAGTTGTTAATTAAACATATTTACACTCCAACAAATAAACAGAAATGGTAAATGAGCTACATGAGAATGTATACACGTTTGTCGACCAGGAAATATTGTTCAACGTTCATCATTTAATTGTAAAGGTGATGTGGCAAATAGAACAGCTAGCATTGCACGCTTCGGACAAATGAAGGGAGGGGAGAAAGCAAGAGTCAAAGAGACAGTATCACAGAAAAGCTAGAGCGTGACAACAGAGCAACAACAACCAGCATGATATATTTATTTGGTAAAATTAAACTGTAGCTTCACACAATGTTCCACGTGATAAGGTGTAGAGTTTGATAACATTAGCCAATAGCTGTAAATGAAGCTGACATGTAACGTTGAGGAAAGCTGAAGTGGAACAAGGATGACTAAATGCAGCCGGACAAGATGATCAAAAGGGACTATATGTTGGAATAGTATTGGCTTTCTAATTATTTCAGACGTGTATAAGTGGTAAGGCTAGACGACAGACTGAGGAGAAAGATGTCCTGTCGAAATGTCTGAGAAGAGACTCAGAGCTTTACAATACGTACGCATGAAATACGAAATGTTTTCAAGAACCAAGGAAACAGTTCCAAATAAATGATCTCCGAACACTGACATGTTAGGTGGTAACACAACAAATAGTGCAGCGTGGTCAAGACAAATTAAATGATGCAGAAGTTGATACGTTTATCCATTTAACTTTACTATATTGCAAGACCACTAGACTATAAATGACAGAAGCACATTATCACTCCCATAGCTTAGATATGACAATAATATGCTACCATGCTGTAGAATTGTGGATCCTATTAACGCATTACTAAATTTAAAGACCACACAAAAAAATAACACATTAACACACTCATAGATCACAAATAGAGATAACACATTACATCACCCACCGATTGTGAACAGTAAAGACATCAAGGAATAAATTTACTCCGTCACCGCAAAGAACAATATTCCAAGCAGCAAGAAGACACGTATTGATAAAAAAAAGGAACACCAGTATTGGTAAAACAGGAAGACAATTATTGGTAAAATAAGAAGACAAGTATTTGTAAAATAAGAAGACATGTATTGGTACAACTAGTTGACAAGATGTTTTTGATAGACAAGTTATAGCAGGGAAAATAGTATGACAGGGAATTGCACACTAAGGGATGAAGGATGGGGAAGAAAAAAATTAAGCACAGAAGTGAAGTGAAGAAGAAATGACGAAATAGGAATCTATGACGGACTTTGTATGACGTGGAGATAGAAACGGTTGTGAAGAGATTAGGAAGGAAATCAGTTAGACATTGGCAGCCGAGGAGAGTGAACGATGTATGGAAGATAAGAGTTAGACATTGGCAGCCGAGGAGAGCGGACGATGTATGGAAGATAAGAGTTAGACATTGGCAGCCGAGGAGAGCGGACGATGTATGGAAGATAAGAATTAGACATTGGCAGCCGAGGAGAGCGGACGATGTATGGAAGATAAGAGTTAGACATTGGTAGCCGAGGAGAGCGGACGATGTATGGAAGATAAGAGTTGGACATTGGCAGCCGAGGAGAGCGGACGATGTATGGAAGATAAGAGCTAGACATTGGTAGCCGAGGAGAGCGGACGATGTATGGAAGATAAGAGTTAGACATTGGCAGCAGAGGAGAGCGGATGATGTATAGAAGATAAGAGTTAGATATTGGCAGCCGAGGAGAGCGGATGATGTATGGAAGATAAGAGTTATATATTGGCAGCCGAGGAGAGCGGATGATGTATAGAAGATAAGAGTTAGACATTGGCAGCAGAGGAGAGCGGATGATGTATAGAAGATAAGAGTTAGATATTGGCAGCCGAGGAGAGCGGATGATGTATAGAAGATAAGAGTTAGACATTGGCAGCCGAGGAGAGCGGATGATGTATGGAAGATAAGAGTTATATATTGGCAGCCGAGGAGAGCGGATGTTGTATGGAAGATACGAGTTAGATATTGGCAGCCGAGGAGAGCGGATGTTGTATGGAAGATAAGAGGGACGAATTGTACGTTACAATGTCACTGCTATAATGGCTTAGTTTGTGACAAAACTACAGGGACATGCCCAAACAATGACAGTTGTCAGCACGAATATTTCGGACCCTAGTGTCAGTACTTGATTTTATTTACAAGTATGCCCAAAAATCTGAACCTACTTTCCTGTTTGATAACAACGACACCTCATGTAATCCGGACACAGATTCTACATCAGTTGAGACAACTCTCAATCAGTCTTTGCCGTGCTCCTAGTTTAGGATTTATGTGAATGACTTTTACACATATCCGGACAGTTTCACGGTAAAACTGAATGGTTCTGCCTCATGTAACAATGTATCAAGGTTTGTAGTTAATCCACACGAGATTGATGTCTTCTGCTCTGGGGCTGGTCTGATCAACAAGTTACGGATTGAAGGGGCGATAGTTGCAAATATCTGCTCTAACTACATTGGCGGGGGTAGGAAAGTGGCTCTCAAACAGATCACAAACCAGACCAACACATTTAATGCTTGTTATACAGAGACGGATGTGAACCAGAGGCCGCAGTTAATAGCACAACAAAGACCAATCTCTATGACAATGACTGCACACACACACACACAATAGAGAAGTGGAACCAATTCTGTTTTCTGGTATCTGAACTTTACATCGCCCCAGAAGACTCACACCACGAATCTATCATTGAGCTAGCACTATGATTCGGGTAAAGAATGCCACTCTAAAGGCTTTCTCTGACAGTGGCGGAGTAGTGTTCCAGTATAATGATATATCATACCCTAATTTATCTGTGAACGCTATTGTAGTCAAAACACAAACGCCAATGGCACACATTAAGATTGAGTTCTCACCGACCATTTCGCAGGCCGACAGTGCACAGACGGTATGTGAGGTGCAAACATTTACAGACACCTATTGTCTGGACGAGCATTCTTGGTCGTTTTGTGCAATGTATAGTGGGTGTAGTAAAGGCTGCAATGTCATCATAGGTACTCGTCATGGCAACTGTTCACATGGGATCTATGGACACGACTGTTCCCGGTCTTGTCTCAGTGTCTGTCCTTTATTTGAGGAAAAATCCGGAAAATGCTTACAATGTAAACATCTTGGCTATGCCTGTAATGACACTTGTCCCGATGGTAATTTTGGGCTACAGTGCGAACAGATGTGTTCTGATGGCTGTGACATCATATGTACTCTCAAATGTCCGGACAACTGTTTCAACGACATCTGTGAACAGTCAATCGGGAATATGTACATGCAAGAGAACGTTCTATGGGTCAGACTGCACTCTCAAATCTCCGGATAACTTTTTAACGAAACCTGTGATTCCCACGTTCAGAAGAGTCTGCCGACTACAACAAGCCCAAGCATATGTACACTTTAATATGTTTCTGTGCTAGACATGGTTCATTTCAGTGTGTTTTTTCATGAAGCCATGGCTCATATCTTGTTGTGTTTCTGTCCTAGCCATGGCTCATATCTTAGCTTGTGTGTGCTGGCCATGGCTCATATCTTGTTGTGTTTCTGTCCTAGCCATGGCTCATAACTTGTTGTGTTTCTGTCCTAGCCATGGCTCATATCTTAGCTTGTGTGTGCTGGCCATGGCTCATATCTTGGTGTGTGTCATGTTAGTCATATCTCATATCTTGGTGTGTCTGTGTTAATCATGTCTCATATCTTTATGTGTGTCTGTGTTGAGTCATATCTCATATCTTAGTGTGTACCAGTGTTAGTCATATGTCATATCTTTGTGTGTGCATGTCTGGATTAGTGATATCTCATATCTTTATGTGCATGTTTATGTTAGTCATATCTCATAGCTTTGTGGGTGCACGTCTGTGTTTGTCACATCTCATATCCTTGTGTGTGCATGGCTATGTTAGTCCCATCTCATATCTTTATGTGTGCATATCTATGTTAGTCATATCTCTTATCTTTGTGTGCATGTCTATGTTAGGCATGTGCCATATCTTTGTGTGTGCATGTCTATGTAAGTTATATCTCATATCTTTATGTGCATGTTTATGTTAGTCATTTGTCATATATCTTGATGTGTGTCAGTGTTAGTCATGCCTCGTATCGCTGTGTGCAAGTCTGTGTTAGTCACATCTCACATCTTTGTGTGTGCATGTCTGTGTTAGTCACATTTCACATCTTTGTGTGTGCATGTCTGTGTTAGTCACCTCTAGTGACTCGGGCAGATGGTGCTCGTAAACTTGGGAGGGCCGACCATCTAAGGGCAGAATCCCCCTACAGAAAAGACAATCTGCTGCCTTGCAGGAAGATTGGGGACAATCAAAGGCTAGGGAAAGCAAACCCGAATAAAATGATGGCTGAAATCGGATGCACTGGGTCCCTGGCGCAGAACACAGTGCAACGTTTTAACGGGTGTTCAATCAGTGGATCTGGCGAACTCTACTGGTGATGTTCTGTCTGTAGGGGGCGATCAACACACTTAGCCTGACAGCTGACTTCATGTGAGAGTCTGGAATCCTTACTCTGATTGAGTCCTGATCGCAGAGAGAGAGAGAGAGAGAGAGAGAGAGAGAGAGAGAGACACTGGCAGCCGAGGAGAGCGGACGATGTATGGAAGATAAGAGTTAGACATTGGCAGCAGTTGGAACTCTGTGGAGCAGTAGGAAATATAATGAAGATTTGGAGATTGGCACCCGAGGAGAGCGGCAGTACACTATGGAGCCAGAGCATTAATGAAGATAGAGATGGACAGCAGTTGGAATTATAACGAGTAGTTAGAGATTGTGAATAGTTAGCAGGAAACAAGACGATATTAACAGATCCGGAATGAATTAGTAACAATTAAAAGCCGAAATTTAGAATTAGGTAGGATAGGTTGGGAAGTTCGATGGGGAACGGACCAATATAGAATAGCGGCAACATCAAAATTAGAATATTTTAGCACCATATAGTTAGAGAAGGATGAGAGAGTGAGTAAGGAATATAATAATTGTAATCATAACAGACTGAAGATACTTAAATAATAAAGACTGCCAATGAAAAATATTGCCGATGTTTTTAGTTTATGATTAAGTACAATTTTGTCTCAGGTAAGGGTCTTCGTCACTTAAGGTCTCACCAGATGTAAGTGAACGCCTTGGAGTTAACGATCAAGAAGGAGTCAGAGAAATAACGAAGAAAAGAAGAACAGAGTACTCAAGGCACGGAAACAACGAGCATAAAATTAGAAGGGAAATAGAGGTTGTCGCTTCACAATGGCGGAGGAACGTTAACGGTCAATTTAATACTCGTCGTAGAGATAACCATCAGAGGAGGAACTTACGTTAATAGAAGTTGGAACTAAGGACGCACAGGGAGGGAAGACAATTTAATACACACCATTAAAGTCAGCAAACAGCAAACACAGTAGATGATATAGATGTATTGACTTTTTAATGGTAACAGATGTACATAACTTATGCAATGGCAGGCGGAGTATTAAAGGGGGGGGGGGGGGGGGACGAAGTGGAATTTGTTATTTCCGATCAATATTTCTGCAAACAAAGCAAAAGTCATGAATTTGTTTCATATTTATCTATATATACGACGAAAGTTGGTTTACATCTCCACCTACAAGTGCTAGTACCAATATTCACCGTATTCACATTGACGTTATCAACATTCCTTCTAATTTAATTTGCCATCGTTACAAAAAGATACTTGTCAATGTTACTTGACTAAAATGATGTCCTAATGCCAGATCCGCTTTATTTACGGGACCAGTTGACCTACAATCATTCCGTACTTCAATTTGTTTCTGTTTTGATGACTATCCTGGCTCAGACCGTAAGCATCAGTAACCAAACACCAGGTAGCGATTGGTCAGATAATGTGGATTAAAGTATCAACGTATTATAAGAGAATTAAGACAAGTATCTTCCTATCCGGGAGAAACGTATCTTAATATGAAAAAATACAGATCATCATCATCATGTGCCATACCGGTTGGCGTAGGCGATAAGTTCTGTTGTTGACTGCTTTCCATGCCATGACACCAAGCCATCTAGTATTTTCTCTCTTTGTCGTCCGTGATCTCTCTTTCCTTTTATTTTGCCAGTTGTAACCAAGTATTCCAACTTTCCTCTTCTCATGATGTGCCCGAAAAATGTTGATTGTTTCTTTCTGATGTTATTTAGGAACTGCCTTTTTGTGTTGACCACTTTGAGAACTTCCTCATTGGTCTTTTTAGCTGTCCAGTGAACTTTCAACATTCTTCTGAGAAATCCCATCTCTGTGGCCTTTAATCGTCTTTTAATTTGTTCGTCTACTGTCCATGATTCGCTTCAATAGGTCAGAATTGGTTCTATATAGCACCGATGAACTCTCTTTCTCATTTTTATTGACATAGATTTGCTGTATAAGATATTTTTCATTTTCTGAAATGCCATTTTGGCCTGAGCTATTTTGCTTTTTTTTTTTCTGTGGTGCATCTCCCATCTGATGTTATTATTGTGCCCAAGTATTTGAAATGTTGCACTTGTTTCAGATTTGTCTCATTTATTTTTATGCTGCATGATGGTGATGATTGTTTCTTCGATATAACCATTACTTCTGTTTGTGATTTGTCATGTTTAGTCTATGCAATATAAGAAGGTAGTTTGCCATTTCTTTCCTTCTTGGCAGTGACTGTACTAGTCGGAGATCGCAGCCATTGTCTCTATACATGAGATCCTCTGCCTGCCATCGCGGTGTGGGATCATAACCGACAATACTTGTCGGCTGCTCCTACAACACCATCCACCACCTGCTCAAATGGCTTCACATAGCCCTGATAGGGGGGGGGGGGCTAAACAGGAGCTCCACCTTGCCCAGGGGCGTCCCGAAGACTAGCGGAGGAAAGGAGACGCCTTACTCCTCCTTTGGTAGGGCAGAACTCTACCCCGCTAACCCAGAAAATACAGATACACAATTTATTTCCGAGTTGTGATAGCAGCCTTATGATATAGTCATGAAATAGATAGCCAATAATGGCTAATTTTTGTCAGCCGAGTTGGCAGTGTTCCATAGCGTTTGGCTTTTCGTGGCAAGGCGCCGTGCCAAGGATTCCGGGTTCGATCCTCTTTCGGACATATATTGTTCTTTGTTTTTTTTTCTGTTGTTGATTATTTTTCTTTTTTTTCCGGATGTTCTAAACATACCTCTTCCTCTGAATTGATTCGTTTATGTGGAATAAAGTAGTTGGTGATTAACTTCATTACATAGTGAGGGAAAAAAAAGTAAAAGACATAAATCACGTTGTTCCATGACGAATATATATCAATATCAATAAAATACTCAGTATTTCATGCGGATATCAACATATGTTACCGACTAACTGAACCCGATCTCATCTAATTAAATTATTCATAATCCATAATTTCCTTCAATCTCTACATGTTCACTTTGTATGATCATCATCCTCACTCAATACATGTTGTCCAATTTGAATACACTGAAGTTATTGTCTCAATGATCGAGGTTAGTTGTAGGCATTCCTCTTATACTTTGTCTATCAACATAACCACTCGAACACAACCAGTTATAATCATCTTGTGCAAACTGAACTTTATTACAAACGTTGTTCCAATAATCAAGATTAGTCAAATAGTCATACCAGCTGTTCACCCTCAACATAATCGCTGTCTCGAGATACTTAGAACCACTTTCCAAATGCATGATATATCATAAACATTTAATATATCCCTAGTCTAAATGATTTCATCTATTGTTTCTCTTATATCATCCAGTAATATTCACACGATAATTTTATGTTAATTGTTATTATGTCTTACAACGGCTATCTATCTTATTATAAAATACAAACATTCTCCTTTCAATGTTAACCTTCTCTGGAGCACACACTAATCCTTCCACTTCAGCTTCGGATGTAAGAATCACACCAAATTAGTTGTCCGTCTATTATCTCGTTAGATCTCACTCGACCCCCATCTTTCTCCACGCAATTTTCACCTGTCCGTCTATACTCTATATATTATAGATATACTATTCTGGTTAATTCATGAATCGTTTGTTTCGTGTCCGTTTAAATTGTCCCACTTAACTCTAACATTGACTTCTTTATTTTACCATCTTATTGCTCTTTGTTGTTGCCATGTCCGTTCTATATTTATGCGCTGTCAACTTTCCATTCATTAGCTATTTTTCTGTAAGACTTCACAACCTGTAACACAATTTGCTTGAAGGAAAACAAAGTGCATTCAATGACCAGATCACAGCACAATACTAACTGTCTTGTCTGTATTGATGTATTGGAGAGTAAACTACACAAGATTGTGCAGCTGGTACATGAAAACTTTAACGACGGATATAAAAGAAAGGCACAACCTCGTTCATTTCTTTATCGTGTCAACCTACTTGACTTCTAAACTAATTTTACCTAATACTCCATTATTATATTCACAGACTTTGAGAGGTAACAACAAAATAGACTACCATTGGTTTCAAGAACTTAATAATATTGTAGTAACAAAATACTATATTTCCTTTTTGTCAACATCTTATGCTACTTGTGTTTTGATACGTGCATATAGGAATATTATATAGTTTATTAGTCTGTCGGTAACAATCTAATTTTGTTACCTAATCCACACAATTTAATTTATTTTATTCTTTTCCCATGTTTCTTCTTTTCATTTCAAACACACTCAGTTGAGGTTAGAGTTAAGTAAAGTTGTTAGAGTAAAGCCCCATTAATGTTCCCCCCCCCCCCGCCATGTTTACCCCTAACTATTAACCTAATCTCTCGCTATCTCTCAATCTAATTGGTCTGCCACTCAGACATTTATTAGACGACAGTTTGTGGGATTGTTTCTAGACTCATTATAGAGACCCGTCCAGCTCCACCGTCTGTCAGTTATCACTGTGTTCATTTCGTGCTGCTTGTGGGATTGTTTCTAGACTTATTATAGAGACCCGTCCAGCTCCACCGTCTGTCAGTTATCACTGTGTTCATGTCGTGCTGCTTGTGGGATTGTTTCTAGACTTATTATAGAGACCCGTCCAGCTCCACCGTCTGTCAATTATCACTGTGTTCATGTCGTGCTGCTTGTGGGATTGTTTCTAGACTCATTATAGAGACCCGTCCAGCTCCACCGTCTGTCAATTATCACTGTGTTCATGTCGTGCTGCTTGTGGGATTGTTTCTAGACTTATTATAGAGACTCGTCCAGCTCCACCGTCTGTCAGTTATCACAGTGCTCATGTCGTGCTGCTTGTGGGATTGTTTCTAGTCTTATTATAGAGACACGTCCAGCTCCACCGTCTGTCAGTTATCACTGTGTTCATGTCGTGCTGCTTGTGGGATTGTTTCTAGACTCATTATAGAGACCCGTCCAGCTCCACCGTCTGTCAATTATCACTGTGTTCATGTCGTGCTGCTTGTGGGATTGTTTCTAGACTTATTATAGAGACCCGTCCAGCTCCACCGTCTGTCAGTTATCACAGTGCTCATGTCGTGCTGCTTGTAGGATTGTTTCTAGACTTATTATAGAGACCCGTCCAGCTCCACCGTCTGTCAGTTATCACTGTGTTCATGTCGTGCTGCTTGTGGGATTGTTTCTAGACTCATTATAGAGATCCGTCCAGCTCCACCGTCTGTCAATTATCACTGTGTTCATGTCGTGCTGCTTGTGGGATTGTTTCTAGACTTATTATAGAGACCCGTCCAGCTCCACCGTCTGTCAGTTATCACAGTGCTCATGTCGTGCTGCTTGTGGGATTGTTTCTAGACTTATTATAGAGACTCGTCCAGCTCCACCGTCTGTCAGTTATCACTGTGTTCATGTCGTGCTGCTTGTGGGATTGTTTCTAGATTTATTATAGAGACCCGCCCAGCTCCACCGTCTGTCAATTATCACTGTGTTCATGTCGTGCTGCTTGTGGGATTGTTTCTAGACTTATTATAGAGACCCGTCCAGCTCCACCGTCTGTCAGTTATCACAGTGCTCATGTCGTGCTGCTTGTGGGATTGTTTCTAGACTTACTATAGAGACTCGTCCAGCTCCACCGTCTGTCAGTTATCACTGTGTTCATGTCGTGCTGCTTGTGGGATTGTTTCTAAGCTCATTATAGAGACCCGTCCAGCTCCACCGTCTGTCAATTATCACTGTGTTCATGTCGTGCTGCTTGTGGGATTGTTTCTATACTTATTATAGAGAGCCGTCCAGCTCCACCGTCTGTCAGTTATCACAGTGCTCATGTCGTGCTGCTTGTGGGATTGTTTCTAGACTTATTATAGAGACCCGTCCAGCTCCACCGTCTGTCAGTTATCACTGTGTTCATGTCGTGCTGCTTGTGGGATTGTTTCTAGACTTATTATAGAGACTCGTCCAGCTCCATCGTCTGTCAATTATCACTGTGTTCATGTCGTGCTGCTTGTGGGATTGTTTCTAGACTTATTATAGAGACCCGTCCAGCTCCACCGTCTGTCAGTTATCACAGTGCTCATGTCGTGCTGCTTGTGGGATTGTTTCTAGACTTATTATAGAGACTCGTCCAGCTCCACCGTCTGTCAGTTATCACTGTGTTCATGTCTTGCGGCTTGTTGGTATTGTTTCTAGACTCATTATAGAGACCCGTCCAGCTCCACCGTCTGTCAATTATCACTGTGTTCATGTCGTGCTGCTTGTGGGATTGTTTCTAGACTTATTATAGAGACCCGTCCAGCTCCACCGTCTGTCAGTTATCACAGTGCTCATGTCGTGCTGCTTGTGGGATTGTTTCTAGACTTATTATAGAGACTCGTCCAGCTCCACCGTCTGTCAGTTATCACTGTGTTCATGTCGTGCTGCTTGTGGGATTGTTTCTAGATTTATTATAGAGACCCGTCCAGCTCCACCGTCTGTCAATTATCACTGTGTTCATGTCGTGCTGCTTGTGGGATTGTTTCTAGACTTATTATAGAGACCCGTCCAGCTCCACCGTCTGTCAGTTATCACAGTGCTCATGTCGTGCTGCTTGTGGGATTGTTTCTAGACTTATTATAGAGACCCGTCCAGCTCCACCGTCTGTCAGTTATCACTGTGTTCATTTCGTGCTGCTTGTGGGATTGTTTCTAGACTTATTATAGAGACCCGTCCAGCTCCACCGTCTGTCAGTTATCACTGTGTTCATGTCGTGCTGCTTGTGGGATTGTTTCTAGACTTATTATAGAGACCCGTCCAGCTCCACCGTCTGTCAATTATCACTGTGTTCATGTCGTGCTGCTTGTGGGATTGTTTCTAGACTCATTATAGAGACCCGTCCAGCTCCACCGTCTGTCAATTATCACTGTGTTCATGTCGTGCTGCTTGTGGGATTGTTTCTAGACTTATTATAGAGACACGTCCAGCTCAAACGTCTGACAGTTATCACTGTGTTCATGTCGTGCTGCTTGTGGGATTGTTTCTAGACTTATTATAGAGACCTGTCCAGCTCCACCGTCTGTCAGTTATCACTATGTTCATGTCGTGCTGCTTGTGGGATTGTTTCTAGTCTTATTATAGAGACACGTCCAGCTCCACCGTCTGTCAGTTATCACTGTGTTCATGTCGTGCTGCTTGTGGAATTGTTTCTAGACTCATTATAGAGACCCGTCCAGCTCCACCGTCTGTCAATTATCACTGTGTTCATGTCGTGCTGCTTGTGGGATTGTTTCTAGACTTATTATAGAGACCCGTCCAGCTCCACCGTCTGTCAGTTATCACAGTGCTCATGTCGTGCTGCTTGTGGGATTGTTTCTAGACTTATTATAGAGACTCGTCCAGCTCCACCGTCTGTCAGTTATCACTGTGTTCATGTCGTGCTGCTTGTGGGATTGTTTCTAGACTCATTATAGAGACCCGTCCAGCTCCACCGTCTGTCAATTATCACTGTGTTCATGTCGCGCTGCTTGTGGGATTGTTTCTAGACTTATTATAGAGACCCGTCCAGCTCCACCGTCTGCCAGTTATCACAGTGCTCATGTCGTGCTGCTTGTGGGATTGTTTCTAGACTTATTATAGAGACTCGTCCAGCTCCACCGTCTGTCAGTTATCACTGTGTTCATGTCGTTCTGCTTGTGGGATTGTTTCTAGATTTATTATAGAGACCCGTCCAGCTCCACCGTCTGTCAATTATCACTGTGTTTATGTCGTGCTGCTTGTGGGATTGTTTCTAGACTTATTATAGAGACCCGTCCAGCTCCACCGTCTGTCAGTTATCACAGTGCTCATGTCGTGCTGCTTGTGGGATTGTTTCTAGACTTATAATAGAGACTCGTCCAGCTCCACCGTCTGTCAGTTATCACTGTGTTCATGTCGTGCTGCTTGTGGGATTGTTTCTAAGCTCATTATAGAGACCCGTCCAGCTCCACCGTCTGTCAATTATCACTGTGTTCATGTCGTGCTGCTTGTGGGATTGTTTCTATACTTATTATAGAGACCCGTCCAGCTCCACCGTCTGTCAGTTATCACAGTGCTCATGTCGTGCTGCTTGTGGGATTGTTTCTAGACTTATTATAGAGACTCGTCCAGCTCCACCGTCTGTCAGTTATCACTGTGTTCATGTCGTGCTGCTTGTGGGATTGTTTCTAGACTTATTATAGAGACCCGTCCAGCTCCACCGTCTGTCAGTTATCACTGTGTTCATGTCGTGCTGCTTGTGGGATTGTTTCTAGACTTATTATAGAGACTCGTCCAGCTCCACCGTCTGTCAATTATCACTGTGTTCATGTCGTGCTGCTTGTGGGATTGTTTCTAGACTGATTATAGGGACCCGTCCAGCTCCACCGTCTGTCAGTTATCACAGTGCTCATGTCGTGCTGCTTGTGGGATTGTTTCTAGACTTATTATAGAGACTCGTCCAGCTCCACCGTCTGTCAGTTATCACTGTGTTCATGTCGTGCTGCTTGTGGGATTGTTTCTAGACTTATTATTGAGACCCGTCCAGCTCCACCGTCTGTCAATTATCACTGTGTTCATGTCGTGCTGCTTGTGGGATTGTTTCTAGACTTATTATAGAGACCCGTCCAGCTCCACCGTCTGTCAGTTATCACATTGCTCATGTCGTGCTGCTTGTGGGATTGTTTCTAGACTTATTATAGAGACTCGTCCAGCTCCACCGTCTGTCAGTTATCACTGTGTTCATGTCGTGCTGCTTGTGGGATTGTTTCTAGATTTATTATAGAGACCCGTCCAGCTCCACCGTCTGTCAATTATCACTGTGTTCATGTCGTGCTGCTTGTGGGATTGTTTCTAGACTTATTATAGAGACCCGTCAGGCTCCACCGTCTGTCAGTTATCACAGTGCTCATGTCGTGCTGATTGTGGGATTGTTTCTAGACTTATTATAGAGACTCGTCCAGCTCCACCGTCTGTCAGTTATCACTGTGTTCATGTCGTGCTGCTTGTGGGATTGTTTCTAAGCTCATTATAGAGACCCGTCCAGCTCCACCGTCTGTCAATTATCACTGTGTTCATGTCGTGCTGCTTGTGGGATTGTTTCTATACTTATTATAGAGACCCGTCCAGCTCCACCGTCTGTCAGTTATCACAGTGCTCATGTCGTGCTGCTTGTGGGATTGTTTCTAGACTTATTATAGAGACTCGTCCAGCTCCACCGTCTGTCAGTTATCACTGTGTTCATGTCGTGCTGCTTGTGGGATTATTTCTAGACTTATTATAGAGACCCGTCCAGCTCCACCGCCTGTCAGTTATCACTGTGTTCATGTCGTGCTGCTTGTGGGATTGTTTCTATACTTATTATAGAGACCCGTCCAGCTCCACCGTCTGTCAGTTATCACAGTGCTCATGTCGTGCTGCTTGTGGGATTGTTTCTAGACTTATTATAGAGACTCGTCCAGCTCCACCGTCTGTCAGTTATCACTGTGTTCATGTCGTGCTGCTTGTGGGATTGTTTGTAGACGTATTATAGAGACCCGTCCAGCTCCACCGTCTGTCAGTTATCACTGTGTTCATGTCGTGCTGCTTGTGGGATTGTTTCTAGACTTATTATAGAGACTCGTCCAGCTCCACCGTCTGTCAATTATCACTGTGTTCATGTCGTGCTGCTTGTGGGATTGTTTCTAGACTTATTATAGAGACCCGTCCAGCTCCACCGTCTGTCAGTTATCACAGTGCTCATGTCGTGCTGCTTGTGGGATTGTTTCTAGACTTATTATAGAGACTCGTCCAGCTCCACCGTCTGTCAGTTATCACTGTGTTCATGTCGTGCTGCTTGTGGGATTGTTTCTAGACTTATTATAGAGACCCGTCCAGCTCCACCGTCTGTCAATTATCACTGTGTTCATGTCGTGCTGCTTGTGGGATTGTTTCTAGACTTATTATAGAGACCCGTCCAGCTCCACCGTCTGTCAGTTATCACAGTGCTCATGTCGTGCTGCTTGTGGGATTGTTTCTAGACTTATTATAGAGACTCGTCCAGCTCCACCGTCTGTCAGTTATCACTGTGTTCATGTCGTGCTGCTTGTGGGATTGTTTCTAGATTTATTATAGAGACCCGTCCAGCTCCACCGTCTGTCAATTATCACTGTATTCATGTCGTGCTGCTTGTGGGATTGTTTCTAGACTTATTATAGAGACCCGTCCAGCTCCACCGTCTGTCAGTTATCACAGTGCTCATGTCGTGCTGATTGTGGGATTGTTTCTAGACTTATTATAGAGACTCGTCCAGCTCCACCGTCTGTCAGTTATCACTGTGTTCATGTCGTGCTGCTTGTGGGATTGTTTCTAAGCTCATTATAGAGACCCGTCCAGCTCCACCGTCTGTCAATTATCACTGTGTTCATGTCGTGCTGCTTGTGGGATTGTTTCTATACTTATTATAGAGACCCGTCCAGCTCCACCGTCTGTCAGTTATCACAGTGCTCATGTCGTGCTGCTTGTGGGATTGTTTCTAGACTTATTATAGAGACTCGTCCAGCTCCACCGTCTGTCAGTTATCACTGTGTTCATGTCGTGCTGCTTGTGGGATTGTTTCTAGACTTATAATAGAGACCCGTCCAGCTCCACCGTATGTCAGTTATCACTGTGTTCATGTCGTGCTGCTTGTGGGATTGTTTCTAGACTTATTATAGAGACCCGTCAAGCTCCACCGTCTGTCAGTTATCACTGTGTTCATGTCGTGCTGATTGTGGGATTGTTTCTAGACTTATTATAGAGACTCGTCCAGCTCCACCGTCTGTCAGTTATCACTGTGTTCATGTCGTGCTGCTTGTGGGATTGTTTCTAGACTTATAATAGAGACCCGTCCAGCTCCACCGTATGTCAGTTATCACTGTGTTGTGTTCATGTCGTGCTGCTTGTGGGATTGTTTCTAGACTTATTATAGAGACCCGTCCAGCTCCACCGTCTGTCAGTTATCACTGTGTTCATGTCGTGCTGCTTGTGGGATTGTTTCTAGACTTATTATAGAGACTCGTCCAGCTCCACCGTCTGTCAGTTATCACTGTGTTCATGTCGTGCTGCTTGTGGGATTGTTTCTAGACTTATTATAGAGACCCGTCCAGCTCCACCGTCTGTCAGTTATCACTGTGTTCATGTCGTGCTGCTTGTGGGATTGTTTCTATACTTATTATAGAGACCCGTCCAGCTCCACCGTCTGTCAGTTATCACAGTGCTCATGTCGTGCTGCTTGTGGGATTGTTTCTAGACTTATTATAGAGACTCGTCCAGCTCCACCGTCTGTCAGTTATCACTGTGTTCATGTCGTGCTGCTTGTGGGATTGTTTCTAGACTTATTATAGAGACCCGTCCAGCTCCACCGTCTGTCAGTTATCACAGTGCTCATGTCGTGCTGCTTGTGGGATTGTTTCTAGACTTATTATAGAGACTCGTCCAGCTCCACCGTCTGTCAGTTATCACTGTGTTCATGTCGTGCTGCTTGTGGGATTGTTTCTAGACTCATTATAGAGACCCGTCCAGCTCCACCGTCTGTCAATTATCACTGTGTTCATGTCGTGCTGCTTGTGGGATTGTTTCTAGACTTATTATAGAGACCCGTCCAGCTCCACCGTCTGCCAGTTATCACAGTGCTCATGTCGTGCTGCTTGTGGGATTGTTTCTAGACTTATTATAGAGACTCGTCCAGCTCCACCGTCTGTCAGTTATCACTGTGTTCATGTCGTTCTGCTTGTGGGATTGTTTCTAGATTTATTATAGAGACCCTAAAAAGCTCCACCGTCTGTCAATTATCACTGTGTTTATGTCGTGCTGCTTGTGGGATTGTTTCTAGACTTATTATAGAGACCCGTCCAGCTCCACCGTCTGTCAGTTATCACAGTGCTCATGTCGTGCTGCTTGTGGGATTGTTTCTAGACTTATAATAGAGACTCGTCCAGCTCCACCGTCTGTCAGTTATCACTGTGTTCATGTCGTGCTGATTGTGGGATTGTTTCTAAGCTCATTATAGAGACCCGTCCAGCTCCACCGTCTGTCAATTATCACTGTGTTCATGTCGTGCTGCTTGTGGGATTGTTTCTATACTTATTATAGAGACCCGTCCAGCTCCACCGTCTGTCAGTTATCACAGTGCTCATGTCGTGCTGCTTGTGGGATTGTTTCTAGACTTATTATAGAGACTCGTCCAGCTCCACCGTCTGTCAGTTATCACTGTGTTCATGTCGTGCTGCTTGTGGGATTGTTTCTAGACTTATTATAGAGACCCGTCCAGCTCCACCGTCTGTCAGTTATCACTGTGTTCATGTCGTGCTGCTTGTGGGATTGTTTCTAGACTTATTATAGAGACTCGTCCAGCTCCACCGTCTGTCAATTATCACTGTGTTCATGTCGTGCTGCTTGTGGGATTGTTTCTAGACTTATTATAGAGACCCGTCCAGCTCCACCGTCTGTCAGTTATCACAGTGCTCATGTCGTGCTGCTTGTGGGATTGTTTCTAGACTTATTATAGAGACTCGTCCAGCTCCACCGTCTGTCAGTTATCACTGTGTTCATGTCGCGCTGCTTGTGGGATTGTTTCTAGACTTATTATAGAGACCCGTCCAGCTCCACCGTCTGTCAATTATCACTGTGTTCATGTCGTGCTGCTTGTGGGATTGTTTCTAGACTTATTATAGAGACCCGTCCAGCTCCACCGTCTGTCAGTTATCACATTGCTCATGTCGTGCTGCTTGTGGGATTGTTTCTAGACTTATTATAGAGACTCGTCCAGCTCCACCGTCTGTCAGTTATCACTGTGTTCATGTCGTGCTGCTTGTGGGATTGTTTCTAGATTTATTATAGAGACCCGTCCAGCTCCACCGTCTGTCAATTATCACTGTGTTCATGTCGTGCTGCTTGTGGGATTGTTTCTAGACTTATTATAGAGACCCGTCAGGCTCCACCGTCTGTCAGTTATCACAGTGCTCATGTCGTGCTGATTGTGGGATTGTTTCTAGACTTATTATAGAGACTCGTCCAGCTCCACCGTCTGTCAGTTATCACTGTGTTCATGTCGTGCTGCTTGTGGGATTGTTTCTAAGCTCATTATAGAGACCCGTCCAGCTCCACCGTCTGTCAATTATCACTGTGTTCATGTCGTGCTGCTTGTGGGATTGTTTCTATACTTATTATAGAGACCCGTCCAGCTCCACCGTCTGTCAGTTATCACAGTGCTCATGTCGTGCTGCTTGTGGGATTGTTTCTAGACTTATTATAGAGACTCGTCCAGCTCCACCGTCTGTCAGTTATCACTGTGTTCATGTCGTGCTGCTTGTGGGATTGTTTCTAGACTTATTATAGAGACCCGTCCAGCTCCACCGTCTGTCAGTTATCACTGTGTTCATGTCGTGCTGCTTGTGGGATTGTTTCTATACTTATTATAGAGACCCGTCCAGCTCCACCGTCTGTCAGTTATCACAGTGCTCATGTCGTGCTGCTTGTGGGATTGTTTCTAGACTTATTATAGAGACTCGTCCAGCTCCACCGTCTGTCAGTTATCACTGTGTTCATGTCGTGCTGCTTGTGGGATTGTTTCTAGACTTATTATAGAGACCCGTCCAGCTCCACCGTCTGTCAGTTATCACTGTGTTCATGTCGTGCTGCTTGTGGGATTGTTTCTAGACTTATTATAGAGACTCGTCCAGCTCCACCGTCTGTCAATTATCACTGTGTTCATGTCGTGCTGCTTGTGGGATTGTTTCTAGACTTATTATAGAGACCCGTCCAGCTCCACCGTCTGTCAGTTATCACAGTGCTCATGTCGTGCTGCTTGTGGGATTGTTTCTAGACTTATTATAGAGACTCGTCCAGCTCCACCGTCTGTCAGTTATCACTGTGTTCATGTCGTGCTGCTTGTGGGATTGTTTCTAGACTTATTATAGAGACCCGTCCAGCTCCACCGTCTGTCAATTATCACTGTGTTCATGTCGTGCTGCTTGTGGGATTGTTTCTAGACTTATAATAGAGACCCGTCCAGCTCCACCGTATGTCAGTTATCACTGTGTTCATGTCGTGCTGCTTGTGGGATTGTTTCTAGACTTATTATAGAGACCCGTCAAGCTCCACCGTCTGTCAGTTATCACTGTGTTCATGTCGTGCTGATTGTGGGATTGTTTCTAGACTTATTATAGAGACTCGTCCAGCTCCACCGTCTGTCAGTTATCACTGTGTTCATGTCGTGCTGCTTGTGGGATTGTTTCTAGACTTATAATAGAGACCCGTTCAGCTCCACCGTATGTCAGTTATCACTGTGTTGTGTTCATGTCGTGCTGCTTGTGGGATTGTTTCTAGACTTATTATAGAGACCCGTCCAGCTCCACCGTCTGTCAGTTATCACTGTGTTCATGTCGTGCTGCTTGTGGGATTGTTTTTAGACTCATTATAGAGACCCGTCCAGCTCCACCGTCTGTCAGTTATCACTGTGTTCATGTCGTGCTGCTTGTGGGATTGTTTCTAGACTTATAATAGAGACCCGTCCAGCTGCACCGTATGTCAGTTATCACTGTGTTCATGTCGTGCTGCTTGTGGGATTGTTTCTAGACTTATTATAGAGACCCGTCCAGCTGCACCGTATGTCAGTTATCACTGTGTTCATGTCGTGCTGCTTGTGGGATTGTTTCTAGACTTATTATAGAGACCCGTCCAGCTCCACCGTCTGTCAGTTATCACTGTGTTCATGTCGTGCTGCTTGTGGGATTGTTTCTAGACTTATTATAGAGACCCGTCCAGCTCCACCGTCTGTCAGTTATCACTGTGCTCATGTCGTGTTCTACACCAACTAATCTCACCAGTAATCGATATAGAATGTCTCAAAATATAGGGAATATATATATGTGTAGTTAGTTTGGTTTTCTTGTTTTTATTTTTTACTGATTTAATTATGTCTTCCTCTTTCACTTTTATTTTCTGTATTTCATTTCACATACGATTGTTCTTCTGTAGCTTGTGTTTTAAAGTCAATTCGTCATTTTGAGTTGCCTCAAAATCGCATTTGTTTAGAATTTCTTCTCAGCACAACAGCGTTTGTCTTTCTTCTGTGAATCAACGTTTCTGTAGCGTTATCCGCCAAATCATATATGAGCCTCGCTAACGTAAACAATAAAACAATCACCACAAAACCAGGGATTATAATTATCCAACCTGTGACCTGGAAGGCTTGCTGACCCAATTGTGTAAACTGAGAATTAAGCTTTACCTAACAATGAATACTTTTCTAATTTCTCAAATGTAATAATTACTACTATTGAACTTGCATGTATTTTTCGTTTAGAGTAAAGCAAATCGAAGAAGCGTAAGTTGTTTACACTAATCTATGGGTAATACAGATGGGAACAATTAAACATAAATTGTGAATGATCTTACATTTTAATGTAAATAGCCGTATTGTTGGCCATAAGAAATGCATTACCGTCTTTCGCCTCTCTTTTAATAAAAAAAGATATGGATAAAGTTGCAATTGTTATTTTTTTTTGGGGGGGGGGGGGCGATTTGAGAAGCTCAGTTTTTTGACTTCAAGGTTCGAGCATGATCAAGAGTCAAAGTGATTGTATCACATTAATGAAGGTATTGAAAAATAAAAGCTACCAGTGTGATATACGTGTTGCTGCTACGGTCCATTGACAAATCTTTTGCAGTAAAACATATGGCAAATTGATAATGCATAAAGAAAGGTAAGGCAGATTGACAAGTAGCGGTAAAACAAGACGGCAAGTAGCGATAAGACAAGATGACAAGTAGCGTTAAGACAAGAGCACATGTGGCAATAAGACAAGATGACAAGTAGCGATAAGACAAGATGACAAGTAGCGTTAAGACAATAGCACAGGTGGCAATAAGACAAGCTGACAAGTAGCGGTAAGACAAGATGATTGCTGTAAGGCAAGATCGTAGGTAGCAAACGCTCAAGAGGAGTTGTAACTGGCTTATATTGGTGACTTGCAGAAATTGCCTGTCTGGGATTAAATAAATAGGGGGCGATAAAGCCGACTCGTTGAATGTTCTGCGATCAGCGTGAGATCTTAACGGAAGGCAACATTCATTCAAATAAAATTTAGCAGTCTCCAAAATATTCTTACTAAAAGCGATTGCGTTGAACAGTAAATTACAAAATGTAGCGTAGTGGTGAAAATGTCAACTAAGTGATACGTTTTCCAACTAAGCTACCGAGGCCCAAAAGGTAAATGATTTTAAAAAAAAAGAAGATTTAACCATTAAAAGTAATTGACTGATAAACACCATCCTACAGAGGAAATTAAAATGCTATGACTGCTTCAAAAGACTGGAATGAACAATAATAAGAGGCATGATTCCTTGGCAGACCAAGAAAAAGTTGGTTTCAAGACAGCTCGGAGGCCGTATGGAAAGAAAATGGAAGAAGCAGGTATCTGAGTGGAGAGACTCTTTTAGACTGACAATGGTGAATGCAACGTTCTATAAAGGGCATGCGACCTGATGATGATGGTTTTACATCGAGATTTGGTTAATGTACCGAAGAATAATATAACATCTGTTAATCTGAAGAAACACTGAACAGCATAATTTCTGGTCATCTTCTTAATGTTAACAGTCTGTTCTACTCCTTGTCTTCTTTCTTTCTGGGTACTAACAACGCAGCCATTAGTCAGTACCACTAGTGGCACATGTAGAGCAGAAATAAAGCTCTACTTTCATGTCGTGTTACTCGATGTCTGGCCCACACTGTTAATCTCAACTGTAACAGTATTCCTTTATCTTTAATATGCGTCTCACCTCTCCTATAATCCAATGGATGGCTATTCTTGAGACATTTTGCTGGGTCTCTTCTTTGTTTTTGACTTATCCACGTTCACCGCCTTCCTGTTATCACGCTGTTCGCAACACGCTGATTGTACATTTTTTGCAGCTGTTAGTTGCTGAATTATTTTGTGTAAAATAGTCAGACAATTCTTCTCAGTCAGGTTTTGTGAAATGATGACATTCTATACATTTATTGTTTCAATGTTCACAATTATTCACACCTACAAAATTATATTTAAAAAATTACTTTTTATATAATGATTTTTTTCCCAACCGGTTTCTCCTTGTCTACATCTGGTAACGGTATTCTTTTTTTTTCTTCATTTTTAAAAATGATTTTCATATTATGTCGTGTCTGAGACATTACATTTACATTTCTTCACCTGTGTTGAATGATTGTCTCCTTATTTTAAGTTTCTTCAACACCTCCAGTCATGTTTTCTCATCAAGGCTGCTGTTGGATTCACATTTTCTAAGAATTAATGTGTAGAAGAGGTTCATTACAGAGCATGAAGGAAAAGCGATGCTTAAAATAAGACTACCTAACAGTTATAATCCATTAGATCAACTCAGATCATAATTACTGTGACATGAAAAGTCTCGTATACAAAAAGTAAAGTAAATGTAACCAACTGTTTTTTTTTTCATGGACCATGGTCCAACCGTGAAAAACAAAATGAAAATAATCCAAGACGTTCTAGAAATGGTCTTAAAGAATGACAAACCCGAGACAGAAATGAAAACCATGTCACTCATCATGCGCCGAGTAAAAAATACCCCAGAGATGTATGGGCATGGGTATTCACAGATGAATCTGCAACTGAAGCATCAAAGCAAGGAGGCAGTGGCATCTATACCCTACCCAAGTGGAACGACAGGAACATATTTTTCCAGCCGGAGAAAGGTGCTCACATTTTAATTCAGATGCAATGGCACTCCAAGCAGCCACAGAAGCTCTCAACATACAAGAGGTCATGGGTTTAAAAAATGTCATCCACGGCGATTTAAGGTCCAGCTTGAAAGAGGGCCGATTCATTCTAAGAGTAAAGAAAAACATATGTTTGCTGTCAGAAGAAAATATAATTAATCTTGCAGTGGATTCCAACGCACTGTGGTATCCCTAGAAACAAGAAAGCAGATGAACTCGTTAAAGTAGGTGACGTTAACTACAGTCCATCCACCTCAGAGCCTCACAGAAAGAAAGGCAACCCTGAAACAAGTTAGAAAAACAGATTGGAGAAAGTAATCTGGCAAATATGAGACATAAGCTTAAACAAATTCAACAGACATGAGCAGCGCAAGATGTTCAATCTCAGAACAGGTTGATGTAGCCTCACAGCATAGAGCTACACAAGATATGGCTCAGTGACTTTGCAACATGCGACTGCGAAACATTCATACTCAACAGCACATCCTACGGAACTGGATGACTCCCTTAGAAAGATAAATATGGCCTACATAAACAACCTGCTCCACAAGTTATGGGGAATCAGTGAAGAGCTCTAATGCTGGTCTACATGTCTATAAATAAAGCAATAGCGAATCGGTGATTTTTGAGGAAGAAGAAACAATATTAATAATAATAAGAGGTAGATGAAGAAGGAGGAACAAAAGCTTTTACATGGTTTTTAAGATGACATTCATTTTTTTTTCTATCTGTGAAAACGATCTTAATGGCAATTGTTTTTTTTTAAATATTTTTGTTCTGTTTTGTTTTAGATTCAAGAAGTAAGTTGACAACTTGGTTTCCTTAAGTAACGTAGCGCCAAACATCAACTGTGAATGAGATTTCTTGTGAAGGTAGATAACTCACATGTTGGCTAGGAAATATTATTAATGTGCCCAGCCCATCTTTCATTAGCGTGTGTGTGGAAAAACAAGCAACTACAGAAGCAGTCTTAGATCAATCTATGATTTGAGTTCAAGGATCGAGAAATACGAAGGAACAAAGCGAAAGTATCACATAAATATAACAGAGAAGCGACGTACCTGTTCCAGACATTAAACTGTAGCTTCTAGAAACGTTTATAGTGACACACCTACACAAAAGGACATAAGACATGTTTCTGTAGTAGAAGACAACGAGGAGAGGTAAGACAATTTGACAAATAGTGGTAAGACAATTAACTGTGTCATACATGTAAGCTTTCTAATGATCACAGACAGCGAAATCTGAAAGAATAGAAAATAGTACAAGGATGTCCTGTCGAATTGTGTGCAAGCAGAGAACCAAGGAAAAAGGGAAGGAGACAAGGAGTAAAGACCAGGAGAACGGTTCTAAATGAATGTTTGCTAGAAACGGATGGTTTGGACCGCAAAGTGTACACTATAGTGCAGTCATGTAAACGTAATATAATGAGACGAGAATACATGGAAATGTTTATTTAAAACGTGTTGGGACATTTATATAACTCGTTTATGTTATTGGTCTGAAAGTCTATTAATAGCAATAGAACATTACCACCGTCGTAGACTATGAAAAATAATAACAGACAAGATTACCATTGTTCCATCAGCCCAAAAAGTTGTGTAACAAGACACTCTCTCTCCCATCGATATCATAATTTCATATTCCCGCTTCAAATTTCGATTCGCGTGTAACAGAACTAACCTTCCATTAGTCTCATAAAACAATCGTCGTCTGCATTTTTTAATCTTCATGTGAATGATATCAGCCACTCTACTCATTGTCATCACCTTCTTCCTTGGTCTCAGACAGAGAAAACCATAATTGGACGAAACGCTGCGTCGTTTCAAGCAATCACAACAGTTTTCCACTTTAATGCTCTAGAAGCGCATGTCTGGTCCACATTATTAAACTTCATTGTCTCTTTCGTTTTATTGTCGTTAGTCTGCCTCTCTTTTTTCATTCCTATATTATTCTAGGGTTCCTGTAATTGTCTATGCATTTTTTTCCTGAGTAAGTTACCCATTACGTATGCATGTGAAAGCTTACAAACAAGAGACATAGAAACAAAGTTGAACACATTCAAAAATATATGTCTAAGGGAAATACTTGGTATAGCGTGAAACGAATTCAAAACAAACGAGGAAATTAGAGAAATCGCCAATCAACCACGGATATCTTCAGTAATAAAGAAAAGACGATGATCATATGTTGGACATGTGATGAGAAGAGATAATAACCAAATAGCAAAGCAAGCCCACATGTGGAAAACAACAGGTAAGAGGAAAAGAGGAAGACCCAGAAAGACACTGAGAAGAAGATTGATGAGAGAGTCAAGAGCAGCAGGAGTCGGCTCCCTCAATGAGATAGAGCTGCTTGCACAAAACAAAGACAAATGGCAAGATTTGATAACAGATCTTTACAAGGACTGAAACACATTACCCCAAAAATCATGTGCTGAAGGTCTGTAAAAATATAGGGTCACTAACACCATATTTCCCTATACGCCGCCACTTGGCGTGACGGGCGTACTTTACTTTACTTTTTTTACAAGGACTGAAAACTGCTAGAATAAAAAAAACAGATAAGAGAAGGAGTATCTGAGTCTACGCCCTATGGGCTGTCTGCGGCTCGAAAGGTCAATAGATAGATCGATAGGTAGAAGTTACCCATTTTGTTCCACTGGCTGTTATCGCTATGTACTGTGGTCATAACTTGTTTGTTGAATACACCATTAGTAATGTTTTTAGTTGTCTGTTTTGTTTGTGCAAAATCGTTTAAAAACCTTTGCCTGACAGATTATGTGAAATGGTGACAGTTTCCACATTACTTTCCTTACCAGTATTCACGTCTATAAAAGGGTACGGTTAAAACTTTCTTTCCTACATCTAAAAGTACGGTTAAAACTCTCTTTCTTACATATTTTGTTTTGTTTAATTTTGTAATTGATTCTCCTGCTTCATATTTTAATTTTGAATTTCCAACCCCAAACGATTCTAGAATTATGTTAGTCTATAAAACACTTAAATTAACTTTTGTCCAACTGAATGTACTGGTCATTTTCTTCGATTTACGTTGCTTGAAAACATTATGATTAGATTTGCACTTTTCCTTTCGTATATAAATCAACATGTTAAAGTAATTTCTACAACGAATATACCGTACTTCTAGAAGCGATAATGACCATTTATGGCCAAATTTGGTAAAAACTGTGTCACCTATGTTATGAAATATTTAAAATAAGATTATGATTTCTCTTGTTTTGTTTATCAAATGCACAATTTACCATTATTGAGATTGTGTGTGCTATTTTTTTAGATGCTCAGAAGGCGGGAAACTGTAAGTTGTTTTGTCTAGAGATCATAAAAATATTGTCTCCAAACAAATAAAGATAGAACATGAATTAGCTTACATCTGAGTTAGGATTTGATGAGGCAGCAGTGATTACAAATAAGACAAGTGGTGGAAAGATAATGTGACAAGTGGCGTTAAAATAATGTGACAAATGGGGATAGGATAATGTGGCAAGTGGCGGTAAGATAATGTGGCAAGTGGTGGTACGATAATGTGACAAGTGGCGGTAAGATAATGTGACAAGTGGCGGTAAGATAATGTGGCAAGTGGTGGTAGGATAATATTACAAGTGGTGGCAAGATAATTTGACAAGTAGTTGTAGGATAATAAGACTAATGGTGATAAGATAATAAGACTAGTGGTGGTAAGATATTACAAAGAGTGGTAAGATAATGTCAGATTGTGGTAATATAGTGTCACAAATGTTGGTAAGATAATAAGACTAGTGATGGTAAGATAATATTGCAAGCGGTGGTAAGATATTACAATTGATGGTAAGATAATAAGACACCTGATGGTACGATAATGTGGCAAATGGTGTAAGACAAGTGATGGTAAGACAATAAAAAAGTGGTGGTATGATATTAAGACATGTTATGGTAAAATACTATACAAAGTGGTGATAAAATATAGTGACAAGTGGTGCTAACTTAATACGAAAAGTGTTGGTAAGGTGTGTGTTTATCGACAACTACAGACTTTATGTCATGCAGCAGTATAGCTACCTGGAGTCAATTATCGACGACAAACTATATGTAGATACAGAAACTAACACCAACATTTGCAAAGTTGCTACAACCTTCACCCCTCTTTTTAAGCGTATTTTGCAAAACAATTAAAACAAAGGCCGCTATTTACAATGCCAGCATTATTGGTATAGTATATATAAACTTACCCGAGCTGAAAGTTCATAAATTTACCTGCTACTGTATGCAGTACAACCTGCGGCTGCCCTGCTGCCTTGCAGGTATGGAGACAAATAATAATAAATGAATATTATTATAGAGGGAAACTTCAGAGGCGATATACAGCGAACCAATTCAGAGGAAGAGGTATGTTTAAAGCAAAACTTTTTAAAAGGGCAAAAATAACAAATAATACATATTTAAAAAAAAAATTAAGAACAATATATGGTCCGATGCAGGATTAGTTAGCCCAGATGGCAGTGGTCCCTAGCGTTTGGCTTTTCGTGGCAAGGTGTTGTGCCAAGAAGTACGGGTTCGAACCTGCTTCGGAGCATATAATGTTCTTTGGTTTTTTGTTGTTGTTGATTATTTGTCAATTTTTCTCCGAGTGTTGTAAACATACCTCTTATTTTCAATTGATTGCCTTGCAGGTATGCTCAGGAGAGTAAAATTCTAAGGAAGGGTGCCCTGAAGTAAAAACAACCCCACTGTCTTGTGGGTGAGACTTTTTAGTCAAAGG
Organism: Megaustenia siamemsis; assembly: GCA_032433765.1. Classification (NCBI taxonomy): domain Eukaryota; kingdom Metazoa; phylum Mollusca; class Gastropoda; order Stylommatophora; family Ariophantidae; genus Megaustenia; species Megaustenia siamemsis. The sequence goes on from JAVIAB010000046.1 coordinate 13,003,271, forward strand.
CTAACGGATAGAATCGTAAACAAACCGACAGAAAGCAACAGAAAACCCCCGTCGTATTTTTTTTGTAAAATTACGAATCGCTGCAAGAAAGGCAATGAAAACGTTCTGAATAAGGCCACAGTAAATAGAGAGCTAATATCCAATATTAGGAAGAAACAATCATCAATTTTTTTACCATGTAATGAGAAGAGAACAAGCTGAAAACATTGTCTTTAAGTGAACTATCTGAATACTTTACCTTACTACTGGAAAAATCTAGAGACGAAGAGATATAGGGAAGCAAAGATAACAGAAATGATAAATAACTATCGAGATCGAAAGTTGAGGAGAGACATGATCGCCTACGCCAGCAGGCACGGTACTTGATGATGATGATGATGATGATTATGATGATGATGATGATGATGAGGATCATTATTATCTGTCTGTGAGGCAGCGAATCATGGATAACTTATGCAAAGCAGGACAGAAGGCTAAATGCATTACAAATGCGATGTCTGCGCCGTATTCTTGGTACCACCTGGAAGGTCAAAGTGACAAACGTGGAGGTCCTCAATCACACAGGTTTCCCGAAAATCTACACGTTGCTCAAACAACGTGTATTACTCTAGCTAGGCCACGTTCATAGTATGAAAGATGGCCGCATATCAAAAGTTACACTATGTGGATAACTAGCAGATGGCTAAAGAATTGTGGAGGGGTCACTCAAAACTTCAATTTGTAGACGTGTGTAAACGCGAGATGGAGACTCAGAACATAAACCCTGCAGCCTGGGAAGAAATAACTGCAGACCGCAATATTTTGGAACACTTTAAAGCTCCAATTTAAACAAGAAGCAGACAGATTCTTAGAAAAAGATAATATACGGCGAAAGAAAAGGAAAAAAAAAACACATTTCTAGTGGTTCTGCAACTTTCATAGTCAATATGACCTACCGTAAGATGTGACAAATGGCTGTAAGATAATGTGTACAAGTGGTGGCAAGATAATGTGTACAAGTGGTGGCAAGATAATGTGTACAAGTGGTGGCAAGATAATGTGTACAAGTGGTGGCAAGATAATGTGTACAAGTGGTGGCAAGATAATGTGTACAAGTGGTGGCAAGATACTGTGTACACGTGGCAGTAATGTGTTACAAGTTTTGGTTAGATACTACAAGTGGTTATAAGTTAATGTATCAAGGGGTAGTAAGATAATGTGACAAGTGGTTTTATGATAATATGACAGATAGTGGTAAGATAATGTAACAAGTAGTGACAAGTGGTGGTAAGATTTATCATATAGTGTTAAGATAGAACAAATAGCCATAAGCACGATCACAGTTACCAGTAGACAAGATAACATGTAGTAACAAGCGTAAGATGGCGGAACTTTGCTAAACTCCTAATGAAAGGGGTGGAAATGTTGAAAGACAGGAAGAAAGAAAAACCAGGTTAAGATGTCCAGTCTAAACGTTTGCCAATTACAAAATCTTTAGGTAATTTTACCAGTTTCTGTTTGGAGTTTCGTCCCCTTGCACTTTCTTTAACCGTTCTCAAATCTGTCACTAGAAGATTCCTGTGTTATGTTTAGTGTTTAGAATACTAAACCTTGTTGAAAACAATACAATTAAATGTACAAACATTGGGCACATTTGGCACATTCAAATTCGTGCAGTCAATCAGGGACGATTACTCGTCTATCAAAAATAGTTTGGACGTTAAACTAGTAATTTACCATAAATTTCAATATGTACATTGGACAATGAATTCACAGAGAATGAAGATCTGAAATGTCTAGCAACATTTCAGATCTGAAATGTCTAGCAACATTTCAGTTAACGACATAAACCACAGGAGACTCCATGAGTACTCTACATACGTTAAAGAACAAGCAGCAGCTGCAAGTAGAAATAGTGGGACAAGTGGATACAGGCTGGCAAAATTAAAAAAAAAACACAACTTTAGTGGATGTCGAGCCCTACAAAGAAGTTCCTGAACGTGAGTCAGCGCTCTACTCAGACACATTCAGTATTTCTAGAAGATCGGAGAACATGAGGTGGGAAGGGAGTGATTATGAACTTAACTTTACAGAATAAATATATGACCTTTGGCGCCTTACAGACGGTTGGTAGGAAGCAATTATGATAAGTTAGTACTTTGGTAAAACATGAATCTCTAATGCTGGATGCTGCGTTGGTGAACAGCTTCTCTCGTGGCTGAATCTGCAAATATTGGACAGACAGATCCGTCCGCAGAATGAACAAGAAGATGTATCTTTGACGCTTGGTTTCGTCTCTTTTCTACTGCGACTTTTGTCTTCTGGATTTGATTCTAGCACTGACTTGAATGTTGCTGTGCCATTTTCATTTTTTTTTCGCTCCACGTGCTACGAAATGCAGCCATATTTTTTCCGGTTTCTTTCTCTGATAAAGAATTCCTTGAAAGAAGCCATACAAACACCCTTTTATCTCAGCACTGGTCTACCCTTTGGTCTCTTTTCATCCTTAAGGTCGCCATACGATAGTTGTTTCGGAATACGATTATTTGTCATTCTTCCTTCATCTTAGTTTACGACTCCTTAGTTTTGCCTTGATGGTTGGGAGTACGGCTCATTGTAAGGCAATACAGTTGGTTACTTCGTTCTGCCATTTGATGCTCATAATCTTTTGAAGGGAAAGCACATGAAAGCTGTTAACTATTTCCGTACGGAAGCTTTTTATCGAAACAACAGAGACAAAAGTGTTCATGGTTTTAAAAATAAATCTACATATTTATATGTATCTAACATATAACACATTATGTATGAATTTTTAGATAATTGAACAAGGCATTTTCACCAATACCAAGATGATACAAGACATGTAAAAAGAATATAGTTTGATTATGGTTTACACTAATCAAATTGAGAGTGACTCACTCTACGGCTAAACGTATGCGAGTGAAATCGACATGACGCATGGTGCGACGGACCGTACAGAAAGAGTTAACCGTTTCTTCTGCCCTGCATAGTCTAAGGTTTTTTTTTTATCCGTATAGAAGTGTACTATGCACACAACTTTGGTAAATTTTGAATATAACCTAAAATAACAGCTTTCCTATATCATTAGTTATGTCACCTGTCTTGTGCTGGTACTCCTTGCCGATTTCAGAAACAGGAATTCTCTATTTTTTTTTCATTTTAAGATAACTTGTCATTGTTTGTATAATAAATACATTTTTCTGACTACAACCGTATTTAATGGTTATTTATTTATAACCTCATTATTTGTTTTCTTATCAAGAAACTAATGTACCATTTCTAAGGGATTGCAGCAAGGCACGACGTGACTGGGCTACCAAAAATGGTAAAGCTATGACTATATTAAAATGTGATCAAAGTTGTCTCCCTTGTGACATCGTATCTAGGACATAGAACAAAATAGAAAGAGGATTTGCTTCTTTCAAATGACAATCTTTAACATTGTTTATGTTTTAGCAATATGCAAAATGTCGCCATTGATATTGCTTGTGTTGGTTTATTTGTATTCTATAGACCGGAACCTGTTCAAAAAAAGTAAGTTGTTAACTAGACTTCACAATTAAGTAATACATTTATAAACAAATAAACAATAACAGTGAATGTGCTGGGATATGAATGTGTACAAGTAAGTTGTTGGCCAGGATATGTTTTGACGTAACTTGTCTTCTGTTTATTAGAAAGGAGTGTGGTTGAAAATATGGTATGCTTGACACCAACGGGTATTTGACTTGAAGTATAAATATGTTACTAATTGTGTAAATAGAATACTAGTTGTGCACATTTGTTACTAGCTGTGTAAATATGGTCTATGTGGTGTAAATATGTTACTTGTGTAAATATGCTACTAGTTGTGTAAATGTTACTAGCTATGTATATATGTTACTAGCTACAAATATATATATATATATATATATATATATATATATATATAATATAGATGTGTACATATGTTACTAATTGCCCAAACATGTTACTAGCTGTGTAAATGTTACTATGTGTGTAAATATGTTACTGGTTGTGTAAACGTGTTACTAGTTATGCAAATATGTTATAGTTGTTTACATATTTTACTTTTTATGTAAATATGTTACTATTTGTGTACTTGTGTTATCAGTTGTGTAAGCATGTTGATAGTTGTGTAAATATGTTATTAGTTGTTTAAATGTATTATTAGTATGTAAATATGTTGCTAGTTGTGCAACTATTTCATAGAATATTTTTTTTTATTTTGCGTGATTACTGACATGTGAATGTTCATTGAAGTAAGCGCTAAAGTCTTCAAGTATAACTTACATTGATTCTGTTTGATGAAATTATGGAAGAACACAATTGTATTCAAAATTCAAAATAGGTACAACCAGCCTATGCCACTGCACACTCGACAATATGACTACAAAACATGTTCTACAGGATTGCCCCCAGTACACAGACTTGAGAAGAGCAGAAGACCAATGTGTTCCACACCCACCTCCCTGGAAGAGAAACTATATGGGGCAATCGATTCATTTAAACAGAAAGCTGACTTCATGAGAGAGTCTCGAATCCTACTCTGATTGAGTCTTGATCGCAGAGACAGAGAGAGAGAAAGAGAGAGAAAGAGAGAGAGAGATAGTATATTTTGCAAGATCTTCTCACAAATAAATGTTGACAGCTACAAAGAAAATTGTCTTTATGAATTCTTATATAAATAACGATTGGTTTATGAAACCACATGTGATCACATTCGTCTTAAAGGGAACTAACTGTAATTTATGAAAGTTTCCGAATTTCATGAGTTATTACTGAACTTGTCAATTTTATTAAACATAATTATTTATATTCTGGACTGAAAGAAGTGTAAACTTTAAGTGAACGTATGTTGACTATACCTTGCACTACAAGGGCAGCAGACCGCTCACTTTGTTGCTTCGAGGCGAAAAAATAGTTACTGTAGATGTAGTCAGAGTCCAACTTGTTTGAATCGCTTGAGACTTATTTCTAAAGAAAGGAAATATTACAAGATTTGCGATAGTAAGACTCATAACAAGTTTCCGAGTAAAGAAATGAAGCTGGAATGAATAATTAAATAAAACATCGTCATACGATTTGGTAATGTATCAAATCATTAGTTGTTTAAGATTGATGTATTTGTCCTCACCACAAATCATTTTATTTAAAATGAAACAAATATTAACATAAATTATATACTTTTTTTTTCTTAAATGTTACGTATAGCCAGTCTTAACATACGGATGCGAGTCATGGACAATAGGACAACAGACAAGAAAATCACTGGAGTCTGTAGAAATGTGGTTTTACAGAAGAATATTGAGAATACCATGGACAGCTAAGAAGAGTAAAGAAGAGGTTCTGAGAGAGGTCAAAGCAAAAAGAGAGCTAATTTCCAATATTAGGGAGAGACAGTCATCATTTTATGGCCATGTAATGAGAAGATAACAACTTTAATATATTGTAACAACTGGAAAAATTGCGGGCCGAAGAGATAGAGGGAAGCAAAGAGAAAAAATAACGGACGGCTTAAGTGAATGGCGTAGCAGAAGGTCAACAACAGAAATGATAAATAGCTGCCGAAATCGAAAGTTGTGGAGAGACATGATCACCTACGCCACTAGGCCCGTTACTTGATGATGATGATATACTATTTATAACTATTGCACATTCTATGTAATAATAGTACTATAATAAAATGAACACAGGTTATGAAAAGACATTATAGGAGAATTAACTTTAGTTTCATAATATTAAACTCTCACACCGTAGCCCAGTTAGTATAAGGGACCAAGAAAGACCACTAGTAGTAGTACACTGGTAATAGTCAATGATGTGTTTGTTCTCTTAGAATAATGGCCAGTGTTTGAAGTAATTTAATGCAATCGATTATATATCGTCATAGACTATGTGATCATTAACATCATCATCATCATCATGTGCCATACCGGTTGGCGTAGGTGATCATGTCCCTCCACAATCTTCTATCTACAGTGCATCGTATCAGTTCTGTTGTTGACTGTTTTCCATGCCATGACACCAAGCTATCCAGTATTTGATCAATAACAGTGATAAATTATAACATTGGTACCTTCAACTCAAAATGTAACAATAAAACACTCTCACTCACATCATCATTTGTTATTAGATCATCACGTTTTGGTGTCCGTGTAGCAGAATAATTCATCGTCTCTTAGTTTGATGATTCAATCTACAATCTTCTAGTCCATCTACTAATGTCAATTGTTCACTTCACTTGACTCATGTGCTTCCTTTCCTTAGTCAAAGATGAAACAGTCAATGATCGGGCCAAATGTATTGTAGCTTTTGTAAGTTAACAATACTGTTCTCTTCACTCCTATCAGGATGCTGCACATCTGGCCCACACTTCTCACTGCCCTCACTTATTCTCTGTCTGTCTCTCTTCCGCTTTCCTTTAAGAATTTATACATTTCAATTTTTGTAATTATTTCTGGATCTCTTCTAAGTTCAGGACCTCTCTAGATTCACTGTCTGCCTGTTACCACCGTGTTTATAGTATGCTGATTTAAGTATCTCTTATATGCAAATATTCTTTGCACAATATAGTCTGATAATTTCCCTAACGCAGGAAATGATGACAGTCCTCATTAAATTGATATTGTGTTTTATTTTCACTCACTTTTCAAATGTTTTATTTACCAACATTGAAATTCTTTGTTTATTTTTTTCAGAATAAATGATTTAAAAGAACGGTAAGTTGTTAACTAGAATCTATAAGTAGCTAAGCTCCAGACAAAGAAAAAAACATAAACTAATTGCGCTGTCAAAAGAACGTATTGAGTCTTGACTTGGAAATATGCATCATTAACGTGACCTGGGTCTCTTTAACTAAAGGAGACTTGACAGAAGAAACAACAAACTGTGTACGCTTTGGGAAGTCAATGATCTGAATTATGGCTCGGGGGAAACCAAGTGTCAACGGGACATGTATTGAATTATTACAGAGTAACAATTAAAATTGTGATCTGCATGCTTCTAAATAGACAACTAAAACTCATAAATTATTAATGAATGTTAATAAGTTGCCACATATGTAGACTGTTGGCGCTAGTAATGAATTACCACAATTATGAGCTGTTCAAGGTAATAACATGAAGGATTACCTTTGGTTCCATCAGCTAAAAATAATGTAACAATAAACATGTTCACTCTCCCATTCATTATTTATTATTTGCTATTAGAGAATCTGGTTTTGATTCTGCCGCACCAGTATAACTGAGTCTAGTCTGATAACTTTCTCTACTACCGTTCTCTAGTCCATCTCTTGATGATATCAGACTTTTCCTCCTGTATTTTTTTGTTCTTAACTGGAATAGACACAATTTTAACTGTTAATTAGTTTTTGTTTTTTTTGGTTGCGCTTGTAGCGGAACTAAAGTTGTCTCCACTCCCATGCCAGGATACCCCTTATCTGGTCCACACTGTTAATCACGGCTTTCATTGTCGTCCACTGGTCTGGCTCTCTTTTCTCAAATAGAAAAACAAAATTTGCTATTATTGTGGTTGTTTTCATGTCACTTCTGACTGTATGACCTTATTTAGTACTATCATGTTCCTATTATCTCAATGTTTTATAGCATGCTGAGCGTAACTTAAACTTTTATATTGGTCGTATTTGTAGATTTTCCTTGTGCAATATTTTGAAAGATTTGTTCATGCACAGGTCGTATGTTGATTTCAAGTGTTATCAAATTAGGTAATTTCTGTATAACTTTTTTTTGTTTATGATAGGCCTACACCGTGTCTATCTCTACTACTTTCATTCTGTGTTTTCCATACTTTCATGATTTATTTTCCTGTATGCCGCTGTGCCTAAAATAGTTTATTTGTTGTTTTTTTTTTCATTTCGAGTTGATGCAAACTTCAAGATTTGTTTTCTTCTTAGCGCAACTACTGCACGTCTTTTAGCTTTAAGAATCATGACAAAAGCGTTGATAACAAGACATGAATGAAATCGCTACCAGAGCCGATAGTGCAAACCTTACCTTCAACTGACGATAATTGTCCTGCTTGTAAAATGGAGTGTCTCGGCAAACTAATAGCAGATACAAGAAGAATATTTTGGTAAATTTATAACGTCTTTCTCGATTCATTTGCTAAATTAACATTACTTTGATATTGTTTGTATTTTTTAGCCTGGATGATGGAAAGTAAGTTGTTAATTAGTTTTTTTTTCAGAAATGTAATTCCCAACAAATAATCATTTATAATCAATGAGCTTCCATGTGAATGTAGATAAATTAGTTGTTGACAAGGAACTTTGTAGAAATGAGCAGGGCTTCAGTTTATTAGAGGGAACCACCTCTACCATTACCCACTGTCGATCATCTCATTTCAAGTAGCAATGCGGTATATTTGTTTCCGAACCTTAAACTTAAACCTCACACAAGGTTTCAGCTGACACTATACAATATAAGACAAAAGGACATATAGATGCACGAGAAGACAATAAGTAGCGGGTTATTGAAATTTTCCGGTAGCCTTTGACAAAAAAAAAAAAAAAAAAAGAAACAGCTAAGAAAAACTAACCAACTTCAATAAGGCTACCTGACTAACAGCATAAAACCGTTTAACGTGATACGTGTATACGTTGTGATGCATTGAAAAGTAGCGGTAGGAATAAATGGCAGTTAACCATATTACACGATAGGAAGTAGCAGTAAAATAAATAACGGTAAAACTGGATGACAAATAGTGATAATATTAGAGACTAGTAGCGAAGGAATTGCTGCCCTTGTAGTGCAAGGTATAGTCAACATGCGTTCACTTAAAGTTTACACTTCTTTCAGTCCAGAATATATATAATTATGTTTAATAAAATTGACAAGTTCAGTAATAATTCATGAAATTCGGGAACTTTCATAAATTACAGTTAGTTTCCTTTAAGACGAATGTGATCACATGTGGTTTCATAAACCAATCGTTATTTATATAAGAATTCATAAGGACATGTTTCTTCGTAGCTGTCAACATTTATTTGTGAGAAGATCTTGCAAATTATACTACCTTTCTCTCTCTCTCTCTCTCTCTCTCTCTCTCTTTCTCTCTCTCTCTCTCTCTCTCTCTCTCTCTCTCTGCGATCAAGACTCAATCAGAGTATGATTCCAGATTTTCTCATGAAGTCTGCTGTATGTTTGAGCGAATCGATTGCCCCATATAGTTTTTCTTCCAGGGAGGTGAGCGTGGACCACAATGCTCTTCTCAGGTCCGTGTACTGGGTGTAAGACTTTATTATCAATGAAGAGCTACTAGCTTTAGATTCATTGCATAATACGACCAAAGGGCAAGACATTTATAACTCAGTTATGAAAGCTGTTAACGGTATCGGTGACATAAACAGACTTTCAGCAATAGTGACAGATGGCGCTAAGTCAATGTGTGGTACTCAAACAGGTTTAGTTAGATTATTAAGGAAGGCTGGAATCCATTTCCCAGCATTGCACTGCATTATACACCAGGAGGCGCTGTGTGGCAAGATTCTAGACGTGGAGGATGTTATGAAAACTGTAATAAAGTGTGTGAATTTAATAAAAGACGGGAATCGGTCTTTGACACACCGACAGTTTATAAATTTTCTATTAGAAGTTGAGGCAGAATATGGCGATTTGGTGCTCTACACACAAGTACGCTGGCTAAGCAGAGGGAATTGTTTGAGGCGGTTTTTTGCTTTGAGAAACGAGATAAAGCAGTTTTTAGAGAAACATGATACCACCAACAAAGAACTGATCAGAAAAAATGTCTGATCCACATTTTAACAGCGTATTGACCTTTTTAACTGATATCACCCAGCACATGAATGAACTCAACGTGAAGCTACAGGGACGTCCCCAAACAGTCTCAGATTTGGTAGGACACCTAGATGGATTTATAAGTCAACTAAAAGTTTTTAGATTTACCCTGGCCAAAGAAAACTTCATTCATTTTCCTTCGTGCAAAGAATTGATTGAGGAGCGCAGTGACACTGATTAAACATTTTCTGTATTAATGTTAGACAAACTATTGGAGCAATTCAATGGACGATTTTCTGACTTCAGTGGTATACGACCAGAACAGGCATTTTTTTAACAAAACTATGAAGTGTGACATTTTCCAACAACATGACACTTTTCAGTTGGAGTTATGTAACCTCCAAAGTGACCCCTTTTTCCAATCAAGGATGGAGATAGGAGTTGACTTTGGAAACTTGTGCCACAGGAAAAATATTCCGCATTGAGTGATTTCAGTTTGAAAATTACTTCTATATTCGGAAGCACATATATATGTGAATGCGCTTTTTCAATAATGAAGGAGATTAAATCGTCACAAATAAACCGACTCACTGATGGCCACCTTCAGGATTTATTACGATTATCATCATCATCTTTACACATTGACTTTGATGAACTTGTTGCTGCACATGAACGTCCACATTGTTCTCATTAAGATTTGTTACATGTCAACTTTAAAATGACCTAACTAAAGCATGTTTGTTAAACAATATAAATAGCAAATTTTATTCATTTTTATAAATCAACTAGGCATTTTTAACTCTGTTGCAATAGAATGATTTATGTAAGCAAATAATGCCGATAAATAACAAAAATATTACCTTAAAACAAATGCCAAGTTTATTTGTATTCATGTTGTTATGTGTGTGGCCCGCCACAAAAAAAAATAATTAAAAAAGTGGCCCGCCATTTGAAAGAAATTGGCCATCCCTGATCTAGTTCATTGTTCTTGGGGCTATTTAGAGCTGATAATACTGACAGTGCATCAGTCAGAATCACCAATTTATTTTGCATGCTAGTTTTGTGTTGAGTAGCCAGTGTTGCAGCATCTCTGATGGCCTCAGTTTATGCTTTAAAGTTGTTTGAGAATTTTCCAGTAGCTATTGACTTGGTTATCTCGTCTTGATTATTCAGCTGAATTGATAATGTTAGTAAAATCATACTTTTTTTTTTTTAATGACGAAATGTGAAGGAAAAAATGGTGAAGCCGGCGCTGAGTCCAAATGTCTACTGGTTGCGATATATCTTTACAGGACAAACACGGAAAGAAGGCGTTTATTCATGGATTGTGGCAACAATCACAAAAAAGCCATGATGAAGACTATGTAGATACACGTACAATACATAGTAAAGTGCAAAATACCCGCAGTCTTTTAAACGTAAGCGATGGAGAAGAAAAATGTGCAACTATTGGTCCCTTCGTTTATTAACATTGCCAGAGCGATAGAATATATATAGTAGTAATACATGGCTACACTTCTAGATAATGTATAGTAATACTATATGATTTTAGAAGCAGTGATCTTTGCAATATGTGCCACTTTGGGACGCACGGTTTCTGTTTTTGAGATTGTGGTTCTGCCCTATGTGCCGTTATCGGCTCGAAAGGACAATAGATAGATAGATAGATAGATAGATAGATAGATAGATAGATAGATAGATAGATAGATAGATAGATAGATAGATAGATAGATAGATAGATAGATAGATAGATAGATAGATAGATAGATAGATAGATAGATAGATAGATAGATAGATAGATAGATAGATAGATAGATAGATAGATAGATAGATAGATAGATAGATAGATAGATAGATAGATAGATAGATAGATAGATAGATAGATAGATAGATAGATAGATAGATAGATAGATAGATAGATAGATAGATAGATAGATAGATAGATAGATAGATAGATAGATAGATAGATAGATAGATAGATAGATAGATAGATAGATAGATAGATAGATAGATAGATAGATAGATAGATAGATAGATAGATAGATAGATAGATAGATAGATAGATAGATAGATAGATAGATAGATAGATAGATAGATAGATAGATAGATAGATAGATAGATAGATAGATAGATAGATAGATTGATAGATAGATAGATAGATAGATAGATAGATAGATAGATAGATAGATAGATAGATAGATAGATAGATAGATAGATAGATAGATAGATAGATAGATAGATAGATAGATAGATAGATAGAATACTATCTCACCTCTCATGATCATCATCTTCATCATCATTAAAATGTGTCAAACCTGATGGAGTAGGCGATCATGTCCTTCACCAATCTTTTACACACTATGCGTCGTATTAATTCTGTGGTGACTGTTTTCCATGTCATAGCACCAAGCAATATAGTTTTTTTCTCTTTGTATTCCGCGACCTCTCTTTCCCTGAACTTTGCCAGTTGTATCCAAACATTCCAACATTTATTTTCTCATTATGTGTCCGAAAAATGTTGATTGTTTCTTTCTGATTTTTTTAGGAGTTCCCTTTTTGTTTTGGCCTTTTTGAGAATGTCCTCGTTGGTTTTTTAGCTCTCCAAGAATTTTCAACATTCTTCTGAGAAATCCCATCCTTGTGACCTCTAATTGTCTTATTTTATGTTTCTCTACTGTCCATGATTCGCTTCCATGGGTCAGTGTTGGCTCAATATTGCACCGATGAACTCTCTTGCTCACTTCTTTTGATACAGACTTGTTGCATAAGTGTTTTTATTTTATTTTCTGAAATGCTATTTTGGCCGGACCTGTTCTGCTTTTTATTTCTGTGGTATATCTTCCATCTGATGTTATTATTGTGCCCAAGTATTACACGCCTTGGATTTGTTTTAGATTTGTCCTGTTTGTTTCCATGCTGCATGATGGTGATGATTATTACTTCGATATTACCATTACTTCTGTTTTATTACTATTTAGACTGATACCTTTCTTGTTTTCTTTTAATTAATATGTCTATCATTTCTTGTAATTCATTATTTTTCTATGTCACTAATACTGTGTCATCCACATATCACAAATTAATTATGTTGTGACCGTTGACTTCAATTCCTGTTATATTTAATATTGTTCTTATTATATTTTCGATGTACAGTGAAAACATATCCATCGATAGAACACAGCCTTATCTGACTTATTGTATTATATATTGGAACTGTCCTGTTTGGGTGCTACTACTTATGACCGTTGCTTGCTGCAGAACATAATTTTATGACTCTCAGATCATTGTCATCAAGGTTTAATTTTCTTTACTTTGTCAAATCCATTTGTATAGTCTATAAACTACTATACAATATATATTATATATATATATATATATATATATATATATATATATATATATATCTTTACCTGTCTCTAGCTCTTTCTATCAATGTTCTCATGGCGTTTATTGCATTATTGGTGCCCTTTCCTTCGATAAATCTACATTGACTCTAACTTATTTCTGGTTTTATTTTGTTTTCTTACACGTCTCATGATGATTCCTAGTAATATATTCGTAATATGACTCATGCGACTAATAGTACAATAACTATGTGGCGCCTGCCTTCTTAGGTATGGCTACAAAGACTGTTTTTATAGTCCGTTCAGATTCGTTTGCCGAGATGTTATGATTTATAATTCAAAAAGTTCTTGATGATTTCACATGATTTTTGGCATACGGTGTTAAAATGTCCATGTCACGAGAACATATGTGTTACTCGATGTCTAGCTATAACGGTTTTCTTAAAGCGGCGAATTCCTTTGATCTTTGCCCATGTAACTATTATTTTGACCCTAATCAAAATGTTTTACAGTAATCTAGTGCAACGATGACCCATAGGCGTGTCCATAAAATTTTACTTGGTGGCAAGTATACAAATTTTAAATTATATATAGAACTTTTGTTCGTAGAGTCAATTTGATATAGTTCCATGCTCTTGGTGTGAGTTTCCCAAATGTTGTCGCTGCCTTTCAAATACGTACATTTAGTTCCTCATCTAAGGAAAGTGTGGCTGTAATAGTGGATCCAAGATAGCTGAACTTCTGTACTGACTCAAGCAGGCTTCCATTCAAAGTAATGGTTGTTGGTTTGCTTATAACATATTTTTGATTGCTTGGGTGGTCTTGAACAATAAACTGTTTAACAAATCAACTAGGAAATTTTGCAAATCAAACTATTTATCTGTAGACTTAATCAGAGTAATGATCATTCAGAATCAGACGAGTCAAATAGGTCGATTACTGCTTTCGGCTGAACAAACAACAAACCATCCTTTTTCCAATATTCCTCTTCTTGTCGTAACACATGATCCTCACATTTTACCCAGTAGTCTTTATTTATATTTGATAGAGCCTGATTTGTAAGTGTCTCAACATCGCATAATTTTAAAGTTTTATTTGTATATGCTACGTGTCCTTTAACTTTTGCCCAAACTAGTTCTATAGGATTTAAGTGTGCATGATATGGAGGTAGTCTCAAACATCTATGGCCATGTTCTTGAATTAACTTGTCTATTTTAAATATCTTTGTACGTTGTGTCTGTTTTACAAGGCTAAGCAATTCGGGTTTCAAGTAGCTGTCGTTAACTTGTATGTGTTCTTTTATGAGCCACGTTTTGATTGCATCTTTTGTACTTGATGATGTTGGGATTCTATCTTCTACGTTAACTACGTTATGGTATGAAGCATTGTCCATTATCAGACAAGAAGGTCGATCTAATATTGGAAGGATACTTTTCTCGATCCAGTCTTTAAATATGTGCCCATTCATTTCGGAGTGGTAGTCTCTATTGTCTATGGATTTTGAAATGAAAACGAGATGAGCATTCTGCAACAACCCATTATGTCTGCTACCTGCATGTGCAACTATCAAACGTTGCCCTTTACTGCTTGGTACTGATCTTTTAATACTTCCATCTGCTAACTGCCATTCATTTTCATTTGTATGATGAGCGTTGATCCAAGTTTCATCTAAATAAACAATATCATAATCATTTTCGCGCATTTCCTTCACTTCACGTAAATACTTGCTTCTAAGAGCTACTAGATGTGGCTTCTCACAAATAATGTTTTTTTCCACCAGCATACTTTCTAAAGGTGAAGCCTGCACTTCTTAATATTTTCCATAATGAAGTTTTTGATATTTCAATGTCGTTGTTAGTTTTCAGCCAAAGCTTCAACTTTCTAAGTGTCACTTCTTCGTTTATATCAAACATTCGACAGATTTCTCTTTTTACTAGGTCCTTATCAAAACTGTCTAACGTTTCTTTCCTTCCTTGCTTTCTTGCATTTGTTGGCAATAAATATCCGCTTCCTTTAACTATTCGATCAAATGAACGTTTGCACAAACCTAAATATGCATTGTTCTCTTCTCAGGGTTTGATAAAGAACAATAAAGATGTCCCTTTTTACGCTCTCTGCAGAAGTATTGATAAATCTTTATAGCAATGTTATGCTCAGTAAAATATTTTGCCTTTATATTCATGTTCACATAGACTTGCAGAAGATAATATGGATAGTGCCGCCTCCTTTCTGTAAATATTGAGATTTGCCTCTGAATTATGACTCGAACTCGAGTCTACGGCCGTGATTTTGACGTCACATAATTTCCGGTTTCGGCTAAAATGTCATTTTGTGCTAAACGGGAAATTTCATATGTAACATTTCTTTATAAAAATTTATAGTGGAAACATAACTATTTTAGGACGGTGCGCATTCAGCCGTGAAGGTCATTGTTATATATTAAAGAATCAGCTGTGAGATGTAAGCATCTACATAATCCCGCCGGTGTTTATAATATCGATTAACTTTTTTTAAATATAGGTTAAATAAGGCATCTTTGAAACTGGATCACATTTCTTTGATAAAAAAAATATTTTTATAGCGACATTAGTATTCTAAACCTAACTTCAAAAGATCAATGCAAATGAACAATAAGTTTTTGAAAAAAATAAATTAATGTCTAGGCAAACGAATCTGAACGGACTATAGTAGATCTTCGGGTGTGTGTCCAGTGTTATATATCTCATTGTGTACTACTCATAGATTGACAATAATAAAACGTCCTGTCCAATCCAAGATTGAGGATGTGTTTACTTCTGTTTTGCCGTACACCGGTTGGTTGTAGGACTGACAATCTCACTCTCAGATTAGCTCAGAGAAATGTGTTGGTGGGATGAATGTTATAATAAGTCATAATGAAAAAATCTGCTGGAGAAATAATAGTACAGCGATAATCATCAGTCAGAAAGCGCTAACGAGATTGGTCTTCTAAAATATTCGTACAATGACATCATTGACTAATTTAAAGCAGGTTATAAACGAAATGGAGAAATACCACCTTGATATGTTAGAAATTAGCGAAACTAGATTTTCAGGAATGAGGAAATTTTCAGCCAACAGAAATAGAACTATGACTTATTATGGAATTTGATTCTTTGGTTCTTTGGTTAGGGAAGGCCCCAGTATAACTGCAATCGAATTAAAATCCATAATTCCTCAATCGCCCGTGCCAGTGGAAGCATCCGAATTACTAATTCATTTTCCAAACAAAGAAATGTAGTTGTAATCCCCATCAAAACAGTCTCAGCACACGCCAAAAGACATAAGCCGAAACCGCACAGAAAGTGTACACAGTTTACTGTTCCCTGCCATACGATATCGTTATTCATAGTAAACAATTGGAGTATCAGAATATGATCAAAATGGATGAAACACACAGCTCACGGTGTGCACAGAGCACCTAACTCAGTAGCCCCTGCAACGAATGTATTAATATGTATTATTATACTAGTATGAGGGAGCGGGAGTTATAATGGCCGTTCCAGCTGCTAACATTCTACCTAATGGGAGCTAGTGAACCATAGATTAATAAGAATACATTATAAAACCAAGTACAGACGATTAACATCTCAATGCTAGGCGCGAAACAATGAAACAAGATGAAACTACTTTTACCTCCAGCTGCAACATCTAACAAAGAAAGTCCCTAAGCAATGATATAATAATATTGATGGTTGAGAGTAATGGCAAAGCCGGAAGAGACAACTATAGAGTAATGAAGGCAAGTGAAAAGAAGGAGTAGACACTGTCAACAAAAATGATTACGGTTATTATAACTCATCATCATCATCGTGTGCCTTCTCCGCAACGAAGGTTGGCTACCATGGATCGCCATTCTGCTCTGTTTCGTGCTTTGATGGTGCAGGCTGACATAGATTGACTTGTCCATCTTTTGATGTTACTCGTCCATGTTAGTCTTGGTCTGCCTCTGCCTCTTTTACCTTGTATTTTCCTTCCAATATTACTTTTAGTAGGCTGTTGTGTCTTTTAACTTGCCCCAAAAAATTCATTTGTCTTGTCTTAATTGTATTTAGTAGTTCTCTTTTTATTTTCAGTTGTTTTAAAACTTCATCGTTTGTTATCTTTTGTTTCCATCCAATTCTACCTATCCTTCTATAAATCCACATTTCAAAGGCTTCAATTTTCTGTTCTGTTTTCTTGTCTAATGTCCATGTTTCTGCACCATACAGGAATATTGAGAAGACGTAACATTTTGCCATTCTTAGATTCAGTCCTGCTGATATTTGTTTTGTTGTTAGTATATTTTTCATGCCATTAAAATTACTTTTGCCATACCTATTCTTTTGTTTATTTCAGTTTTGCATTTTCCATCATTGGTTATAGTATGTCCCAGGTAGTTGTAGCTCTGGACTGTCTCCAGATGTGTTCCCTCAACTGTGATATTTAATTGTAGGTCTTTATAATTTTCTTTGTTTATGATCATAGTTTTATTCTTTTTGATATTCATTTCTAGTCCATATTTTTTGCTTGTTACGTTTATCACATTAAGCAATTGTTGTAGGTCTTTAGGATTTTCTGCTAGTAGAACAGTATCATCAGCATATCTTATGTTATTTATTATCTTTCCATTAAAGTTTAGGCCTGATATCTCTGAGATGTTTTTAAAAGAACTATGTTTAGCAAAAGACCTTACTATAGGTGGGACACTGTCTCTGCATAAGGAGATACATGCGCCGACATGGATTTCTCCAGATGATACAAATTTAAAAAAAAAATTACCACATAGAAGACTATTCTAAACGTCCTTGATTGATGTGAGGGCTTACATAGAAGCTGACATCAATCGTGATCATAATCTTTGTATTGGGAAGATTAAACGTAAATTGCGAAGTCACCACACACACAAAAACACACATTAAAACAGATAGTAATACATTTAAAGAATACATTTAAAGATGGAAATATCAAAGGACAATTTAACATAAAACTCTACAATCGTTTTGAAGTTTTGGATGCAGTAAATGAAGTGAATATAGATGAACTATGTGATATACAAAACACAGCATTGTTGACATTAGCAGAATTATGTGCTGGTAACAAGGAAACTGACAAATACGCATGGATCGCAGACATCACATGGAAATATATCCAAAAAGACGTTAAACTAAACTAGTCTTGTTAAACGTGAAGACCTATTCAAAACGGTAAAACCTATTCAAAGCAACATATAAATACATCAAGAGTAAGGCGAACAACTCAGAAAGAATATATATATATATATATATATATATATAGGTTAAGTGGCAGTTGAAGCAGTTTATCTTCAAGACAATAAATAACAATGCAATATATATTATACAAAAATAGCAACAACTAAAAAGACAGGTACCTTTATTAAATGGAGGACCTTAGATGGCACTAACAAACTTCAAGTAATAACGAAACCCCGATGAGCTGAACATCAAAGAAATACTTCACGGTACCCGTCAACTGATGCAGGATGAAACAGATGCACACGTTTAATTATCAAGATAGAGGAAATAAGCATGAGTGAAACTGAATTAGTGGTGAGACACACGGCTAAAAATAAAGTCTCAGCGTAGATAAAAGAGTTTGATAGATGCTGGAATCATGAAGTACTTAAAACCTAATCCACTTACACAAGTTATTTCATAGAATTTGGGATGAAGAAAAAGTTATTTCATAGAATTTGGGATGAAGAAAAAGTTATTTCATAGAATTTGGGATGAAGAACAAGTTATTTCATAGAATTTGGGATTAAGAACAAGTTATTTCATAGAATTTGGGATGAAGAACAAGTTATTTCATAGAATTTGGGATGAAGAACACGTTATTTCATAGAATTTGGGATGAAGTACAAGTTATTTCATAGAATTTGGGATGAAGAACAAGTTATTTCATAGAATTTGGGATGAAGTAAAAGTTATTTCATAGAATTTGGGATGAAGTACAAGTTATTTCATAGAATTTGGGATGAAGAACAAGTTATTTCATAGAATTTGGGATGAAGTACAAGTTATTTCATAGAATTTGGGATGAAGTACAAGTTATTTCATAGAATTTGGGATGAAGAACAAGTTATTTCATAGAATTTGGGATGAAGTACAAGTTATTTCATAGAATTTGGGATGAAGTACAAGTTATTTCATAGAATTTGGGATGAAGAACAAGTTATTTCATAGAATTTGGGATGAAGTACAAGTTATTTCATAGAATTTGGGATGAAGTACAAGTTATTTCATAGAATTTGGGATGAAGTACAAGTTATTTCATAGAATTTGGGATGAAGTACAAGTTATTTCATAGAATTTGGGATGAAGTACAAGTTATTTCATAGAATTTGGGATGAAGTACAAGTTATTTCATAGAATTTGGGATGAAGTACAAGTTATTTCATAGAATTTGGGATGAAGTACAAGTTATTTCATAGAATTTGGGATGAAGAACAAGTTATTTCATAGAATTTGGGATGAAGTACAAGTTATTTCATAGAATTTGGGATGAAGTACAAGTTATTTCATAGAATTTGGGATGAAGAACAAGTTATTTCATAGAATTTGGGATGAAGTACAAGTTATTTCATAGAATTTGGGATGAAGTACAAGTTATTTCATAGAATTTGGGATGAAGAACAAGTTATTTCATAGAATTTGGGATGAAGTACAAGTTATTTCATAGAATTTGGGATGAAGTACAAGTTATTTCATAGAATTTGGGATGAAGTACAAGTTATTTCATAGAATTTGGGATGAAGTACAAGTTATTTCATAGAATTTGGGATGAAGTACAAGTTATTTCATAGAATTTGGGATGAAGTACAAGTTATTTCATAGAATTTGGGATGAAGTACAAGTTATTTCATAGAATTTGGGATGAAGTACAAGTTATTTCATAGAATTTGGGATGAAGAACAAGTTATTTCATAGAATTTGGGATGAAGTACAAGTTATTTCATAGAATTTGGGATGAAGAACAAATTATCTCAAACAGGAAGAAGGGGATCATTATCAACTGCCTTTAAAAAATGCAATCTTAGAGATCACAAAAACTGGAAAGACATCAGTCTTTTCTCACTTGCCTCCAAAGTTTTCTATAGAATTTTGCTGAACAGAATAAAAGATGGTGTAAATAATATAATGCAGGAAAGAACAGGTAGGACTTAGAAATGGGAGAGGCTGTTTGAGCCAAATATTCAATCTAAGGATGAAACTAGAAGAACATACATAAAACCAGATATTAATCTGCAATTTCATTTATTTGAAAACAAATGCTGCTGATAATATGTATAGATTACCCGTGTGGAATATCGTGAAACGTTACGCAATTTTAGCAAAAATGATCAACACTATGCAATATATATATACTTATATATATATATATATATATTGTCCTTTTGAGCCGAAGATGCAACATAGGGCAGAACCACAATCTCAAAAACAAAAACCTTGCGTCCAAAGTGGCACATATTGCAGAGATCACTGCTATAAAATATATGGCGCTGTTTCCATAACAATAGTTTTTACAATGACAGCTTGTCAAGCCATCGATCAATCTCCTCAGTCGCCTCTTATGACATGCCTGGAATGTCACAGTGTCACTATTCTTTACTTCCCTCATAATGAGGCTCCGGTAACACACATGACATTTCTTCAGTACTTGAACAAGTATAACTCATACTGTAACAACTAATTTAATCACGTGTGATTACTTTATTAATTTAATTAATTCGTTTAATGTATATATATATATATATATAACAATAGTTCGCACAGATGAGGGAATGACTGGCAGGTTTCAGACTGAAACAGGAGTATACTCAGAAATGAAAGTGGTACACGTCTACAGCCAATGAATATGCTCAGCTGTGCTACATGTATCAAAACTAATATTTCTATTGATCATAATAAGGCAGGTAAATTACCGGCCATAAGACATAGATTTGCAGACACGTTGTGAGGTACTTTTAATGACTTACGCTAACTACCAAACTAATGGAGAATTCTCTTTCTTTCTGATATGTTGATCATTAGAAACTTTACACTGGAGAAAAAAAAGAAAAACAATGTGTACACATTACAAACATAGATATTGATATTAACCTTCCTTTATCTTAGAATCTCGGAGAAGGAGTAAGTTATTAACTTTAATTCTTCTGTAACTTAACCAACAAAACTTTAGTAATAAAAGTAATTTGGTTGTCCATGAGTATTGAAACTTGAGATATGACTAAGAAATATATATTAACTTCTGTATGTCTTTACGACAGTCTCATTTTTGGCATATGATTGGGGGGGGGGGTGGATGGGCTGGGTTATTATAGCTCCAATGAAGAAAAACAAGGCCACTTGTCCAGTGCAGTCTCGATGAGATTGCTTGGATCTGAGATTTTATGTAAGGAAAACAGGGTTTGAACCGGGGTTCTACTGGTTAGAGGACGGTAAGTTATTATACAGCCACACGTGCTTTATTAATCTGACTATGCTTCTTTTTATCACAATTGACGTGGGCAAAGACATTAATAAAGGAATTAGGATGACACGTGTACACAGGAAGATAAAGTAACAATTAGCTGGACGAGAAGATGGCTAGTATCGGTAAATCAAGATGTGATGTATCGATAAATATGACATTAGCAGTAATAGGTGGGTTGTAGCGGTAAGACAATATAACAATTAGCAGTAATACAAGGTGTGAAGTGCAGACAACACGACAATTAGCAGTAATACAGTATGGGGTGAAGACAACAAGACAATAAGTAGGAATACAAGGTGTGGTGAAGACAACAAGACAATTAGCAGTAATACAAGATGTGGTGAAGACAACAAGACGATTATCAGTAATACAAGATGGTGTTAAGACAGCAAGACAATTAACAGTAATACAAGATGTAGTGAAGATAACAAGACAATTAGAAGTAATACAAGATGCGGTGAAGACAGCAAGACAATTATCAGCAATACAAGATGACAAGCAGCTGTAGGTAACGCAACAGAACAAAAATCCATAGACGTTTAAGTTGTATTGTCTTCCAGTTGCGACAGACTTTAAACGAATAAGCAAAACCGAAAGTAAAGAAAATGATGAGGACTGTGTTTAGCAATAATGTGAAAGGCAATAAAGGTCTGTACATGAAAATGAAAAACATCGGAAGAACTAGGAAACATTTCGAAAGAAGTGTTTGCTGAATGCGGATTGGACTGCAGATTGTTTCTGGTTCACTTTTAGCCAACTTATTCATGTCCACCGTTTGCGTGTTATCAGTGTCCTCAAATCATGTTGATTACTTTTTTGCTATTTCAATTGCTGATTAGCAAAATAATACAAACACTTTCCTCAGACAGTTTGATTGAAATGTCAATGTTTACCTGACCTTTTATTTTTTTACCACAATACAGAAAATCTTAAAATACACCCCTTTCATAAAGCGTCATTTATATCTATTTAGTATGCATTCATGTCAAAACTAGTTGAGTACATTTTTGAACTGTGCTTTCTTGTTGTTTCTTTAAAATTCCATAAATTAATTTCTTCACAGGAAAGCAAGTAAAGCCAGAACAGTGTAACCCTCATATCCCCTCTATGACAAACTCTGACTATAACTGGCATATCTTTGGCATGGGTCGAGTAATGGTATAGGAGACAAAAAAAAGATTTAAACATTAATTACAATTAATGTTGAACATTTGCTTTCTCATTTTTCTATTGTATAAATTACCAAATTTGATGATGAATGTTTTTTTAAGATGTAAGGACATCATAAACAAGTAAGTTGTTAATTAGACCTTAAAAGTAAATTATCGCCAAATAATTACACATGCACCATGAAGGGACTTACATCAGAATGAAGATAACAGTGTTGTCAGCCAGGATATATATATATATATATATATATATATATATATATATTGGGTATCTACACTCAGATGCTAAACATGTAGTTGCGGATCTATGACAATAATTGTCTTCTGTTGTTTCGACGAGCAGCATCTCTCATGTCCCAGCATCTAAATCTCCAACATATAAGAGTGTTGTCATACCGAATGGAAGGCTAGAACAATGCTGGACTTCTGAGTTGGTTACTTGGTTATGTCATTTAATGTCTTTTAAAACATGTGCATATGCATACATACACGCGCGCCATATGAACAATAGATAGCCTGACTTCAAGATTTGAGAGAGACAAAGAGTCACAGGAATCATTATCAAGTGCCTTCACAAATCTCGTGACAACGTCTCGCTAGAACTGTGTCTCTACCGTTGATTGTCAATTCAGAATTTGACTTTCTACCAATTAACTCCCTTAAAATGTATTGTATATTTTCTTTCCACTTCCCTCTATCTATACTTCAATCTACATTCCAGCTGTAGTTTTCTCTTAACTTTGCCACAAAATTATTGTTGCTTTGGAACATAGATCAACGTCGCTTCTTCGGATGATGGAAATGGGAGTTAAGATGGGCACAGCCAGAAATGAGAAACTTAGTGGCCGTGTAAGAAGACTTATCAACCAACATAGAACTGGAGTCGTCAGTCGCTGGACACTGAGGGAATTGCTGAGGAGGGGATCTGAGCACCTATGGACATGTTCGGAGTGCAATGATGATGACCCGCAAATAACTCAATAACTCAATAACTCAATATTGTTGCTTCTCATTATGTTGGATATACCTAATCCTCTAGATGTATGGTCTTAAATGATTACAATTACTAAAGTTTGGATGATTGTTACAAGCATATCTTAGGTCGCTTATATTAATATCATCATCGTCAAGTACATGGCCTGCTGGCGTAGGTAATCATATCTCTCCACAACTTTCGATCACGACAATTATTTATTATTTCTTTTGTTGACCTTATGCCAAACCATTCTCTTAAGCTGTCTGGTATCTTTTCTGTTTGCTTCCCTCTATCTCTTCGTCCCTCAATTTTTCCAGTAGTTACAATGTATTCCAGCTGTTCACTTCTCATTGCATGGCTAAAAAGTTATGATTGTTTCTTCCTAATATTGGAAATTAGCTCTCTTTTTGCTTTGGCCTTTTTCAGAACGTTTTCATTACTCTGCTTAGATGTTCATTGTATTCTCAAAAATTCTTCTATTAAACCCCATTTCTACAGGCCCCAGTGATTTTCTTGTTTGTTGTCATATTGTCCATGGTTAACATCCATATGTTAATACTGGATCTACATACCATTTAAGAGCTCTTTTTATTGTGTGTGTTGCCAAAAATGGATTGCATAGTATCTTTCTCATTTTTTGGAAAGCTGCTTTTGCCTGAGCCATTCTGTATCTCACCTATGTTGTACATTTTCCGTCTGAGGTTAACAAAGATCCCACATATTTAAATTCATTTACCAGTTTTACATTAATATATACTAAATAATATTACGACTGACGAGCAAGAAGCGGGTCCAGAGTAAAATGGACAGACAACAACAAACTCTAGCTACAAAAACATATATTGAGAATGACTGAAACCGTCAGAAGGGCGAGTATCAGAACTGGTTATCTCCATCGATACCCGAACGAGTAAAAGAGGTAATATCAAAGAAGGAATATTACAGGTAATTCTATTTTGCAAATTTATTATAATCTCACCATGCATTTAGATAAATCTGCTGACAGTACACACAGTAACCTCAGACATTGTCTTGTTTTTGGAAACATTCCCATGTGGTTACCTGTTCATTTGACTGCTTTAGTACTAGTCATCATTATCATCAAGTACCGGGCCTGCTGGCGTAGGCGATCATGTCTCTCCACAACTTTCGATCTCGGCAGCTATTTATCATTTCTGTTGTTGACCTTCTGCCAAGCCATTTTCTTAAGCCGTCTGTTATTGTTTCTCCTTGCTTCCCTCTATCTCTTCATCCCTCAATTTTTCCAGTTGTTACATTATATTCCATTTGTTCTCTTCTCATTACATGGTCAAAAAATGATGATTGTTTCTTCCTAATATTGGAAATTAGCTCCCTATTTGCTTTGACATCTCTCAGAACATCTTCATTACTCTTCTTAGCTGCCCATGGTACTCTCAACATTCTTCTGTAAAACCACATTTCTACAGACTCCAGTGATTTTCTTGTCTGTTTTCCTATTGTCCATGATTCGCATCCATATGTTAAGACTGGCTCTACATAATATTTAAGAACTCTTTTTCTTGTTTCTATTGTCAAAAATGGATTGCATAGTATCTTCCTCATTTTTTGGAAAGCTGTTTTTATCTGAGCCATTCTGCTTCTCGCCTCTTTTGTTTTATCTTTATTTTGCTTACAGTAGCTTGATGTCGATCGGGTATCACCTGTAGCACATGATGTCCCTTACCGAACAAGGGTTTTCCATTGGAATCCCCCTTAACGTTGTTGTTGTCGTTATTGCTATTTTTGTGGCGATTCATGATTGTACAAAGAAGTTACGACGGTGGTTTATGTTCCCTTCCGTCGGTTTGTTTACGGTTGGCTCCGCTAGCCTTTGACTAAAAAGTCTCACCCACAAGACAGTGGGGTTGTTTTACTTCGGTGTACCCTCTCTTAGCCTTTTACTCTCCCGAGCTTAGTGCTAGTACTTGTTATTTATTATTCTTAAAATTTACGGTCAAAATGTATGCTCTTTAAACTTTGATCATTTTATGAGGCTTTACTTTGTGAAATGCTTTGATGTAGTCTATAAAATATAAATATCAGTTTTCATTCCTATGGAATTGTATTTCCGGTGATCGAAGACCGCGGTTTGTTTTAATTTCGGAATGTGGATTATGTGATAAAAGTGACCAAAAAAAAGGGTTTTTAACGATATACAGGTTTTTTTTAAAGTTGTGTAAACTATTCTATTTTTTTCTTCCTCTTCTTCTGCCATCATGAAATATTCTATTCCTGAAGGAAGATAAGATCTGATAAGTATTTTTATAATGTAACCATCTAAAATTGTACAATCAGACCGTAAAAATATGGCATGTTACACCTAGCGATCTATCACGTGCGGAAACATCTCCAGGCTATCCCAAGCTGGTGTTTTTAATTTAAGCCTTTAACGTACGATAGACTTAGCATGACTGTAAGGGATAATCATTTATGCTCAAAGAAATTACAGAAAAATTGGGATAGAGCACATATATAAAGTAGCAACGATCATCATATCTGGAATAACAATCAAAGATGTTGAACTTATAGAAGAAATAAAAAAGAGACACATTACAACATTAGGATTAGCGGACACCACAGTAAAAGGTCAACAGATAAGGAAAACATACATGAGTTACACGAAAATATTCTCAGGACTCGACAACACAGATAGAGCAGCACACTGAGTGGGTTTATCATTGACCAAAAACACGCAAAAAATGTTAATAAATAAAATACTACTCAGAAAGAATAATGACAAACTATTAGAAGACGACCGGAAAACAACTTACACACAGATTTATGCACCATGTAACAAGAATGAAAAAGATAGCGAAGAATTATATGAGACGCTTAATGGAATTGACAACAAGATTGATAAATGCAACGATATGTTTTTAATGGAGTTTTAATGGAAGACTTGGGAAACGAAACAATGTGAACATAAATATGATGGGACCATTAAGCCATATGGCAGCTGAAATAAATGAACATGGAAGTAGACTGCTGGAAATATGTAATCAAAGTGATTTGTTTATCATCAACACATTCTTCAACTACAGAGAGTCGCAATTAAACACCTGGTACAAATGGAGCGACACAACATGCCAGGTCGATTTTATACTAACACAGAAACAGAAAAAGAAAAGAGTAACTGACAACAGAGCTGTCGCTAATATCAAAGACGACATGGACCATACAATGGTTATTATTATACGCAGCCACCGAAAAACAAATAGAAGATGCGCAAACAACCACATGAAGCAAAAAGAATAGAAAATATAATTAACACAATTAATAGATCAATAATCAATGAGAAACCGTAGGAAAAATGTATTGAGGCATTCATGAAACTCCACAATGAAATAAGCAAAGAAGAAGAAGAGTGGAAGAAGTTTAAGAAAACAGTAATTAGCATGGAAAAAAATTGTGTGTGGAACGAAACTAAAAACAAAACAAGTGAAAAAGAGCACCGCGGTGGTGGAATCAGAGAAGCAATTAAAAAAAAAGAAGGAACTATTTAAACATTGGAGGGGGAAAAAGAAGAACCAAGAAGAATGTAAAAAAAAATATGCCTTAGTCCAGAAAAAAAGTTATAATTTTGATCACAACAGCTAAGAAAAACTCATTGACATATTTCTTATAGTATGAGCAGGTGCTTCAAGACAGTCACGAGAGACTTCAACAAAGCAGTAAAAGTAACATGAGTGAGAAAATAAAACTACGATCCTATTTAGTTCATAAATGACAAAGACGGACAGCCAATATCAAATAGTCAAGATATGCAACAGAGATGAAAATAACATTTTGAAGACCTATTAGATATATCACCAACTACCAATAACACAGCAGAAACCACCACGCAAGCAGACACAAACACTGAACACAACATCATGAAAGGGGAAATCGAAGAAGTAATCAAACATGCACCAAGAAATAAAGTACCGGGGATAGATAACATACACGTATAATATAATAATAGCAGCAGGAGAAACAGGAGTTACATGGCTGCACTGAATATTCAATGCTTCATGGCATCAAGAAAAAAGTCCCAGAAGACTGTCAACAGGCAATCATTGTACCAATATGGGAATCTAAATGTAGCAAGTGAGTGCAATCAATATAGAGGCATATCTTGCTCTTTCAGGCATGCAGAAAATGTTTCAGTCAAAATTAAAAAAAAGCTGAGACCAATAATATAATTACAGTTAAGCGATTCTCAAATAGGATTCCGAAAAAAAGACAGAGGATTTACTGACGCTCTATTCACCCTAAAATATCTAGTAGAAAAGACAACAGAAGACAATCAAAATGTATACATAGCTTTCATTGATCAGGGAAAAAAAAACATTCCACCGAAAAAAAACAACTGTGGGAGATACAAACAGTATATCGGCACATGGAGTAAGTCAACAACTAACCAACACAATTAAAAGTATCTACATTAACAGCAGCCACGCAGTTAAAAAAGCAGCAGGCCGCACATACCACTTCAAAGTTAGATCAAGTGTGAGACAGGGGTGCGCACTATCCCTAATCTTGTTTATTACATACATGGACTATATATATTAGTTATGCCAACCCATCAGAGACAGAGGGGATCAATGCGCTTTTATTTTGAAACGATCAGTCATTAATACATAAAAAAAATAGAAGACCTACAAGAACACTTAAATCGACTCAACAGCATAAAATACAACATGAAAATCAGCATCAAGAAAATAGAAGTCTAGATTAATGCAAAAAGGAAACAGAATAGCAACATAGCTACAGACGGCTTGATTGATTTCCTGGTAATTGAAGACCAACGTATGTGTTTGTTTCTTCACAAAATATCTAATGCGTTGCATTTTTTGAAAATCAATGTATCTATTTCATTAACAATAGGCTATACACTTAAATAAACCGCAATAAACAATAAAAACGATTAAACAATTATATCATCGCCTTACGGTCAATTCTAATAAAAGTGTCCCCATTGTGTCGTGATGCAAGAAGTAGAGCTACGGGTAAATAATAAGTTGAGTCTTCTTTGTAAAAAAAAAATGTTGCGTTTCCTTTCTTGAATTTGTAAATGTGTATACTTTGCAATCCATGATAATATATGATTTGTTTTCTTTTCTAGACTGAATCCAGTATTTAAAGCGTAAGTTTTTAAATAATGTAGCTAGAAAAGACAATAAGACAGACATAATACCCATGAAATGTCAGCTGTATTGGCCATTCAATTATAGTAAACGTGCAGAAATTGTAAGATCGTAAAAAAAAGACGTCGAGGAAAGTATACGGTCGAGTTCAAAAGAGCTACATTTTACAAAATGCACGCAAAAAGTGAAGATCATGCAAAGATCCTGGAAAATGTTTAGAACAAATGAATGCTGTAAGTGGATGTTTCTGACATCAAATTAGTGAATAGAGTGAGGCAGACATTTGTAAACGTGAACCAATGGGTAAAAGATTGGAGCAGATCTAAGTTCACTTAATTCACTTGTCTACATTATCAGACGAGCTGACATAGGAGTGTCTTTTGAAGGTAGCAACACACTACAAGACGTAAAGGCTGCGGTTGGTAAAATCACATTACCACAGTAATGTCGTACATTCCATGGAAGTAATACATTGCCAGAGTAGCATACATTCATCATCATCATCGAGTGCGATCTCCGCAACGTAGGTTGGCTACCATGGAGCACCATTCTCCTTTGTCTTTTGCTTTGATGGTGCAGGTTGGCACAGGCTAGTTTGTCCATCTTTTGATGTTACTTGTCAATGGTCTGCCGCTGCCTCTTTTACCTTGTATTGTCACCTCCAGGATTACTTTTAGTAGGTTTTTGTGTCTTTTAACATGGCCTTAAAAACGCATTTGTCTTGTTTGAATTGTGTTTAGTTGTTCTCTTTTCATTTTTAGTTGTTTTAAGACTTCATCGTTTGTTTTCTTTTCCTTCCATCCAATTCGACCTATTCTTCTATATATCCACATTTCAAAGGCTTAAATTCTCTGTTCTGTTTTCTTGTCTAATGTTTATGTTTCTGCACCATGTAGGAATATTGAGAATACATAACATTTTGCTATTCTTAGTTTTATCCCTGGTGTTATTTATTTTGATGTTAGTATGTTCTTCATGACATTAAAATTACTTTTTTGCCATTCCTATTCTTTGTTTATTTCATTCGTATATTTTCCATCACTGGTTATAGTATGTCCAAGGTAGTTATAGTTCTGAACTGTCTCAAGGTCTATTCCTTCAGTTTTGATATCCGCTTGTGGGTTTTGAGTATTTTATTTGTTTATGATCATAGTTTTAGTCATTTTGATATTCTTATCTAGTCCATATTTTTTGTTTGTCATATTTATTTCATTAAGTAATTGTTGTAGATCTTTAGGATTTTCTTCTAGTAGTACAGTATCATCAGTATATCTTAGGTTATTGATTATCGTTCCATAAATGTGTAGGCCTGGCATATCTATGTTTTTAAAGACTTGCTCAGTGTATAGATTGAACAAGCTTGGTGATAAGATGCATCCCTGTCTTACTCCTCTTTTTATATCAATGGGTGTAAAGTTCTCTTTGTTATATTTTATTACTGCTGTTTGTGCCAGTATAGATAACATATAAATAATTAAATCTATTATAATAAATTCGTATTTTACGATCATCACCACTGAATACCAGACATATCTCGCTCGAGAATCTCGTGAAAACCCGAAAAGAATGTAGATCGATGAGCGCGCACTCATGTGAACGGTGTGGGCTGGTTTTTTCTGGCACTTTTACCCCAGCAAAGGGCAACCTTTATGGTTTACTCTGTACAGCTTTAACTGCCAAGGTTTCTTTAACGTACGACAGCTCAGACACGATCTTATTTATTGTCGATCTCCGATAGGGCAAGAAACAACATATTAATTTTCCATATTTAAAAAAAAATCATCATCGCCTCCTATTTGATTAAAACCTGGAACCTTTCTGTCCAGTGGCCGACGTCTTAGTCCACTCATCCCCCAAATGGTACAGATCCCAGTGTCACACAATATGGAAGCTAAAAGCAGCGAAGATTACTGTAGCTTTGATCCACTCAACAAGATGCAACAATATTTGTTATTTGCGGATCGCGCTTTGGTTCTGATGTAACCGAAATGATTTCTCTAATAAAGCTACAACTTATTCTCTTTAATGTTATCAGTCCACGTTAAACATTCCAGTCTTTACTCGTTTTCTTCTACTTTTGGTCACAGAGAGACATAATAATGCATGGCCGGTATAGCTTGTAGAAATTGTAGAATGGTAATAAAGCGCTATAAATTTATGAGAAAGTGCTCTATGTCTGGCCCAAACGGTGATTGTAAATTTTTCTCAGTTATTCCTTTGCTTTTTTCCTGTTTTCTGTTATTGTTGGTCTTCCTCTCATTTATCTTCCCTATGAATCTACAACTTGTGAGTTATTGTGAAAATGTAAAACGGAAAAGAAAAACAAAAGAATAGGAATGGGAAAAATTAATTTTAATGTCATGAAAAATACACTAACATCAAAACAAATAACACGAGGACTCGTAGACGATCATGCCCTTCCACAATCCTCTATCAACAGTGTATCATATAAATGATGTAGTTACTGCCAAGATATCTAGTATTTTCTTTGTTTTTTGTTGTTGTCCGCGAACTGTATTTCCCTGTATTTAGTCCAATTATAACCAAGAATTCCAACTTTCCTAATCTCATGATGTACCAGAAAAAATGTTGGTTTCTTTCTGATATTTCTTAGGAGCTCACTTTGTGTGTTGGCCTCTTTGATAATTTCCTCTCTGGTTTTTTATAGCTGTACAGGGAATTTTCAACATTTTCTGAGAAATCACATTTATGTGGCATCTAAACGTCTTTTCATGTATTTGATGCCCAGGATTCACTTCAATAGGTCAGAATTGGCTCTATATGGCAACGATGAGCGCTCTTTCTCACTTCTATTGACATAGATTTGTTTCATAAGACGTTTTTTTTAAATTTCTGTAATACTATTTTGGCCTGAGCTTTTCTGCTTTTTTATTTCTGTAGTGCATCTTCCATCTGATGTTATTATTGTGCCCTGGTATTTGAATTGTTGCACTTGTTTCGGATTTGTCCAGTTTATTTTTTATGCTGCATGATGGTGACGATGGTTTCTTCGATATGACCATTACTTCTGTTTTCCTTCTATTCAGACTAAAACCTTTTCTGATGCTTTCTTTTGCTGCTATGCCCTTCATTTCTTGTAGTTCATTCTCTTTCTCTGATATTGAGACTGTCATGAGCATATCGCAAATTGTTTATATTGCGACCGTTAACTCCAATTTCTTTTACGTCTATGAATGATCTCATAATATGTTCGCTGTGAAGTGAAAATAAATCCGGCGACAGAACACAGTTTCTTACCTTTCATTTAATATCTTTTCAATGCCATCGGCATTATCTTCATCTCTACTTTCACTGTCCTATCCAAAACTATTTTGTTCTTCCTGTTTGTCTTTTCTTCTGGGGATTCCATAAAAGGGCCCGTCGTGTAGTCTGAATGCAGATTACCAAATACATGACGTAACCACTTCATCTTTTTCTCCCTGGTATCATTGCATTAATGCCATCGTGATAGCATCTTTAGTATAGTTCTTATTTTCTGTCAGCAATTGTGAAAAAAAAATATTCTGATATACCACTTCCGGTAACTTGTTTACATTGAAAATATATTGTATGTTTTACTAACATTCAGATCTGTAAAAACAATGTTTCTAGAATAGTTTTTAATATTAGATTCATCACTTTGATGTGTCTCAAATCATCTTTATGTGTTTCTATCGAGACGCAGCTTATGTGTTAATAGGGAACAGGCAAATAATTGCAATGCTGCGGTAAAGCTGGTATAATAACAAAATATGAATGAATGACGCTACCAGAATCGATAGAACAGTGATGCTCTTAAGACATACTCTGATCGTTATAAACGCGCATTACCTAATGTGACATGAAATGTCTCGCGACACAAGAAGTAAATCAAAAGAGACAGAAGTTTAGAAAACTTGAATAAAATAACAGTGTGTTGTTTTCCCTAATTTGTTTCTAACATTATAACTACACTACTGATCTCACGTGTTTTGTTCTTTAATTGTTTTTAGATCGAATAAGATAGATGATGTAAAAGTGTAAGTTGTTAATTACAATTAAAAAATTAATTAATTACACATAAATATGTATAGCCGGACCGGTTACATCAGAATGTAGGTGCATTGTTGTTGACAAGGAAATCTGAATTACTTTGACATGGATCCCTTCTATTATAGTGTTTGTTGTTGCCAAATAAACAGTTACCATTGCTCGGTTTGGACAATCAATAATCTGAATTCAAGGCCAAGAGTCAGAGACGGTATCACAAAATTACAAGAGTCAACATCTACCAGAGCCTTCCATAACATTCATATTGATACGTATATGTATGGTATGTCAAGGAGACAAGTAGCGGCAAATGTGGTAGATAAATGAGATGATGAGTAGATGTAACGGAACATAACAAGTAACAAATGCATTAGACGTTGGTGTGTAAAAGTGTTGGAGCCTGTGATGAAGAAGAGAACTGTTAGCGATGTGATACACTGACAACTAATAGAGAACTCAGTGTCCGATGATCGTTAATTGCTAGATTCGTCGTTCAGTACGACGAACAGATGGTCTATGTATTGACACACTTAGTGAGTGTGGTAATTGAGTCGAAGTGTTATATCTTTGGTCGGGTAGTGACGTGTTGTCATAAAATACAAGGATTCAGTGAATTCACTTTAGGGAAAAGTAAAAGTAAACTACCACCGTCACGCCAAGTGGCGTATAGGGAATATGATGTTAGTGACCATATATTTTACAGACCTTCGGCACATGATTTTGGGTGTAATGTGGTCGGTATTACGCCCGTGCTGCTTTACTTTCCCATAAAAAAAATCCTGAACCTATTAAAGGCTGGGTGAACCCGGAAGCCGTCGGTTGAGATCGAACCCTACATCTTGTCCTTTGTAGTCCAGTTCACTAACCACCGAGCTATAGAGTTCCAATTCACTTTAGGACAACTGCATTATTGTGGTTTGAAGTAGTAATTTTAGGAAACAAGTTTTAGAAGACGATAGACATTGTTTCAGAGCCCAAACTCAGGCAGCAGAGCCCAGACAAACATCGTAAAGAAGAATATATATTTTAGAAGTTTAAGTAGTGATGTCTGAGGTAAGTGATCAAGACAGTTGAAGTAGTGAAGTCTGAAGTAAGTGATCAAGACAGTTGAAGTAGTGAAGTCTGAAGTAAGTGATCAAGACAGTTGAAGAAGTGAAGTCTGAAGTAAGTGATCAAGACAGTTGAAGAAGTGAAGTCTGAAGTTATTGATCAAGGCAGTTGAAGTAGTGAAGTCTGAAGTAAGTGATCAGTTGAAGTAGTGAGTCTGAAGTAAGATCAAGACAGTTGAAGTAGTGAAGTCTGAAGTGAAAGTGATCAAGTGACAGTTGAAGTAGTGAAGTCTGAAGTAAGTGATCGAAGTGATCAAGACAGTTGAAGTAGTGAAGTCTGTAAGTGATCAAGACTGAAGTCTGAAGTAAGTGATCAAGACAGTTGAAGTAGTGAAAAGTTAGTGATGTTGAAGTAGTGAAGTCTGACAGTGAAAGTGAAGTCAAGACAGTTGAAGTAGTGAAGTCTGACGTAAGTGATCAAGACAGTTGAAGTAGTGAAGTGAAGTAAGTGATCAAGACAGTTGAAGTAGTGAAGTTTGAAGTAAGTGATCAAGACAATTGAAGTAGTGAAGTCTGACGTAAGTGATCATGGCAGCAGGTTTTAATAGTTGTGAAGATTTATCTATATATCGTCCGTTCACCTGAAATATTGTCTTTATCAGCTATGTCGTTTCATGTATACATTTTACTTCCTTTTTAATATGTAGATAAATCATACATTGTTGATTATTTGAAGGAAATCATCGTCTATTGATGCTCTAGTCACCTGTTAATGTTATTAGTTCACTGTTTGTTTTCATTTATTATTATTGTTTATCTGACAGACAAGCAAAACAGTCCGTAGTCTGTACACCTTGTAGAGTTTGATGATTATCAATAACGTCCTCTACTTTTACAATGGCATTATCCATGCCTGACACACTATTAATGTTTGCTTTAACAGTCTACCATTGTTCGTGGTTGTTTATCTTAGCTGTTACAGTTTACCAATATTCTTGGTAGTTTATCTCAGCTACCACATTCTACCAATGTTCTTGGTAGTTTATCTCAGCTATCACAATTTACCAATGCACTTGGTAGTTTATTTCAGCTATCACATTCTACCAATGTTCTTGGTAGTTTATCTCAATCTTGACAGTCTACCAATGTTCTTGGTAGTTTATCTCAATCTTGACAGTCTACCAATGTTCTTGGTAGTTTATCTCAATCTTGACAGTCTACCAATGTTCTTGGTAGTTTATCTCAATCTTGACAGTCTACCAATGTTCTTGGTAGTTTATCTCAATCTTGACAGTCTACCAATGTTCTTGGTAGTTTATCTCAATCTTGACAGTCTACCAATGTTCTTGGTAATTTATCTCAGCGTTTCGTTTGTATAACTGAATAGTTCTTTTCTAGAAAGTCTCGTCCACATGTGCAACAGATGTATTACGATGATGAGGTTTACTTTGATTACTTGCTGTGAACTCGTTTTGCTTCTTTCTTTTCTTGTCATGTTTGTTGTCTTAACGTATATGACTTTAGCCATTCTTTGGACTGAATGCACCGCGCTATAGTAAATGATATTCAGAACAAACGAGGAAATTAGAGAAATCGCCAATCAACCACTAATATCATCAGTAATAAAGAAAAGAAGATGGTCATGTGTTGGACATGTGATGCGAAGAGATAATAACCGAATAGCAACCCATTCTGGGAAACATCAGGTAAGACGAAAAGAGGAAGACCCAGAGAGACACTGATAAGAACACTGATGAGAGAGGCAACAGCAGCATGAATCGGCTCCCTCAATGAGATACAGCTGCTTGCACAGAACAGAGACAAATGACGAGATTTGATAAAATATCTTTAAAAGAATTGAAAACTGCTAGAATAAAAATTTAGCTGAATGAAGGAGTATCTTGGTTTACGCCCTATGGGCCGGCTACGGCTCGAACGGTCAATAGATAGATAGTAAATGATAGAACACTCAACGCATTTTATGACGAGCTCTGACCATCACTGTCCCACCTGTGACGTGGAACGCTTCTTTGCACAAACTTAGAGGAAAATAAAAAAAGCAATAGTGTGTTTAAAATATGGTAATTTTTTTCCTTTCACAAATTAAAAAAAAAAAAAAAAAAAAAAAAAAAAAAAAATTAACATTGTATGTGTTTGGTTCTTTTCATAGATGTAAAGAAATGTGAGTTTTCATATTCTTAATTAACAAAGTTCGAACAATATAAATAAGCAATAAGCTTACATCTGAACGCATGTAACCGTTGACAGTTGTTGACAGAATATATGTATTGAATTTTGCCTTTCTTCCATTTGTGAGAAAGCGACAAAAGAAACTAATATGGTACCCTTGGAACAATCGATTATTCTTTCCTCAAGGGACGAACATAATTGAGATAATAAAAAGACAGCGCCACGTTAATGCTGCACAAGTAATGAAATAACACCAAATAGAGCGATATGTCATTCCTGAATAGAAACAGAAGATTTTGACAATTTAATAAGAGTATGTGGCTAGTACAAAATAACAAGTAGGTGTAGGAATGACAAGTGGCTGTAAGACAACTTGATGAGCAGCGTCTTGATAGCAGTGAACAGCATCCGCAAGACAAGAGTGACAAGAGGCGGTAAGCCAAGAGTAACAAACGTTACATTTACCCTGAACATGTGAAAAATGTGAGTCTTAGTTTATTATGTTTTTATACTGTGTCTTGTCCTAGCTCTGCCACTGTGATTCTGCATGCATATTGGTCATGCCAATATCATACTACCGTACCTATAAAATTATACATATATTTATACAATACATAAATATATATATAAAATATAACTAAATACATACAATATATAAAACTATATATATATATATATATGAATAAAACTATATATGAATAACCAATATATATATATACCCTCGTATTAGCCGCAATACGTTTAATTGCTATTTTATTTCTATATTTAGCAGTTTCAGTACCTCATTCATTCTCTTTTCAAAACAACTATTGTATCCCTTTTTTCCGTACATCAACTTGCCTAAGGTGTTTATAACAGGATACGAATAAACAGAGCTACCATAAACGATAAAATAATCTAGTCATGCCCTTGGAATTCTTAACCCTTCAGGTTGGTAGCTAAACAATCATGATTTGTCAGTACGTTTGCTATATATTAGTGTCTTATAGTAAAAAGTAAAGTGCCCCCGTCACGCCAAGTGGCGTATAGGGAAATATGGTGTTAGTGACCCTATATTTTATATGTCCTTCAGGACATGATTTTTGGGGTAATGTGGTCAGTATTACGCCCGTGCTGCTTTACTTTCCCAGAAAAACATCCGGTACCCATTTATGGCTGGGTGAACCCGGAAGCCGTC
This sequence comes from Megaustenia siamemsis, assembly GCA_032433765.1. Classification (NCBI taxonomy): domain Eukaryota; kingdom Metazoa; phylum Mollusca; class Gastropoda; order Stylommatophora; family Ariophantidae; genus Megaustenia; species Megaustenia siamemsis. The sequence goes on from JAVIAB010000046.1 coordinate 13,040,603, forward strand.
GGTTGGGATCGAACCCTACCCCTTGTCCGTGGTAGTCCAGTTCACTAACCACTGAGCTATCGCGGCTCCCTAGTGTCTTATGATGGGTGCTATTTTACTGAGCACCTTCTCCAGTGACTGAATTGGATAGACAGATCCAACCGCAGAATAAGCTAGATGTTTTCGTGGAACCTGGATTTACTTATTTCAAGAAAGCCCTACAAACGCTAAAATCGATGTAGGTGAACCTCACCACAGATCTAAGGGGTGTCTTTTTTAATGTTATAGTTGTGGGTAAATGTGGCTTCAGATCGTAGCACGTGGAGAGCAAACATAAAAAATGGCTCAGAAACTTTCGAGACAGTGCTGATGCCAAATTCAGAACACAAAAAGCGCAAGAGAAATGAGACAAGGCCGGGTACTGCGAATACACCTTGCTCCTTCTGTAGATGGATCTGTCTGTTCGGGATGTGCAAATTCAGCCAGGAGAGAAGCTGTTCAGTAAAACAGCATCCAGTATGAGACACTAATGATTTACCAAACTACGGAACTATCATGATTGCTTGCTACCAACCGTCTGTCAAGACGCCAAAGGTCATACATACAGTTGTAGGTATGGCTACGCCCTTTAGAAGCACTACGGTCTACTGGTTATTATTATTATTATTATTGGTTATGAAAGGCCTCGGTCTCACAGCAAACGAATTAAAATCCATAATTGCTCAACCGCCCGTGCCAGTGGAATCATCCGAATTACCAACTCATCTCCCAAACAAAGAAAGGTAACTGTAGTCCCCATCGCAGCAGTCTCAGCACACGCCAAAAGACATAAGGCGGAACCGCGCAGAAAGTGAACACAGCCAACTGTTCCCTGTCATACGATATCATCATTCATCGTAAACAAGCGGGATATCGAAGCAGGATCAAAACGGATGAGACACACAGCTCACGGTGTGCACAGAGCACTTAACTCAGTAGCTCCTGCAACAAGCCGGACTTGGAATATGAGGAAACTGCAACAAGGAACACTTTTCAGACATAGCCCTCAATGGTTCCTGCCGCCTATCCACCATATACCATGGGAGTTCACGTCCTCCAGAAAATGATGATCGTCATAGCACTTGATGATGTTAGGCCGTCATTGATGACTCCAATTCCAAACATATAGACACACAGTGGTGGTAATTTGTCATTTCCAATCCAACAGAAGCCACATGACCTGTAGTTAGTAAAACCACAGAGAGAATATGATTTTGTGACCTTCACTGATTCACTCTTAGATGTGAATGTGTAGTTTACACAAGAGGAGAAGTTTTCAACTATAGTGATTCCATTTAAGGCAATTCTGGGATAGCAAGGCAAGTCTCCTTTATAGCAGCAGAACTTGATGTTCTCCGCTCCCTTCTTGTAGCTGCTGCCACACGATTCTGATGTCTCATTAACTTGGACATCATTCAAGAACAATGTCAGATTAACATTCCATAGATATGGCTCTGCTGATGAAGTACTTGGTGCAACAGTTGTATCAATCATACTGGAGGCTCCTGGTCTGTGGTCATTAATATCACAGACGGCACATGGTGTTGTTATATTCAGTATTTCTTTCTGGGGTGTAAATATGTGGCACACACGTGGAGAGTGGTTTGTGGTCACAGTAATCCCATTAAAGTCAATTCTAGGATAGCATGGCATAGCTGTTTCAGAACAGCACAATCCTGTGATGTTTTCTGTGTTCGCTATAAAGCTGCTGCTGCTACACAATCCTGACCAATTATAGGTGTGGACATTGAGTTATTGAGTTATTTGCGGGTCATCATCATTGCACTCCGAACATGTCCATAGGTGCTCAGATCCCCTCCTCAGCAATTCCCTCAGTGTCCAGCGACTGACGACTCCAGTTCTATGTTGGTTGATAAGTCTTCTTACACGGCCACCAAGTTTCTCATTTCTGGCTGTGCCCATCTTAACTCCCATTTCCATCATCCGAAGAAGCGACGTTGATCTGTGTTTGTCGAAGTCCTGTGCTCTTCCCACATCTCGGAGTGCATTGATGACGTCCGCCCGATCCATCGGTTGCCCGTCCTCAACGACAGCGCAGCTAGCCAACCTGTCCGCTCTCTCATTTCCCCGTACTCCCGCATGTCCAGGGACATAGACAAAGGTGACCTTACGTATTTTGGATTTCTGCAACGACTCTACCCATTGCATGCGTACAAAGCCCGCCTCCACTTTTTTTTATCATGCTCATCGAATCACTCAGTATACATGCGTGGATGTTCTCTTGTGACTCTAACCATTTGAATGCCTTGGTCACTGCCATCACCTCCATTGTCATGCTACTCGTGGTCATGGCGTATGCACCACTGTCTTCCTTGGCTATTCTGCCTGCCGAACGTGCTGTAAATGCCCATGCACTTTTTTCGTGTCGTCTTACAGATCCGTCTGTATAGATGACTGCATCTTTCTCATCGGTGTTATCGCAGATGAGACCGTTGACCTCAGCATTAACCACGACTGGGTTCTGTTCCCTACTTTTCCTGTCGAGTGTGACAATACATGAGAAAGTCCCCTTGAATGACGTAGGCACCGGTATCCACTCCTCACCAACGCTGAGATTGGTAACCCCACAGACCTGTTTGATGACATCTTCTGCTCGGCCCACCCATGATTTGCCTCTTTTTAGCCTGGTACCTTTCTCTGTGTTGAGCACGTGGTGCAATGGATGCTCTGTATCTGTACTAATCTTCAGGTATGCTCGTGCTCTCCAGATCTTGATTCTGTCATCCATGGTTGGAAAGTCAAGAAGATACCTCATTGCCACACAGGGAGTGTCCCTCGTACATCCCAGGATAATGCGCATGGCTTCATTTTGTATTTTCTCCAGCCTATCAATTTGAGTCGTACTGACAGTAAGAATGGCCAGGGCATACTCGATTGGTGCGAGGACTAATCCCTGGAACAGAAGAGTAAGTAGCCTCTGCTCGATGTTGGCAGCTGCCATGACCTTCAAGGCGGCTAATCCTTTGCGGGATTTTGTTACCACATGGTGTGAACATTATTCACTTGCAATGACAAAACTGCTTTGTTTACATCATAAACCTCTGGAAGCGAATCATTTATGGGACTAATAGTACAATTTATTCTTCCATCGGGGATATCTGCATTGAGTCCCCAAAAAAAAGGTCTTTGGTTAAAAAGGGGTTAAGGCAAAGAAATGCAAATGAATGCATAAAAATGCGAAGCTGCAGTAAAGCTGAATTCGAGGAAAAATTGAAAAAAATAAAAAATGGTATGTTAGAAGCTTTACGTGATTAGTAGACGACACAGATTCGAACGACGTTTCGGCTCAATAGGCCTTCAGCAGGAACAAACAAAAAACATACACACACAGATATGTGAATAAATAAAACTAATCCTACATAGCTAACTAGTAATGAAACATCAAAAACAAAATAATAGAAATATGTTGACTTCCCTGTGTGTCGTGGACAGAGGTCAGGCTATGAAAGGAATTTCTCCCGGGTGTAGCTGTAATTTATACCCTGTGGTCAGAGGTGAAGGGTTCTAAAAATACACGAGTGGGGGGAACTCAATCTAGGTACGTCGACTACAAAGGCACAGGCAATATCTGAAAGTATCTAAGGGCCCATAAATACATGTATACACACACACAGATGCGTGTATACATATGTACACGTGCAAGAAGAAGTGCACATACTAATACATATCAACATACACATACATATACACACACATCCATGTGTATGCATACACGCAAGAGCACATATACATGCATGTATATGCGTATACATATATATACCAATACCCGTGCCTATGAACACATACATGCATGTGCACGTCCATACGGGGACAATCGTATGTGTGGAAGGGTTCAAACCGGGGTCAGTGTGCAAACTCGAAGGAGAAGGAATAGAACAGTGGAATGACAGGTACTCAAAAGGCGGAAAGAGTGAGATGTATGAGGGTGGGGTGCAATAAAAACATATGAGGGGTAAGTAGCGCAGAAAAAAGGTATATAGGAGAACACCGAAGTGCCTCAACGGGGACTAGTGGAGAAGAACTAAGAATAGCGTGGCATAGTGGATAGACTAAAGAGCCACCACATGGGTGGTAGAGAGGGCTATGCAAGAGGGAAGGAGCAGCCGAAAGGAAACTATGTGTATGAGTGTGATACATTCATGCCTCGTGGGGTCAGCGAACCATACTGGACTATGAGGCGATTTTCCAAAGTATAGCGGCTGCGGTCGCCAGAGTGACAGAGGACAATACCAGTGACACGGATGTCGTCTTTGCCCTTGTGATCTGGGGAGTTGATTTAGTAGATTTCCTCCGACAGGCTCACCTCATGTTAGGTTTCTTCAGCCGCCGGCTTTATCCAGACTCGATCCTCCAGTCTGCCCTCAAGCGGGTCCTCCTTATCTCTCGTCCCGAGGCACTCACCCCTTCCAACCGCCCCCCTTCTGAGAGAACTATACTCACCCTCACATATCATCCTCACAACTTAGCAGCTGTGAGGATACTCAACCGCTACCGTTCCATTCTCCTCTCTGATCCCACTACCCGTCTACTTTTTAGTGATCCCCCGATGATCGCCTTCAAGCGCGACAGGAATTTGGGAGACATTCTGGTTAGGAGCCATCTCCCTCGCTCCTACCCTCAACACTTCGGTACGGCCCCTTGTGGTCGTAACTGTATCACCTGTGCCTATGTGCTCCCTACTGACTCGGTCGTATTCCCCAATGGACGGTTCGAGATCAAGCATGGCTTCACATGTGTGTCCCGCAACATCATTTATGCCATTATATGCCAACGATGCCACATGACCTATATAGGCGAGTCTGGTAGAAGATTAGCGGAAAGATTTTGTGAACATCTACGTGATGTCCAACAGAATACTGGCACTCCAGTGTCTTCCCATTTCAACTCCCCAGATCACAAGGGCAAAGACGACATCCGTGTCACTGGTATTGTCCTCTGTCACTCTGGCGACCGCAGCCGCTATACTTTGGAAAATCGCCTCATAGTCCAGTATGGTTCGCTGACCCCACGAGGCATGAATGTATCACACTCATACACATAGTTTCCTTTCGGCTGCTCCTTCCCTCTTGCATAGCCCTCTCTACCACCCATGTGGTGGCTCTTTAGTCTATCCACTATGCCACGCTATTCTTAGTTCTTCTCCACTAGTCCCCGTTGAGGCACTTCGGTGTTCTCCTATATACCTTTTTTCTGCGCTACTTACCCCTCATATGTTTTTATTGCACCCCACCCTCATACATCTCACTCTTTCCGCCTTTTGAGTACCTGTCATTCCACTGTTCTATTCCTTCTCCTTCGAGTTTGCACACTGACCCCGGTTTGAACCCTTCCACACATACGATTGTCCCCGTATGGACGTGCACATGCATGTATGTGTTCATAGGCACGGGTATTGGTATATATATGTATACGCATATACATGCATGTATATGTGCTCTTGCGTGTATGCATACACATGGATGTGTGTGTATATGTATGTGTATGTTGATATGTATTAGTATGTGCACTTCTTCTTGCACGTGTACATATGTATACACGCATCTGTGTGTGTGTATACATGTATTTATGGACCCTTAGATACTTTCAGATATTGCCTGTGCTTTGTAGTCGACGTACCTAGATTGAGTTCCCCCACTCGTGTATTTTTAGAACCCTTCACCTCTGACCACAGGGTATAAATTACAGCTACACCCGGGAGAAATTCCTTTCATAGCCTGACCTCTGTCCACGACACACAGGGAAGTCAACATATTTCTATTATTTTGTTTTTGATGTTTCATTACTAGTTAGCTATGTAGGATTAGTTTTATTTATTCACATATCTGTGTGTGTATGTTTTTTGTTTGTTCCTGCTGAAGGCCTATTGAGCCGAAACGTCGTTCGAATCTGTGTCGTCTACTAATCACGTAAAGCTTCTAACATACCATTTTTTATTTTTTTCAATTTTTCTTTGGTTAAAAAGCGGTCTACTGGTTACTTAATGACAATGATAATAAATCACATTATATTGTTAGATTGTCATTCATTATCATTATTAGTTCATAAAATTTTACTGCCATTCATCAATGCTGATCGATCCACTATTATTGCTAGGTTATTTTTATAGACTGTCTTGTTTCTTCAGGCCGAGATTTTTACTTTGTTGTTATGTTGTCTGTGTGTTGCTTTTGCCAGTTCTTTTCCAAAATATGTATTTACAGTCGTTATAGCTGTCATTGCTTCTAACCTTTCTTGTATGTATTTCCATATACTGTAAGAAATACATGCTCTTCTTTCTATTTGTTTTTTTTTTAAACTAGGGCTTTCTTCTGTCGATGACATGTGTTGTTGATTTCCCACATTTTATCTACGATCTTCTCATCAAGCGCTACATGGCGGTTATTGAGCTCCGTGTTGAAGTTCCATAAATGTAACGGTTATTGAGCTCCGTGTTGAAGTTCCATAAATGTAGCGGTTATTAAACTCCGTGTTGAAGTTCCATAAATGTAGCGGTTATTGAGCTCCGTGTTGAAGTTCCATAAATGTAGCGGTTATTGAGCTCCGTGTTGAAGTTCCATAAATGTAGCGGTTATTGAGCTCCGCGTTGAAGTTCCATAAATGTAACGGTTATTGAGCTCCATGTTGAAGTTCCATAAATGTAGCGGTTATTGAGCTCCACGTTGAAGTTCAATAAATGTAACGGTTATTGAGCTCCATGTTGAAGTTCCATAAATGTAGCGGTTATTGAGCTCCGCGTTGAAGTTCCATAAATGTAACGGTTATTGAGCTCCATCTTGAAGTTCCATAAATGTAGCGGTTATTGAGCTCCATGTTGAAGTTCCATAAATGTAACGGTTATTGAGCTCCGCGTTGAAGTTCCATAAATGTAACGGTTATTGAGCTCCATGTTGAAGTTCCATAAATGTAACGGTTATTGAGCTCCGCGTTGAAGTTCAATGTCTTTTAGCTGAGGCTATCTCAATTACGATTACTGTTAACACAAGCACCTCATTGTGCACTACCTCAATCAAAGATGTTCTCAATTTCCTTCTAATATATAGGTGGTATAGTTTGCAGGTTCTATCTTTAGGCCATTTTGTTTTGTGTATCTCCTTGTGTGGCAATTATGAATATAATTAACCCTATAATCAAACCTTTTGGTTTTTACCAATTTTTTTTCTTTTAAAAGGCTTTTACACAATATATTTTAAATATAAAATAATCTATTCTGGAGGTACTGAACACTAAAGAGGAGTAGGTATCATCTTGGATGCAGGAAGAGCAAGACAGTGAAAAGGCTTTTACCCAATATCTGACAGAGCCCTTTTAGTGAAACTGAATGGAAAGCCAATATATATATAAATCTTATACAAGTGTATACACCAACAGCAGACATTCTAGAGGAAACAATTGATACATTTTATAACGCGTTAAATGAGGCACTACGTGAATGTAAACTACATGAAAACACCAAAGTTCTAGGAGATTTTAACGCAAAATTAGGAAAGGAAAGAGTTTATGAAGTAATTGATCATTATGGCTTTGGTAATTACAGTAACATTTAAAGCAACAAAACGAACCTCAATTAACATCAAGTTAAATTTAGATTTACTCAAATCAGACAAGAAGTTGCAGAGGGAAATATAAAATCACAATTCAAAACCGGTGCAATGCAATCGAGAAGATACAACGCAATGATGAACAGTGGGAAATGCTAAAACAATCAATTTGCTAAACATCGTAAGAGTTCATACCACCAGTTAGGACAAATTAAAGAAAATAAATGGATGGCAGATGAAATTTTGAAACTAATGGATATAAGAAAAAGAAATAAAACGAAAATAAAGATGAGTATAAAAGATAAAATAAAGAAATTGTAATAAAATGCAATGAAGCAAACGAAGCATGGCTAAAAGAGTGATGCAAAGAGATTGAAATGCAACAAAAAGGAGATGCTAAAGCTATATACAAATAAATTGAAGAATTAACAGGAAGAAAAACGCAATAAAAAACTGGATGTTTAAGATCAAAGGAAGGAGAACTGTTGAATGAACAATGAAGAAAAAGCGAACGATGGACATAATACATTAAAGATCTTTATAATGATGAACGAACGGAAGTAAATATTAAGCATAATGGAGAAGGACCAGAAATACTCAGAGAAGAAGTGGAAGATGCCTTGCGCAATATGAAAGCAGGCAAAGCTCCTGGACCAGATAATATAACTAAAGAAGCGATTGAAGCCATGGGTGATTTTGGACTAAAGATAATAAACAAAATATTGAATGATATCTACAACACCAGATATATACCAGATGACCTGCTTAAATCAATATTCATAGCCCTACCAAAGAAAGCTGGTGCGATTGGATGCGATGATCATCGCACAATAAGCCTTATGAGTCACATGAGTAAGATATTACTATGAATCATCATGTGAAGAGTCCGACACAAAATCAACCATAAATTAGCGATGAACAGTGTGGTTTTTTAGAGGTAAAGGAACGAACAATCCCATTTACATTATAAGATCTTTAGTAGAAAGAGTCATAGAGGTAAAACAGATCTATACCTATGTTTCATAGATTACACCAAAGCATATGACAAAGTAAAGCACCAAGAAATCATCACAATTTTAGAAAGCATAAACTTAGTCGGCAAATATCTAATAATAATAAAGAACATGTAATGGTAACAAACAGCGGCCATAAGAACTGGAAATCAATTGGGAATGTTTCTACAAATAAAACAGGGTGTTAGGCAAGATTGTGTGCTGTCACCAGATTTCTTTAATATAATGAGATTATTTTAAGATCCATAAGGGGTATGCCTGGAATAAGAATCGGAGGTCATAATATAAATAATCTAAGGTATGCTGATGATGCAGTCTTAATTGCTAAGAGTGAAAACGAGTTAGTTACAAGAAATGTTAGACATTATAGAGAAATAAAGCAAAAATAAAGGGCTCAGACTTATAACAGCCAAAGCCCTCTATGATAATCTCTGTTTTTTTTCGCCTGTGGCACGTTACACTTTGTGACACACGCAGTAGAGCATTGAATAAAGAAAGACGTCCGATTCGAATGACTAGTCAATTTGGCCATACATTTTTATTTGTTGAAACAGAGTTACTCTGGTCGCATTTACCTGTCTAGGAGTCAGCACAATTTTGGCAGCAGCGCATGGATGTTTGTGCTTCAGACGACTGCCGTTGATTGAATTGAAACGGTGCTAGATTGTAGTTGTGTTCTGGGAAAGGATGTGTAATCTGTATTAGACTGCAAACTCGTTACTAGCTCCACTGTATCTGATTGAAGTGGAACAGTAAAATATAGTTTTGTCCTGGGATAGGATGTGTAATCTGTATTAGATTATAAACTCGTTACCAGCTCGACTGTATTTGATTGAAGTGGAACGGTAAAATATAGTTTTGTCCTGGGATAGGATGTGCAGTCCGTGTTAGACTGAAACTCGCTACCAGCTAGACTGTAGTTGATGGGTTCACTGAAGTGGAGGCCTTACGTCACGTGTTAAAACAATGTTTCTTAAGGCACGCCCACAGACCGAACAGTCTGCCCGGATTCGGCTCCTATACACTGAGATTGTACCGGCTGCCACGACTGTTACAGCAACTAGACAGTCCACTTCATGAGCTATGCACTTTTTTTTCAAAACCCCAACATGTTCAATAGAAGGGAACCGATTATGAGGATGGGCACTTTGTTGTTTGCTGAATGGCGGGCTAGTATATCATCATCATCATCATCATGTGTCATACCGGTTGACGTAGGCGATTATGCCCCTCCACAATCTTCTATCTACAGTGCATCGTATCAGTTCTGTTGTTGACTGTTTTCCATGTCATGACACCAAGCTATCCAGTATTTTCTCTCTTTGTCGTCCGCGATCTCTGTGGCCTCTAATTGTCTTTTCATTTGTTTGCCTACCGTCCATGATGCGCTTCCACAGGTCAGAATTGGTTCTATATAGCACCGATGAACTCTCTTTCTCATTTTTATTGACATAGATTTGTTGCATAATATATTTTTCATTTTCTGAAATGCTATTTTGGCCTGAGTTGTTCTGCTTTTTATTTCTGTGGTGCATCTCCCATCTGATGTTATTATTGTGCCCAAGTATTTGAAACGTTGCACTTGTTTCAGATTTGTCTCGTTCATTTTTATGCTGCATGCTGGCGATGATTGTTTCTTCGATATAACCATTACTTCTGTTTTCTTACTATTCAGACTGAAACCTTTCTTGTCGCTTTCTTTTACTATTATGTCTATCATTTCTTGTAATTCGTTCTCTGTCTCTGCTATTAAGACTGTGTCATCCGCATATCGTAAATTATTTATGTTGTGAACGTTGACTTCAATTCCTTTTTTGTCTACTATTGATCTCATAATATATTCACTGTAAAGTGAAAACAAATCCGGTGACAGAACACAGCCTTGTCTGACTCCTTGTTTTATCAATTTGAATTGTTCTGTATGGTTGTTAATTCGTATAGCTATTGTTTGTTGCCAGTACATGTTTTTTATTATTCGCAGATCCTTGCCATCAATGTTTAATTTTTCCAGCATATTGATTATTTCTACATGCTTTACTTTGTCAAAAGCTTTCGTGTAGTCTATAAAGCACATATATAGATCTTTCTTTACGGCTATAGATCTTTCTATCAATGTTCTTAATATATTGCATTATTGGTGCCCTTTCCTTCCACAAATCCGCATTGTTCCTCACTTATTTCTGGTTTTATTTTGTTCCTTAAACGTCTCATGATTATTCTTTGTAATATTTTTGTCATATGGCTCATGAGACTAATAGTGCGATGGTCTTCACAATCAGTGGCGCCTGACTTCTTCGGTATGGCTACAAAGATATATTTTAGTAGATCTTCGGGTATGTGTCCAGTGTTATATATGTCATTGAGTAATTTTGTTATGACTTGTACTCCCAGCTCTCCTAATGCATTTATCTCTTCGATTGTTATATTGTCAGGACCTGGCGATTTGCCTCTTTTCATGTCTTGAATTGCGTCCTCCACTTCACTCTGAATTATTGGTGGTCCTGTGTCTTCATTTGAACTGTTTTGTTGGTGGTCCTGTGTCTTCATTTGAACTGTTTTGCTCTGGTGTTTCATCATCATAGCGTTTACTGATATATTCTGTCCATCTTTCCTTTGTCTTCTCCTGTCCCATTACTATATTTCCTTCCTTTGATTTCACACATCCTGAAACTTTGACTTTTTTTCCCCTCTTAATTCATTTAACTGATTGTGCATACATTTTGAGTCTTTCTTTTGTTGTTTTTTAATTTCTTCATATTTCTGTTTTAACCATCCTTCCTTTGCTTCTCTGCACTTGTTTTGTATCTCTTTGTGCAATATTTTGTATGTGCGTTCTTCTTTCTTATGTTTTCTTCTTTCGTCCATTAGTTGTAATATTTCTTCTGTCATTCATTTCTTTTTGTTGGTTCTTTTAGTCACTGGTATTACTTCTTTTGATGTTTGTTGAATCGATTGTTTGAACATTTCCCACTGCTCCTGGATGTCCTGTATTTTCTCAATAGCTTTATATCTATTTTGTACTATCCTTCTGTACGTATCACTCATCTGTTTATCTATTCTTAGCATATCTAGTTCTAATTTTATATTTCTTGGTGATTTCTGTGCCTTCCACAGTTTTATTCTTTTCTTTCCAACTACTGGTACATGATCACTATTGCAATCTGCTCCTGGCCTTGTTTTAACAGATGTTAGCACATTCCTGAATCTTCTCTATACCAGTATACAATCAATTTGATTGTGTACTTTTTTGTCTGGGCTTTGCCATGTCCATAGTCGCCTTGGGTGTTGTTTGAACCAGGTGTTACCTATAATCATTTCATGTGTCTTTGCCCGATCTATCAATCTATCCCCTCTGTCATTCGTCTCTCCAAGGTCATGCCCCCCCCCCCAGTCACATTTTGCACTTTAGCTGTTCCTACATTTGCATTGAAATCCCCTAATATAATAGTTATTTCTCGGGATTTACACTGTTCCATGGTCGCCTCTAGCTCCTCGTAAAAAGTGTCAATGTCTTCTTCGCTATTACTTGTTGGTGCATAAACTTGAATTATGTTGATATCCATTGGTTTGCCTCTCAGTTTTACTAGAAGAATTCTGTCTGATACTGTCCAAAATTCTTTCAATGTTTTGCTTCTTTCTCTATCTAATATGATGCCTAATCCTCTTTCGTGTGTGGTTCCCCCAGAGTAAATTACATTTCCACTGTCGCGTTGTAATAATCCTTCTCCTTTCCATCTCATTTCACTTAGTCCCAAGATGTTCTATTTCATTCTCTTCATTTCTTGGCTGATGTTTTCTAGTTTTCCAACCTGGAATGCTGATCTAATGTTCTAAGTTCCTATTGCTAGTGTCTCTTTATTGTTGATCTTGCATACAGTTGCTTGATGACGATCGGGTGTCACCTGTAGCACATGACGCTCCCTACCGGACGAGGTGACTGTGAAGTTCTCATTAACGTCGTCAGCTGCAAATATAAGGTTGTGATTTGTCATGATTATTCCAGGCAATATAAGAAGGTAGTTTGCCATTCCTTTCCTTCTTGGCAGTGACTGTACTAGTCGGAGATCGCAGCCATTGTCTCTATACATGAGATCCTCTGCCTGCCATCGCGGGGTTGGGAGCATAACCGGCACTACTTGTCGGCTGCTCCCACAACACCATCCACCACCTGCTCCAATGGCTTCACATAACCCTGATAGGGGGGCTAAACGGGAGCTCCACCTTGCCCATGGGGTGTCCCGAAGACTAGCGGATGAAAGGAGACGTTTTACTCCTCTTTTGGTAGGGCAAAACTCTACCTTGCTAACCGTTCTAAAATATAAAGACGACTGAAAACCTTATTGTTTGTTTTAAAAGTTCATTACCCATTTCTTTGGCTTTGCTACATATGGTATTGAGGGACATATTAGGGATGACGGAATGACTCAGTTGACTCAATGGAGTGAGGATATGTCTGCAATCATCAACAGACTTGGAAAATCAGTCTGAACACGCATCAAGAAACACAGGGATGGACTATGGAACAGATGTGGGGATCTCTCGACTGCAGTTAAACTGATTTCATGGACAGAATAGAGAATACATGTTTGTGTGATATATATATATATATATAATTACGTATGTACGTGCGATATGTCAATTCATTGTATATATGCATGCATGTATGTATGTGTCTAAGTACGCAGCATGCGTGCATGTATGAAAGTATTTATGTATGTATACATGTATGCATTTTTATGTTTACATGCGGACATGCATATATATATATATATATATATATATATATATATATATAATATATATACATATATGTATATATATACATATATTTATATACATGCTTGTTATGTGTACTTGTATATAAGTACTTACACCAATGTATGTACGTCTATGTGTACATGTTCTTGTAAATGTCTACCGGTATGAATGCACTTATGTGTAAGTACTTGCATGTATGTATATCCGTACAGCTAGATATACACGTTTCACAAAAAGGTGGACTGTCAATCGTTGAAGCAAATAAAGAGGACACATATATTTTTACTTACTTGTTCATGTCATCACCATTAGAGGTGTAGTTGCTAGACCAGTTGGTGGCATCGAATCAAGAGAAGACGTTTTGCTTGTTTTAATTTACTGGAACGAGATCTGTTGTGACAACACAAAAGGACAAGATTTGGTTAAGTTGTCCCACATATAAACTGTACTGCCCCTTGAGTGAAATATGGTCTTGCAGGATGGATTTGAAAATGACGAATTGGCTCAGTTGTTCAGTCGATGAGTCTAGGTTTCACTAGAGGGACGTTCAACATTCACAAGACCTTTCAGACATAGAAAATCCACCAATTATTATCTAGTACATGAGGATCTCATTAAAAGTAAGTGTGTATTCTACAACGAGCTGGCTCGAAGTGTATGACCCTTTTTGTTTTTGCCAAAAAGACTGTTGCTGGCCTCTCCTAGATGGACATGATAATTGAACGACTGATGTCACAGATGAAGGAATTGCTGCCCCCGTATCTGTAGGATTGGACTCCTCATTTCAATTTAGATATTCTACAGTCTCTGAATACTAACATTAGAAAACGTCCCATCTGCCCTGAAGGAAACAACGATTCACTATTAATGATATCAAAGGTAATATCAAGGGACTGCATTCTGTGGAAATAACTTTGTATAAATCCTTGCCACACGCTACAGGATTTCACCGACTTGAATCGACGCATCACAGAAGCAGTTGAGTCAATATTCTACGCCATGCTGACACGAGTCTGGACATAACTGATCTACCATCACCTAGGGTCACATTGACCATTTGTAGAGCAGAGGTCAAACTTTGATAGATAGTTAACGTTTCATTTCATGTACATTGTGGTAGGTTCAATCAGTTATGAATAAATCATCTTTAAATCTGCTCATGCTATTTTTAACTACCTAGTATACTCATTATATGTATATTAGAAATAAATGATCCAATTAAACTTCCTAGTTTACTCATCATCTTGTTATGCTCCATTGTTTTTTACACCTTGCAAACTGCTTCCCTGAACATTAAAATATTTAACTGGAGATCACAGCTCCATGCCCATAACAAAGAGTTATCATTACATTGAAATATTTAACTGGAGATCACAGCTCCATGCCCATAACAAAGAGTTATCATTACATTAAAATATTTAACTGGAGACCACAGCTCCATGCCCATAACAAAGATCTATCATTACATTGGAATGTGAGCTTATGGAACTTGTTGATATATAATTTTTAAAAGTGGTATTAACTGAGTGACATGTCAATGTAACTTGTTCAAAGCATTATCTCAAACATACGGAAACCATTCTTTTTTTACCCGTTGACGTATTAAATTTATATTCATTTGGTATATTGCACTTTAATACTATAGTTAGTATTTGAAATTTATTAAGTGGTTTCTTCTCAAAACATGTCAAAATGTACTGTTCCTTTATCATTACAGAGAGAAGATGTGGAAATAAGTAACAGGCAGACATGGAGACGCGCGGTGACCGTTGTTGTTTCTTCCATTCAAACAGTCCTGCGATTCAATGATGCATAAATAAAGAAATAAGCATTTTGAATACCTATTTGTTGAGTGAGTTGTATTAGTAGTGAATGATTGGGAACATTATTTTAGTCCCTATAACACATGTCAGTTCAAACATGTAAGGCTAGGCAAAGCACACACATATGTAGTCACAATACAGTAGTTTTCAAAGAGATAGAACAGCTATAGAACAGTGGTTTTCAAACTTATATATATATATATATATATGTATGCATAGCACAGTGGTTATCTCGCAACATTACACGATATAGATCAATAGACAGAACTAGATAATGCACAATGGATATTACACTGAGTGAACTAGACAAACCACATTGGATAGTACACTGACAGAATTACAAAAAGCACAATGGATATTGGGGAGCCGCGATAGCTCAGTGGTTAGTATACTGGACTATAAAGGACATGAGGTAGGGTTCGATTCCAAACGACGGCTTCCGAGTTCACCCAGATTTAAATGGGTAGCGGATTTTTTTCTGGGAATGTAAAGCGGCACGGGGGTAATACCGACCACATTACCCCAAAAAACATGTGCTGAAGGTCTGCAAAATGTATGGTCACAAACACCACATTCCCTATACCTTCTGGGCGTGACGGGGGTACTTTACTTTTTTTGCAATGGATATTACACTTACAGAACTAGACAAAGATTAATGGATGTTACACTGACAGAACTAGACAAAGATTAATGGTTCTTACACTGTCAGAACTAGACAAAGATTAATGGAAGTTACACTGACAGAACTAGACAAAGATTAATGGATGTTACACTGACAGAACTAGACAAAGATTAATGGATGTTACACTTACAGAACTAGACAAAGATTAATGGATGTTACACTGACAGAGCTAGACAAATCATAATGGATATTACACTGACAGAACTAGACATATCATAGTGGATATTACACTGACAGAACTAGACAAAGATTAATGGATATAACACTTACAGAACTAGACAAATATTAATGGATGTTACACTGACAGAACTATACACAGATTAATGGATGTTACACTGAAAGAACTAGACAAATCATAGTGGATATTACTGACAGAACTAGAAAAATTATAGTGGATATTACACTGGCAGAACCAGACAAAGATTAATGTATATTACACTGACAGAATTAGACAAAGATTAATGGATATTACACTGACAGAACTAGACAAAGATTAATGGATATTACACTGTCAGAAATAGACACAACACAGTGGATATTACGCTGACAGAACTAGACAAATCAATGTGTACATTACACTGACAGAACTAGACAAAGCACGGTGGATATTACACTGACAGAACTAGACAAAACACAGTGGATATTGCACTGACAGAAATGGACAAAACACAGTGGATATTACACTGACAGAACTTGAAAAACCATTGTGTACATTACACTGACAGAACTAGACAAAACGCAGTGGATATTACACTGACAGAAATAGACAAAACACAGTGGATATTACACTGACAGAACTAGACAAAGCACAGTGGATATTACACTGACAGAAATAGACAAAGCACAGTGGATATTACACTGACAGAAATAGACAAAGCACAGTGGATATTACACTGACAGAACTAGACAAAACACAGTGGATATTACACTGACAGAACTAGACAAAGCACAATGGGTATTACACTGACATAAATAGGCAAAACACAGTGGATATTACACTGACAGAAATATACAAAGCACAGTGGATATTACATTGACAGAATTAGACAAAACACAGTTGATATTACACTGACAGAACTAGACAAAGCACAGTGGATAATACACTGATAGAAATAGACAAAGCACAGTGGATATTACACTGACAGAAATAGACAAAACACAGTGGATATTACACTGCAGAACTAGACAAAACACAGTGGATATTACACTGACATAACTTGACAAATCATTGTGCACATTACACTGACAGAAATAGACAAAACACAGTGGATATTACACTGACAGAATAGACCAAGCACAGTGGATATTACACTGACATAAATAGACAAATCACAGTGGATATTAATTACACTAACAGAAATAGACAAAACACAGTGGATATTACACTGACAGAAATAGACAAAGCACAGTGGATATTACACTGACAGAACTAGACAAAGCACAGTGGATATTACACTGACAGAAATAGACAAAGCACAGTGGATATTACACTGACAGAAATAGACAAAACACAGTGGATATTACACTGACAGAACTAGACAAAGCACAGTGGATATTACACTGACAGAAATAGATAAAACACAGTGGATTTTACACTGAGAGAAATAGACAAATCATTGAGTACATTACACTGACAGAAATAGACAAAACACAGTGGATATTACACTGACAGAAATAGACAAAGCACAGTGGATATTACACTAACAGAACTAGACAAAACATTGAGCACATTACACTGACAGAACTAGAGGAAGTAAATTGGATATTACACTAAATGAATCAGACAAAGCAAAATGAATGTTACACTAACAGAACCAGATAAAACACAATGGCTGTCACTTGTTACTGCCATTAAATGTAATGATGGCAGGATAGACGATTAGGTACCCATCCATGCCATTCAGAGGAGGCCACGTCGCATGTGATAGTTGATATAATACTCAGGTTATATCTACCTCTATTCCATTCTTCACAATAACTTCATCTTACACATACCTACCTCTATTCCGTTCTTAACAATAACTTCATCTTACGCATACCTACCTCTATACCGTTCTTAACAATAACTTCATCTTACTCATACCTACCTCTATACCGTTCTTAACAATAACTTCATCTTACTCATACCTACCTCTATTCCGTTCTTCACAATAACTTCATCTTACTCATACCTACCTCTATTCCATTCTTCACAATAACTTCATCTTACTCATACCTACCTCTATACCGTTCTTAACAATAACTTCATCTTACTCATACCTACCTCTATTCCGTTCTTAATAACTTCATCTTACTCATACCTACCTCTATTCCGTTCTTCACAATAACTTCATCTTACTCATACCTATTATGATTCCTCATTCGTAGAGTCTAATGCCTACACCTTTCATTAACCACCGTGTCACTCTCCAACAAACGATCACAGACAGCATTCAGCAAATCTCTCTATTCAAACTTAAACGTTCAGTTGACTGGTGTACCCTAGAAACTAGTATTTCCTTATTTACAGACTTGAGTTATCAGATGAACAGTTTCACACAATTCTTTCCTTTGTTATAGACTTGAGAGCAGATGCATAGTTTTACACAATTTCTTGAAACTCTGTTGTCTTTAGGCCTTTTGACAAAACAACCCATGTTTCTGTAGTTGTGGCTCTAACTGATATAGCAGACCTAGTATTACAATACCTCTATCTATACTAACAGTTCCCACGCATAGTCTGGAATGGACGAACTCCGACTTCTCCAGTAAAAGACGGGAGTATATAATTAAAAAAAAACCTTTACTACCCACCACGTCAAAGAGTAAAAGGGTACCTTTACAGCAAGTATTCAGCCCTACTGGGAGATACTTGCATTAATAGGAAGGTACAATTATACAATTTATTTCCGGTCTGTGATCGTTACTCTATGCTATAGTCATTGAGAACGCCTTCGTGTAAGACACTGCTACAATAGCTATTTTTTTAGTTAGCTGCGTAGCAGTGTGCCAAGCGTTCGGCTTCTCGTGGCAAGGAGCGGTGCCAGGGAGTACGGGTTCGATCCCGCTTCGGACCATATATTGTTCTTCGTTTTTTTCTGTTGTTGTTTGTCTGTCAATTTTTCCGAGTGCTAACACATACTTCTTTGTTCTATTATTACCTTTACAGCATCAACTCGTGACAATAAGAAATCAACAACACGGACAAAACAATCCATTCTATACACTGTAAATGGATGACGGATAATTGGACATATTACGTCACAAGGCATTGCTTAAATATTACTTCTGTATATTTTACTACTGCTGTTACTTCTCCTTTTCTTAACGCAATTCTGCTGGAATTCCCAACTCTCTAGGTCTGATGTCATGTCAGACAAACAATACATTTTAATATGGGACAATAATAGACAGCTAAAGTAAAACTTTAGACATAGAGCGTTCATGGGAATAGGATAAGCTGTTGGGAGGAAGGCGTACAACCTAGTGTAATGCAATTTATAAACACATCCATTACAAGATCCAGTCTATTGTCATACGGGGCCATGGGGACAGAGAAATTAAGATCCCTAGGATTTTTTTTTTATAGAAGAAAGACTTGGCATTGTTATACGCTATACATTATGTTTATATTTCCTGTTCTCGACACATGTGTTTCTAGCCTTGACTTATTGTTATGAGCCATCCTGTGGGTCGGCTGATCAAAATTATCGGCCCACCCATGATATGCCTCTTCTTAGTCCCTGTGTTAAGCTCTTGATGTAATAGTTGATCTTTATCTTTACTTATCTTATGTATGTTTACACCATCCAGATCTTGATCCGGTCATTCATAGATGGAAAATCAAGAAGATACCTCATAGTTATACCTGAATTGTCTCTCGTACACTCTAAGATAATGAGCATCGCTTCACTTTGTACTTTCACTAGTCTGTCAGTCTGTGTTGTACTGACAGTGGGGATTGCCAGACATAATTGAAACACAAATGTAAGCAGCCACTGCTCAATATTACCAGTTGCCATGACCTTCATTGCGGCTGATATGTTTTTTATTGTTGTTATTACATGGTCGACGTGGCCCCTAAATCACAGACTGAGGTCAGACCTAACTCCTAGATTTGCCATTAACCTCTCCCAGATCACATCGTCAGTCTCCATTCGCACCACCGGTGTTTTTGTGTTAAATGTATGATTGTTAAGGGAGAACCACGCCACTGAAGCTGTATTTCGAATACACAAGACGCCTGACAGCTCAAATCAGGGAGAGGTGCGATCCTCTTATTTTTGCAATGTGGAGGAGATTACCGTCTGTCTCTTCCCTGTCGAAATACCAGGATGTCATCAGCCAAAGTAATAATGTTTTCTCTTCCATCCCGCTGTTGTTCAGTGATTGTTATTCTGTACACATTAAAAAGGACAAGTGACATCGGTGAAACCTGAGGCAACCCTGGACAAATTGATGTAGGTTCGGAAGACCAACATCTGCATCTGAGTCTCACATTTCTCTAAGACAGTGCTGCAACGATCCATCTGATGAGGCCGGGGTGCAGCGCCAGTTTGAGGAGCATGCTCATGAGGTACAAAAATGTACTCTGGTGTTTGTATCTTCCAAATCTATCTCAGGCGCACATGCGTTGTCTCGTCTGTGAAATCCATCGAAGATGCCATAGGCGAATGCTGTCGCATCCAGCGATGTCTCTTTGTTGTATCTATAACACACGGAATTGGGTGGAAATACGTGTATCCGTCCACCGTCATAAGTGAGTATATTGGCAACCATTTTCCCTATAGCTTGCCCGCAGTGTTCTACATTATGATGATTCTGTAGACACTGATCTGAGAATGTTCTTTGTTTCGCTTCGGCAGAGCTTGTAGCTGTGTGGCCATTCCCTAATCTATCGACGCTGAATGCTGCTATTAAACTCTTTTTGATATTTCCTCCAAGTCGTTGTCAACAAAATAGCTGATGTCATCATATCTAACACCATCTGGATCAGTAGCAGTATTGCGTGACCTTTTAAGTGTTGAGCAAATGGTATCGGTTATAGTATAAGTTCTTTTCCCAGGACTACCTCCTGAAACAATTCTGAGAGTAACAATTTAATGATCATCCTTGCAGATTCTGTTATTTGGTCAGTCAGCACAATGTAGCATGCAAGTATGGCCTACGCTCATCATATTTGTGCCATGATTTGCCCTGATTATAACTTTTATTGATCGGCAGATTGGTTGTCATTTCATTTACTATGTTAGGAGATGTCCCGAGGTTAAAACCATATCTAAAATACTACTTGTTTTTCGTTTTAGCTAACTTACTCTAAACATATAGGTCACTACTAACGGTCTGGTGTGAACTGTCCTTATCTAACTCTGATTACATTCTCTGTTGCAGCCTCCTTTTGTTTATACCACTATTCCTCGCCATTGATACACGTGCTGTCTAGACTTCTAACCGGAAGTTTCTAAGGAGTCAACCATCTTCTTGTCTGTGGCTATCAAGATTGTCTACCCTACTAAAACTATGGTCACTAGGACACGTGCAGTCTAGCCGTCTGACCGGATGCTACAAAAGTGTCAAACATCTGATACATTCTATACACGCGCTGTCCAGCCGTCTAACCGGATACTGTAAACATGTCAAACATATGATCTATACACGTGCTCTCCAGCCGTCTAACTGGATGCTACAAAACTATCAAATATTATCTATATAAGTGCTGTCCAGTCGTCTAACCGGATGATGTAAAACTGTCAAACACATGATCTATATACGTGCTGTCCAGCGGTCTGACAGGATGCTGTAAAACTGTCAAACATATGATCTATACACGTGCTGTCCAGCCGTTTAAATAATGCTGTAAAACTGTCAAACATATAATCTATACACATGCTGTCCAGCCGTCTAACCGGATGCTACAAAACTGTCAAAACATATGATCTATGTACGTTCTGTCTAGCCGTCTAACCGGATGATGTAAAACTGTTAAACATATGATCTATGCACGTGCTGTTCAGCCGTCTAACCGGATGCTGTAAAAGTGTAAAACATATGATCTATACACGTACTGTCCAGCGGTCTAACCGGATGCTGTAAAAGTGTCAAACATATGATCTATACACGTTATGTCCAGCGGTCTAACCGGATGCTGTAAAAGTGTAAAACATATGATCTATACACGTTATGTCCAGCGGTCTAACCGGATGCTGTAAAAGTGTCAAACATTTGATCTATACACGTTATGTCCAGCGGTCTAACCGGATGCTGTAAAAGTGTCAAACATATGATCTATACACGTTATGTCCAGCGGTCTAACCGGATGCTGTAAAAGTGTCAAACATATGATCTATACACGTTATGTCCAGCGGTCTAACCGGATGCTGTAAAAGTGTCAAACATATGATCTATACACGTTATGTCCAGCGGTCTAACCGGATGCTGTAAAAGTGTCAAACATATGATCTATACACGTTATGTCCAGCGGTCTAACCGGATGCTGTAAAAGTGTCAAACATATGATCTATACACGTTATGTCCAGCGGTCTAACCGGATGCTGTAAAAGTGTCAAACATATGATCTATACACATGCTGTCCAGCCGTCTAACCGGATGCTACAAAACTGTCAAAACATATGATCTATGTACGTTCTGTCTAGCCGTCTAACCGGATGATGTAAAACTGTTAAACATATGATCTATGCACGTGCTGTTCAGCCGTCTAACCGGATGCTGTAAAAGTGTAAAACATATGATCTATACACGTACTGTCCAGCGGTCTAACCGGATGCTGTAAAAGTGTCAAACATATGATCTATACACGTTATGTCCAGCGGTCTAACCGGATGCTGTAAAAGTGTAAAACATATGATCTATACACGTTATGTCCAGCGGTCTAACCGGATGCTGTAAAAGTGTCAAACATTTGATCTATACACGTTATGTCCAGCGGTCTAACCGGATGCTGTAAAAGTGTCAAACATATGATCTATACACGTTATGTCCAGCGGTCTAACCGGATGCTGTAAAAGTGTCAAACATATGATCTATACACGTTATGTCCAGCGGTCTAACCGGATGCTGTAAAAGTGTCAAACATATGATCTATACACGTTATGTCCAGCGGTCTAACCGGATGCTGTAAAAGTGTCAAACATATGATCTATACACGTTATGTCCAGCGGTCTAACCGGATGCTGTAAAAGTGTCAAACATATGATCTATACACGTTATGTCCAGCGGTCTAACCGGATGCTGTAAAAGTGTCAAACATATGATCTATACACGTTATGTCCAGCGGTCTAACCGGATGCTGTAAAAGTGTCAAACATATGATCTATACACGTTATGTCCAGCGGTCTAACCGGATGCTGTAAAAGTGTCAAACATATGATCTATACACGTTATGTCCAGCGGTCTAACCGGATGCTGTAAAAGTGTCAAACATATGATCTATACACGTTATGTCCAGCGGTCTAACCGGATGCTGTAAAAGTGTCAAACATTTGATCTATACACGTTATGTCCAGCGGTCTAACCGGATGCTGTAAAAGTGTCAAACATATGATCTATACACGTTATGTCCAGCGGTCTAACCGGATGCTGTAAAAGTGTCAAACATATGATCTATACACGTTATGTCCAGCGGTCTAACCGGATGCTGTAAAAGTGTCAAACATATGATCTATACACGTTATGTCCAGCGGTCTAACCGGATGCTGTAAAAGTGTCAAACATATGATCTATACACGTTATGTCCAGCGGTCTAACCGGATGCTGTAAAAGTGTCAAACATTTGATCTATACACGTTATGTCCAGCGGTCTAACCGGATGCTGTAAAAGTGTCAAACATATGATCTATACACGTTATGTCCAGCGGTCTAACCGGATGCTGTAAAAGTGTCAAACATTTGATCTATACACGTTATGTCCAGCGGTCTAACCGGATGCTGTAAAAGTGTCAAACATTTGATCTATACACGTTATGTCCAGCGGTCTAACCGGATGCTGTAAAAGTGTCAAACATTTGATCTATACACGTTATGTCCAGCGGTCTAACCGGATGCTGTAAAAGTGTCAAACATATGATCTATACACGTTATGTCCAGCGGTCTAACCGGATGCTGTAAAAGTGTCAAACATTTGATCTATACACGTTATGTCCAGCGGTCTAACCGGATGCTGTAAAAGTGTCAAACATTTGATCTATACACGTTATGTCCAGCGGTCTAACCGGATGCTGTAAAAGTGTCAAACATTTGATCTATACACGTTATGTCCAGCGGTCTAACCGGATGCTGTAAAAGTGTCAAACATTTGATCTATACACGTTATGTCCAGCGGTCTAACCGGATGCTGTAAAAGTGTCAAACATTTGATCTATACACGTTATGTCCAGCGGTCTAACCGGATGCTGTAAAAGTGTCAAACATATGATCTATACACGTACTGTCCAGTCGTCTGACCGGAACTATCAGCAAGTTAAGGTCTCAACCAATTCCTCGTCCGTGGCTTTTGAGAGTGCCGGCACTACGAGCACGTGTCGTCTGTTTTTCAGGTTTACTATTTGCAACTGCACATGCATGTCATCATCATCATCATCATCATCATCATCATCATCATCGTGTGCATTCTCCGCAATGAAGGTTGGCTACCATGGATCGCCATTCTGTTCTTATCTTGCTTTGATGGTGCAGGTTGTCATAGGCTGGTTTGTCCATCTTTTGATGTTACTCGTCCATGTTAGTCTAGGTCTGCCTCTGCCTCTTTTACCTTCTATTTTCCCCTCCAGGATTACTTTTAGTAGGCTGTTGCGTCTTTTAACATGGCCCAAAAATCGCATTTGTCTTGTTTGAATTATGCTAAGTAGTTCTCTTTTCATTTTTAGTTGTTTTAAGACTTCATCGTTTGTTTTCTTTTCCTTCCATCCAATTCTACCTATTCTTCTATATATCCACAATTCAAAGACTTCATTTCTCTGTTCTGGTCTGTTGTCTAATGTCCATGTTTCTGCACTATACATGAATATTGAGAAGATGTAACATTTTGCTATTCTTAGTTTCAGCCCTGATGTTATTTGTTTTAATGTTAGTATGTTCTTCATGACATTAAAATTACTTTTTGCCGTTCCTTCCTTTGTTTATTTCAGTTGTACATTTTCCATCACTGGTTATAGTATGTCCAAGGTAGTTGTAGTTCTGAACTGTCTCCAGGTCTATTCCTTCAATTTTGACATCAACTTGTAGGTTTTGAGTATTTTCTTTGTTTATGATCATAGTTTTAGTCTTTTGATATTCATATCCAGTCCATATATTTTGCTTATCATGTTTATTTCATTAATGCTGTAGGTCTTTAGTATTTTCTGCTAGTAGTACAGTATCGTCAACATAACTTAAGTTATTGATTATCTTTCCAACAATTTGTAGGCCTGGTATCTCTGTGATGTTTTTAAAGATATGCTCAGCGTATAGATTGAACAAGCTTGGTGATAGGATGCATCCCTGTCTTACTCCTCTTTTTATATGAATGGGTGTTAGGTTCTCTTTGTTATATTTTATTATTGTTGTTTGTACAATGCTGTAAAACTGTCAAACATATGATCTATACACGTGCTGTCCAGCCGTATAACCGGATGCTGTAATCATGCATGTACCTGTATATATAAGAAACCGTGGATGACCTTCACCTGCTGTCACCGCTTTAAATTACGTCTATCATTAGGGATACACAATTACGATAAAGATTGTGTTGAAGATTGGCCGTCTGACCTCGTATTGTTTTCTTGTTGCACATCAGTAGTGACAATTCTCTGGTGATTAGACAGGATTTATTGTATCTTGAGACTATTTTTGTTGTTTGTGAATTATTGTTTCACTAGATTTCCTAGATATTAAAATTATTCTACTTGTTTTAATCGTGTGCCGTCCAATGTTCTGTCGATTTTCTGCTTTCATTTTGCGAAGTTCATAACTTCTTTCTTTCTATTCTTCATTTTGGTGTTGTACTGGGGACCTGTACTACGGTCTGTATACGTTTTCCTGTAG
The DNA here is from genome assembly GCA_032433765.1 of Megaustenia siamemsis. NCBI lineage: Eukaryota > Metazoa > Mollusca > Gastropoda > Stylommatophora > Ariophantidae > Megaustenia > Megaustenia siamemsis. The sequence continues at coordinate 13,066,473 of JAVIAB010000046.1, forward strand.
ATCTGATATTGCTATCATTGCCTGTTCTATGTTTGCATTGATTACATAATTCACTAAATTTGGTACCACGTGCCACTTCCAGACAAAGCTGTCCCCTTTGTTTACATCAAGTCAGATGCGTGTGAAGGCTACAACAGTTATCAATATCCGGCAAACATTCTTAGTCACGGAGAACTCATTAGAGTCTTAGAAGGAATTAGTTTAGAAGAGAGGTTCTGGTCATGGTTGTCTGAATACTTTCAGTGCTGTAAATCTGGAACTACTTTTCTCACAAATAGAATGGCCAATAGAAACTTTGCCGCCGTAGTAATGAGGCTATTGTAAGGTTACAGAGATAGGTGATTTGACAAAAGTAAAAAAAAAATAGATAATAAGTAACATTATACACAGTCGCTCAAAAGCAACATGCAGATTCTAATACACACTTCTAGTATAACAGTCTTTTATAATTTTATTTTACGCTCAGAAATGTTCAAGATCAGTGTCTAGAACGACACACATTTTATTTAAAACATAATCATAAACATATAACACCACGGAAAGATGAACAAAAAGCTATAAAATTATTTGGTTGATTTTTTGGTTATTTGGTTATGGAAGGCTCCGGTATCACTGCAAACGAATTAAATCCATAAATTTGAACTGAACTTTGCAACACCCAGAAGACTCACATCATTCGAATCTATCATCCAGCTAGCACTATGATTCAGGTAAAGAATGCCACTCTAAAGGCTTTCTCTGACAGTGGCGGAGTAGTGTTCCAGTATAATGATATATCATACCCTAATTTATCTGTGAACACTATTGTAGTCAAAACACAAACATCAATGCCACACATTAAGATTGAGTACTCACCGACCATTTCGCGGGCCGACAGTGCACTGACGGTATGTGAGGTGCAAACATTTACAGACACCTATTGTCCAGACGAGCATTCTTGGTCGTTTTGTGCAGTGTGTAGTGGGTGTAGTAAAGGCTGCAATGTCATCATCGGTACTTGTCACGGCTACTGTTCACATGGGATCTATGGACACGACTGTTCCGGGTCTAGTCTCAGTGTCTGTCCTTTATTTGAGGAAAATCTGGAAAATGCCTACAATGTAAACATCTTGGCTATACCTGTAATGACACTTGTCTAGATGGTGATTTTGGGCTACAGTGCGAACAGATGTGTTCTGATGGCTGTGACATCATATGTACTCTCAAATGTCCGGACAACTGTTTCAGCGACACCTGTCAACAGTCGATCGGGAATCTGTACATGCAAGAGAACGTTCTATGGGTCAGACTGCACTCTCAAATCTCCGGACAACTGTTTAACGAAACCTGTGATTTCCACGTTCAGAAGAGTCTGCCGACTACAACAAGCCCAAGCATATGGGCACTTTAATGTGTTTCTGAGCAAGACATGGTTCATTTTTTGGTGTTTTTTAGTGAAGCCATGGCTCATATCTTGCTGTGTTTCTGTCCTAGCCATGGCTCATATCTTAGCTTGTGTGTGCTGGCCATGGCTCATATCTTGGTGTTTGTCATGTTAGTCATATCTAATATCTCGGTGTGTCCGTGTTAATCATGTCTCATATCTTTATGTGAATCTGTGTTTAGTCATATCTCATATCTTAGTGTGTAACAGTGTTAGTCATATGTCATATCTTTGTGCGTGCATGTTTATGTTAGTCATATCTCACATCTTTGTGTGTGCATGTCTGTGTTTGTCACATCTCATATCCTTGTGTGTGCATGGCTATGTTAGTCCCATCTCATATCTTTCTGTGTGCATATCTATGTTAGTCATATCTCTTATCTTTGTGTGCACGTCTATGTTAGGCATGTGTCATATCTTTGTGTGTGCATGTCAATGTCAGTTATATCTCATATCTTTATGTGCATATTTATGTTAGTCGTGTGTCATATATCTTGATGTGTGTCAGTGTTAGTTATGCCTCGTATTGCTGTGTGCATGTCTGTATTAGTCACATCCCATATCTTTGTGTGTCCGTGTCTGTGTTAGTCACATCTCACATCTTTGTGTGTGCATGTCTGTGTTAGTCACCTCTAGTGACTCGGGCAGATGGTGCTCGTAAACCTGGGAGGGCCTACCATCTAAGGGCAGAATCCCCCTACAGAGAAGACAATCTGATGCCTTGCAGGAAGATTGGAGACAATCAAAGGCTAGGGAAAGCAAACCCGAATAAAATGCTGGCTGAAATTTAATGCACTGGGCCACTGGCGCAGAACACAGTGCAACGTATTAACGGGTGTTCAGTCAGAGTGGATCTGACAGACTCTAATTGTGATGTTCTCTCTGTGGGGGCGATCAACACTCTTAGCCTGACAGCTGACTTCATTTGAGAGTCTAAAATCATTACTCTGATTGAGTCCTGGACGCAGAGAGAGAGAGAGAGAGAGAGAGAGAGAGAGAGATCCACAAATGCTCAACCGCCTGTGCCAGCGTAATCATCCGAATTAATATCTCATCTCCCAAACAAAGAATGGTAACTCTAGTCCCCATCGTAGCAGTCTCAGCACACGCCAAAAGACATAAAGCGAACCCGCGCAGAATGTGAACACAGCCAACTGTTCATTTCATACGATAGCATCATTCATCGTAAACAATTGGAATATCGAAACATGATCAAAACGGATGAGACACACATTCACGGTGTGCACAGAGCACTTAACTCAGTAGCTACTGCAACAAGCCGGACTTGGAATATGAGGAATCTGCAACAAGGAACAATTTCATGCATAGCCTTCAATTGTTCCCGCCGCCTATCCACCATATATCACGTCCGAAGATCACGTCCTCTTGAAAATGGTGAACATCGTATTTTTAAAAAAATGTATAGCGCTTGATGATGTTAGGCCATCGTTGTTGACTCCAATTCAGAACATATAGACACACAGTTAGTCATCAGATTATCCCCTTCGCACATCAAACAACAGACCGCAAGATTGGCGTACGGCCAGTCTAGGGACGCACGATGAGCCATTACGATGACGTAGCACACAACGTTGTACACACAATTTCGCTCCCTTTATAGATTCCTAATTACTCTAGTGAAAGCAGCATATGACGAACAAAACACTGTGCAAATTCCCTAAAGAGATAAAACTGCCGCTGACGAAGTAGTTTACATTAATTAGTAACATGTAAATAACTTGCGTCAAGAAATTCCAACAACGGTCATGAACGATGTGGCGTAAAGCGCAGATCAAGTCTAGACGGTGGAAGGTCTCATACACAACACTTGATTTGTCAAAAAGGGACTGTTGCCGGCGTACGATTTCGCTTTAGCGGCGCAGATGTAGCAAGTAGATCACTATTTTCATTTTAACGAAGAAAAGTGCAATGGAGAACCGAAATTAATCAGATCCCGAATGCACTTTCTGCAGCTATCGAGAGAACGTGACCTAGATCCACCATCTTTACAACGGAAGTCCAAAGTTTAGGAGCTTTAAAGTTAAGAAGGGACATCTAGAATTGTTTATGTAGTAGTTTTATGTAGTAAAGTCATACCAACGTTTTTTTTAAATTTATTTTTTCCCTAAAAAGTAAACTTGTAACATTTATTTCTTTACCTCTTCTTGTAGGGGAAAACATTTATTATTGCACAAATTATTTAGAAAAGGCAGCTGATAGCACACTCAGAAACAATTTACGCTGATATTTGCTGTAGCTTGCAAGTTATCATCAATGCCATCATTGCCTCGACTGGTGACGGGGGCGTCCATTTTTCTCAAGATTTTTCTCCATCATCAGCTGTTTTACAGATTTGATGATAACTTTCTATTTGTAACTTTTTACTCTACTAAAACACAGTTGTTTCTCAGATATGATGATAACTTTCTATTTGTATCTTTTTACTCTACTAAAACACAGTTGTTTCTCAGATATGATGATGACTTTCTATTTGTATCTTTTTACTCTACTAAAACACAGTTGTTTCTCAGATCTGATGATGACTTTCTGTTTGCTTTCCTTTTACACTACTAATTACAGTTGTTTCTCAGATCTGATGCTGACTTTCTATTTGTTTTCCTTTTACAATTCTAATTACAGTTGTTTATCTTATCTGATGATGACTTTCTATTTGTTTTCATTTTACACTACTAATTACAGTTGTTTCTCTGATCTGATGATGACTTTCTATTTGTTTTCTTTTTACTCTACTCAAACAAAATTGTTTCTCAGATATGATGATGACTTTATATTTGTTTTCCTCTTACTCTACTAAAACACTGTTGTTTCTCAGATCTGATGATGACTTTCTATTTGTTTTCCTTTTACTCTACTAAAACACAGTTGTTTCCTAGATCTGATGATGCCTTTCTATTTGTTTTCATTTTACTCCCATTTTGTTCCCTACTCATCACTAAAACAGCTGTTTCCATTCAATAAATTGATAAAACTAGTTTATTCTTTACTTATTGTACTCACGTTTTGTTTTATTTTTTCGCATGTTATCTTTCAGAACATGCTTGCTAGTCTATTTGGCAGACGATGGTAATCCAAATATTCTTACGTAAAACCATCTTTTTTTGACCTCCATTAATTTTTCTCAGCTGTCCGATGATGTTTTAACTGAACACCATTTAATAATGCTGATTATCTGTTTCTTCTTCTTCTTCTTCCTTTCAGCTCCCAGAGGAGCATAGTTCTTCAACAAACACTTTCCAAGTCGTTCTTTAACGCTTGTTATATAATATAGCAAACATTAAATAACATCTCTTTTGTTGATTCTGTAATATTTTTTGTAGAACATGTACCGTGGATAGAGAATTGTGGAAGATGATGATCGTCTACGCCAACCAGTATGACACATGATGACGATGTTTTGGAGGTGACAATTGGAGAGAGGATTCATCCTTAGGGGAAAGTAGCAGAGATTGTGAGGGAGGTACAGAGGGATCACTAGCACAAGCCAGACGTGTCCAAGCGCACGAGTGCAGGATGAGCAATTAGTTGACACTTGTCGCACTCTCCCAAACGCCGGGGAGATCAGCGTTTCTGAAAGTGTGGTCTGCGGCCCCAGGTAATCGCGACTATCACAAGTGATTGTTGAGGGACCCGTGGTCAAGGAAAGATGGGTGACCGCTGTTGATGTTTCTTGAGCAAGTCACGCGTCAAAGATTTCCAGACACACAAGATATACAGCACGGTCCTTCATTGTGTACGCAAAAGAATAACAACATGTTATATATTCTCAATATTCCTGTATGGTGTAGAAACATGGATATTAGACAAGAAAACAGAACATAAATTTTAAACCTTTGAAATGTGGATTTATAGAAGAATAGGTAGAATGGGATAGAAGAAAAAAAAATAAAACAAACTATGCAGTCTTAAAACAACTAAACACGAAAAGAGAATTAATAAACACAATTGAAACAAGACGAATGCGATTTTTGGGGCATGTTAAAAAACACAACTGCCTACTAAAAGTAATGTTGGAAGGGACAATACAAGGAAAATGAAGCAGATACAGACCAAGATTAACATGGACGAGTAACATCAAAATGGACAAGTCCGCATATGACAACCTGCTCCATCAAAGCAAGAGACAGATTGGAATGGCGCTCCATGGTAGCCAACCTTCGCTGGGTAGACGGCACTGATGACTTCATGGAGGCATGTTGTATGTAAGAATGGTCCCCACAGCAGAGAAGAAGTCAGAGGATGAATTAGATAATGCAGTTAGTACTTGTAGATATTAATAGGTTAGTTGAGAGCCTACAGGAAGTAAATAGTCAGAGTTTTGTACCTGCGGGCACCTGTCAAAGTGATGTAGTCGATTGTTAAAATGTAGTTAAGGTACATAGAGTTTAGTAAGACATAGATCATTGTCGTTATATATATATATATATATATATATATATATATATATATATATATATATATATAAGTAAAGTACTCCCGTCACGCCAAGTGGCGTATAGGGAATATGATGTTGGTGACCATAAATTTTACAGACCTTCGGTACGTGATTTTTGGGTTAATGTGGTCAGTATTACCCATAAAAGGTTAGGGGAACCGGAAGCCGTCGGTTGGGGTCGAACCCTACCTCTTCTCCTTTGTAGTCCAGTTAACTAACCACTGATCTATCGCGGTTCCATGTATATATATATATATATATATATATATATATATATATATACATATATATTAAAGTAAAGTACCCCTGTCACGACAAGTGGCGCATAGGGAATATGGTGTTAGTGACCATATATTTTACAGACCTTCAGCACGTGATTTTTAGGGTAATGTAGTCGGTATTACGCCCGTGCCGCTTAACTTTCCCTGAAAATAAATCAGGTCTACATTAAAGGCTGGGTGAACCCGGACGCCGTCGTATATATATATATATATATATATATATTATATGTAATTAGTAATGTAAAAGGAAAACAAATAGAAAGTCAGCATCGGTTCTAAGAAACAACTGTAATTAGTAGTGTAAAAGGAAAACAAACAGAAAGTCATCATCAGATCTGAGAAACAACTGTGTTTTAGTAGAGTAAAAAGATACAAATAGATAGTCATCATCAGATCTGAGAAAAAAAACTGTGTTTTAGTAGAATAAAAAGATACAAATAGAAAGTCATCATCATATGTGAGAAACAACTGTGTTTTAGTAGAGTAAAAAGATACCAATAGAAAGTCATCATCATATCTGAGAAACAACTGTGTTTTAGTAGAGTAAAAAGATACAAATAGAAAGTCATCATCGTATCTGAGAAACAACTGTGTTTTAGTAGATTAAAAAGATACAAATAGAAAGTTATCATCAAATCTGTAAAACAGCTGATGATGAAGTAAAATCTTGAGAAAAATGGACGCCTCCGTCATCAGTCGAGGCAATGATGGCATTGATGATAACTTGCAAGCTACAGCAAATATCAGCGTAAATTGTTTCTGAGTGTGCTATCAGCTGCCTTTTCTAAATAATTTGTGCAATAATAAATGTTTTCCCGTACAAGAAAAGGTAAAGAAATAAATGTTACAAGTTTACTTTTTAGGGAAAAAATAAATTTTAAAAAAAACGTTGGTATGACTTTACTACATAAAACTACTAAATAAACAAAAGGATTGGGTAAGCACTGATCATGCGGCCTTTATTCTTTAGTTCCATAACCGAACACCTCGCGACGACTGTACTGGTCAAGCGGCCTTTATTCTGTAGTTCCATAACCGAACATCTCGCGGCGACTGCACTGATCAAGCTGCCTTTATTCTGTAGTTCTATAACCGCTCTCCTCGCGGTGACTGCACTGGTCAAGCGGCTTTTATTCTGTAGTTCTATAACCACTCACCTCGCGGCGACTGCCCTGATCAAGCGGCCTTTATTCTGTAGTTCTATAACCGCTCACCTCGCAGCGACTGCACTGGCCAAGCAGCCTTTATATTCTGTAGTTCTATAACAGAACACCTCGCGGCGACTGTACTGGTCAAGCGGCCTTTATTCTGTAGTTCTATAACCGCTCACTTCGCGGCGACTGTACTGGTCAAGCGGCCTTTATTCTGTAGTTCTATAACCGCTCACCTCGCGGCGACTGTACTGGTCAAGCTGCCTTTATTCTGTAGTTCTATAACCGCTCACCTCGCGGCGACTGTACTGGGCAAGCGGCCTTTATTCTGTAGTTCTATAACAGAACACCTCGCGGCGACTACACTGATCAAGCGGACTTTATTATGTAGTACTATAACCGCTCACTTTGCGGCGACTGTACTGGCCAAGCGGCCTTTATTCTGTAGTTCCATAACCGAACACCTCGCGCCGACTGTACTGGTCAAGCGGCCTTTATTCTGTAGATCTATAACGGAACACCTCGCGACGAATGCACTGATCCAGCGGCCTTTATTATGTAGTTTTATAACCACTCACCTCGCGGCGACTGTACTGGTCAAGCAGCCTTTATTCTGTAGTTCTATAACCGCTCACCTCGCGGCGACTGCACTCGTCAAGCGGCCTTTATTCTGTAGTTCTATAACCGCTCACCTCGCGGCGACTGCACTGGTCAAGCGGCCTTTACTCTATAGTTCTATAACCGCTCACCCCCCCCCCCCCAACCCTTTTCGTTAGACCCCAGTTATGTGAAAATGCTGTAAATGTAGTTTTTATTTAAATTATTTGTCATTTCCACTTCCTAGTGGTTTCCTACAGCGGTTTGCTTGATAAACTGTTAGTTTCTTCTTCCTCCAGATTCCACTAACATTGCACTTCGTTTGATTACTTCCTGGGACAACCTGAGCTTGAAATAATAAACTCTTATATCAAACCGACTCTGTCATCATATACTTTACTAATAATTTACTAATACTTTACTAATAATTTACTAATACTTTACTAATAATTTACTAATATTTTGTTTCAGAATCTCAAACTTACAGCAGGTTTTATTTCTTATGTGATAACTATTTTGTGGTTGACATTGATAACTATTTTGCTGTTGACATCAATCTCCAAAAATACTGAGATCATTCTGCATTCTTATAAGGTAGCCATTTATGTATAAAACACACTCTGACCTTGTGAGCGAGACGTTTGTTGATTCTTTAGTAGATCTGTGGATTATATTCAAGAGCATTGTTGAAGTAGATGTCCATGAATACAATCAAACAAGAGAAGAAATTAGAATACGCATTGTCCCCCCTTAACAAGACATGCTCAGGAGACAAATTTATCGCTTGAGAACATATTGCTCGAACTTTGAGATGTCTAGTGGGAACATTGTCGCCTGGTTTTTAGTAAACATAATTGCTACGGTCAAGATGTTAGCAGCTTTTGGGCTCACCCAGCCTGATATCAATACAGAAATTGTACGGAAAAACAGGGATGCCTGGCGTGATACTGACCATGCCACGCGTCCTTGCTGTAGAACCGCCTAAGTTGAGAGACATTGATGATGGTTGCACGATTTTCAATATCTGATCGATTCTTAACCTTCCGGAGATCAAAGTACATCCCTAGTATGGTAAATCATATTTTTACAATTGTAAATTCTACATGTTTACATTTGTCGTGGTGGTATCCGCTTTCATTGTATTAGGATATATTGTAGTACACCCACTCTCTAACAATTCTGTCAAAATTTGAGAGAAAAAACGACAGCCATTGGACAATGTCGAACATATATTTTATTTGAGTTGCCACTATGTTCTCTGTCAACATTAAACAGATTAAATAGCGTTTACAACAAACATTCACAAATGCTCGCTTCAAACATGTCTATGAATATTGTTACTTTTGAGTTGAGGACGATATACAGGGTACACATTTAGAAAAAAAAAGCAATATCCTGTGTCCGTTACTATTATTCTTCTAGTGAGACACATGTCTCGTATTTAGTCTCGAGACGGCCCTTGTGTAAGTCTCTCAGTCTCAGCGAAGTAGGTGATGCTAACCATCGCGGCTCACTTAAACTGATATGGATCCCAGTTCACAAATTACAGCCACTCAAAACTTGACTCAGGATAATACGATATTCATAAAGTCTTTTTTTCAGATAATGTTCTTGCCATTGCAACCTGCCATGATTTCTTTACGCGCTTTACAATTGTTCACAGGTCGTCTTCATTGATAAATTAATTAATCAAACGTCGAGTTAGCACCACGTAAGGATATTGATGAGTAAAATGTCGAGTTAGCACTACGTAAGGAAATTGGAGAGTCAAATGTCGAGTTAACACTACGTAAGGAAATTGATGAGTGAAATGTCGACTTAGCACTACGTAAGGGAATTGATGAGTGAAATGTCGACTTAGCACTACTTAAGGAATTAGATGAATGAAATGTTGAAATTAGTACTACGTAAGGAAATTGATGAGTCATATGTCGAGTTAACACTACGTAAGGAAATTGATGAATGAAATGTCGAGTTAGCACTAATTAAGGAAATTGATGAATGAAATGGCGTTAGTACTACGTAAGGAAATTGATGAGTCAAATGTCGAGTTAACACTACGTAAGGAAATTGATGAGTGAAATGTCGAGTTAGCACTAATTAAGGAAATTGATGAGTGAAATGTCGAGTTAGCACTACGTTAGGAAATTGATGAGTTTAATGTTGAGTTAGCACTACGTACGGAAATTAATCAGTCAAATGTCAAGTTAGCACTGCGTAAAGAAATTGATGAATCAAATGTCGAATTAGCACCACGTAAGGAAATTGATGAGCCAAATGTCGAGTTAGCACTGCGTAAAGAAATTGTGATGAGTCAAATGTCGAGTTTGTACTACGCAAGGAAATTGATGAGTTTAATGTTGAGTTAGCTCTACGTAAGGAAATTGATCAGTCCAATGTCGAGTTAGCACTACGTCAAGAAATTGATGTGTCAAATGTCGAGTTAGCACTACGTTAGGAAATTGATGAGTATAATGCTGAGTTAGCACTGTGTAAAGAAATTGATGATAAAATGTCGACTTAGCACTACGTAAGGACATTGATGATTGTCTTCTACTGATATTACTAATCAAAGTTCTTTTTTATGTTAACCCATCCAAGAATTTCCTGGTTACTAGTTTATTATGTCCATGATATTCTCAACATTTTTCAGTAAAATCAAATTCGTTCAGCCTCCAACGATTTCATTATCTGTTGTCTGATTGTGCAGCGATACCGAGCTAGTCTGCATTTCACCGCTGTTGTACACTCACCGTCTACAAATTAACAGTCTGCATTTACGTGTCTTCGAATTCATTGCCCTGTTTTAATACCGTTTCTTTTATTTCATTGTGCATTTAGGAGATGCATTTATCCTTGTACTTTTTTTTTTTACTAACCATTTTATGCTGAAGACAACATCATGAAAGAGAAAATCGAAGAAGTAATAAAATATGCAACAAGAAATAAAGCACCGGAGATAGATAACATACTAATAGAAATAATAACCGAAGCAGGAGAAACAAGAGTGACATGACTGCACAGAATATTCAATGCATCATGGCACCAAGAAAAAGCCCCAGAAGAGTGGCAACATACGATCATCGTACACATAAGGAAAAAAGAAAGGTAGTGTAAGAGACTGCAATCAATACAGATATATATATCAACTATGTTGGAAGATTATACAATAAAAATATGGAAAAAAGGCGGCTGTGACCAATAAAAGAACTACAGTTAAGCGAGTCTCAAAAGGGGCATCCTACAAAAGGGGTGTACTAACACTCTATTCATCTTAAAAGAGCTTACAGGAAAAAAAACGACAGAACACAATCACAATTTGTACATAGCTTTAATTGACCAGGAAAAAGCATTCGACAGAGCAAATAGAGAACAACTGTGGGAGATACTAACAACATACGGAGTATGCTAACATCTAACCATCAACGTAATTAAAAATCTCTAAATCAACAGCAGGTGCACAGTCAGAACAGCACCAGGATGCACAGACCACTTCGAGGTTAGATCAGGTGCAAGACAGAGATGCGTACTATTCCTCTCCCACAATTTTTTATTGCATACATGGACTATATATAGCCAACCCATCAGAGACAGAGGAGATCAACGAGCTTTTATTTGCAGATGATCTGGCACTTATACATGGAAAAATAGAAGACCTACAAGAACAGTTAAATAAACTCAACAGCACAGGCGTAAAATACAACATGAAAATCAACATAAAATAAACAGAGGCCATGAATGCGCAAAGGAGAAAGAGATCTCCCCTCGACGCTGAAAGGCAAATGAGGAAGGAAAGAAGAAGTAGTAGAAGATCGTATCCTTTATATGACCCCGTTCTTACCTCTTACAATTCTGCATTGTTCATCCCTAATTTCTGTATCTGTGATTATTGTTTGATGTTTCGTATTTATACAGTAAAAGCTAGAAAAGTAATATATTCACTTGATTGATTTTTTTAAAAACTTGGACATTCTTGAATCTTATTAAATAATACATTCTAACATGTAACACTATAATAGTTTTGTAAAATATATTTAGATATACGCAAACATCATGAAAGAGGAAATCGAAGAATTAATCAAATATGCACCAAGAAATAAAGCACCGGGGATAGATAACATACCAATAGAAATAATAGCAGCAGCAGGAGAAACAGGAGTGCAATGGCTGGTCAGAATATTTAATGCAGCATGGCACCAACAACAAGCCCCAGAAGACAGGCAACAGGCAATCATCATACCAATATGGAAAAAGAAAGATAGCAAAATAGACTGCAATCAATATGAGATATATCTTTCTCAGCCATGTAGGAAAGCTATACGCAAAATAAAAAAAAAAAACTTATGATGTACTAACGCACTATTCACATTGAAACAGCTTGCAGAAAAAACGGCAGAACACAATCAAAACTTATACATAGCCTTCATTGACCAAAAAGCATTCGATAGAGTAAACAGAGAACAACTGTGGAAGATAATAACAACATACGAAGTAAGCCAACATCTAACCAACCTAATTCAAAGCCTCTACATCAACAGCAGCTGCAGGGACAGAACAGCAGCAGGCTACACAGACCACTTCGAAGTTAGATCAGGTGTAAGACAGAGGTGCGTACTATCCCCCATACTGTTTATTACATACATGGGCTATATATGTATGCTAGCCAACCCATCAGAGACAGAGGAGATCAACGAGCTTTTATTTGCAGACGATCAGGCACTAATACATTAAACAATAGAAGACTTACAAGAAAATTTTAACAACCTTAACAGCTCAGGCACAAAATACAACATGAAAATCAACATCAACAAAACAGAAGTCATGAATGTCGCCAACAATAAACACAACATCAACATAACTTTAGAAGGCAGACTACTAAAACAAGTAAAGGAATTCAAATACCTAGGAAGTCTAATGACAAACGATAATTCTCAAACAGCAGAGATAGAATGAAGATGCAGCAAAGCTTGTCAAATCATTGGACAGTTATCACCACTATTGTCTAACAAGGAAATAACTCTGGAGTCAAAAAGAGCACTATACAATACAATATTCATCCCAACGTTGTGCTACCAATGCCAGACCTGGACCCTAATTGCAAGAACAATAAGTAAAATAACCTCTACAGAGATGAAATGTGTGAGACGAATGACAGGAAACAGTTTGAGAGATAGGATCAGAAATGAAGAACTGAGAAGAAAGCTAGGAATAGCCCCCGCCATAGAATATATAAGGAAACATAAGATAAAATGGTTTGGCAACGTGACAAGGCAGAAAGATCAAAACACAACACAACGAGCCTTCAACAAACGTTGTGAGAACACCAGCCCCAAGGGTCGACCACGAAAAAGATGGATCGAGGCGAACAGAAGAGCAACAGACCGCAAATATATCTCCCCTCGACGCTGAAAGGCAGATGAGGAAGGAAAGAAGAAGAAGAAGACTTACACACATATATGCGTTTATGCATTCGTACAAACACATCCGCATCAGAACACTTGCAAATTTAAAAATCGCACTTTTGTTTAAGCGCCACTTTAGATAATTTAAATACCGCGGCGACAAGACTCATCAACTCTGAAAACTCGCATCAGTCACCGCTTTATACAACTGCTCATTTTAGTGACTGGACTTTTCAACTGCCTTGCTCTACTTGTCCCATGCCTGCCTGTTGATGCCCCACCGTTGCTTTTTCTATCACAGCACTGCCCTTAAATAAACTAAGTATTACCCAGTCACCTCTTTTCTTGAAGCCAAGAATCATGACATCTACGTTGAACTATTCCAACATGACGTAACATCAGTGAGCTAAACGTTTAACAAACGTTTATTATTGTTGGCCTTTGTCCTGTAGCATCTTACAATAGAACTGAATTTATTTGTTGCATTGCCTGTCCGTCCAGTTTTTTAGAGAGCCCCAAAGTAAACACACAATTTAACATACGGAAGTTCTAGAAATACAGAGCCCGCTATATGTCTTATCTACTGTTGGCAAAGTCATTATTTGTCTGGTCCACTTACGTCATGGAGATATAGAAAACAGGATCCTGATTACAGAGAATGGGGGTGAAATTATCATCACGTGCCACCTAGCGGAGTTGTTGTAGTTCATGCAGCGGCAACAATTCATGAAACAAGTTACATACACATGTTTGTACGTGAGTTGTATGTTTGTTCCTGTTGAAGGCCTTTGCAACGAAACGTCGTTCTAATGTGTGATGCCCACTTGTTACGTGAAGCTTTAACCATACTTATATATATATATATTTCCTTTCTCCTTAAAATTGCTCCTGTGTATGGATTGAAATCACTGACAAGGGACCGTCGAACAAATAACTGAAAACCACTGGCATAATGCACACGCTGAGCAATATAAGTTAAAGTGTACCCGTTAATGGAAATCTGATTAAATGTGGCAGTTAGTCAAATTGATTTAAAAATAGAAGCAATTATAGAAAGGAAAACACATAAGAAATTACGTAGAAATAACAGGTGCTGTAAACAAATATAAATCACCACCATGTGTTCCTGAAAACTGGTCATATAAGCAAACGTTTATAATGACATTTACGAGCAAATAAATTAGTGCGGATAAAGAAATGAGAATAATAAAATGTAGCATACGTTAATTAAAGAAAGTGAAATTGTAAAACAACAAAGTGGAAGTATGGTGTGGCAACAAATATGTTTCTTTGTACCATTCATTACAGCCTTAGTCCAATGTGGCAGAGTTCGAATATAAGGAGACCAGGGAGAGCTGTATTCTCAGCGACTTCACTTCAGAACTTCACCCAGTCTCTTCTCACGTCGACGTAAGTATGCTTGCTATTTGTCGTTGCTTTGTGCTCGCTGTTGATTCAGTGTACTTTGTGTGTTTATATTTGGTGTTTGTAGACATGACCTTTCACGCATTGTTAGCGTATACCATTTGTTGTCTAGAATGTGTGTTGATCTTTGTTTTCTAAACATTTACAAGGTGTAATTGTCTATTTAATTTGTTATTTAAGCTTTGTTGCATTGTTTATAATCTAACCCTGTCACAGACAGAACTGGCTATACTTTGACGTCTTCAATGACTACCACGATTTTCAGTTGCGCACGACCTGTGTCATTTCTATTCAGGATTCCCCGCCGGCAAAGTTTAACTGTTTCAACTGCCCCATCTCATGTTGTTTTGATCGGCACTACTTTTGCCTTCTCTTTGTTGTCTACTGTAGTACGGTACTTATGAATGTTCATGAATCTCTCCAGAACTCGAGAGAGGATTATCGAGCCATGTGCTCCATTTGTTTATTGTTGATGGGAATCATGGTTCAGGTTATATAATATGGGCTGTTCCCCTGATCTGTACGGCTTTTGGGCTCAAATAATGTCTCAAAATTAGTATAATATAACTTCACACTAAATTAAGGCGGCCTGGCTGCATACTGACCATATCGCCAATACACTTGGCGGGGGTTGTGGAATACACATGACAACTAACTCAATATCACCAAACTAATCGATGCGTTAGTCATTCATTCTGTCCACGTCACACCAAACCCATCTTCTATCTGAGTTCACTTTAAACTTTGATGGTCGCATCTCTTCGGCAGTTTCTGGCTACTTCTTTAATTGGATCAACATTTTTCTGTGAATATGAGTCTAAGACTTCTGACAACCCTTAGTCGACTGCCTTGTTCCGTCTAAGTCAGAGGTAGAAAATTCATCGTGATCTTACTTCATCTCCTCACCCAACAAGTCCTGCACAACGTTCAGGATCCACAAAGAAAGGCATCAGAGACCAATAAAGTCAAACTAATATGTAGATGTTGAATTTTGCTGGAAACGAGTAAAAATCACATCATTTCAAAGTAATAAAGTGCTAACTATGAAAAGGGGTCGTGAATGAGAACAAACAAGAGAAATATATAAACTGAATCGATTAGGAAACATACTCACACACACACATATATATATATATATATATATATATATATATAAATATAGAATGAAGATGGACGCACCAAGATGGACGCTTGTTTGCGCTTGAACAAATCCTAACGGCCAAGATCAGGATTTGCAGAATTCGTTTTTCGCCACCTACGCATTTATCTTTCTGTCCGTGTGGTACGTTGTGCGAATAACAGTGGAGAAATACATTACCATATGTCATCCAACAACCTTTGTGGTTATGTGGCGACGCGCCAGTATCGTGGTCATGTGCATTCTGGTCTTAATGGTGTTGCTATATATGACCACTGCTGTTGCTGCTGAGATAAGGCCAAATGAGATAGGTATTGAGAAATGCTTGCCAAGTCCAAGGCTGATGTTCTTACACATAATAACCTACATTGACTCGGTAGTAATGTTGTTACTACCGCTGATCGCCATTACTGTCATGCTCTCCACGATCGTTCTGTCCATCATACATAAGTCCCGGTGGAAGGAGCTCAGTGGTCTGCCGATGCTGTAAGTTTCCGAGCTGAAACCGATCAACGATCCTAGGTGGAGCTCAGTGCGAGCTAGCGCCCAGGTTCGTGTGGCTAGGATGCTATTTGCCTTGTTTCTGTCTCACATAATCATGCACGCTCCCATTCACGTGGCCAGACTGTGCTATCTGATGCGGACTCAGAACTCGGGGGACATGAAATTGACATTTTCTGAAGCTCTTATCCGGCTGATCTTCCAGCACGTCAGCCACGCCCACCATGCCTGCAAGTTTTGGATCTTCGTGGTCGTGAGTAGAAACTTTACCAAGAACCTCAGACAAACTTAAGTGGACGTTACCAAGTGTATATGCTAGTCGTGGCTTATATCTTGGTGGTTGCCTGTGTTAACCATGGTTCATATCTTTGTGTGTGTATGCGATATCCATGGTTCCTATCTTGGTGGGTGTCTGTAATAGCCATGGCTCATTTCTCGATCTATGTCCGTGCTAGTCGTAGCTCATATATTGGTGGGAGTCTGTGATGGTCATGGCTGATATCTTGGTGGGAGTGTGTGCTGGCCATAGCTCATATCTTGGTGCGTGTCTGGGCTGGCCATGATTCATATCTTGGTGCATTCCAGTGCTAGCCATGGCTCATATCTTAATATGTTTCTGTGCTGGCCATGGCTCATATCTAAGCCTGTGTGTGTATGCTAACCATGGCTCATACCTTGGTGTGTGTCATGTTAGTCATATCGCATATATTGGTGTGTGTCCGCGTTAATCATGCCTCATATCTTTGTGTGTGTCTGTGTTTAGTCATATCTCATATCTTAGTGTATATCTGTGTTAGTTGTGTGTCATATCTTTGTGCGTGCATGTCTGTGTTGGTTATATCTCATATCTTTGTGTGCATGTCTATGTTAGTCATATCGCAAATCTATGTGTGCATGTCTATGTTAGTCACATCTCATATCATTGTGTGCATGTCTATGTTAGTCATGTCTCATATATGTGTGTGTATGTCCATGCTAGCCACATAGCATATCTTAATGTGTGTCTGTCTATGTTAGTCATGTCTCATATATTTGTGTGTCTATGTTAGTCACATCTCATATCTTTGTGAGTGCATGTTTATGTTGGTCATGTCTCATATCTTTGTGTGTGCATGACTGTGTTTAGTCATATCTCATATCTTAGTGTGTGTGTGTGTGTGACTGTTAGTCATATGTCATATCTTGTTGTCTGTCAGTGGTAGGCATGCCTCATATCGTTGTGTGCATGTCAGTGTTAGTCACATCTCATATCTTTGTTTGTGCATGTCTGTGTTAGTCACGTCTAGTGACTCGGGCAGATGGTGCTCGTAAACCTGGAAGGGCCGACCATCTAAGGGCAGAATCCCCCTACAAAAAAGACAATATGTTGCCTTGCGGGAAGATTGGGGACAATCAAATACTAAGGAAAGCAAACCTGAATAAAATGATGGCTGAATTCGAATACACTGGGCCACTGGCGCAGAACACAGTGCAACTTTTTAACAGGAATTCAATGAGGGTGGATCTAACAGACTTTAATTATGATGTTCTGTCTGTGGGGTCGATCAATTCACTTAAACAGACAGCTGTCTTCATGTGAGAGTTTGGAATCCTACTCTGATTGGGTCTTGATCGCAGAGAGAGAGAGAGAGAGAGAGAGAGAGAGAGAGAGAGAGAGAGAGAGAGAGAGAGAGAGTGAGAGAATCGATTTGTTAAAGTTTTAGGGAACCTATACCAGTACACAAATTACAAATTCACATATTCCGAATCTACTGTCGCGGCCGAGCTCTTACCAGAGAGTGTAACCAGTAATGTGTGAATCATAAAGGCAGACACACAACGTTAAACTAATAGAGCGAGTGAGGAATTATGCGATTGTAACATTAAAGATGACAGCTCCGACATGAATATCAAATCTTCGTGTTTATGTGAAACTTGAAATCGTATTCAGGGCATGAGAAACGACATAACATTTCCCACATGCACTGCTTTTGAAAATAATAAATAAGAGCAAGACAAAGTAAAGGTAAAGTAAAGGTAAAGTAAAGGTAACGTAAAGGTAAAGTATAGGTAAAGTAAAGGTAAAGTAAAGGTAAAGTAAAGGTAAAGTAAAGGTAAAATAAAGGTAAAGTAAAGATAAAGTAAAGGTAAAGTAAAGGTAAAGTAAAGGTAAAGTAAAGGTAAAGTAAAGGTAAAGTATAGGTAAAGTAAAGGTAAAGTATAGGTAAAGTAAAGGTAAAGTAAAGGTAAAGTAAAGGTAAAGTAAAGGTAAAGTAAAGATAAAGTATAGGTAAAGTAAAGGTAAAGTAAAGGTAAAGTACGAGACTTGAATCGACGTCTTAGCACGCGAGTTTTCACCCATATGTGCTCGGCCGCCGACCCAGAAGTGTTCGAAGACTTCTGGATAGTGCTGTTTCAAGTATCGAAACTCCCGATGCGAGGCGGTATTCCTCATCTTCCCAGAATACTACCCTGGCGCCGTTTCTGCCACCGGATGTGTCGACCGCGGGGGTATTTTTTTTCCCAACCACAAGTACAACTCACACTGCTTCCAGCGGGAATCGAACACGGGTTGTCCGAACGTCGGTAACCGGGTCGGGTGGGTTTCCCAACTAGGCTACCGAGGCCCCCTAATCAGAGTAACCAAGGGATATGTCATGCAACGTTCTGGACTTCCACTGTTCATGTCAACACTATAAAGCTGCCTGTGTACAAAACAACATTGAGATACATTTCTAGACGGCATAACGGAGTGAATTGCTCATTTAGAGAAAACTGGAAAAGCAGCTGGGGACAGATAAATAACAATAAGTGATACACCTTTAGATAATAAAGTCAATGTTAGAAGAGAAATAACGCAAGAGAAAATAACCAAAACGTGAGACATAAGTCTAATTAGAACAAGACAAATAAAGTTGTTGGCGCATGTTAAAAGACACAACAGCATACTGAAAGTAATATAAAAAAAAAGTAAAGTACCCCCGTCACGCCAAGTGGCGTATAGGGAAATATGGTGTTAGTGACCCTATAATTTACAGACCTTCAGCACATGATTTTTGGGGTAATGTGGGCAGTATCACGCCCGTTCTGCTTTACTTTCCCAGAAAAAATCAGGTACCCATTTAAGGCTGGGTGAACCCGGAAACCGTCGGTTGGGATCGAACCCTACTCCTTGTCCTTTGTAGTCCAGTTCACTAACCACTGAGCTATCGCGGCTCCCTAAAAGTAATATAAGAAGGGAAAATATAAGGTAAAAGAGGCAGACCAAGATTAACATGGACGAGTAATATCAAAAGATGGACATGTCAGTCTATGACAATCTGCACCATCAAAGCAACAGACAGAGTGGAATGGCGCTCCATGGTAGGCAACATTCGATGCGGAGACAGCACCTGATGATGATGATGATTCTGCTTGCAGCCGGGTATGCATTATCAATACTCGCAAAGTCTCTCTGTGTGTGTGTGTGTGTGTGTGTGTGTGTCTCTATGCGCGTGTGTATGTGTGTAGAGAGAGAGGAAGCGAGAGAAGTAAACCACAACCACTTTTAGCTGCCAGGAATCACACATCGTTCGCCTCTCACGACAACACAGATTATACATACAAGTAACGAGTTATAGGTAAAGCAATAGTCAATCGTCTGTGATGCATACATGGGACTCGACTCATAATCAGCACGAATGTCTTGGAATACGAAATTCTGAGAGTTATATGACGGCATTATGAGATTTATATAACAGTAATGTGAGAGTTATATGATAGTTATATGACAGTTGTGTGAGAGTTATATTAAAGTAATGTGAGGGTTATATGGCAGTAATGTGATAGTTAAGGCACTAATATGAGACTTATATGAGAGTTATATAAAAGAAATATGAGAGCTGCATGACAGTTATATGACATTAATCATCATCATCATCATGTGCCCTGCCGGTTGGCGTAGGCGATCCTGTCCCTCCACAATCTTCTATCTACAGTGCATCGTATCAGTTCTGTTGTTGACTGTTTTCCATGCAATGACACCAAGCTATCCAGTATTTTCTCTCTTTGTGGTCCGCGATTTCTCTTTCCTTTTATTTTGCCAGTTGTAACCAAGTATTCCAACATTCCTCTTCTCATGATGTGCCCGAAAAATGTTGATTGCTTCTTTCTGATGTTTTTTAAGAGCTCCTTTTTTCGTGTTGGCCTCTTTGAGAACTTCCTCATTGGTCTTTTTATGTCCAGGGAACTTTCAACATTCTTCTGAGAAATCTCTGTGGCCTCTAACCGTCTTTTCATTTGTTTGTCTACTGTCCATGATTCGCTTCCATAGGTCAGAATTGGTTCTATATAGCACCGGTGAACTCTCTTTCTCCTTTATTTTTATTGACATAGATTTGTTGCATAAGATATTTTTCATTTTCTGAAATGCTATTTTGGCCTGAGCTATTCTGCTTTTTATTTCTGTGGTGCATCTCCCATCTGATGTAATTACTGTGCCCAAGTATTTGAAACGTTGCACTTGTTTTAGATTTGTCTCGTTTATTTTTATGCTGCATGATGGTGATGATTGTTTCTTCGATATAACCATTACTTCTGTTTTCTTACTATTCAGACTGATCCCTTTTTTGTTGCTTTCTTCTACTATTATGTCTATCATTTCTTGTAGTTCGTTCTCTGTCTCTGCTATTAAGACTGGTTCATCCGCATATCGCAAATTATTTATGTTGTGACCGTTGACTCCAATTCCTTTTTTGTCTACTATTGATCTCATAATATATTCGCTGTAAAGTGAAAACAAATCCGGTGACAGAACACAGCCTTGTTTGACTCCTTGTTTTATATATTGGAATTGTCCTGTTTGGTTGTTAATTCGTATAGCGACTGTTTGTTGCTAATACATGTTTTTCTATGATTCGCAGATCCTTGCCATCAATGTTTAATTTCTCCAGCATATTGATTATTTCCACATGCTTTACTTTGTCAAATGCTTTCGTGTAGTCTATAAAGCACATATATAGATCTTTCTTTACCTCTATAGATCTTTCTATCAATGTCCTTAAGATGTATATTGCGTTATTGGTGCCCTTTCCTTCCACAAATCCACATTGTTCCTCACTTATTTCTGGTTTTATTTTGTTCCTTACACGTCGCATGATTATTCTTTGTAATATTTTAGTCATATGGCTCATGAGACTAATAGTGTGATGGTCTTCACAATCGGTGGCGCCTGACTTCTTCGGTATGGCTACAAAGATAGATTTTAGTAGATCATCGGGTATGTGTCCAGTGTTATATATGTCATTGAGTAATTTTGTTATGACTTGTACTCCCAACTCTCCTAATGCATTTATCTCTTCGATTGTTATATTGTCAGGACCTGGAGCTTTGCCTCTTTTCATGTGTTGAATTGCGTCCTCCGCTTCACTCTGCATTATTGGTGGTCATGTGTCTTCATTTGAATTGTTTAATTCTGGTCTTTCATCATCATAGAGTTGACTGATATATTCTGTCCATCTTTCCATTGTCTTCTCCTGTCCCACTATTATATTTCCTTTCTTTGATTTCACACATCCTGAAACTTTTACTTCTTTTCTTCCTGTTAATTCATTTAACTGATTGTGCATACATTTTGGGTCTTTCTTTTGTTGTTTTTCCATTTCTTCACATTTCTGTTTTAACCATCCTTCCTTTGCTTCACTACACTTGTTTTGGATCTCTTTGTGCAATATTTTGTATGTCCGTTCTTCTTTCTTATGTTTTCTTCTTTCGTCCATTAGTTGTAATATGACATTAATATGACAGTTATATAACAGTAGTGTGAGATTTATATGAGAGTTATTTGACAGTGATGTGAGATTTATATGAGAGTTATATGACTGTGAATTGCGATTTATATGAGAGTTATATGGCAGTAGCATGATATATATATATATATATATATATATATATATATATATATATATATAACAATAATGTGATAGTTATATGACAGTAATGTGAGAGTTTTATGACAGCAATATGCGAGTTATATGAAGGCTATTTTAGAGTTATTTGACTTTAATGTGGGAGTTATTTGGCTGTAATGTGAGAGTTATATGACAGTAGTGTTAGAGTTATATAACCGTAATGTGAGAATTTTTTGAGAGTTGTATGCCAGTAATGCGATAGTTATATTACAGTATTGTGGTAGATATATGATAGTAGAGTGCTATTTATATGGTAGTAATGTGAGATTTATATGAGTGATATATGACAGTGATGTGAGATTCATATGAGACGTATATGATAGTTATGTGAGAGTTATATGAGAGTTATATGGCAGTGATGTGAGATTTATATGAGAGCTATATAACAGTTAACATTAGATTAAATACAAAAATGAACATTTTCAACTCAAATGTTAAGTTCGGCCTATTATATGGCTGTGAAATATGGAGAACAACAAAATTGGCAATCACGAAGATGCAGACTTGCATTAATGGATGCTTACGCAGAAGAAATGGATGGAAATGGCGGGACTATAATCACTAACATAGAATTATGGAAATGTACCAGGCAAATACTAGAGGATAAGGAGATACAGCGAAGACGATGGCGCTGGATAGGACACAGATTGTGGAAGCCAACTGAGAGTATTACACAACAGGCCCTTCTGTGGAATCCCCAGGGGAAAAGATAAAGAGGAAGACAAAGGAATTCTTGGAGAAGACAGATAGAAGCAGAGACGAAGATGATGAGAAAGACATGGACTGATTTTAAAAGAATGACAAAAGACAAATCGACTTGGAAAGTGTTTGTTGAAGACCTATGCTCCACAGGAAGCTAAAAAGGTAGAAGAAGAAGAAGATGAAGATATGACAGTTAAGTAAGATTTATATGAGAGTTATACGAGAGGTATATGATAGTAACGCGAGAGTTATATGAGAGGTATATGACAGTAGTGTGAGGTTTATATTAGAGTATATGACAGTAACGAGTGACGTATATGGCAGTAGTGATATAAATATATAACAGTAATGTAGGAGTTATATTACAGTTCTGTGAGAATTACTTGAGAGTTAAATGACAGTAATGCAAGATTTAAATGACTTATATGACATTAGTGGGGAATTTATATGAGAGCTAAATGACATTGATGTGAGAGTTATATGAGAGTTGTATGACAGTGATGCGAGAGTTTTAGGACAGTATTGTGGTAGATGTATAATAGTAGTGTGAGAGTTATATGACAGTGATGTGAGATTTATATGAGAGTTTTATGACAGTAATGTGAGACTTATATGACAGTGGCGTGATAGATATATAACAGTAATGTGGTAGTTATATCAAGTAATGTGACAATTATTTGAGAGTTAAATGACAGTAATGTAAGGGTTAATTGAGTTATTTGACAGAAGTGTGATATTTATGACAGTAATGTGAGAGTTATATTACAGTATTGTGCGAGTTATATACCATTATTATGAGCTATATACTAGTATTGTGAGAGTTCAATGATAGGATTGCGAGAGTAGGTAAATATTATCGTGAGAGTTATGTGACAGTTTCATGAGAGTAATATGACATTATTGTGAAAATTATATGAGAGCAACGTGCGAGTTATATGATAGTATCGTGAGTTATGGTTATGGAAGGCCCCGGTATCACTGCAAACGAATTAAAATTCATAATTGCTTAAAGGGCCTGTGTGAGTGGAATCATCCTAATTACTATCTCATCTCCCAACGAAGGAAAGGCAGCTGTAGTCCCCATCATAGCAGTCTCAGCACACGCCAAAAGACATAAGAAGAAACCGCACAGAAAGTGAACACAGCCAACTGTTCCCTGCCATAAGATATCATCATTCAATGTAAACAATTGGAATGTCGAAACATTATCATAGCGGATGAAACACACAGCTCATGGTGTGCACAGAGCACCTACCTCAGTTGCTCCTGCAACAAGCCGGACTTTAAATATGAGAAAACTGCAACAAGGAACACTTTCATACATAGCCTTCAGTGGCTCCTGCCGCCTATCCATCATATTGACCAGAAGTTCACGGCCTCCTGAAAATGACGATCGACATATTGTTTTAAAAAAACATATCGCTTGCTGATGCTAGGATATCACCTTGACTCCAAATCCGAACATATGAAACACAGTTAGTCATCGGATTATCCCCGTCGCAGATAAAACAGACTGTAAGATCTCCCTGCAATGTGAATTTGTGAAATTATGAATCCCTCCTGACTAACATGAACCCTAAGTGCTGCTAAGTCATGTACGAAACACCATAGCTTAGGTAGAATTATGGAAAAAGTATCAGGCAAATACAATTAACAATTGGAGGTCATCGTCATCATCGTGTGCCATACAGGTTGGCACATGCAATCATGTCCTTCCACAATCTTATATCTACAGTGCATCGTATTAGTTCTGTTGTTGACAGCAGAAAGCTATTACACCAAGCTATCCAGTATTTTCTCTCTTTGTCCTCGCGATCTCTCCTTCCTTTTATTTTGCCAGTTGAAACCAAATATTCCAACTTTCTTCTTATCAGCCCAACAAATGTTGATTGTTTCTTTATGGTGCTTTTTAGGAGTTCACATTTTGCGTTGGCCTCTTTGAGAATTTCCTCATTGGTCTTTTTATCTCTCCATGGAATTTTCAACATTCTTCTGAGAAATCCCATCTCTGTGGCCTCTAATCGTCTTCTCAGTTGTTTGTCCACTGTCCATGATTCTCTTCCATAGGTCAGAATTGGTTCTATATAGCACCTATGAACTCTCTTTCTCACTTCTATTGGCATAGATTTGTTGCATAATATATTTGACATTTTCTTAAATGCTATTTTGGTCTGAGCTATTCTACTTTTTATTTCTGTGATGCATCTTCCATGTGATGTTATTAATGTGCCCAAGTATTTGACGCGTTGCACTTGTTTCAGATTTGTCTCGTTTATTTTTATGCTGCATGATGATGATGACAGTTTCTTTGATATTACCATTACCTCTGTTTTCTTACTGTTCAGACTGACACCTTATTTTTATTGCTTTCTTTTACTATTATCTCAATCTTTTCTTGTAGTTCATTCTCTGTATCTGATATTAAGACTGTCATCCGCATATCGCAATTGTTTTTTATGTTGTGACCATTGACTTCAATTCCTTTTTTTGTCTACTATTGATCTCAAAGTATGTTCGCTGTAAAATGAAAACAAATTCGGCCACAGAACACAGACTTGTCTGACTCCTTGTTTTATATATTGGAATTGTCCTGTTTGGTTGTTATTATTATAATACAAAAGAGGTGAGATGCAGAATGGCTCAGGCAAAAATAGCTTTCCAAAAAATGAGGAAGATACTATGCAATCCATTATTGACAATGAAAAGAAGAAGAAAAGAGTTCTTAAATGTTATGTAGAGCCAGTCTTGACATATGGATATGAATCATGGACAATAGGACAACAGACAAGAAAATCACTGGAGGTTGCAGAAATGTGGTTTAACACAAGAATTTTGAGAATACCATGGACAGTTAAGAAGAGTAATGAAGACGTTCAAAAAGAGGCCAAAGCAAAGAGAGGACTAATTTCCAATATTAGGAAGAAAAAAATTATCATTTTTTATGGGGCCATGTAATGAGCTTGGAACATCTGGAATATATTGTGAAAACTGAGAAAATTGAGGGACGAAGAGATAGAGGAAAGCAAAGAGAAAATATACTAGACAGCTTAAGAGAATGGCTTGACAGAAGGTCAACAACAGAAATGATAAATAACTGTTGAGATCGAAAGTTGTGGACTTCTATTTCTCTCCGTGCTCATTTGCATGCTATTCTTTCTGAATTATTGTTTTCAGGAATAAACCTTGATGCTGAAAGATGAACAAGGAAGGAACAAATAAAGAAGACAAATATTTATAATATAAAACTTGACATATCATTATTTGAGATATTATCTGTGTGTTATTGTATTTATTTTGTTACAGACATCGATCAACATGAAGATCAATGTTTTGTTCGGTTTGTGCTTCCTGATGGCCTTTGTGGCTATGTCCGGTAAGTAGTCAAGAGCTTATGTCCACACATTATAATCTCAATCGTCAGCTATCAGATCAGTGGCGGATATTCAGAAGAAGAAACAGAGGCCGCGACTTTGCTAATATTTTATCAGAATACATAGCATAACTACAGTCCGGCACAATGAGTTAAATGTCAGTGTACAACCAACCATCTTATTTCCTATTACAGCCGTGATATAGTTCAAATAATTCAAGTCGTTACTAATTGATAGACTTCAGTGTCTATAGAGGTCAAACTAACCGTACTAGCAACATATATCGACTTTGCAGTGTGCAAAAGAACTAGGTAGAATATTTCAACAATTACCTCCCCTTTTCCATGGTAAATAAGAACGATACAGCAGATGGTGTTCTACACTATTCAATGAAAATTTAGAAGTAGCGCCGATGAGAAGAAGAATTTATGAAGAGCCTATTGTAAGAATCAGTGCACTTTGTCATTATATTTAAATATATATATATATATATATATATATATATATATATATATATTTATATACATATATATGCAAACATATATGCATATAAATATATAAATATATATATACATAATATATATATATATATACACCCGAACAAAATGAAGAGAATTTAATAAACAGCAAAAGTATGTATTTTTGTAAATAATTTAAATGCAAATAACTAAGAACTAGGATGCAATTGTAATTATGTTAATTTAGGACACCAATTGAAGGAACTACTACAATCACTATAGACAAGCCTATAGAGCCTGTAAGGAAACAGCTATAGATTGGCTTAATATAATACCCAATATGGCTTTGGAAGAAAAAAAAAAGTCCCAGACTATTGGCAAAAAGCTATCATTGTTCCATTCTGGAAGAATAAAGGAAGCAAAAGGGAGTGTGAAATGTACAGAGGAATATCCATATTGAGTCAAGTTGGTAAAATGTTTGCTAAAATATTAGAGAGGAGAGTAAGATACATAATAGAACCTCAATTAAGTAATAATCAATTCGGATTCAGAAAAGGCAAAGGCTGTACTGATGCTATATTTACATTGAGACAACTATGTGAAAAAACAATAGAATATGACAGAAACCTAAATATAGTGTTTATAGATCAGGAAAAACCGTTTGATCATGTGTACAGGAACAAACTTTGGCAAACTTTAGATACCTACGGGGTAGCAGGACAACTACTAGATAATATAATGGCATTATATAAAAACAGTCAAAGTGCCGTTAGAACATCGGAAGGTCTGTCAGAATGGTTTCAGGTTACAACAGGTGTAAGACAAGGATGCGTCCTCTCACCACTCCTCATCATCATTTATATGAACAAAATAAATAAGGAAACAACCAACAATAGGGAAAAATCAAATAATAACACAGAGGTAGAAAACTCCAACAACAGCAAAAACAGAGGCTATAAGAATTTAGCAAATTAAGACACCCATTAAACATAAAGATCAAAAATAAATAAATAAAACAAGCAGAGGAATTCAAGTATTTAGGCACAATGTTCACAGAAGATGGAAAACTAGACAGATAAATTGACATGAGAATACAAAAAGCAAATGCTGTCACATACCAGTTTTCACCATTGTTAAGACATCCAAACATTTCTATGCCAGCTAAACAACAAATGATAAATAGCATCTTCATACCAACTTTGTGCTATGAAAGTCAAACATGGACCCTTTCTAAATCACATGTACGAAAGATCAATACATGTGAGATGCGATGCTTGAGAAAAGTAACAAACAACACAAGAAGAGATATAATGCCAAATGAAACCATAAGAAAAATAGTAGAACAAAACCCTGCCAAGAATATATAGAACAACAACAACTTAAATGGTTTGGCCACCTGGTCAGAATGAATCCTTATCAATCACCATCAAGGGCATTCTTCTCGAGAATGCATGGAAAAAGACCAAGAGGAAGACCCAGAAGAAGATGGATAGATGCAGTGACAGAGACATGTAACAACAAAGGAAAGTCACAAATTCAGACAGTTCGAGCAGGTCAAGAACGAGAAATGATATAAA
Organism: Megaustenia siamemsis; assembly: GCA_032433765.1. Taxonomy (NCBI): domain Eukaryota; kingdom Metazoa; phylum Mollusca; class Gastropoda; order Stylommatophora; family Ariophantidae; genus Megaustenia; species Megaustenia siamemsis. Next base: position 13,094,879 of record JAVIAB010000046.1, read on the forward strand.
CCACGACACCTTTTAGGTATCAGTGAAAAAAGAAAAGAAAGTTTGAAGGAACTGCATTAAACAGCCAAAAATGGAGTAATGTTTATGTCACTAATGACCAGGTTAAATTTCAATCTAAAGGTTCCTCATGTCTGGCTTCCTTAAGTTTCAAACTTGCCGTCCGTCGCTGAATCAGAAATAATCTTCAGAACTTTACCTCCGGTTATTTTGTAAATGAAAGTTTAGGAGAAATGTTCTATATGTTAATTTCATTTATTGAGAGTTACAAAAGTCACGTTATAAATGGGTTTCTACTTCAATGAAAACTACTAGAGAAATACATACATTTTATTCAGAGATTGGACACACCCAACCCATGTCTTAGGAAACGTGATGAAGCTAGAGAAACCCGAACAGTGAACATCATCGCCTACTGCGGTTGCTTAATGTACATGTGCTACAGTATTAGTGTACGGTAATATCATGTTTATAACTTGGACATTTGTTACTGCCGCATTGTCCTTTTATGTGTATCAGTGGCGTATTCTCTATGATACCGCGGCTACCGTCGGTAGCCTGAACGTATTAACGAAATATATAAGGAAATGATAATTTGATATAGTTTTTTATAATTATATTACACATTTTCTAATATTCTATTACACATTTCGTAGACCAATGTGATTTATTTGCTTTGATTTGCAATTATTAAAGCATGGTTTTCCTCTGGCCACTATAACCGTTTGTGAATGAAACGAAACTATTCTACATTGTAACTTCTAGGAGCCAGCTGTACATTTATCATATATCTGAATCTAGTTTAACGACATTGACATTCACAAATTCCTGTCAAAATAATGTACCAGTTGTTGTCGCTAAATGTATGCGGTTCATGGGTTATTTTTAGCTCTAGTCAATCAGAATCATCAAAAAGTGAAAGTGCAACTGTCTGACTACCGGAACCTCCTTAGTTATTTATAATTACATTATGCGCATCAGCATCTGTAGATAGAACTTTTTCTGCTCTCAGGAGAATGAAATCTTATTGTCGCTCAACTCAGACACAAGAACGCTCATGTGGTTTGACATTAATGTTCATTGAGAAATCATTCACTCAGAAACTTAGAAACCAACCCAAAAGACCTGCAAAGACAAAATTTTCAGGATGGATATTGCATTTTTGGTTTCCCTTTCCTTTGCAAATTCACATTATTCCTCGCTTATTTCTAGTTTAAATGTATTCCTTACACGTCTCATGATGATTCTTAGTAATATTTTCCTCATATGGCTCATAAAACTAATATTGCGAAGATATTTACAATCAGTGGCGCCTGACTTCTTCAGTATGGCTACAAAGATAAAGTGTAGTAGATCTTCAAGTGTGTGTCCAGTGTTATACACGTAAATGAGTAATTTTGTTATGAATAAGCATATCCGTTAGAAACACTTTTCCGGTTACTTTTATCACATAATCCACACTCCGAAATTAAAACACACATTAATCGTGGACAACCGGAAAACTCTTTATCATTAAAAAAAAACACAATAAACGGGGAGTCACATGAAACAGTACAACCACTTCACATATCCGGGGCTCTAAAGCTGCCAGTGAAGGATCACAAACAGAAGCACTAGTCCAGGCATTGGCAGCCCAGATAAGATGGAACTTTATTTGGATAAGCAAAATGATATCGGTAAGAATCAAACAGTTATGAATAATATCCTCTTCTTTCTTTTATTGTTCTTCTTCTTTTTTTCACCTTTTCCTTTCAACGTTAAGAGGAGATATAACTTTCGTTCTTTTGCTCTCCATTCCACCTATCCTGCCGTTGTTTGTGTTTCTAATATTCCGTCAATCCATATTTTTCGTTTTTGGCCCTTGTGTCTGGTGTTCTCGCAACGTTTGTTGAACTTTCGTTGTATTGTGGTTTGATCTTTCGACCTTATCATGTTACCAAACCATTTGATCGTTTTTTTCTTTATATAATCTAATTTGTGGGGATTGTTCCTAGTTTGTTTCTCAGTTCTTCATTACTGATCAGGAAGTAGAAAATCCATGCCAGGAAACAATTCAAGAGAGTTAAGTAAGGAGAGAACCAAGCATTACACCAAGGGTGGTAGCACCTAAAATCCAAACATAATACGCTGTGTAGATTAGAAAGGCTATATCGAAGGCAATTAAGATGGCTAGAGAAACGTTCTCTGAGGATCCGTTCGCCTTTGCGAAGGAGCTGTCTGAACCACCAAGATCTGGAACATTGACAGCCGGCAAGGAAGAGCTGGAGAAACATCTGAGAGAGATCTACTTGGATAGCCAGAGATACCCTTAAGTCTATGGCAGGTCTGGTGGCCGAGCGAACCTGGCACCCCATTCAACAATAGGCCTCCGCCGCTACAAGAAGTGACAAATGTAGTTCACAGATCACGTAACAACTCAGCCCCAGGTCCAAATGGCGTTTCGTACCTGGTCTACAAAAGATACACAGAGGTACTGAAGCGACTACACTCTGTCTAAAGAAAAGTGTCTCCCACTGTTGTTGTCAAATTCAAGGTCTCTTATAGATTTTAATACTTGTTTTAAATGACCGTTTACCTTTTAAAATGTATGAATTGCCATTATTGATGGTTGTGTTCTTTATTTTCAGTTGCCGATGATACGTAAGTTGTTCACTAAATTATGTAAACAACTTTGATTCAAATAAATAAATCATCATCATCATGTGTCATAACGGTTGGCGTAGGCGATCATGTCCCTCCACAATCTTCTATCTACAGTGCATCGTATAAGTTCTGTTGTTGACTGTTTTCCATGCCATGACACCAAGCTATCCAGTATTTTCTCTCTTTGTCGTCCGCGATCTCTCTTTCCTTTTATTTTGCCAGTTGTAACCAAGTATTCCAACTTTCGTCTTCTCATGATGTGTCCATAAATGTTGATTGCTTCTTTCTGATGTTTTTTAGGAGCTCCATTTTTGTAATTGCCTCTTTGAGAATATCCTCATTGGTTCTTTTGGCTGTCCAGGGAATGTTCACCTTTCTTCTGAGAAATCCAACCTCTGTGGCCTCTAATCGTCTTTCATTTGTTTGTCTACTATCCATGGTTCACTGCCATGGGTCAGAATTAATTATATATAACATCAATGAACTCTCTTCTTTCTCACTTCTATTGACATAGATTTGTTGCATAAGATATTTTTTTTTATTTTCTGAAATGCTATTTTGCCCTGGGCTATTCTGCTTTTTATTTCTGTGATGCATCTTCCATGTGATGTTATTATTGTGTCCAAGTATTTGAAACGTTGCACTTGTTCCAGATTTGTCCTGTTTATTTTTATGCTGCATGATGGTGATGATTGTTTTTTTCGATATGACTATTACTTCTGTTTACTTACAATTCAGACTGAGACCTTTTTTGTTGTTTTCTATTACAATTATGTCTATCATATCTTGTAGTTCATTATCAGTCTCTGCTATTAAGACTATGTCATCCACATATCCCAAATTATTTATGTTGTGACCGTTGACTTCAATTCTTTTTTTGTCTACTATTGATCTCATAATATATTCGCTGTAAAGTGAAAACTACTATCATACTCTACTTATGACTCGTCTGGTTATTCCCTCTAAACAAATCTAGTTCTAATTTTATATTCTTCTGTGTTTTTCGCAGTTTTATTCTCATCTTTCCAACTACTAGAATGTGGTCACTATTGCAATCTGCTCCTGGCCTTGTTTAACAGATGTTAGTTCATTCTTTAATCTTCTCTGTACCAGTATAAAATTAATTTGATTGTGTACTATTTTGTCTAGGTTTTACCAAGTCCATAGTCGCCTAGGGTGTTGTTTGAAACACGTATTAACTACATACATTGGTCTACCTCTCAATTTTACTAGTAGAATTCTATCTGATACTGGCCAAAAATCCTTTCACTGTTTTGCTTCTTTCTCTATTTAACATGATGCCTACTCCTCTTTCGTGTGTGGTTCCCCCAGAGTAAATTACATTTCCACTGTCGCGTTGTAATAATCCTGCTCCTTTCCATCTCATTTCACATAGTCCCAAGATGTTCAATTTCATTCTCTTTATTTCTTGGCTGGTGTTTTCTAGTTTTCCAACTTGGAATGCTGATCTAATGTTGCAAATTCCTATTGCTAGTGTCTCTTTATTTTTGATCGTGAATACAGTAGCTTGATGAGGATCGGGTGTCACCTGTAGCACATGACGCTCTCTACCGGAAAAAAAGGTTGCTTTGGAGTCCCCATTAACGTCGTTAGCTGTAGATATTAAGTTATGTTTTAACATGATTATTATAGGCATTATAAGAAAGTAGTTTAATAACTAAATATAACCAGAAAATGGATTGATCATAAATGTGGCGATTTGAGAAGTGACCAAGAAAAAAAATGTATTAAAGTTTCTCACGTCTATTCTATTAGAGGGACGGGACATATATAAAAGTTGTAAGGATCCACTTTGTACACTCAATGATTGAACATAATTCAAATACCTAGGAAGTTTAGTGACCTACGACAATTCACAAACAACAGAGATAGACTTAAGATGTAACAAAGCTTGTCACAACATTGCACAGTTATCACCATTATTGTCCAACAGGGAAATAGCTCTGGAGGCAAAACGAGCACTATATAATACCCTCATCAAGGCCAGCTCCTTGTCGTGGGGATGGGGCTTAACAGTCACCAGGGACTGAAAACTAAGACTGGCCAGGCCTTCCTACAACCGAGCAAGACCACAGTCTGCTCTAGTAAGTTCAAGTGCTGAAGTCGGAGGCAACCAGCCAAAAGGCGCACAACAATCAGGATGCCACGCACTCAACGCAAATGGAAGTATGTCTATAACCGCAAATCGATATGGCACTCGCCCTGTGATGGGCACTCAGGCAGGAGCAGCGCCGGGTCCTCAGCCTCGAAAGGGCCCAACCTCTATTACTGGATGCCCTTCTCAACCGCTCTGTGGAGTCAGGGGGCGAGAGAATAGAGCTACTGGCCAATCCAAAATAAGACCACTCAAAATAATGCACTGGAATGCTGAAGGCATCAACAGCCAAAGAGATGGGTACAGTAAAAAGATAGAATTAGAAAATATCCTGCATGAAGAAAAAATAAGCATATGCTGTTTGCAGGAAACCCATCTAAACAACGACATAGCCTTGAAGATTAGGGGATACCAGTGCTACCGATCTGACATAATAAATAGACAAAAGGGCGGAATACTGACTCTTGTAAGGAACAACATTAATGCATGTCAGATTGAAGTGTATATGGATGGGGCGGAATATCAAATACTGCACCTCAGGACAGGAAATACAGACTTCCATCTACTTAACTACTACTGTCCGAGTGACCGCCCACTAGCACTAGACACAATTACATTAAAAGAAAGAATAATTGTATGTGGAGACTTTAACAGCCACTCACAGAGCTGGGACTATGAACATATGGACAAGAGAGGTGAAGAGCTTGAAAATTGGCAGGATGACAATGGGCTTATACTATTAAACCAGGCAACAGATCCACCAACATTCTACTCCAGATCATGGCATACCACATCTACACCAGACTTTGCTTTCCATTCACCAGACCTGGAGTGGAATATCACACGAATTGTTGGGAAACAACTTGGATGCAGCGACCACCGACCAGTCTTTTTAGTGGTACAAAATAAGGCCATCAGGGAGAGCAGCACTCTCTCCAGATGGAATTACAAAAAGGCAGACTGGAAAATGTATCAACACTACACCAGTGTACTGACTAAAGATATAAATACAGATAGAGACATCAACACAATAGTTGATGAATTCAGTAGACTAATAATACAAGCTGCCAGTGAAACAATACCTAGAGGGGCACGGAAACACTACAAACCATACTGGAGTAGTGAACTAGAGCAACTGCACAATGACATGGAAACATCTCGAAAGCAAGCAGAAAATAACCCTTGCCAAGAACACCACAACAACTACCAGCATGCTAAAGCCAAATTTCAACTGGCTAAACTACAAGCCAGACGGAGAAGCTGGAAAGAGAAAACAGAGTCCTTGAATCTTGAACGAGGCACACGAAAAGCGTGGAAGCTTGTAAAACAGCTGAATTATGAGGGTACAGAAAGGAACACCAAAATTACACTGAAGAAGGATGGAAACATTCTAACAGGTAAACATGCAGCAAATTACTTTGCAGACTTCTTTGCAAATGACAATAATATTGAAATTAACCTAGAAAAACGACGAGAGACCCGTTTAAAACAACAAAATGCAAGACAAGAAGAGACCACACATGAAGTAATGGAAATACCCATTACACAAAGAGAGCTAGAGCTGGCAATATCCACATTAAAAATGAAAAAGTCACCAGGCAGTGATCGAGTGTCCAATGAAATGATTAAGAACTTGGGAACTGCAGCTAAAGCAAAACTACTGCAGATCTACAACATTTGCTGGATCACAGGTAGAGTGCCACAGGCATGGAGAGAAGCAATTATGATACCATTACTAAAGCCAGGAAAAGATGGTTCAATGACATCCAGCTATAGACCAATCAGCCTTACAAGCTGTTTGTGTAAAACAATGGAACGTATAATCAATCTCAGACTGCAGTGGAAAGTGAAAATCTCCTTGTCCACAACAAGCAGGCTTTAGACAGTGTTACTCTACCGAAGATCAAGCAACCTATCTTTCCCAGGAAATTGAGGATGCGTTTCAAGAAAAGAAACTGGTACTAGCAGCATGGATAGACCTAAAGAAAGCATTTGATAAGGTATGGAAGGAAGGGCTTTTGAAGAAACTGGGAAATTATGGAGTAAATGGCAGGATGTACAAATGGGTCAAAGCATACCTGCATAACAGGAGAGCCAGAGTGCAACTGGATGGTCTTAAGAGTAAGAAGGTCTTATTGCGCCAGGGCGTTCCACAAGGAGGGGTACTATCTCCAACACTTTTTCTGATCTACATCAATGACCTAGTTACTGAACTACCACGTGGCATCAAAGTGGCAATGTATGCAGATGACTTGGTAATGTGGTGCACAGAGGAGTATGCAACAGTGGCCTCCAAATTGCTACAAAGAGCTATGAATGCACTGAATTCATGGACAAATAGATGGTGTATCAGCATCAATACAGACAAATGCAGTACTACACTTTTCACACTCTCCCCAAAACAAAAAGCCGGAGCCATCTACATAAACAATGAGCCTGTGAAAGAAGACATACAAGCTACATATCTCGGCGTTACATTTGATAACAAACTATCTTGGAAACAGCATATAAATAAGGCAACCCAAAAAGCAAGGAGGAAATTGGCTATTCTAAGAAAGTTGTGTGGAACCACATGGGGTGCGAGTGGGAAAATACTCAGTAAAGTTTACCAACAGAGTATACGCCCACATTTAGAATATGGATCATCCGCATGGTGCTCAGCATCAAACACCACATTGCAAGAACTGGATAAAGTACAAAACCAGGCACTTAGGGTCATCACAGGAGCAATGAAATCAACACCAATATTGGAGATGGAGAAATTGTGGAGGATACCAGCACTGAGAGAACGGAGAGACACAAAGGTGCTGATACAGGCAGAAAAATGTGTATGCATGCCGAGACATCCAATGAAGGACAGATTCCAAAATCTTGCATTGGGACGACTTAAGAGAAGCAGCTTTATCCACCAAGCCAAGCGTATTAGTAGACAAACACCAGACATGCCAAGAGTTGTTAAACCCCTTCTGTCCATACCAGAACAGACTCCCTTGACAGATGAATCAGGATTATCATTTCAAATACGGACAGAAGTGAAAGGAATAGTTGACAAAGAGGAACAAAATAGTCTACAGCGAAAAACAATAACTCTCAGTTTCCTGGATGAAGAATACCCACAAGACCTATGGATCCGTGTGTACACAGATGGATCAGCACAGAATGCAGTAAAGAATGGGGGAGCAGGTGCATATATAGAGTACCCAAATAACACTAGGGATATGAATAAAATAGCAACAGGGAAATATTGTTACAATTATGATGCAGAAATACAAGCAATAAAGTTGGCAATAGAAAAACTGCTGAACAGTAATCTTAGTCCACAGCCTGTAGTGTTTTTGACAGATGCAAGATCAGTATTCCAGGCACTACAATCCAGAAAATTACCACATCTGCAGACCTTATTGACTGAACTCTGCAAGCACCACAGGGTTGCCCTGCAGTGGATCCCGTCTCGCTGTGGAATACCAGGAAATGAGAAAGCAGATCAGTTGGCAAAGGAAGGTTCAACAGGCACACAACTAGATACACCAGTTACATACCATAAAAAAAAAAAGATAATCAAATCAATCAGAGGACCACAAGCCCCAAATCAGGATGCCTTTCATAATATGAATAGACATGAACAAGTTATCATTATACGCCTAAGAACAGGACACAATCGACTCCATAGTCACATGCATACAAAATTCAAGATCGGCACATCAACTACTTGTACATGTGGACAGGCACCCCAGACTGCTGAACACAAGTAGTATACAAGGGTCCATCTGTTTATCATTTAGGCGCTAAATTAACAAAGATATATAGTAGGCGCGCGGCGCGCCTAATGTACCGTAGGTGCAGGGGGAGTTAACCATGATAGCTCGTGTCGGGATGTTGACCTCTAGTCCCGGTGACCTCGGAAGTGACCTGTTTATGTCTGGTGTGCGCTGACTTTGGAGCGCCGGAAGTGACCTGTTTATGTCTGGTGTATGCTGATTTTGGGATTCTTGATATACTTAAGCGATAATGATAGGTTAGTAATGATAGTCGTATTTGACCCGTAAATTAACAAAGATATATAGTGTGGCGCGTGGCGCGCATAACACGTGTGGCGCAGGGGGAGTTAACCGTGACATTTCTTGTCGGGATATTGACCGCTAGGCCAGGTATAGCCTATTAAAATGCTCCGTATTTTAAAAAGTCCGAATTATTTAAAAAAAACAGTCTCCATCTGATTTCGAACACGGGTCTACGGCGTGCCAGGCCAGACACTTACCACTATGCTACAGGCGATCGCAGAATTAGAGGCTGAATGAGACAGGTGACTCGTGATGCTTTTGTTGGTGCTCGACAGCTAGCTAGCAGTAGAGAAAGATTGACCCGCATTTAGGCGCTAAATTAACAAAGATATATAGGGCGGCGCGCGGCGCGCATAACGCGTGCGGCGCAGGGGGAGTTAACCGTGACATTTCGTGTCGGGATGCCTGGTGACCTCTCGTTGACCTCTCAACCTCTCGGCGCCATGAGCGGGGTGAGCTCTCGCAGTGGGGGACCTGTTATGATCAAAGACCCTATTTCTCTGTGAAATTTCTCACTTGGGTAACTTAAGCTGGTCTAGCCGTCTAACAGAGAGACAGTAAATTAATGTACTTTTGATATTCTATTACTGTTGTGTTTTTTTTGTAGTGGTTGTAGTAATAGTAGTAAAAGTTAAAGTCGTTATTGAAGTTGTACAACTAGTGTGACTTGTATTTTGTAGAGTTATAACAGACAAGGGGGGGCTATGCCTTTTTTTTCATGTATAGTAGAGAGATGGTAGAGTCGTATAGTTATTTTTATGCATGACAACTTTAATGTATCTATAAAATTCATTTTGAAATTAATGGAAACATACAACTTATTCAGGGCTTGGCCAACTAACAGCAACGGTCTTGCTAATATATTTAACCCGTGGAAACATCAGCATCATGAGACTTATTAATGCCCAAATTGACCGCTTGTTCATAACACGAATACGACAGCGATGATGACTTTAACGGGTACACAATCAAAGATCCCGTGAGTTTTGTTTTAGTCGATGACAACTTTTGAAATAGTAGCTGACAACTTTTGTATTAGCAGATGACAGCTTTCAATGACTGTTTACATGCTATGTCATTGTAGCAATCATGTATGGCATGTCGATGTAGTAGACACGTATGTCATGTCATTGTAACAGTCATGTCAATGTAACAGTCATGTAAATGTAACAGTCATTTCGTTGTAATAGTCATCTCGTTGTAACAGTCACGTATGTCATGTCGTTTTATCAGACACGTATGGTATGTCGTTGTAACAGACATGTCGTTGTATCAGTCATGTCGATGTAGTAGACACGTATGTCATGTCATTGTAACAGTCATGTCAATGTAACAGTCATGTCAATTTAATAGTCATTTCGTTGTAATAGTCATTTCGTTGTAACAGTCACGTATGTCATGTCGTTTTATCAGAGACGTATGGTATGTCGTTGTAACAGACATGTTGTTGTATCAGTCATATCGATGTAGTAGACACGTATGTCATCTCATTGTAACAGTCATGTCAATGTAACAGTCATTTCGTTGTAATAGTCATCTCGTTGTAACAGTCACGTATGTCATGTCGTTTTATCAGACACGGATGGTATGTCGTTGTAACAGACATGTCGTTGTAATAGTCATGTCGATGTAGTAGACACGTATGTCATGTCATTGTAACAGTCATGTCAATGTAACAGTCATGTCAATGTAACAGTCATTTCGTTGTAATAGTCATCTCGTTGTAACAGTCACGTATGTCATGTCGTTTTATCAGAGACGTATGGTATGTCGTTGTAACAGACATGTCGTTGTATCAGTCATATCGATGTAGTAGACACGTATGTCATGTCATTGTAACAGTCATGTCAATGTAACAGTCATGTCAATGTAACAGTCATTTCGTTGTAATAGTCATCTCGTTGTAACAGTCACGTATGTCATGTCGTTTTATCAGACACGTATGGTATGTCGTTGTAACAGACATGTCGTTGTATCAGTCATGTCGATGTAGTAGAAACGTATGTCATGTCATTGTAACAGTCATGTCAATGTAACAGTCATGTCAATGTAACAGTCATTTCGTTGTAATAGTCATCTCGTTGTAACAGTCAAGCATGTCATGTCGTTTTATCAGACACGGATGGTATGTCGTTGTAACAGACATGTCGTTGTATCAGTCATGTCGATGTAGTAGACACGTATGTCATGTCATTGTAACAGTCATGTCAATGTAACAGTCATGTCAATGTTACAGTCATTTCGTTGTAATAGTCATCTCGTTGTAACAGACACGTATGTCATGTCGTTTTATCAGAGACGTATGGTATGTCGTTGTAACACACATGTCGTTGTATCAGTCATGTCGATGTAGTATACACGTATGTCATGTCATTGTAACAGTCATGTCAATGTAACAGTCATGTCAATGTTACAGTCATTTCGTTGTAATAATCATCTCGTTGTAACAGACACGTATGTCATGTCGTTTTATCAGACACATATGGTATGTCGATGTAACAGACATGTCGTTGTATCAGTCATATCGATGTAGTAGACACGTATGGCATGTCATTGTAACAGTCATGTCAATGTAACAGGCATTTCGTTGTAATAGTCATCTCGTTGTAATAGTCATCTCGTTGTAACAGTCACGTATGTCATGTCGTTTTATCAGACACGTATGGTATGTCGTTGTAACAGACATGTCGTTGTATCAGTCATGCCGATGTAGAAGACACGTATGTCATGTATTTGTAACAGTCATGACAATGTAACAGTCATGTCAATGTAACAGTCATTTCGTTGTAATAGTCATCTCGTTGTAACAGTCACGTATGTCATGTCGTTTTATCAGACACGTATGGTATGTCGTTGTAACAGACATGTCGTTGTATCAGTCATGTCGATGTAGTAGACACGCATGGTATGTCATTGTAACAGGCATGTCAATGTAACAGTCATGTCAATGTAACAGTCATTTCGTTGTAATAGTCATCTCGTTGTAACAGTCACGTATGTCATGTCGTTTTATCAGAGACGTATGGTATGTCGTTGTATCAGTCATGTCGATGTAGTAGACACGTATGTCATGTCATTGTAACAGTCATGTCAATGTAACAGTCATTTCGTTGTAATAGTGATCTCGATGTAACAGACACGTATGTCATGTCATTGTAACAGTCATGTCAATGTAACAGTAATTTCATTGTAATAGTCATCTCGTTGTAACAGTCACGTATGTCATCTCGTTATATCAGAGACGTATGGTATGTCGTTGTAACAGACATCTCGTTGTATCAGTCATGTCGATGTAGTAGACACGTATGGCATGTCGTTGTAACAGACACGTATGGTATGTCGTTGTAACAGACATATCGTTGTATCAGGCATGTCGATGTAGTAGACACGTATGGCATGTCATTGTAACAGTCATGTCAATGTAACAGTCATGACAATGTAACAGGCATTTCGTTGTAATAGTCATCTCGCTTTAACAGTCACGTATGTCATGTCGTTTTATCAGACACGTATGGTATGTCGTTGTAACAGACATGTCGTTGTATCAGTCATGTCGATGTAGTAGAAACGTATGTCATGTCATTGTAACAGTCATGTCAATGTAACAGTCATGTCAATGTAACAGTCATTTCGTTGTAATAGTCATCTCGTTGTAACAGTCACGTATTTCATGTCGTTTTATCAGAGACGTATGGTATGTCGTTGTAACAGACATGTCGTTGTATCAGTCATGTCGATGTAGTAGACACGTATGTCATGTCATTGTAACAGTCATGTCAATGTAACAGTCATTTCGTTGTAATAGTCATCTCGTTGTAACAGACACGTATGTCATGTCGCTTTATCAGACACGTATGGTATGTCGTTGTAACAGACATGTCGTTGTATCAGTCATGTCGATGTAGTAGACACGTATGTCATGTCATTGTAACAGTCATGTCAATGTAACAGTCATGTCAATGTAACAGTCATGTCAATGTAACAGTCATTTCGTTGTAATAGTCATCTCGTTGTAACAGTCATGTATGTCATGTCGTTTTATCAGACACGTATGGTATGTCGTTGTAACAGACATGTCGTTGTATCAGTCATGTCGATGTAGTAGACACGTATGTCATGTCATTGTAACAGTCATGTCAATGTAACAGTCATGTCAATGTAACAGTCATTTCGTTGTAATAGTCATCTCGTTGTAACAGTCACGTATGTCATGTCGTTTTATCAGAGACGTATAGTATGTCGTTGTAACAGACATGTCGTTGTATCAGTCATGTCGATGTAGTAGACACGTATGTCATGTCATTGTAACAGTCATGTCAATGTAACAGTCATTTCGTTGTAATAGTCATCTCGTTGTAACATACACGTATGTCATGTCGTTGTAACAGACACGTATGTCATGTCGTTTATCAGAGACGTATGGTATGTCGTTGTAACAGACATGTCGTTGTATCAGTCATATCGATGTTGTAGACACGTATGTCATGTCATTGTAACAGGCATGTCAATGTAACAGTCATGTCAATGTAACACGTGTCAGTTCTGTTGTTAACTGTTTGTCCAGTGTGACATGAAAGTTGTATGTAGGTTGTCTAGTGTGTCGTGATGGCTGTATGAAGACAACCTACATACAACTTTCATGTCACACTGGACAACATACATACGAAGGTGTGACACATATGACTACTACAACGACATGACATGGAAAACATTTAACAACAGAACTGACACGTGTTACATTGACATGACTGTTACATTGACATGCCTGTTACAATGACATGACATACGTTTCTACTACATCGACATGACTGATACAACGACATGTCTGTTACAACGACATACCATACGTGTCTGTTACAACGACATGACATACGTGTCTGTTACAACGAGAGGACTATTACAACGAAATGACTGTAACATTGACATGACTGTTACAATGACATGACATACGTGTCTACTACATCGACATGACTGATACAACGACATGTCTGTTACAACGACATACTATACGTCTCAGATAAAACGACATGACATACGTGACTGTTACAACGAGATGACTATTACAACGAAATGACTGTTACATTGACATGACTGTTACATTGACATGACTGTTACATTGACATGACTGTTACAATGACATGACATACGTGTCTACTACATCGACATGACTGATACAACGACATGTCTGTTACAACGACAAACCATACGTGTCTGATAAAGCGACATGACATACGTGTCTACTACATCGACATGACTGATACAACGAGATGTCTGTTACAACGACATACCATACGTCTCTGATATAACGAGATGACATACGTGACTGTTACAACGAGATGACTATTACAATGAAATTACTGTTACATTGACATGACTGTTACAATGACATGACATACGTGTCTGTTACATCGAGATCACTATTACAACGAAATGACTGTTACATTGACATGACTGTTACAATGACATGACATACGTGTCTACTACATCGACATGACTGATACAACGACATACCATACGTCTCTGATAAAACGACATGACATACGTGACTGTTACAACGAGATGACTATTACAACGAAATGACTGTTACATTGACATGACTGTTACATTGACATGCCTGTTACAATGACATACCATGCGTGTCTACTACATCGACATGACTGATACAACGACATGTCTGTTACAACGACATACCATACGTGTCTGATAAAACGACATGACATACGTGACTGTTACAACGAGATGACTATTACAACGAAATGACTGTTACATTGACATGACTGTTACATTGTCATGACTGTTACAAATACATGACATACGTGTCTTCTACATCGGCAGGACTGATACAACGACATGTCTGTTACAACGACATACCATACGTGTCTGATAAAACGACATGACATACGTGACTGTTACAACGAGATGACTATTACAACGAGATGACTATTACAACGAAATGCCTGTTACATTGACATGACTGTTACAATGACATGACATACGTTTCTACTACATCGACATGACTGATACAACGACATGTCTGCTACAACGACATACCATACGTGTCTGATAAAACGACATGACATACGTGACTGTTACAACGAGATGACTATTACAACGAAATGACTGTTACATTGACATGACTGTTACATTGACATGACTGTTACAATGACATGACATACGTGTCTACTACATCGATATGACTGATACAACGACATGTCTGTTACAACGACATACCATACGTCTCTGATAAAACGACATGACATACGTGACTGTTACAACGAGATGAATATTACAACGAAATGACTGTTACATTGACATGACTGTTACATTGACATGACTGTTACAATGACATGACATACGTGTCTACTACATCGACATGACTATTACAACGACATGTCTGTTACAACGACATACCATCCGTGTCTGATAAAACGACATGACATACGTGACTGTTACAACGAGATGACTATTACAACGAAATGACTGTTACATTGACATGACTGTTACAATGAGATGACATACGTGTCTACTACATCGATATGACTGATACAACAACATGTCTGTTACAACGACATACCATACGTCTCTGATAAAACGACATGACATACGTGACTGTTACAACGAAATGACTATTACAACGAAATGACTATTAAATTGACATGACTGTTACATTGACATGACTGTTACAATGACATGACATACGTGTCTACTACATCGACATGACTGATACAACGACATGTCTGTTACAACGACATACCATACGTGTCTGATAAAACGACATGACATACGTGACTGTTACAACGAGATGACTATTACAACGAAATGACTGTTACATTTACATGACTGTTACATTGACATGACTGTTACAATGACATGACATACGTGTCTACTACATCGACATGCCATACATGATTGCTACAATGACATAGCATGTAAACAGTCATTGAAAGCTGTCATCTGCTAATACAAAAGTTGTCAGCTACTATTTCAAAAGTTGTCATCGACTAAAACAAAACTCACGGGATCTTTGATTGTGTACCCGTTAAAGTCATCATCGCTGTCGTATTCGTGTTATGAACAAGCGGTCAATTTGGACATTAATAAGTCTCATGATGCTGATGTTTCCACGGGTTAAATATATTAGCAAGACCGTTGCTGTTAGTTGGCCAAGCCCTGAATAAGTTGTATGTTTCCATTAATTTCAAAATGAATTTTATAGATACATTAAAGTTGTCATGCATAAAAATAACTATAAGACTCTACCATCTCTCTACTATACATGAAAAAAAAGGCATAGCCCCCACTTGTCTGTTATAACTCTACAAAATACAAGTCACACTAGTTGTACAACTTCAATAACGACTTTAACTTTTACTACTATTACTACAACCACTACAAAAAAAAAAACACAACAGTAATAGAATATCAAAAGTACATTAATTTACTGTCTCTCTGTTAGACGGCTAGACCAGCTTAAGTTACCCAAGTGAGAAATTTCACAGAGAAATAGGGTCTTTAATCATAACAGGTCCCCCACTGCGAGAGCTCACCCCGCTCATGGCGCCGAGAGGTTGAGAGGTCAACGAGAGGTCACCAGGCATCCCGACACGAAATGTCACGGTTAACTCCCCCTGCGCCGCACGCGTTATGCGCGCCGCGCGCCGCCCTATATATCTTTGTTAATTTAGCGCCTAAATGCGGGTCAATCTTTCTCTACTGCTAGCTAGCTGTCGAGCACCAACAAAAGCATCACGAGTCACCTGTCTCATTCAGCCTCTAATTCTGCGATCGCCTGTAGCATAGTGGTAAGTGTCTGGCCTGGCACGCCGTAGACCCGTGTTCGAAATCAGATGGAGACTGTTTTTTTTAAATAATTCGGACTTTTTAAAATACGGAGCATTTTAATAGGCTATACCTGGCCTAGCGGTCAATATCCCGACACGAAATGTCACGGTTAACTCCCCCTGCGCCACACGTGTTATGCGCGCCACGCGCCACACTATATATCTTTGTTAATTTACGGGTCAAATACGACTATCATTATTAACCTATCATTATCGCTTAAGTATATCAAGAATTCCAAAGTCAGCATACACCAGACATAAACAGGTCACTTCCGGCGCTCCAAAGTCAGCGCACACCAGACATAAACAGATCACTTCCGAGGTCACCGGGACTAGAGGTCAACATCCCGACACGAGCTATCATGGTTAACTCCCCCTGCACCTACGGTACATTAGGCGCGCCGCGCGCCTACTATATATCTTTGTTAATTTAGCGCCTAAATGATAAACAGATGGACCCTTGTATACTACTAACACATACTTCAAGACTGCACTGAATATAGTAGACTGAGGAACATCCATTGGCCCATAGATACAACACTACAGACAAAACTATATGGGCCACTGCAAGAATTACAAAAGACAGTAAAATTTATACAGGAAACGACATTGCAGATATAGACAATACTTCAGGCGAACGAAAGATAGATAGATAGACTATACAATACAATCTTCATCCCAACGTTGTGCTACCAATGCCAGTCCTGGATCCTAGATGCAAGAACAATAAGTAAAATAACATCTACAGAGAAGAAATGTGTTAGACGAATGACAGGAAACAGTCTGAGAGATAAGATCAGAAATGAAGAGCTGAGAAAAAAGCTAGGAATAACCTCGCCATAGAATATATAAGGAAACAGATAAAATTGTTTGGCCACGTGACAAGGCAGAAAGATCAAAACACAACACAACGATCATTCAACAAACGTTGTGAGAACAGCAGACTCAACGATCGACCACGAAAAAGATGGATTGATGGAATATTACGTAGATTTATTACGTACATTTTCTGTAGAAGCATTAGGAAACATAACAGCAGCAGAGGCGAAGAGAAGAGCAAAAGACCGCAAATTATGTCTCCCCACGACGCTGAAAGGACAGATGAGGAAGGAAAGAGGATGATTGTATTATCAATATTCTTCTGTAAAACCAATTTTTATGTGGACTTTCAACCATTTTTTATGTTCTCTGATTCTCCATCATCATTATCATTGAGTTCCGTCTTCGCATCGAATGTTAGGTACCATGAAATGCCATTCCGCTCAGTCTCTTGCTTTGTTGGTGCAGGATGTCATAGACTCACTTGTCCATTCTATGATGTTACTCGACTATGTTAGACTTGTTCTGCCTCTGCCTATTTTACCTTGTATTTTTACTTGTATTTTCATGTGTACTATTCCAAGAATACTTTTAGTTGTCTGTTGTGTCTTTTAACATGTCCCAAAAATCGCATTTTTTCTTAAATTACATTTAGTAGTTCTATTTTCATTTTTAGTTGCTTTAATACTTTATCGTTTGTTTTCGTTTCTTTCCATCCAATTATAACTATTCTATATATTGACATTTCAAAGTCTTCAATTTTCTGTTCTGTTTTCTTGTCTAATGTCTATGTTTTTGCACAATACATAAATGTTTAGAAGATATAGATACTTTGCTATTCTTAGTTTTAACCCTGGTGTGATTCGGTTTAGTGATAGTTTATTTTCCATGACATTAAAATTACGTTTTGCCATTCCAATTCTTTTGTTTATTTCAGTTATACATTTCCCATCACTGGTTATCATGTGCTCAAGGTAGTTGTAGATATGAAGTGTCTCCAGGTCTATTCTTTCAATTTGGACATCCACTTGTAGGTTTTGAGTATTTTCTTTGTTTATGATAATAGTTTTCTGTCTTTTTGATATTCATATCTAATCCATATTATTTTGCTTATATTGTTTATTTTATTAAACCATTGTTGTAGATCTTTAGGATGTTCTGCTAGTAGTTCAGTATCATCAGAATATCTTAGGGTATTGATTATCTTTCAATTAATGTTTAGGCGTGGCATCTCAGTGATGTTTTTAAAGATGTGCACAGTGTATATAAATTGAACAAGCTTGCAGAATCCCCCTACAGAAAAGATCATCTGTTGCCTTACAGGAAGTATGGGGACAATCAAAGGCTAAAGAAATCAAACCTGAATAAAATGTTGGCTGAAATCGGATGCACTGGGCCACTGGCGCAGAACACATTGCAACGTTTTAACGGGTGTTCAATCGGAGTGGATCTGGCAGACTCTAATTGTGATGTTCTGTCTGTTGGGGCGATCAACATACTTAACCTGACAGCTGACTTCATGTGAGAGTCTCAAATCCTACTCTGATTGAGCCCTGATCGCAGAGAGAGAGAGAGAGAGAGAGAGAGAACAAGCTTCGTGATGGATGCATCAATGACTTCCTCCTCTTTATATTTATCAATCGGTGTAGAGTTCTCTTTGTTATATATTATTATTGTTGTTTGCTCCCAGTATAAATTACATATTAGTCGTATGTCTGTATCATCTAGATCTAAATATTTTAGACAGTCTATAAGTTGTTTATGGTGTATTCTATCAAAAGCTGTGGTGTAGTCTATGAAGCAGGCATATATTGATTTGTTTACTGACGTTTACTTTTCGATTAATGTTATCATGCAGGATATGTCCTCTTTTGCCCCACTACCTTTCCTATATCCAAATTGCTGTTCATCTAATTCAATATTGATTTTTTTTTCTGAATCCTTCCTTGTGTAACTTTTTGCAAGATTTGTGTCTCTTCTTGTTGACCTTCCATAGTTTAGATTTCTAGACATCTTTGGCTGAACCGGTTTCTTTTGCATTGTTGCACATTTTGCGAATTTCATTCTCATTTTTTTTATTAGGCAGTGTTCTTGGCTTTGTTTACGCTATTACGCTGCCTGTCTTTTATCTTTACGTAATGATACGCTTTTCCATGTGTATAGTTTCCTTTTATCTTGCTCAAAGTAGGTGTTATATATTGTCAGCCTGTTTTCTTCACAACATTATGTTAATCTTTCTCCTCTGTCATTTTATTTCCTAAACCAAGATTTCCTATAATGGTCTTATATTTTTTTCTACTTTAACATTTATATTGCCCATTACAATCAAGATGTCCGAAAATTTCACTTGCTTCATAACTTTATTTAGGTCTTCATAGTATGCCTATATTTCTTCATCTGTGTAGACTTTAGTAGGTGCTTATGTATTATTACTATGTCAAATGGTTTTGATTTCATTCTGAGTAGTATAATAATATCATTGTATGCCACTGGCACAGCACACAGTGCAACGTGCGTTTTAACCAAAGACCTTTTTTGGGGACTCAATGAAGATATCCCCGGTGGAAGAATAAATTGTACTATTAGTCCCATAAATGATTCGCTTCCAGAGGTTTATGATGTAAAAAAAGCAGTTTTGTCATTGCAAGTGAATAATGTCCACACCTATAATTGGACAGGATTGTGTAGCAGCTGCAGCTTTATAGCGAACACAGAAAACATCACAGGATTGTGCTGTTCTGAAACAGCTATGCCATGCTACCCTAGAATTGCCTTTAATGGGATTACTGTGACCACAAACCACTCTCCATGTGTGTGCCACATATTTGCACCCCAGAAAGAAACACTAAATATAACAACATCATTTGCCGTCTGTGATATTAATGACCACATACCAGGAGCCTCCTGTATGATTGATACAACTGTTGCACCAAGCATTTCATTAGCAGAGCCATATCTATGGAATGTTAATCTGACATTGTTCTTGAATGATGTCCAAGTTAATGAGACATCAGAATCGTGTGGCGGCAGCTACAAGAAGGGAGCGGAGAACATCAAGTTCTGCTGCTATAAAGGAGATTTGCCTTGCTATCCCAGAATTGCCTTAAATGGGATCACTGTAGTTGAAAACTTCTCCTCTTGTGTAAACTACACATTCACATCTAAGAGTGAACCAGTGAAGGTCATAAAATCATATTCTCTCTGTGGTTTTACTAACTACAGGTCATGTGGCTTCTGTTGGATTGGAAATGATAACTTACCACCATTGTGTGTCTATATGTTTGGAATTGGAGTCATAAATGATGGCCTAACACCATCAAGTGCTCTGACGATCATCATTTTCGGGAGGACGTGAACTCCCATGGTATATGGTGGATAGGCGGTAGGAACCATTGAAGGCTATGTCTGAAAAGTGTTCCTTCTTGCAGTTTCCTCATATTCCAAGTTCGGCTTGCTGCAGGAGCTACTGTGTTAATTGCTCTGTGCACACCGTGAGATGTGTGTCTCATCCGTTTTGATCCTGCTTCGATATCCCGCTTGTTTACGATGAATGATGATATCGTATGACAGAGAACAGTTGGCTGTGTTCACTTTCTGCGCGGTTTCTCCTTATGTCTTTTGGCATGTGCTGAGACTGCTACGATGGGGACTACAGTTACCTTTCTTTGTTTGGGAGATGAGTTAGTAATTCGGATGATTTCTCTGGCACGGGCGGTTGAGCAATTATGGATTTTAATTCGTTTGCTGTGACACCGAGGCCTTCCATAACCAATAACAATAACAGTGCAACGTTTTAACTGGTGTTCAATCAGAGTGGATCTGGCGGACTCTAATTGTGATGTTCTGTCTGTGGGGGCGATCAACTCACTTAGCCTGACAGCTGACTTCATGAGAGAGTCTGGAATCCTACTCTGATTGAGTCCTGATCGCAGAGAGAGAGAGAGAGAGAGAGAGAGATATTATTGTATGTTCAGTGGGTACTTATATATTTTGTAGCTCTCTTTGTATTAGTATTCCTACCCCTCTTTGATGTTCTGTTCTGTTGCCTGGATATATAAATATATATTTTTCGTCCCATATATATACCCACATATGCATGCCTTTCCATCTTGTCTCTGGTATGACTAAAATATAATGCTCATGTTTTTTTTTTTTTGTTGAGGCAAATGAATTACTTTTACGTTCAGACACTTTAATACTAGTTTTTTTTTCTATAAATTATTTCACACTTCGCGCCTGTGCCTTCCACATATTTCAGTTTGTTTATATTATGTCGGTTGACTGATGTTCGTGACATATTCTCTACGGATCTTATGTTAATCTCATTATACAGATTAAATACTTCTTGTGACAACACAGAACCGTGCCAAACTGCTTATTTGATTTGTTGGAACATTCCAACTTGATTTCATCATCTTGATGAGGACACGATGATAATTACCGCTAGGACAAGATAATGTAGGACACGATTGTATGTAGGCGTTATGACAAGATGATTCGTAGCTGTAGGACACGCTAATATGTAGGCGTTATGATGAGATGATTTGTAGCTGTAGGACACGATAATATGTAGGCGTTATGAGGAGATGATTTGTAGCTGTAGGACACGCTAATATGTAGGCGTTATGAGGAGATGATTTGTAGCTGTAGGACACGATAATATGTAGGCGTTATGAGGAGATGATTTGTAGCTGTAGGACACGATAATATGTAGGCGTTATGACCAGATGATTTGTAGCTGTAGGACACGATAATATGTAGGCGTTATGACCAGATGATTTGTAGCTGTAGGACACGATAATATGTAGGCGTTATGACCAGATGATTTGTAGCTGTAGGACACGATAATATGTAGGCGTTATGACCAGATGATTTGTAGCTGTAGGACACGATAATATGTAGGCGTTATGACAAGATGATTCGTAGCTGTAGCATACGATGATAAGTAGCTGTAGGACATGATAAGTAGATGTAGAACAAAATGATAATTAGTTGTAGGATACAATGATATGTAGCTGAAGGGCACGATGATAATTAACTGTATGACACAGTGATAAGTCGCTGTAGGACACGATGATAGGTAGCTGTAGGACACGGTGATAAGTCGTTGTAGGGCACAGTGATAAGTTGTTGTAAGACACAATGATAAGTAGTTTTAGGACACGATTATAATTAGCTGTAGGACACGATAATAAGTTCGATAAGTAGTTTTAGGACACGATAATGTAGTTGTAGGATGCGATGATAAGTAGCTGTGGGGCACGATGATATGTAGCTGCGAGACACGATGGTAAGAAGTTGTGGGACACGATGATATGTAGCTGCGAGATACGATGATAAATTGATGTGGGGCACGATAATAAGTAGCTGTGAGACACGATGATATGTAGCTGCGAGACACGATGATAAGAAGCTGTGGGGCATGATGATATGTAGCTGCGAGACACGATGATACAAAGCTGTGGGGCATGATGATATGTAGCTGCGAGACACGATGATAAGAAGCTGTGGGGCACGATGATATGTAGCTTCGAGACACGATGATAAGTAGCCGTGATACACGATGATAAGTAGCTGTGAGACACGATGATAAGCATTAAACTTATGAGACCTTGACCCTGCATTGACTTTCAAAGGAGATGAGCATAAAAAATTGTCACGGCGTTAAAAAGGACACAGAACAAATGTTTAAGAAGAATAAGGTAGAGCAAGACCCTCCAAACATAAACACAGAAAAAATAGAGCCCACCCAGGGAATAGGGGACCAGTCTCAAAACTATTTTGAATGAAAACATACATTACTCTAGTAAGAGCCAAATATAGTGCAGCGAAGGCATTGGTTATTGGTTATGGAAGGCCTCGGTATCACAGCAAACGAATTAAAATCCGTAATTGCTCAACCGTCCGTGCCAGTGGAATCATCCGAGTTACTAACTCATCTCCCAAACAAAGAAAGGCAACTGTAGTCCCCATCGTAGCAGTCTCAGCACACGCCAAAGTACATAGCATGTAATCATGAAAGCACAAAGGGGAAAAGAAATTACTTATTGTTTATTTATTCGACTTGTCTATCATCGGAAAAAGACAAATCGGTAGACATAAACTACGATACAGAGATATTTGTAAATCATCTCTGAATGACTTCTCCTTCTGTGAAAATGAATGGGAACATCTGGCAAGTGAACGTCATGGAGAGCCTGTATAAAAAATGGCATAACATCACTTGAGACTGTACTATGGCAACGCATGGAAGGAAAAAAAGACTCATAGGAAAAAAAAAGATGGAAAACCATGTTTATCAGTGGGCCTGACTTGTCTAATATGTAGCCGAGTGTTTTTGTAAAATATTGATAGAATCAGCCAAAGGAGAAGCTGTTCAACAAAACCAAAACCTAAAAAAAAAATACACAATGGCCTCCACTAAACCGTCTGACAAGATGAAAAGGGCCATATATATGGCTATCATTAATCTTAGATATGATGGTAACGCATTACTATACGCATACTAGGTAGCAAGCTAAAGGGACGAAGCAATTGCTCGACGTGCTCTCCTTTGGTAATTAGATTGCTTCATGTTGCGAATCTCTAATTAAGGAGTTTGTTTCATCATCGTCAGCATCATAACTCACCACCAGAGAGATAGCTCTGTATAAGGAGTTAGTATCATCATGTCATCATCATCACTCATCACCAAAGTCATAGCTCTGTATAAAGAATTGGTATCATCATCGTTAACATCATCACTCATACTAGAGTCATAGCTATGTACAAGGAGTTTTTTTTTCTTATCATCGTCATCATCTTCACTCACCACAAGACCCATATCTCTGTATATAGATTTTAAAAATCAATATTACTCATCACCAGACCCATAGCTCTGTATATGGAGTTTATGTATCATCATCGTCATCATTACTCGTCACTATAGCCATAGTCTATGGAAAGCAAAAACATTACCCCACTAGAGCAGGGATAGTGATACAACATTACTACATGCATTGACATGGTTGATATCGTTTCTGTAAAATAAGCTTAGAATTGTCTTTAGAAGCAAAACGCGATGTCTTGAAGCAACTCAAACTGAAGAAACAACTACTAAATACAATTCGACAAAATATATTTATATAAGACACGATACAGTAAAGAAGATTACTTTAAAATAAAAAAAATAAAAAATAGATTTTGTCAAGAGTAGACATGTATAAACGAAAGATAAACTAAGGATATAATCAAGACATGAACAATACATTCTTATACGTGTGAACATGACAACAAAATAAACAAGTGACGGGGTTGTTATCATTTGATTAAAACAACCCGCAGAAAATTGTCGGGAATATTTGGATGGTAAGATATCAGAGTCTACAGATTGAGAAAAGAACCTCCACCAACATGATACACACGCAGTGATAATATGCAACTGTAGAATGCGATAGGTCCATTACTAAGAGGAATTTCAGAAGAAAAAAAATTAATGTACAACGTAGTTAATACATGCTCTCTTCAGTAAATTAATATGTCTAAGGTATATGTTTTAATTACATGAAGACAGACAGAACATGTAAAATAAATAATATAATAACCACCACGCTTATGCTCAACTCTGATTTTAATTGTCCAATATGTGACATGCATCGTTTATTTGTACAAGAAGTGGAATAAAAGACATAAGAAGGTAGGAAAACGGTTCGAAATACATTTCGATTTTGGCATTCTTAAAATGTACAAATTACGAACAATGATATCGCATGCATTGTTTTTTTTTCAGATGTGGGGTCAATAAACCGTAAGTTGTTAATTGAACATCTTAGCCACTTAATTTATCAACTTAGCCATCAATAAATAAACATAAATGGTGAATGAGTTACATGAGAATGTACACACGTTTATCAACCAGGAAATATTGTTCAAGGTTTATAATTTAATTGTTAAGGTGTCGTGGTCAATTGAACAACTAACACTGCACGCTTCGGACAACTGAAGGTAGGGGTGAAACCAAGAGTCGAAAAGACAGTCTCACAGAAATGCTACAGAGTTACAACAGATCAACAACAACCATCACGACATATTTATCCGGTAAAATTATAAACTGTAGCTTCACACAACGTTCCACGTGATAAAGTGTATAGAGTCTGATAGCAGGACACATAGCTGTAAATGAAGCTGACAGATAGCGCTGAGGAAAGTTGAAGTGGGACAAAAATGACTAAATGCAGCTGGACAAGGTAACATAAGGGACTATACGTTGGAGTTGTATTGACTATCTAATAATATCAGACGTGTATAAATGGTAAGGCTAGAAGACAGACTGACGAGAAAGATGACCTGTCAAAATGTCTGAGAACAGACACAGATCTTTACAAAACTCAGGCATGAAATATGAAGTGTTTTCAAGAACTAGGGTACTAGTTTCAAATAAATACTTTCTAAAAACTGATATATGGTGGCAACATAAAAAAAATAGTGCAGCGCGGTCATGACAAAGTAAGTGAAAGGAAAGACGATACGTTTATCTCAAAGTTCATTCGTTCAACTTGTCTATATTGCAAGGTCATTAGACTATAGATGGCGGTGAAACGTTATCAAACTAATAGATTATCATCATCATCAAGTACCGGGCCTGCTGGCGTAGGGGATCGTGTCTCTCCACAACTTTCGATCTCGGCAGCTATTTATCATCTCTGTGGTTGACCTCCTGCCAGGCCATTCTCTTAAGTGTCTGTTATTTTTTCTATTTGCTTCCCTATATATCTTCGTCCCTCATTTTTTTCAGTTGTTACAATATATTCCAATTGTTCTATTCTAATTACATTGCCAAAAATGATGATTGTTTCTTCCTAATATTGGAAATTAGCTCTCTTTTTGCTTTGACCTCTCTCAGAACATCTTCATTACTCTTTTTAGCTGTCCATGGTACTCTCAACATTCTTCTGTAAAACCACATTTCTACAGACTCCAGTGATTTTCTTGTTTGTTGTCTTATTGTCCATGATTCGCATCCATATGTTAAGACTGGCTCTACGTAACTTTTAAGAACTCTTTTTCTTGTTTCTATTGTCAAAAATGGATTGCATAGTATCTTCCTCATTTTTTGGAAAGCTATTTTTGCCTGAGCCATTCTGCATCTCACCTCTTTTGTACATCTTCCGTCTGAGGTTAACAAAGTTCCCAAATATTTAAATTGATTTACCTGTTTTAATATTGTTCCACTTGTCTTTATTTTTTACACTGAGGTGATGTCTTTTTCTTTGTTGTCACCATTACCTCTGTCTTTTTGCTATTAAGACTGAGTCCTTTTTTTGCTTTCTTTCACTATAATGTCCAACATTTCTTGTAACTCATTTTCACTCTTAGCGATCAAGACTGTATCATCAGCATACTTTAGATTATTTATATTATGACCTCCAATTGTTATTCCTGGCATGCCCTTTATGGATCTTAAAAATAATCTCACTATAAATATTAAACAAATCTGGTGACAGCACACAACCTTGTCTAACACCCTGTTTTATTTGTTGAAACATTCCCAATTGGTTTCCAGTTCTTATGGCAGCTGTTTGTTGCCAGTACATGTTCTTTATTATTCTTATATCTTTGCTGTCTACGTTTATGCTTTCTAAAATGTTGATTATTTCTTGGTGCTTTACTTTGTCAAATGCCTTGGTGTAATCTATGAAACATATATATATATATATATATATATATATATATATATATATATATATATATATATATGTTTTCACCTCTAAGGCTCTTTCTACTAAAGATCTTATGATATAAATGGTATTGCTCATAATAGAATAAATTTATAACTCATCTAGATAGTAGGTAATACATGACAATAAATACCTTGTAGAATTTGGATCCTTTTAATGCATTACCAAATTCAATGACCACACAAATGCAATAACACATTAGCCCACTCATTGACTACAAATAAAAATAACATATTACACTCCACACGGATAAGAAAAAGGCATCGATGATTAAAAATTTGTTACATCCACACAAAGCACAATATCCTGAGCAGCAGTTAGACATGATGACAATTATTAGTAAACAAGATGACAAATATTGGTAAGCAAGATGACATGTATTGGTAAACAAGATGACATATATTGTTGAGACATGATGACAAGTATTGATAACATAGGATGACAAGTGTTGATTAAACAGGATGACAAGTATAACAAAGAAAGATGACACGTATTGATACGCTTGATGACAAGTATTGGTAAAACAGGATGGCAAGTATAACAAAGAAAGATGACACGTATTGATACGCTTGATGACAAGTATTGGTAAAACAAGATGACAAGTATTGATAAAAAAGACACGCATTTGTAAAACCTGATGACAAGGATTGGTAAAAGAAAATGACCAGTATTGGTAAAATATGATGGCAAGCATTGGTAAAACAAGAAGACAAATATTGATGACACAGCATTATAAGTATTAGTAAAAAGATGACAAGTAATGGTAAAAAAGTTGACAAGTACTGTTGTTAAAACAAGATGACTGGTTGTTGTAAGACAAGATGACAAGTTGTTGTAACACAAGATGAGATATTGTTGTAAGACAGGATGACACGTTGTTGTAAGACACGATGACAAAAGATTGTAAGACAAGATGACAAGTTGTTGTAAAACAAGATGACACGTTGCTGTAAGACACGATGCGAAATTGTTGTAAGACAAGATGACAAGTTGTTGTAAGCCTATATGACAAGTTGTTATAAGGCAAGATGACAAGTTGTTGTAAGGCCAGATGACAAATTTTTGTAAGAATAGATGACAAGATGTTGTAAGACAGGATGACAAGTTGCTGTAAGACACGATGGCAAGTTGTAAGACAAGATGCTAAGTTGTTGAAAGACAAGATGACAAGTGGTTGTAAGCCTAGATGACACGTTGCTGTAAGTCAAGATGACAAGTTATTGTAAGACAAGATGACGTTGCTATAAGTAAAGATAGCAAATTATTGTATGACAAGTTGTTGTAAGAGAAGATGACACGTTGCTGTAAGATAAGATGACAAGTTGTTGTAAGACAAGATGACACATTGCTGTAAGATAAGATGACAAAGATGTTGTAAGAGAAGATGGCAAGTTGTTGAAAGACAAGATAACAAATTGTTGTAAGACCAGATGACAAGTTGCTGTAAGACAAGGTGACAAGTTGTTGTAATACAATATGCCAAGTTGTTGTAATACAAGATGCCAAGTTGTTGAAAGACAAGATGGCAAGTTGTTGTAAGCCTAGATGACACGTTGCTATAAGTAAAGATAGCAAATTATTGTATGACAAGTTGTTGTAAGAGAAATGGCAAGTTGTTGTAAGACAAGATAACAAGTTATTGTAAGACAAGATGACAAGTTGTGGTAAGACTAGATGACAAGTTGTTGTAAGACAAAATGACAAAATGTTGCAAGACAAGATGACAAAATGTTGCAAGACAAGATGACAAAATGTTGTAAGGCAAGATGACAAATTGTTGTAAGACAAGATGACAAATTGTTGCAAGACAAGATGACAAATTGTTGTAAGAAAAGTTAGCAAGCAACAAAAACAGTTACTGATGGAGGTTTATAGACTTTGTAATGTCGACAGAAGTTCGTAACTTGCAAAATGATAGGTGGAGTTTGAGGAGGGAGTGAAAGGTGCTATGTCCCATCGATGTTTCTCAAACAAAACAAAAGTCATGCAATTGTTTCATATTTTTCTATATACATGACGAAAGTGGGGATTTCATCTGCACCTACAAGTCTTGGTACCAATAGCCACTGTATCCACATTTACGTTATCAACATTGTTTCCAATTTAATTTACCAACGTTAGAAAGAGATGCTCAAGTTGAAAGCAATACCATTCGACATAGCAATAATACAGACATATGGGCCAACTCAAGACTACACAGATGAACAAATAGAGGCATACTATGAATACCTAAATAAAGCTATGAAGCAAGTGAAATCTTCAGACATCTTCAGAGTAATGGGTGACATGAACGTTAAAGTAGGAAAAGGTAGATATA
This sequence comes from Megaustenia siamemsis, assembly GCA_032433765.1. Classification (NCBI taxonomy): domain Eukaryota; kingdom Metazoa; phylum Mollusca; class Gastropoda; order Stylommatophora; family Ariophantidae; genus Megaustenia; species Megaustenia siamemsis. The sequence continues at coordinate 13,124,389 of JAVIAB010000046.1, forward strand.
AGACCATTATAGGAAATCATGGTTTAGGAAAAATAAATGACAGAGGAGAAAGATTAATACAATTATATAAAGAAAACAGGCTGATAATATGTAACAACTACTTTGAGCAAGAGAAAAGGAAACTATACACATGGAAAAGCCCTGGAGATAAGAAGAGGAATCAAATAGATTACATAATGCTAAAAGAAAGGTTCTGTAACAGCGTAAAGAAAGCCAAAACCTACCCAGGAGCAGATATTAATTCAGATTACAATCCTGTAATGATTAAAATGAAAATCAAACTAAAGAGAAAACAAGCAAAAATATAATTCATCAACAAATCCACTAGATATAACAGCTTTAAATCAAAACGATATTAAAGATACCTATACAATACAAGTAAATAACACAAACTAGTAGCTGATAGAAGAAGGAATTCAACAATACAGAAGAGAAAATCCTGATGAAAAAGTAACAACCAAATGGCAATGCATAAAGAAAAGCATACAAGAAGCCTGCGACAACTTACCCAAATGAGAAAAAAAACAAAAAACAAAAATGGATAACTAATACAATCTTAGAAAAAATGGAAGAAAGAAGACAAGCGAAGAACACTGCCCAATACAATAAAATAGATAATGAGATACGCTTCATGTCAAAAAGCCAAAAAAAGACTGACTCAGCCAAAAATGTATAGAAATTGAAACTATGGAAAGCAAACAAGAAGTAAGAGGAATGCACACAGAAATAAAGAGAATGAGTAATAAAAACAAAGCCACAGAAGGTGGATGCATTGCAGACAAAAAAGGAAACATACTAACCGACAAAAAGAATACTAAAAGAATTGATGGCAGGAATATATAACAGAACTATTTCATGACGAAGGGGAAAAAAGCCAGACATAAAATGTACATACAACTAAAAAATCCTGAAATCTGAAGTAGAAAGAACTATAAAAACAATGAAAAATGGAAAGGCAGCAGGGCCTGACAATATACAGATAGAGATGATACAGGCTCTATAAGATTCTGGCATCGAAGTGATCACAGACATGTGCAATGACATATACCAAACATGATACATACCAAACGAACTAAAAACATCAACTTTCATTGCATTGCCTAAAACGAATGGTGCAGTTGAATGCAGTGATTTCAGAACAATAAGAATAATGAGCCAGGTAACAAAAATGTTACTAAAAGTTACACAAGGAAGGAATAAGAATAAAATCAATACTGAATTAGATGAGCAACAATTTGGATTCAGGAAAAACAGTGGCACACAGAAGCCATATATAGCATGAGAACATTGATTGAAAAGTACATAGAAGTAAACAAACCAATATATTCCTGCTTCATAGACTAGACCAAAGCGTGTGATAGAGTACACCATAATCAACTTATAGACTGCCTAAAGGAAATACATCTAGACGACACAGACATACGACTAATATGTAAATTGTACTAGGAGCAAACAGCAATAATAAAATATAACAAGGATAACTTTACACCCATGGACATAAAAATAGGAGTAAGACAGGGATGTATCCTATCACCAAGCTTGTTCAATCTATACACTGAGCAAATCTTTAAAAATATCATAGAGATGCCAGGCCTTAACATTAATGGAAAGCTAATCAATAACCTAAGATATGCTGATGATACTGTTCTACTAGCAGAAAATCCTAAAGACCTACAACAATTGCTTAATGTGATAAACACAACAAGCAAAAAAATATGGACTAGATATGCATAACAAAAAGAATAAAACTATGATTATAAACAAAGAAAATTCTCAAGACCTACAATTAAATATCACACTTGAGGGAATACATCTGGAGACAGTTCAGAACAACTACCTGAGACGTACTATAACCAGTGATGGAAATTGATGGTATTTGTATGAAAATATACTAACAACAAAACACATATCAGCAGGGCTGAAACTAAGAATGACAAAATGTTGCATCTTTATTCCTGTATGGTGCAGAAACATGGACATTAGACAAGAAAACAGAACAGAAAATTGAAGCCTTTGAAATGTGGATTTATAGAATAATGTCTAGAATTTGATGGAAAGAAAAGAAAACAAACTATGACGTTTTAAAACAACTGAAAATAAAAAGAGAACTACTAAAACAATTAAGACAGGACAAATGAGATTTTGGGGGCATGTTAAATCTATGACAGCCTCCACCATCAAAGCAAGAAACAGAGTAGAATGGCGATCCATGGTAGCCATTCTTCGTTGCGGAGAAGGCACTCGATGATGAAGATTGTCTCAATGATCGTGGTTAGTTATAGTATTTCCTCTTATACTTTGTCTATCAACATAACCACTCGAACACATCGTCTTCACACAACCAGTTATAATCATCTTGTGTACACTGAACTTTATTACAACCGTTGTTCTATTACTGTAGATTAGTCGATAGTCAAATAGTCGATAAAGAAATTCACAGTCTATCAATGTAATCGCTGTCTCCAGATATTTACAGCCACTTTCCAAATGCATTATATTCGATAAACATTTAATATATTAATAGTCTAAATTTTTTTACCTACTATTTCTCTAATATCATCATCGTCAACATTAAGTACCGTGCCTTCTGGTGTAGGTGACCATGTTTCTCAACTACTTTTAATCTCGACAGTTATGTATCATTTCAGTTGTTGGCCAAGCGATTCTCTTAAACTGTCTTAATTTCTTTGTGCCTCAACTGCTTTCTTTCTTCTGCTGCCCAGTTCCAGCGCCTGGATAGTTTTAATCTACAATTTTATTCTTCATTAATTCGTTTACGTTTTCAATTTAAACTGTTCTTCACTACTAATGTCTAATTAACTAATAATTTACTAATGTCTCGTTTCTATGTCTAATTAGGTAAAATTAGGTACCTAGTAACTATAGTAGGCAATTCAATTCATGATAAAAGGAAAACAACGAGTAATTTACAGTTGAATATCTCAGTTGTGGATTTCTAAGTCCTTTTCACATAAAATACTTTGTTACCTCCTTCACAGGTAGCTGACATTTTTCAACTTAATTCTTATTGATGGTATAACCTCAAATAACTTTGAAACAAAGACGATGGCCTAACGTATATCTCTCTGGTCACGTTAGAGTGTTTCATTCGCATTGGCTGATGAAGATCACGAATTCAGTCTGAGAAACTTTTGAAGTCGTTATTATTGAAGTGCACACTAACGTTTTCTCTAAAAATAGACTTGTTCCATTGATTAAGTTTAGTCGTAGAGTTAGCCATTACATCCTGCAGTAGCTTCACTCGTCTTTAGATCTGTAACATTGGTCGACATACGAGAAAGGATAAACTGAAATGTCGAACCTCTAACTTGCATGCAGTAGCCCCTCTCACTGGAAACATAAATAGGTTATGGAAAGGTATAGCGGATATGAGTATTGTTTCCGTAGCTTGTTGGTTATGCATATTAACTATCTGTTCTCTTATCGTCCTTGTCATTATTGATATTCTTTCTGACACTCACTAGACCACCATTCTTATTCATCTTTCACTCTACGAATGACGTTAACTGGGCGTAATCATATTTAATATCCTCTAGTAGTATTCACACAATACATTTATGTTCATTGCTACCCTGTATCACAACGGCTTTCAATCTTATTCTAATACAAACATTTTTGTTCCAATGTTACCTTTCTCTGGAACACTCACTAAACCTTTCACTTCATCTTCTGATTTAAGAATCACACCAAATTAGTTGACCGTCTATTATCTAGGTTGACCTCACTCGACCCCACATTTCTCAGTGCAATTTTCGCCTGTCTGTCCTTACTCACGTGATAGAGGCTAATCATTGAATCGTTTGTTTTATGTCCGTTTAAATTGTCCCACTTAACTTTAACTCCTTTATTTACCATCAAATTGCTCTTTGTTGTTGCCATATCCGTTTTATCTTTTGTGTGTAGATTGGAGATTGTCAACTTTCCTGTAAGACTTCACAACCTGTAAAACAATTTGCGTGAAGAAAAACGAAGTAGAATCAAGGAGCAGATGACAGCCCCATACAACTACTTGCTCATTACGGATGTACTGGAGCTTAATCTATACGAGATTGTGCTGCTGGGACATGACAACGTTAACGGCGGAGTTAAAAGAAAGTCACAACTTTGTTCTGTTATTGCGAGTGTTTAACTACCTGGTTTCTACAAAATAGTTGATAATACTTCATTTTTGTACTCACAGATTGTGTGAGGTAACTACAAAAAGGACTACTATTGTTTTAACTTAATGATATTGTAATGATAAATAATCTATTTCATTGTTGTCAACATCTTATGCTATTTGTGTTTTGATACTTGTATAGAGGAATATTATAGAGTTTATTAGTCCGATGAAACAACCTAATTGTGTTACCTAATCCACACAATGTAATTTTATCTTCCTCTTTTTTCACGTTTCTTCTTGTCATTACACACATTCAGTCAGTTATAAAAGCGACTGTGTTAGAGTAAAGCCCCATTAAAGGTCTCCACTTTCAAGCCCCCTCTCCCTCATGTTTACCCCTAACTATTAACCTCATCTTTCGCTGTCTTCCATTATTTTTGCTCTCCACCTCAGACACTTATTAAATAACAGTTTGTGGAATTGTTTCTAGACTTATTATAGATGCCCGTCCAGCTCCACCGTCTGCCAGTTATCATTGAGTTCATGACCTGCTGCTTCCATGTTTTGTGTAGCTTTTTGTTGCTGATTTTGTTTGTGCAAAATATTCTGACAATTGTCCTCAGGAAAGTTGGTTGTGTGAAGGGAAGACACACTTTATTCAGGAATTTGAAGGGAAGGCAGACTCCATTCAGGAGGTTGTATGAAGGAGTTTGTGTGAAGGGAAGGCAGACTCCAATCAGAAGTTTATGTGAAGGGAAGACAGACTTCAACCAGGAGTTTGTGTGAAGGGAAGGCAGACTCCAATCAGAAGTTTATGTGAAGGGAAGACAGACTTCAACCAGGAGTTTGTGTGAAGGGAAGGCAGACTCCAATCAGGAGGTTGTGTGAAGGGAAGACAGACTTCAATCAGGAGTTTGTGTGAAGGGAAGGCAGACTTCATTCAGGAGGTTGTGGGAAGGGATGGCTGACTCCATTCAGGAGGTTGTGTGAAGGGAAGGCTGACTCCATTCAGGAGGCTGTGTGAAGGGAAGGCAGACTGCATTCAGGAGTTTGTGTGAAGGGACGGCAGACTCCATTCAGGAGTTTGTGTGAAGGGACGGCAGACTCCATTCAGGAGGTTGTGTGAAGGGAAGGCAGACTCCATTCGGGAGGTTTTGTGAAGGGAAGGCAGACTCCATTCAGGAGGTTGTGTGAAGGGAAGGCTGACTCAATTCAGGAGGCTGTGTGAAGGTAAGACAGACTCCATGAAGGAGGTTGTGTGAAGGGAAGGCAGATTCTATTCAGGTGGTTGTGTGAAGGGAAGGCTGACTCCATTCAGGAGGTTGTGTGAAGGGAAGGCAGACTCCATTCAGTAGGTTGTGTGAAGGGAAGGCAGACTCCATTTAGTAGGTTGTGTGAAGGGAATGCAGACTCCATTCAGGAGGTTGTGTGAAGGGAAGGCAGGCTTCACATTTCCTTTTTATTTCCTCACTAGTACACAGATCGATATAAAATCTCTTAAAATATAGGGCATTAAAATACACTTAGTTTAGTTTTCTTTTTTTCCTGTACTGCGTTATCTATGCCTTCCTCTTCCTCTAAACAAATAATTATGCTTTAAATCACAATGGACACTTTTTCCTAAATTATCAAATGTAATAATTACGATTATTGAACTTGCATATATCTTTTTTTTTTTTAGAATGAACCAAATCGAAACATTGTAAGTTGTTTACTGGAATCTATAAGTAGCACAGCTGGAAAAAATTAAACATAAATTGTGAATGATCTGACACTAGAATGTAAATAGCCGAATTGTTGGACTTAATATATGCATTACCGTCCCTCGCCTCTCTGTTAATACAAACGGGTATGGGAAAAGTTGGAACTATTTTTGGTGAGTATATTTGAAGCTCAGTTTTCTGACTTCAAGGTTCGAGAATGATCGAGGTCAAAGTGTTTGTATCACATTAATGAAACAAGGTATTGAAAAGTAACAGCTACTAGTGACATACCTGTTGCTGCAACGTTCTATTGACACATCTATGTGGTAAGACAAGATGCCAGTTAGCGGTAAGACAAGATGTCAGTTAGCGGTAAGACACGATGATAGTTAGCGGTAAGACAAGATGCCAGTTAGCGGTAAGACAAGATGTCAGTTAGCGGTAAGACACGATGATAGTTAGCGGTAAGACAAGATGTCAGTTAGCGGTAAGACACGATGATAGTTAGCGGTAAGACAAGATGTCAGTTAGCGGTAAGACACGATGATAGTTAGCGGTAAGACAAGATGCCAGTTAGCGGTAAGACAAGATGTCAGTTAGCGGTAAGACAAGATGTCAGTTAGCGGTAAGACACGATGCCAGTTAGCGGTAAGACACGATGCCAGTTAGCGGTAAGACAAGATGTCAGTTAGCGGTAAGACACGATGATAGTTAGCGGTAAGACAAGATGCCAGTTAGCGGTAAGACAAGATGCCAGTTAGCGGTAAGACACGATGCCAGTTAGCGGTAAGACAAGATGTCAGTTAGCGGTAAGACACGATGATAGTTAGCGGTAAGACAAGATGCCAGTTAGCGGTAAGACACGATGCCAGTTAGCGGTAAGACAAGATGCCAGTTAGCGGTAAGACAAGATGTCAGTTAGCGGTAAGACACGATGATAGTTAGCGGTAAGACAAGATGCCAGTTAGCGGTAAGACAAGATGCCAGTTAGCGGTAAGACATGATGATAGTTAGCGGTAAGACAAGATGCCAGTTAGCGGTAAGACACGATGATAGTTAGCGGTAAGACAAGATGCCAGTTAGCGGTAAGACATGATGATAGTTAGCGGTAAGACAAGATGCCAGTTAGCGGTAAGACAAGATGCCATTTAGCGGTAAGACATGATGATAGTTAGCGGTAAGACAAGATGCCAGTTAGCGGTAAGACATGATGATAGTTAGCGGTAAGACAAGATGCCAGTTAGCGGTAAGACAAGAGGCCAGTTAGCGGTAAGACAAGATGATAATTAGCGGTAAGACACGATGATAGTTAGCGGTAAGACACGATGATAGTAAGCGGTAAGACAAGATGATAGTTAGCGGTAAGACACGATGATAATTAGCGGTAAGACAAGATGATAGTTAGCGGTAAGACAAGATGATAGTTAGCGGTAAGACACGATGATAGTTAGCGGTAAGACACGATGATAGTTAGCGGTAAGACAAGATGATAGTTAGCGGTAAGACACGATGATAGTTAGCGGTAAGACACGATGATAGTTAGCGGTAAGACAAGATGATAGTTAGCGGTAAGACAAGATGACAGTTAGCGGTAAGACACGATGATAGTTAGCGGTAAGACAAGATGATAGTTAGCGGTAAGACACGATGATAGTTAGCGGTAAGACAAGATGATAGTTAGCGGTAAGACACGATGATAGTTAGCGGTAAGACAAGATGATAGTTAGCGGTAAGACAAGATGATAGTTAGCGGTAAGACACGATGGCAGCGGTAAGACAAGATGATAGTTAGCGGTAAGACAAGATGATAGTTAGCGGTAAGACAAGATGATAGTTAGCGGTAAGACAAGATGATAGTTAGCGGTAAGACAAGATGATAGTTAGCTGTAAGGCAGATCGTAATTAGAAAATGCATGAGATTAGCTGTACGTGGCTTATATTAATGAAATAAAATAGAGGGAGATAAAGACCAACCGTTTAATGGTCAGCTATAAACATGCAATCTTGATCATGAGACGAGAAAAAGGCAAAATCAATCAATCTATCAATCTATCAGTCTATCTATCTGTCTATCTATCTATTTATCTATCTATCTATCTATCTATCTATCTATCTATCTATCTATCTATCTATCTATCTATCTATCTATCTATCTATCTATCTATCTATCTATCTATCTATCTATCTATCTATCTATCTATCTATCTATCTATCTATCTATCTATCTATCTATCTATCTATCTATCTATCTATCTATCTATCTATCTGTCTGTCTGTCTGTCTGTCTGTCTGTCTGTCTGTCTGTCTGTCTGTCTGTCTGTCTGTCTGTCTGTCTGTCTGTCTGTCTGTCTGTCTGTCTGTCTGTCTGTCTGTCTATCTACCTACCTACCTACCTACCTATCTATCTATCTATCTATCTATCTATCTATCTATCTATCTATCTATCTATCTATCTATCTATCTATCTATCTATCTATCTATCTATCTATCTATCTGTCTGTCTGTCTGTCTGTCTGTCTGTCTGTCTGTCTGTCTATCTTTTTTACTTTCTTTCACTATAATGTCCAACATTTCTTGCAACTCATTTTCACTCTTGGCGATTAAGACTGTATCATCAGCATACCTTAGATTATTTATATTACGACCTCCAATTTTTTCAATGATCTCAATTATTCACACTTATTAAAGGCTACTAAAAATGTACTGCTCTTTATATCATGACACTTTTCCATTCAACCGACTATTCCTTGTCTACATCTGGTAGCAGTATTCTCCTTTCTTTCAAATTTAATATGATTTTAACATTATGTCGTGTCTGAGACATTATATGTACATTTCTCGAACTGTGTTGATTGATTGTCTCCTTATTTTGAGTTCATTCAACACTTCCAGGCATGTTTTCTCATCAACGCTGCTGTTGGAATCACATTTTCTAAGAACTAACGTGTAGAAGAGGTTCATTACATAACATGAAGGGAAAGCTATGCTTAAAATAAGACTACTTAACAGTTATAATCAATTAGATCAACTCAGATCGTTATTACTGGGCTATGAAAAGCCTCGTGTTTTAAAAAAGTAAAGTAAATGTAACCAATTTTTTTTTCCTGAACCATGGTCCAACCGAGAACACAAAATTAAAATAATCTTCGATGTTCCAGGAATGGTCTTAAAGAACGAACAACCCGAGACAGAAATGAGAACGCTGTCATACAACATACGCCGGGAAAAATACTCCAGAAATATGTGGACATGAGTATTCACATATGGAACCGCAACTGAAGCATGAAAGCAGGAGGCAGAGACATCTATATACCCTACATAAGTGGAAAGACAGAAACATACGCTCTTCTATCCGGAGAAAGGTATTCACATTTTAAAGCAAAGGCAATGATATTCCGCACAGTCATAGAAACTCTCAACACACAAGAGGTCCTAGATAAAAAAAAATTATCTTCCTTAGTGACTTAAGGACAGCCTTATACGCTTAGGCAGAATAAAAGGATGGAAATGGCAGGAAAAAAATCACTAACATAAAATTATGGAAATGTACCAGTCAAATGCCAGTGGATAAAGTGATACAGAGAATACGATGGCGCTTTATAGGGCACACACTGCGGAAGCCAACTGAGAGTATTACACAACAGACCCTTTTTAGAATCCCCAGGGAAAAAGACAAAGAGGAAGACCAAGAAATTCTTGGATAATAAAGATGGAAGCAGAGATGAAGATCATGGGGAAGACATGGAATGATCGTAAAAGAATGGCAAGAAACAGAACGGCTTGGAAAGTGTTTGTAGAACACTATGCTAAATACGGACCTGAAAGGTAGAAGAAGAAGAGGATACAAGCGATGTCCAGCTTGAAAGTGTACATAATCATTTAAGGAGTAAAGAAAGCCATATGTTCGCTGTCAGAAGAAATGAGAAATGGTCCTGCAGTGGATTCCAGCACAATGTGGTATCCATGGAAACAAGAAAGCAGAAGAGCTCACAAATGCAGGTGGAAGTTTACAACAGTCCAACCGACTCTAGAGCCACAAAGAAGTAACGACAATCCTGAAAAAAAGCTACGAAAAGAGAATAGCTAGGAAAAGAGAATGAAGAGAGTCATATAGATAACTATATGAGACCGAACAAAACAGGTTAAACGTATTCAGCAGACATGAGCAGACCAAGACGTTTAAACATAGGACAGGTTACTGTAGTCTCATAGCACATCTACACAGGAAAAGACTCAGCGACTATGCAACATGCGACTGCGAAACATCGAGACTCCACAGCACAGCCTACAGGACTGCATGACTCCTTGAGAACACACATCTGGCAACAGAAACAACCTGCTTGCAAGTTATGAGGAATTAATAATGACCTCTATTGCTGGTCACAATGTGCAAACACATTGCATTAGCTGATCGCTGAAGAAGCAGTAGAAGAGGAAGCTGCAGAAGAAGAGGAAGAAGAAGAAGAAGAAGAAGAGGAAGGGGAAGAAGAAGAAGAAATAATAATTTTAAAAGATTTTAAAGATGATATTCAACACTTTTCAACAATTTCTTTTTCCAAGTGTGGACATTATCTTAATGGCAATTGCTTTCTTGATTTAGATTGGATAATGTGTAAGTAGACAACTTGGTTTCACTAAGTAACGTAGCTTCAAACATAAACTGTGAATGAGATTTCTTCAGAAGGTAGATAACTCAGACGTTGAGACTGTGAAATATATAATAACGTGGCCAGCCCATCTTTCATTAGCGTGTGTGTGGAAAAACAAACAACCATCAAATCACTCTTTGATAATTCCATGATCTCATTCTCTCTCTCTCTCTCTCTCTCTCTCTCTCTCTCTCTCTCTCTCTCTCTCTGCAATCAACACTCAATCAGAGTAGGATTCCAGACTCTCTCATGAAGTCAGCTGTCTGTTTAAGATTCGATGATTTGAATACAGCGCTGCATCTTTTGTAGCAATTACAACAGTTTTTTTTTCAATTTAATGCTCTAAAAGCGTATATCTGGACCACATTATTAATCTACATTGTCTCTACATCTTTTATCTCCTTGTCATTGGTCTTCCTCTCCTTTTCATTTCCACAGGATTCTTGTGTACGCTAGTGCTTGTGATTGTTTATACATGTTTTCTAAGTTTATGACCCATTTAGTTCCACTGTTTGATTGTTATTGCTGTGTTAATATCTTGTTATCGCTGTGTTCATATCTTGTTATCTCTGTGTTAATATCTTGTTATCGCTGTTTTCATATCTTGGTATCGCTTTGTTCATATCTTGTTATCTCTGTGTTCATATCTTGTTATCGCTGTGTCCATATCTTGTTATTGCTGTGTTCATATCTTGTTTTCGCTGTGTTCATATCTTGTTATCGCTGTGTTCATATCTTGTTATCGCTGTGTTCATATCTTGTTATTGCTGTGTTCATATCTTGTTTTCGCTTTGTTCGTAGATTGTTTTCGCTTTGTTCATAACTTATTATCGCTGCGTTCAAATCTTGTTTGTTGAATGCATCATTTGTATAGCTTTAGTTGGCAGTTTTGTTTGCTCGAAATAGTTTAAGGTTTTTTCCTGAAAGATTATATCAATTAATGACAGTTTTCACATTACTTTCCTTACCAGTATTGATGTCTATACAAAGTACTGTTAAAACTCTCTTTCTTATATCCTTAGTTTAGATTTTTGTTGTTATGGGTTCTCCTGGTCCACATTTTATTCTAGAATATCCAACCTGAAAGGATTCTAGTTTCTTGTCGAGTCTATAAAACATTTAAATGAACTTTTATTGTACAACTGAATGTACCTATCATTTACTTTGATTTCAACATCATGTGCCATAGCGGTTGGCGTAGGCAATCATGTCATTCTACAACCTTCTATCTACACTGCATCGTATCAGTTCTGTTGTTGACTGTTTTTTATGGCATGACATCAAGCTATTCATTATTTTCTATCTTTGCTGTCCTCGATCTCGATTTCCTTTTATTTTGCCAGTTGTAACCAAGTATTCCAACTTCCTCTTCTCATGATGTGCCCGAAAAATGTTGATTGTTTCTTTCTGATATTTTTAGGGGCTCCCTTTTTGTGTTTGCCTCTTTGAGAATTTCCTCATTGGTCTTTTTAACTGTCCAGGGAACTGTCAAAATTCTTCTGAGAAATCTCATCTCTGTGGCCTCCAATCATCTTTTCATTTGTTTGTCTACCGTCAATGATTCACTTCCATAGGTCCGAATTTGTTCTATATAACACCGATAAACTATCTTTCTCACTTCTATTGACATCGATTTGTTGCACACGATATTTTTAATTTTTTTTGAAATGCTATTGTGGCCTCAGCTATTATGCTTTTCATTTCTGTGTTGCATCTTCCATCTGATGTTATTATTGTGCCCAAGTATTTGATGCTTTGCACTTGTTTCAGATTTTTCCTGCTTTTGTTTGTTTGCTGCCTGATGGTGATGATTGTTTCTTTGATATGTCAATTAATTCTGTGTTCTTACTATTCAGACAAAGGCCTTTCTTTTATTTAGGTTGTTTGATAACATCATGCATTGATTTCTTCGTTTCATTTTCTATCTAAATCAACATGTTGAAGGCATGTCTACCAAAGCCTGAATGAAGCACACCCCCAGAAGCGATATTAGAACCTATACATTTATGGCTAGATTATTCTTAAAAAATATACCAACTATGATATGAAACGTTTCAATTAAGATTATGATTTCTTTTGTGCCGTTTTTCAAATAAACAAACTGGTAACGGTATTCTCTTTTTTTTCATTTGTATATGATTGTAAAACTATGCCGTGTCTGAGATATTACATTTACATTTCTAGACCTGTGTTGAAGGATTGTCTCCTTATTTTGAGTTCATTTAACATCTCCATACATGTTTTCTCCCCAACGCTGATGTTGGATTCACATTTTCTAAGAATCAGCGTATATGAGGTTAATAACAGATCATGAAGGAAGAACGATGGGCACAGCCAGAAACGAGAAACTTAGTGGGCGTGTAAGAAGACTAATCAACCAACACAGAACTGGAGTCGTCAGTCGCTGGACACTTCGAGACTTGCTGAGGAGGGGATCTGAGCACATATGTACATGTTCGGAATGCAATGATGATGACCCGCTAATAACTCAATAACTCAATAACAAAAGTTTTAACATGTTTTTAACAAGATATTCAGCATTTTTCAAAAATGAATTTTTCCAATTTTGAAAATTATCTTAATGGAAATGTTTTTTTTTTTGTTTCAGATTGGAGTCGTAAGTAGACAACTTTGTTTCCCTAAGGAACTTAGCACCAAACATAAACTGTGAATGAGAATTCTTCTGAATGTAGATAAATGAGACGTTGATTATGAAATATTTATTACCGTGCCCATCCCATCTTTCATTAGAGTGTGTGTGTGTGTGTGTGTCTGTGTGTGTGTCTCTGTATGTGTATGTGTGCATGTGTGTGTGTGTGTGTGTGTGTAGAAACAAACAACTACCAAAGCAATCTTTGATCAATCGATGATTTGAATTCAAGGCTCGAGAAATACAGAGGAACAAGGCGGCGGAATCACATAAATACAGCCGAGCAGCAGAGAAGCAACGTACTTGTTTTAGAGCATTAAACAGTAGCTTCTGGAAACGTTTATAGTGACACAACTACACAAAAGTTTACAAGACATGTTTCTGTAGTAGAAGACTACGAGGGGAGGTAAGACAATTTGACAAATAGTGGTAAGACAATTAACTGTGTCATACATGGAAGCTTTCTGATGATCACAGACAGCGAAATCTGAAAGAACGGAAAATAGTACAAGGATGTCCTGTCGAAATGTGTGCTAGCAGAGCACCAAGGAAAAAGGGAAGAAGACAAGGAGTAAAGACCAGGAGAACGGTTCTAAATGAATGTTTGCTAGAAACGGATGGTTTGAACCGAAAAGTGTAAACTATAGTGCAGTCATGTAAACGTAATATAATGAGACGAGAATACATGCAAATGTTTACTAAGAACTCAGAGCATTTCTATAACTCGTTGATGTTGTTGAACTGATAGACTATTGATGGGTAATAGCACATGACCGCCGTCATAGACTATGAAAGGTAATAACAGACAGGAATGTCACTGTTCCATCACCTAAATAAAGTTGTAACAAGCCACACTCTCTCCCATCAACATCATCATTTGCTATTCTCCCTTCGAGTTTCGATTCCCCTGTAACAGAACTAACCTTCCCTTAGTCTCATGTAACAATCATCAGCTGTATATTTTTATCCTCATGTCAATGATATCAACCACTTTACTCATTACCATCTCCTTCTTCCTTGGTCTCAGACAGACAAAACCATAACTGACCGAAACGCCGCGTCGTTCGAAACAATCAAACAGTTTTCCACTTTAATGCTCTGAAAGCGTATATCTGGACCACATTATTAATCTTCATTGTCTCTTTCTTTCGTTGTCGTTGGTTTGCCTCCCTTTTTCATTTCCACAGGATTCTTGTGTACGCCAGTTATTGTGATTGTTTATAAATGTTGTCTAAGTATGTGACCCATTTAGTTCCACTATTTGACTGTTATCGCTGTGTTCATATCTTGTTATCGCTGTGTTCATATCTTGTTATCGCTGTGTTCATATCTTGTTATCGCTGTGTTCATATCTTGTTATCGCTGTTTTCCTATCCAGTAATCTATGTGTTCATATTTTGTTATCACTATGTTCATATCTTGTTATCGCTGTGTTCATATCTTGTTATTGCTGTTTTCATATCTTGTTATCACTGTGTTCATATCCAGTAATCTATGTGTTCATATCTTGTTATCGCTGTGTTCACATCCAGTAATCTATGTGTTCATATCTTGTTATCACTGTGTTCATATCATGTAATCTATGTGTTCATATCTTGTTATCGCTGTGTTCATATCCTGTAATCTATGTGCTCATATCTTGTTATCATTGTGTACTGATCTTGTTATCGCTGTGTTCATATCATGTAATCTATGTGTTCATATCTTGTTATCGCTGTATTCATATCCTGTAATCTATGTGCTCATATCTTGTTATCATTGTGTTCATATCTTGTTATCGCTGTGTTCATATCATGTAATCTATGTGTTCATATCTTGTTATCATTGTGTTCATATCCAGTAATCGATGTTTTCATATCTTGCTTGTTGAATGCATATCTTGTATAGATTTAGTCGGCAGATTTGTTTGTTCAAAATCGTTTAAGATTGTTATCCTGACAGATTATGTGAAATAATGACAGTTTCAACATTACTTTCCTTACCAGTATTCACGTCTATCAAAAGTGCTGATAAAACTCTCTTTCTTACATCCTTAGTTTAGTTGTTGCTTCAATGGGTTCTTCTGGTCCATTTTTTTTTAATTCTTGAATTTGCAACCTGAATGAAATTTAGTTTTCTGTCGAGTCTATAAAATATTTAATTAAATTTGTCGAATTTAATGTACTTGTCTTTTTCTCGATTAACGTTGCTTGAAAACATCATGCATTGATTTCTTCTTTTCCTGTCTTATATAAATCAACATTTTGAAGGCATGTCTACAACAAACCGAATGAACTGCACCACCAGAAGCAGAATTAAAACCATTACATTTATGGCCAGATTTGGTCACAAATATGCCACCTATGATATGAAACGTTTAAATTAAGGTTATGATTTCTTTTGTGTCGTTTTTTTTCAAATAAACAAATTACCGTCATTGAGATTGTATGTGCTATTTTTTTAGATGCACCTATTTGGAGTCAGAGTAAGTTGTTAACTAGACTTCATAAATATCTTATCTAAATGAAATACCGACACGACGTGAATAAGGTTGTATATGAGTTGGCATTTGATGCGGAAACAACGATTATAAAATTTGAAAAGTGGTGGTATGATAGTGTGACGAGTGGTGGTATGATAGTGTGACGAGTGGTGGTATGATAGTGTGACGAGTGGTGGTATGATAGTGTGACGAGTGGCGGTATGATAGTGTGACGAGTGGCGGTATGATAGTGTGACGAGTGGTGGTAACATATTCTGGCAAGTGGTGGTAAGATAGTGTGATAGTTAATTGTAAGATATAGTAACAAGTGGTGGTAAGATAGTGTGATAGGTAATTGTAAGATATAGTAACAAGTGGTGGTAAGATAGTGTGATAGATAATTGTAAGATATAGTAACAAGTGGTGGTAAGATAGTGTGATAGGTAATTGTAAGATATAGTAACAAGTGGTGGTAAGATAGTGTGATAGGTAATTGTAAGATATAGTAACAAGTGGTGGTTAGATAGTGTGATAGATAATTGTAAGATATAGTAACAAGTGGTGATAAGATAGTGTGATAGGTAATTGTAAGATATAGTAACAAGTGGTGGTAAGATAGTGTGATAGGTAATTGTAAGATATAGTAACAAGTGGTGGTAAGATAGTGTGATAGGTAATTGTAAGATATAGTAACAAGTGGTGGTAAGATGTGTTATGTGATGGTACGATGTGACAAGTGGCTGTAAGCCACGATCACAGTTACCAGCAGACAAGATAACGTCTAGCAACATGCATACGATGGTGAAGATTGGTTAAACTCCTAATGACAGGGGATTAAATGTTGAAGGAAGAAAGAAAAAGCGTGGGAAGATGTTTAGTCTAATTTTTTGCCAAAAACACATCCTTTGTAACGTCCCTTTGTATTTACTTCGGTCGTTCTCCAATCTATCCATAGTAGGCCATTGTGTTAGGTTTAGTGTTTAGAATATCTAACAAAACCTTATGGAAAAATACAATTAAATGGACAAACACTGGAAAAAGTTGATACATTCAAGGAAAGTGCGGTCAATCAGGGGACATCACTCAGTTATTAGAAATAGAGTTTCGATGCTAAACTAGTAAATTACGTGACTTGACAATAGACTTGACTTGACAATATGTATACACGAAAAGAGAATTCACTGAGAGACTAAAGTCTACACACGGTAAAGAACAATCGGCAACTAAAATTAGAAAGGAGTAGGACAAACAGACACAGGTAAACATTGCTAGAAACCCACTCTAATGGATCACTGGCCCTGCAAGGAACTTCCTGCGCGTGAGTCAGTTCTCTACTCGGACACATTCAGTATTTCGTGAAGATCGGAGAACATGAGTTCGGAATGAAGTGATGATGAACTTAACATAAAAGAATAACAATTAACATAACAGCTAACGCATATCCTTAGTTTCTTTCCTCTCCTGTGCTGGTACTCCTGGCAAATCTCTGAAACATGAACACTATTTTTTTTTTCATTTTAGGATAATCTTTCACTGTGTTGTTTATAAAAACATTTGATTTTTCCGACTACAGCTGCATTTAATGGACATTTCTTTCTAACCTAATTATTTATGTTCATATCAAGACAGCTAATGTTTCATTTCTAAGGGATTCTATCAAAACATTTCTAGCAGACATGGTAAAGCTATGTCCACCCTTAAGTTCTGATCAAAGTTGCCCCCCTTGTGTCATGGACAGCCACGAATCTTAGTAAATAGAGCAACATAGAAAGAAGAAGGGGATATAAGAAATCCAATGCTCGAGGTGAAGACGTGGAAGAATAGGAAATAGACAACAACCTATTCCTCATAAACTCTAGAGAGAACCCCCCCCACCCCCCACCCCAACTTTCTACTCAAGAAGATGGGAAACAACGTCAACTCCCTACCTAGCATTCGCAACAGGAGACAGATCCAACAAAATAGCCAGAATATTACTGAACCAACTTGGCGACAGTGACCACAGACCAGTCAAACTTTCAGTGAATCTTGCTCACAAACAGGAGACATATCCAACAAAATAGCCAGAATATTACTGAACCAACTTGGCGACAGTGACCACAGACCAGTCAAACTTTCAGTGGATCTTGCTCACAAACAGGAGACATATCCAACAAAATAGCCAGAATAGTACTGAACCAACTTGGTGACAGTGACCACAGACCAGTCAAACTTTCAGTGGATCTTGCTCACAAACAGGAGACAGATCCAACAAAATAGCCAGAATATTACTGAACCAACTTGGTGACAGTGACCATAGACCAGTCAAACTTTCAGTGGATCTTGCTCACAAACAGGAGACAGATCCAACAAAATAGCCAGAATATTACTGGACCAACTTGGTGACAGTGACCACAGACCAGTCAAACTTTCAGTGAATCTTGCTCACAAACAGGAGACATATCCAACAAAATAGCCAGAATATTACTGAACCAACTTGGTGACAGTGACCACAGACCAGTCAAACTTTCAGTGAATCTTGCTCACAAACAGGAGACAGATCCAACAAAATAGCCAGAATATTACTGAACCAACTTGGTGACAGTGACCACAGACCAGTCAAACTTTCAGTGAATCTTGCTCACAAACAGGAGACATATCCAACAAAATAGCCAGAATATTACTGAACCAACTTGGTGACAGTGACCATAGACCAGTCAAACTTTCAGTGAATCTTGCTCACAAACAGGAGACAGATCCAACAAAATAGCCAGAATATTACTGAACCAACTTGGTGACAGTGACCACAGACCAGTCAAACTTTCAGTGAATCTTGCTCACAAACAGGAGACATATCCAACAAAATAGCCAGAATAGTACTGAACCAACTTGGTGACAGTGACTACAGACCAGTCAAACTTTCAGTGAATCTTGTTCACAAACAGGAGACATAGCCAACAAAATAGCCAGAATAGTACTGAACCAACTTGGTGACAGTGACCACAGACCAGTCAAACTTTCAGTGGATCTTGCTCACAAACAGGAGACAGATCCAACAAAATAGCCAGAATATTACTGAACCAACTTGGTGACAGTGACAATAGACCAGTCAAACTTTCAGTGGATCTTGCTCACAAACAGGAGACAGATCCAACAAAATAGCCAGAATATTACTGAACCAACTTGGTGACAGTGACCACAGACCAGTCAAACTTTCAGTGAATCTTGCTCACAAACAGGAGACATATCCAACAAAATAGCCAGAATATTACTGAACCAACTTGGTGACAGTGACCACAGACCAGTCAAACTTTCAGTGGATCTTGCTCACAAACAGGAGACATATCCAACAAAATAGCCAGAATAGTACTGAACCAACTTGGTGACAGTGACCACAGACTAGTCAAACTTTCAGTGGATCTTGCTCACAAACAGGAGACATATCCAACAAAATAGCCAGAATAGTACTGAACCAACTTGGTGACAGTGACCATAGACCAGTCAAACTTTCAGTGGATCTTGCTCACAAACAGGAGACATATCCAACAAAATAGCCAGAATAGTACTGAACCAACTTGGTGACAGTGACCATAGACCAGTCACACTTTCAGTGGATCTTGCTCACAAACAGGAGACATATCCAACAAAATAGCCAGAATAGTACTGAACCAACTTGGCGACAGTGACCACAGACTAGTCAAACATTCAGTGGATCTTGCTCACAAACAGGAGACATATCCAACAAAATAGCCAGAATAGTACTGAACCAACTTGGCGACAGTGACCACAGACCAGTCAAACTTTCAGTGGATCTTGCTCACAAACAGGAGACATATCCAACAAAATAGCCAGAATAGTACTGAACCAACTTGGTGACAGTGACCATAGACCAGTCAAACTTTCAGTGGATCTTGCTCACAAACAGGAGACATATCCAACAAAATAGCCAGAATAGTACTGAACCAACTTGGTGACAGTGACCACAGACCAGTCAAACTTTCAGTGAATCTTGCTCACAAACAGGAGACATATCCAACAAAATAGCCAGAATAGTACTGAACCAACTTGGCGACAGTGACCACAGACCAGTCAAACTTTCGGTGGATCTTGCTCACAAACAGGAGACATATCCAACAAAATAGCCAGAATAGTACTGAACCAACTTGGTGACAGTGACCATAGACCAGTCAAACTTTCAGTGGATCTTGCTCACAAACAGGAGACATATCCAACAAAATAGCCAGAATAGTACTGAACCAACTTGGTGACAGTGACCACAGACCAGTCAAACTTTCAGTGAATCTTGCTCACAAACAGGAGACATATCCAACAAAATAGCCAGAATAGTACTGAACCAACTTGGTGACAGTGACCACGGACCAGTCAAACTTTCAGTGAATCTTGCTCACAAACAGGAGACATATCCAACAATATTGCCAGAATAGTACTGAACCAACTTGGTGACAGTGACCACAGACCAGTCAAACTTTCAGTGGATCTTGCTCACAAACAGGAGACATATCCAACAAAATAGCCAGAATAGTACTGAACCAACTTGGTGACAGTGACCACAGACTAGTCAAACTTTCAGTGGATCTTGCTCACAAACAGGAGACAGATCCAACAAAATAGCCAGAATAGTACTGAACCAACTTGGTGACAGTGACCATAGACCAGTCACACTTTCAGTGGATCTTGCTCACAAACAGGAGACATATCCAACAAAATAGCCAGAATAGTACTGAACCAACTTGGTGACAGTGACCATAGACCAGTCACACTTTCAGTGGATCTTGCTCACAAACAGGAGACATATCCAACAAAATAGCCAGAATAGTACTGAACCAACTTGGCGACAGTGACCACAGACTAGTCAAACTTTCAGTGGATCTTGCTCACAAACAGGAGACATATCCAACAAAATAGCCAGAATAGTACTGAACCAACTTGGCGACAGTGACCACAGACCAGTCAAACTTTCAGTGGATCTTGCTCACAAACAGGAGACATATCCAACAAAATAGCCAGAATAGTACTGAACCAACTTGGTGACAGTGACCATAGACCAGTCAAACTTTCAGTGGATCTTGCTCACAAACAGGAGACATATCCAACAAAATAGCCAGAATAGTACTGAACCAACTTGGTGACAGTGACCATACACCAGTCAAACTTTCAGTGAATCTTGCTCACAAACAGGAGACATATCCAACAAAATAGCCAGAATAGTACTGAACCAACTTGGCGACAGTGACCACAGACCAGTCAAACTTTCGGTGGATCTTGCTCACAAACAGGAGACATATCCAACAAAATAGCCAGAATAGTACTGAACCAACTTGGTGACAGTGACCATAGACCAGTCAAACTTTCAGTGGATCTTGCTCACAAACAGGAGACATATCCAACAAAATAGCCAGAATAGTACTGAACCAACTTGGTGACAGTGACCACAGACCAGTCAAACTTTCAGTGAATCTTGCTCACAAACAGGAGACATATCCAACAAAATAGCCAGAATAGTACTGAACCAACTTGGCGACAGTGACCACAGACCAGTCAAACTTTCAGTGGATCTTGCTCACAAACAGGAGACATATCCAACAAAATAGCCAGAATAGTACTGAACCAACTTGGTGACAGTGACCATAGACCAGTCAAACTTTCAGTGGATCTTGCTCACAAACAGGAGACATATCCAACAAAATAGCCAGAATAGTACTGAACCAACTTGGTGACAGTGACCACAGACCAGTCAAACTTTCAGTGAATCTTGCTCACAAACAGGAGACATATCCAACAAAATAGCCAGAATAGTACTGAACCAACTTGGTGACAGTGACCACAGACCAGTCAAACTTTCAGTGGATCTTGCTCACAAACAGGAGACATATCCAACAAAATAGCCAGAATAGTACTGAACCAACTTGGTGACAGTGACCATAGACCAGTCAAACTTTCAGTGGATCTTGCTCACAAACAGGAGACATATCCAACAAAATAGCCAGAATAGTACTGAACCAACTTGGTGACAGTGACCACAGACCAGTCAAACTTTCAGTGAATCTTGCTCACAAACAGGAGACATATCCAACAAAATAGCCAGAATAGTACTGAACCAACTTGGCAACAGTGACCACAGACCAGTCAAACTTTCAGTGGATCTTGCTCACAAACAGGAGACATGTCCAACAAAATAGCCAGAATAGTACTGAACCAACTTGGTGACAGTGACCATAGACCAGTCAAACTTTCAGTGGATCTTGCTCAAAAACAGGAGACATATCCAACAAAATAGCCAGAATAGTACTGAACCAACTTGGTGACAGTGACCACAGACCAGTCAAACTTTCAGTGAATCTTGCTCACAAACAGGAGACATATCCAACAAAATAGCCAGAATAGTACTGAACCAACTTGGTGACAGTGACCACGGACCAGTCAAACTTTCAGTGAATCTTGCTCACAAACAGGAGACATATCCAACAAAATAGCCAGAATAGTACTGAACCAACTTGGTGACAGTGACCACAGACCAGTCAAACTTTCAGTGGATCTTGCTCACAAACAGGAGACATATCCAACAAAATAGCCAGAATAGTACTGAACCAACTTGGTGACAGTGACCACAGACTAGTCAAACTTTCAGTGGATCTTGCTCACAAACAGGAGACATATCCAACAAAATAGCCAGAATAGTACTGAACCAACTTGGTGACAGTGACCATAGACCAGTCACACTTTCAGTGGATCTTGCTCACAAACAGGAGACATATCCAACAAAATAGCCAGAATAGTACTGAACCAACTTGGTGACAGTGACCATAGACCAGTCACACTTTCAGTGGATCTTGCTCACAAACAGGAGACATATCCAACAAAATAGCCAGAATAGTACTGAACCAACTTGGCGACAGTGACCACAGACTAGTCAAACTTTCAGTGGATCTTGCTCACAAACAGGAGACATATCCAACAAAATAGCCAGAATAGTACTGAACCAACTTGGCGACAGTGACCACAGACCAGTCAAACTTTCAGTGGATCTTGCTCACAAACAGGAGACATATCCAACAAAATAGCCAGAATAGTACTGAACCAACTTGGTGACAGTAACCATAGACCAGTCAAACTTTCAGTGGATCTTGCTCACAAACAGGAGACATATCCAACAAAATAGCCAGAATAGTACTGAACCAACTTGGTGACAGTGACCACAGACCAGTCAAACTTTCAGTGAATCTTGCTCACAAACAGGAGACATATCCAACAAAATAGCCAGAATAGTACTGAACCAACTTGGCGACAGTGACCACAGACCAGTCAAACTTTCAGTGGATCTTGCTCACAAACAGGAGACATATCCAACAAAATAGCCAGAATAGTACTGAACCAACTTGGTGACAGTGACCATAGACCAGTCAAACTTTCAGTGGATCTTGCTCACAAACAGGAGACATATCCAACAAAATAGCCAGAATAGTACTGAACCAACTTGGTGACAGTAACCATAGACCAGTCACACTTTCAGTGGATCTTGCTCACAAACAGGAGACATATCCAACAAAATAGCCAGAATAGTACTGAACCAACTTGGTGACAGTGACCATAGACCAGTCACACTTTCAGTGGATCTTGCTCACAAACAGGAGACATATCCAACAAAATAGCCAGAATAGTACTGAACCAACTTGGCGACAGTGACCACAGACTAGTCAAACTTTCAGTGGATCTTGCTCACAAACAGGAGACATATGCAACAAAATAGCCAGAATAGTACTGAACCAACTTGGCGACAGTGACCACAGACCAGTCAAACTTTCGGTGGATCTTGCTCACAAACAGGAGACATATCCAACAAAATAGCCAGAATAGTACTGAACCAACTTGGTGACAGTGACCATAGACCAGTCAAACTTTCAGTGGATCTTGCTCACAAACAGGAGACATATCCAACAAAATAGCCAGAATAGTACTGAACCAACTTGGCGACAGTGACCACAGACTAGTCAAACTTTCAGTGGATCTTGCTCACAAACAGGAGACATATCCAACAAAATAGCCAGAATAGTACTGAACCAACTTGGCGACAGTGACCACAGACCAGTCAAACTTTCAGTGGATCTTGCTCACAAACAGGAGACATATCCAACAAAATAGCCAGAATAGTACTGAACCAACTTGGTGACAGTGACCATAGACCAGTCAAACTTTCAGTGGATCTTGCTCACAAACAGGAGACATATCCAACAAAATAGCCAGAATAGTACTGAACCAACTTGGTGACAGTGACCACAGACCAGTCAAACTTTCAGTGAATCTTGCTCACAAACAGGAGACATATCCAACAAAATAGCCAGAATAGTACTGAACCAACTTGGCGACAGTGACCACAGACCAGTCAAACTTTCGGTGGATCTTGCTCACAAACAGGAGACATATCCAACAAAATAGCCAGAATAGTACTGAACCAACTTGGTGACAGTGACCATAGACCAGTCAAACTTTCAGTGGATCTTGCTCACAAACAGGAGACATATCCAACAAAATAGCCAGAATAGTACTGAACCAACTTGGTGACAGTGACCACAGACCAGTCAAACTTTCAGTGAATCTTGCTCACAAACAGGAGACATATCCAACAAAATAGCCAGAATAGTACTGAACCAACTTGGCGACAGTGACCACAGACCAGTCAAACTTTCAGTGATCTTGCTCACAAACAGGAGACATATCCAACAAAATAGCCAGAATAGTACTGAACCAACTTGGTGACAGTGACCACAGACCAGTCAAACTTTCAGTGGATCTTGCTCACAAACAGGAGACATATCCAACAAAATAGCCAGAATAGTACTGAACCAACTTGGTGACAGTGACCACAGACCAGTCAAACTTTCAGTGGATCTTGCTCACAAACAGGAGACATATCCAACAAAATAGCCAGAATAGTACTGAACCAACTTGGCGACAGTGACCACAGACCAGTCAAACTTTCAGTGGATCTTGCTCACAAACAGGAGACATATCCAACAAAATAGCCAGAATAGTACTGAACCAACTTGGTGACAGTGACCATAGACCAGTCAAACTTTCAGTGGATCTTGCTCACAAACAGGAGACATATCCAACAAAATAGCCAGAATAGTACTGAACCAACTTGGTGACAGTGACCACAGACCAGTCAAACTTTCAGTGGATCTTGCTCACAAACAGGAGACATATCCAACAAAATAGCCAGAATAGTACTGAACCAACTTGGCGACAGTGACCACAGACCAGTCAAACTTTCAGTGGATCTTGCTCACAAACAGGAGACATGTCCAACAAAATAGCCAGAATAGTACTGAACCAACTTGGTGACAGTGACCATAGACCAGTCAAACTTTCAGTGGATCTTGCTCAAAAACAGGAGACATATCCAACAAAATAGCCAGAATAGTACTGAACCAACTTGGTGACAGTGACCACAGACCAGTCAAACTTTCAGTGAATCTTGCTCACAAACAGGAGACATATCCAACAAAATAGCCAGAATAGTACTGAACCAACTTGGTGACAGTGACCACGGACCAGTCAAACTTTCAGTGAATCTTGCTCACAAACAGGAGACATATCCAACAAAATAGCCAGAATAGTACTGAACCAACTTGGTGACAGTGACCACAGACCAGTCAAACTTTCAGTGGATCTTGCTCACAAACAGGAGACATATCCAACAAAATAGCCAGAATAGTACTGAACCAACTTGGTGACAGTGACCACAGACTAGTCAAACTTTCAGTGGATCTTGCTCACAAACAGGAGACATATCCAACAAAATAGCCAGAATAGTACTGAACCAACTTGGTGACAGTGACCATAGACCAGTCACACTTTCAGTGGATCTTGCTCACAAACAGGAGACATATCCAACAAAATAGCCAGAATAGTACTGAACCAACTTGGTGACAGTGACCATAGACCAGTCAAACTTTCAGTGGATCTTGCTCACAAACAGGAGACATATCCAACAAAATAGCCAGAATAGTACTGAACCAACTTGGCGACAGTGACCACAGACTAGTCAAACTTTCAGTGGATCTTGCTCACAAACAGGAGACATATCCAACAAAATAGCCAGAATAGTACTGAACCAACTTGGCGACAGTGACCACAGACCAGTCAAACTTTCAGTGGATCTTGCTCACAAACAGGAGACATATCCAACAAAATAGCCAGAATAGTACTGAACCAACTTGGTGACAGTAACCATAGACCAGTCAAACTTTCAGTGGATCTTGCTCACAAACAGGAGACATATCCAACAAAATAGCCAGAATAGTACTGAACCAACTTGGTGACAGTGACCACAGACCAGTCAAACTTTCAGTGAATCTTGCTCACAAACAGGAGACATATCCAACAAAATAGCCAGAATAGTACTGAACCAACTTGGCGACAGTGACCACAGACCAGTCAAACTTTCAGTGGATCTTGCTCACAAACAGGAGACATATCCAACAAAATAGCCAGAATAGTACTGAACCAACTTGGTGACAGTGACCATAGACCAGTCAAACTTTCAGTGGATCTTGCTCACAAACAGGAGACATATCCAACAAAATAGCCAGAATAGTACTGAACCAACTTGGTGACAGTGACCACAGACCAGTCAAACGTTCAGTGAATCTTGCTCACAAACAGGAGACATATCCAACAAAATAGCCAGAATAGTACTGAACCAACTTGGCGACAGTGACCACAGACCAGTCAAACTTTCAGTGGATCTTGCTCACAAACAGGAGACATATCCAACAAAATAGCCAGAATAGTACTGAACCAACTTGGTGACAGTAACCATAGACCAGTCACACTTTCAGTGGATCTTGCTCACAAACAGGAGACATATCCAACAAAATAGCCAGAATAGTACTGAACCAACTTGGTGACAGTGACCATAGACCAGTCACACTTTCAGTGGATCTTGCTCACAAACAGGAGACATATCCAACAAAATAGCCAGAATAGTACTGAACCAACTTGGCGACAGTGACCACAGACTAGTCAAACTTTCAGTGGATCTTGCTCACAAACAGGAGACATATGCAACAAAATAGCCAGAATAGTACTGAACCAACTTGGCGACAGTGACCACAGACCAGTCAAACTTTCGGTGGATCTTGCTCACAAACAGGAGACATATCCAACAAAATAGCCAGAATAGTACTGAACCAACTTGGTGACAGTGACCATAGACCAGTCAAACTTTCAGTGGATCTTGCTCACAAACAGGAGACATATCCAACAAAATAGCCAGAATAGTACTGAACCAACTTGGTGACAGTGACCACAGACCAGTCAAACTTTCAGTGAATCTTGCTCACAAACAGGAGACATATCCAACAAAATAGCCAGAATAGTACTGAACCAACTTGGTGACAGTGACCACGGACCAGTCAAACTTTCAGTGAATCTTGCTCACAAACAGGAGACATATCCAACAATATAGCCAGAATAGTACTGAACCAACTTGGTGACAGTGACCACAGACCAGTCAAACTTTCAGTGGATCTTGCTCACAAACAGGAGACATATCCAACAAAATAGCCAGAATAGTACTGAACCAACTTGGTGACAGTGACCACAGACTAGTCAAACTTTCAGTGGATCTTGCTCACAAACAGGAGACATATCCAACAAAATAGCCAGAATAGTACTGAACCAACTTGGTGACAGTGACCATAGACCAGTCACACTTTCAGTGGATCTTGCTCACAAACAGGAGACATATTCAACAAAAAAGCCAGAATAGTACTGAACCAACTTGGTGACAGTGACCATAGACCAGTCACACTTTCAGTGGATCTTGCTCACAAACAGGAGACATATCCAACAAAATAGCCAGAATAGTACTGAACCAACTTGGCGACAGTGACCACAGACCAGTCAAACTTTCAGTGGATCTTGCTCACAAACAGGAGACATATCCAACAAAATAGCCAGAATAGTACTGAACCAACTTGGCGACAGTGACCACAGACCAGTCAAACTTTCAGTGGATCTTGCTCACAAACAGGAGACATATCCAACAAAATAGCCAGAATAGTACTGAACCAACTTGGTGACAGTGACCATAGACCAGTCAAACTTTCAGTGGATCTTGCTCACAAACAGGAGACATATCCAACAAAATAGCCAGAATAGTACTGAACCAACTTGGCGACAGTGACCACAGACCAGTCAAACTTTCAGTGGATCTTGCTCACAAACAGGAGACATATCCAACAAAATAGCCAGAATAGTACTGAACCAACTTGGCGACAGTGACCACAGACTAGTCAAACTTTCAGTGAATCTTGCTCACAAACAGGAGACATAGCCAACAAAATAGCCAGAATAGTACTGAACCAACTTGGTGACAGTAACCATAGACCAGTCACACTTTCAGTGGATCTTGCTCACAAACAGGAGACATATCCAACAAAATAGCCAGAATAGTACTGAACCAACTTGGTGACAGTGACCATAGACCAGTCACACTTTCAGTGGATCTTGCTCACAAACAGGAGACATATCCAACAAAATAGCCAGAATAGTACTGAACCAACTTGGCGACAGTGACCACAGACTAGTCAAACTTTCAGTGGATCTTGCTCACAAACAGGAGACATATGCAACAAAATAGCCAGAATAGTACTGAACCAACTTGGCGACAGTGACCACAGACCAGTCAAACTTTCGGTGGATCTTGCTCACAAACAGGAGACATATCCAACAAAATAGCCAGAATAGTACTGAACCAACTTGGTGACAGTGACCATAGACCAGTCAAACTTTCAGTGGATCTTGCTCACAAACAGGAGACATATCCAACAAAATAGCCAGAATAGTACTGAACCAACTTGGTGACAGTGACCACAGACCAGTCAAACTTTCAGTGAATCTTGCTCACAAACAGGAGACATATCCAACAAAATAGCCAGAATAGTACTGAACCAACTTGGTGACAGTGACCACGGACCAGTCAAACTTTCAGTGAATCTTGCTCACAAACAGGAGACATATCCAACAATATAGCCAGAATAGTACTGAACCAACTTGGTGACAGTGACCACAGACCAGTCAAACTTTCAGTGGATCTTGCTCACAAACAGGAGACATATCCAACAAAATAGCCAGAATAGTACTGAACCAACTTGGTGACAGTGACCACAGACTAGTCAAACTTTCAGTGGATCTTGCTCACAAACAGGAGACATATCCAACAAAATAGCCAGAATAGTACTGAACCAACTTGGTGACAGTGACCATAGACCAGTCACACTTTCAGTGGATCTTGCTCACAAACAGGAGACATATTCAACAAAAAAGCCAGAATAGTACTGAACCAACTTGGTGACAGTGACCATAGACCAGTCACACTTTCAGTGGATCTTGCTCACAAACAGGAGACATATCCAACAAAATAGCCAGAATAGTACTGAACCAACTTGGCGACAGTGACCACAGACCAGTCAAACTTTCAGTGGATCTTGCTCACAAACAGGAGACATATCCAACAAAATAGCCAGAATAGTACTGAACCAACTTGGCGACAGTGACCACAGACCAGTCAAACTTTCAGTGGATCTTGCTCACAAACAGGAGACATATCCAACAAAATAGCCAGAATAGTACTGAACCAACTTGGTGACAGTGACCATAGACCAGTCAAACTTTCAGTGGATCTTGCTCACAAACAGGAGACATATCCAACAAAATAGCCAGAATAGTACTGAACCAACTTGGCGACAGTGACCACAGACCAGTCAAACTTTCAGTGGATCTTGCTCACAAACAGGAGACATATCCAACAAAATAGCCAGAATAGTACTGAACCAACTTGGCGACAGTGACCACAGACTAGTCAAACTTTCAGTGAATCTTGCTCACAAACAGGAGACATAGCCAACAAAATAGCCAGAATAGTACTGAACCAACTTGGCGACAGTGACCACGGACCAGTCAAACTTTCAGTGGATCTTGCTCACAAACAGGAGACATAGCCAACAAAATAGCCAGAATAGTACTGAACCAACTTGGCGACAGTGACCACGGACCAGTCAAACTTTCAGTGGATCTTGCTCACAAACAGGAGACATATCCAACAAAATAGCCAGAATAGTACTGAACCAACTTGGTGACAGTGACCATAGACCAGTCAAACTTTCAGTGAATCTTGCTCACAAACAGGAGACATATCCAACAAAATAGCCAGAATCGTAGTGAACCAACTTGGCGACAGTGACCACAGACCAGTCAAACTTTCAGTGGATCTTGCTCACAAACAGGAGACATATCCAACAAAATAGCCAGAATAGTACTGAACCAACTTGGCGACAGTGACCACAGACCAGTCAAACTTTCAGTGGATCTTGCTCACAAACAGGAGACATATCCAACAAAATAGTCAGAATAGTACTGAACCAACTTGGCGACAGTGACCACAGACCAGTCAAACTTTCAGTGGATCTTGCTCACAAACAGGAGACATATCCAACAAAATAGTCAGAATAGTACTGAACCAACTTGGCGACAGTGACCACAGACCAGTCAAACTTTCAGTGGATCTTGCTCACAAACAGGAGACATATCCAACAAAATAGCCAGAATAATACTGAACCAACTTGGTGACAGTGACCATAGACCAGTCAAACTTTCAGTGGATCTTGCTTACAAACAGGAGACATAGCCAACAAAATAGCCAGAATAGTACTGAACCAACTTAGTGACAGTGACCACAGACCAGTCAAACTTTCAGTGAATCTTGCTCACAAACAGGAGACATATCCAACAAAATAGCCAGAATAGTACTGAACCAACTTGGTGACAGTGACCATAGACCAGTCAAACTTTCAGTGAATCTTGCTCACAAACAGGAGACATATCCAACAAAATAGCCAGAATAGTACTGAACCAACTTGGTGACAGTGACCACAGACCAGTCAAACTTTCAGTGAATCTTGCTCACAAACAAGAGACATAACCAACAAAATAGCCAGAACAGTACTGAACCAACTTGGTGACAGTGACCATAGACCAGTCAAACTTTCAGTGGATCTTGCTCACAAACAGGAGACATATCCAACAAAATAGCCAGAATAGTACTGAACCAACTTGGTGACAGTGACCATAGACCAGTCAAACTTTCAGTGGATCTTGCTCACAAACAGGAGACATATCCAACAAAATAGCCAGAATAGTACTGAACCAACTTGGTGACAGTGACCACAGACCAGTCAAACTTTCAGTGAATCTTGCTCACAAACAGGAGACATATCCAACAAAATAGCCAGAATAGTACTGAACCAACTTGGCGACAGTGACCACAGACCAGTCAAACTTTCGGTGGATCTTGCTCACAAACAGGAGACATATCCAACAAAATAGCCAGAATAGTACTGAACCAACTTGGTGACAGTGACCATAGACCAGTCAAACTTTCAGTGGATCTTGCTCACAAACAGGAGACATATCCAACAAAATAGCCAGAATAGTACTGAACCAACTTGGTGACAGTGACCACAGACCAGTCAAACTTTCAGTGAATCTTGCTCACAAACAGGAGACATATCCAACAAAATAGCCAGAATAGTACTGAACCAACTTGGCGACAGTGACCACAGACCAGTCAAACTTTCAGTGGATCTTGCTCACAAACAGGAGACATATCCAACAAAATAGCCAGAATAGTACTGAACCAACTTGGTGACAGTGACCATAGACCAGTCAAACTTTCAGTGGATCTTGCTCACAAACAGGAGACATATCCAACAAAATAGCCAGAATAGTACTGAACCAACTTGGTGACAGTGACCACAGACCAGTCAAACTTTCAGTGAATCTTGCTCAAAAACAGGAGACATATCCAACAAAATAGCCAGAATAGTACTGAACCAACTTGGCGACAGTGACCACAGACCAGTCAAACTTTCAGTGGATCTTGCTCACAAACAGGAGACATATCCAACAAAATAGCCAGAATAGTACTGAACCAACTTGGTGACAGTGACCATAGACCAGTCAAACTTTCAGTGGATCTTGCTCACAAACAGGAGACATATCCAACAAAATAGCCAGAATAGTACTGAACCAACTTGGTGACAGTGACCACAGACCAGTCAAACTTTCAGTGAATCTTGCTCACAAACAGGAGACATATCCAACAAAATAGCCAGAATAGTACTGAACCAACTTGGCGACAGTGACCATAGACCAGTCAAACTTTCAGTGAATCTTGCTCACAAACAGGAGACAGATCCAACAAAATAGCCAGAATAGTACTGAACCAACTTGGTGACAGTGACCACAAACAAGTCACACTTTCAGTGGATCTTGCTCACAAACAGGAGACATATCCAACAAAATAGCCAGAATAGTACTGAACCAACTTGGTGACAGTGACCACAACCAGTCAAACTTTCAGTGAATCTTGCTCACAAACAGGAGACATATCCAACAAAATAGCCAGAATAGTACTGAACCAACTTGGCGACAGTGACCACAGACTACTCAAACTTTCAGTGAATCTTGCTCACAAACAGGAGACATATCCAACAAAATAGCCAGAATAGTACTGAACCAACTTGGCGACAGTGACCACAGACCAGTCAAACTTTCAGTGGATCTTGCTCACAAACAGGAGACAGATCCAACAAAATAGCCAGAATAGTACTGAACCAACTTGGCGACAGTGACCACAGACCAGTCAAACTTTCAGTGGATCTTGCTCACAAACAGGAGACATATCCAACAAAATAGTCAGAATAGTACTGAACCAACTTGGCGACAGTGACCACAGACCAGTCAAACTTTCAGTGGATCTTGCTCACAAACAGGAGACATATCCAACAAAATAGCCAGAATAGTACTGAACCAACTTGGCGACAGTGACCACAGACCAGTCAAACTTTCAGTGGATCTTGCTCACAAACAGGAGACATATCCAACAAAATAGTCAGAATAGTACTGAACCAACTTGGCGACAGTGACCACAGACCAGTCAAACTTTCAGTGGATCTTGCTCACAAAAAGGAGACATATCCAACAAAATAGCCAGAATAATACTGAACCAACTTGGTGACAGTGACCATAGACCAGTCAAACTTTCAGTGGATCTTGCTCACAAACAGGAGACATATCCAACAAAATAGCCAGAATAGTACTGAACCAACTTGGCGACAGTGACCATAGACCAGTCAAACTTTCAGTGGATCTTGCTCACAAACAGGAGACATATCCAACAAAATAGCCAGAATAGTACTGAACCAACTTGGCGACAGTGACCATAGACCAGTCAAACTTTCAGTGAATCTTGCTCACAAACAGGAGACAGATCCAACAAAATAGCCAGAATAGTACTGAACCAACTTGGTGACAGTGACCACAAACAAGTCACACTTTCAGTGGATCTTGCTCACAAACAGGAGACATATCCAACAAAATAGCCAGAATAGTACTGAACCAACTTGGTGACAGTGACCATAGACCAGTCAAACTTTCAGTGGATCTTGCTCACAAACAGGAGACATATCCAACAAAATAGCCAGAATAGTACTGAACCAACTTGGTGACAGTGACCACAGACCAGTCAAACTTTCAGTGAATCTTGCTCACAAACAGGAGACATATCCAACAAAATAGCCAGAATAGTACTGAACCAACTTGGCGACAGTGACCATAGACCAGTCAAACTTTCAGTGAATCTTGCTCACAAACAGGAGACAGATCCAACAAAATAGCCAGAATAGTACTGAACCAACTTGGTGACAGTGACCACAAACAAGTCACACTTTCAGTGGATCTTGCTCACAAACAGGAGACATATCCAACAAAATAGCCAGAATAGTACTGAACCAACTTGGTGACAGTGACCACAACCAGTCAAACTTTCAGTGAATCTTGCTCACAAACAGGAGACATATCCAACAAAATAGCCAGAATAGTACTGAACCAACTTGGCGACAGTGACCACAGACTACTCAAACTTTCAGTGAATCTTGCTCACAAACAGGAGACATATCCAACAAAATAGCCAGAATAGTACTGAACCAACTTGGCGACAGTGACCACAGACCAGTCAAACTTTCAGTGGATCTTGCTCACAAACAGGAGACAGATCCAACAAAATAGCCAGAATAGTACTGAACCAACTTGGCGACAGTGACCACAGACCAGTCAAACTTTCAGTGGATCTTGCTCACAAACAGGAGACATATCCAACAAAATAGTCAGAATAGTACTGAACCAACTTGGCGACAGTGACCACAGACCAGTCAAACTTTCAGTGGATCTTGCTCACAAACAGGAGACATATCCAACAAAATAGCCAGAATAGTACTGAACCAACTTGGCGACAGTGACCACAGACCAGTCAAACTTTCAGTGGATCTTGCTCACAAACAGGAGACATATCCAACAAAATAGTCAGAATAGTACTGAACCAACTTGGCGACAGTGACCACAGACCAGTCAAACTTTCAGTGGATCTTGCTCACAAAAAGGAGACATATCCAACAAAATAGCCAGAATAATACTGAACCAACTTGGTGACAGTGACCATAGACCAGTCAAACTTTCAGTGGATCTTGCTCACAAACAGGAGACATATCCAACAAAATAGCCAGAATAGTACTGAACCAACTTGGCGACAGTGACCATAGACCAGTCAAACTTTCAGTGGATCTTGCTCACAAACAGGAGACATATCCAACAAAATAGCCAGAATAGTACTGAACCAACTTGGCGACAGTGACCATAGACCAGTCAAACTTTCAGTGAATCTTGCTCACAAACAGGAGACAGATCCAACAAAATAGCCAGAATAGTACTGAACCAACTTGGTGACAGTGACCACAAACAAGTCACACTTTCAGTGGATCTTGCTCACAAACAGGAGACATATCCAACAAAATAGCCAGAATAGTACTGAACCAACTTGGTGACAGTGACCACAGACCAGTCAAACTTTCAGTGAATCTTGCTCACAAACAGGAGACATATCCAACAAAATAGCCAGAATAGTACTGAACCAACTTGGCGACAGTGACCACGGACCAGTCAAACTTTCAGTGAATCTTGCTCACAAACAGGAGACATATCCAACAAAATAGCCAGAATAGTACTGAACCAACTTGGCGACAGTGACCACAGACCAGTCAAACTTTCAGTGGATCTTGCTCACAAACAGGAGACATATCCAACAAAATAGCCAGAATAGTACTGAACCAACTTGGCGACAGTGACCACAGACCAGTCAAACTTTCAGTGGATCTTGCTCACAAACAGGAGACATATCCAACAAAATAGCCAGAATAGTACTGAACCAACTTGGTGACAGTGACCATAGACCAGTCAAACTTTCAGTGGATCTTGCTCACAAACAGGAGACATATCCAACAAAATAGCCAGAATAGTACTGAACCAACTTGGTGACAGTGACCACAGACCAGTCAAACTTTCAGTGAATCTTGCTCACAAACAGGAGACATATCCAACAAAATAGCCAGAATAGTACTGAACCAACTTGGCGACAGTGACCATAGACCAGTCAAACTTTCAGTGAATCTTGCTCACAAACAGGAGACAGATCCAACAAAATAGCCAGAATAGTACTGAACCAACTTGGTGACAGTGACCACAAACAAGTCACACTTTCAGTGGATCTTGCTCACAAACAGGAGACATATCCAACAAAATAGCCAGAATAGTACTGAACCAACTTGGTGACAGTGACCACAACCAGTCAAACTTTCAGTGAATCTTGCTCACAAACAGGAGACATATCCAACAAAATAGCCAGAATAGTACTGAACCAACTTGGCGACAGTGACCACAGACTACTCAAACTTTCAGTGAATCTTGCTCACAAACAGGAGACATATCCAACAAAATAGCCAGAATAGTACTGAACCAACTTGGCGACAGTGACCACAGACCAGTCAAACTTTCAGTGGATCTTGCTCACAAACAGGAGACAGATCCAACAAAATAGCCAGAATAGTACTGAACCAACTTGGCGACAGTGACCACAGACCAGTCAAACTTTCAGTGGATCTTGCTCACAAACAGGAGACATATCCAACAAAATAGTCAGAATAGTACTGAACCAACTTGGCGACAGTGACCACAGACCAGTCAAACTTTCAGTGGATCTTGCTCACAAACAGGAGACATATCCAACAAAATAGCCAGAATAGTACTGAACCAACTTGGCGACAGTGACCACAGACCAGTCAAACTTTCAGTGGATCTTGCTCACAAACAGGAGACATATCCAACAAAATAGTCAGAATAGTACTGAACCAACTTGGCGACAGTGACCACAGACCAGTCAAACTTTCAGTGGATCTTGCTCACAAACAGGAGACATATCCAACAAAATAGCCAGAATAATACTGAACCAACTTGGTGACAGTGACCATAGACCAGTCAAACTTTCAGTAGATCTTGCTCACAAACAGGAGACATATCCAACAAAATAGCCAGAATAGTACTGAACCAACTTGGCGACAGTGACCATAGACCAGTCAAACTTTCAGTGGATCTTGCTCACAAACAGGAGACATATCCAACAAAATAGCCAGAATAGTACTGAACCAACTTGGCGACAGTGACCATAGACCAGTCAAACTTTCAGTGAATCTTGCTCACAAACAGGAGACAGATCCAACAAAATAGCCAGAATAGTACTGAACCAACTTGGTGACAGTGACCACAAACAAGTCACACTTTCAGTGGATCTTGCTCACAAACAGGAGACATATCCAACAAAATAGCCAGAATAGTACTGAACCAACTTGGTGACAGTGACCACAGACCAGTCAAACTTTCAGTGAATCTTGCTCACAAACAGGAGACATATCCAACAAAATAGCCAGAATAGTACTGAACCAACTTGGCGACAGTGACCACGGACCAGTCAAACTTTCAGTGAATCTTGCTCACAAACAGGAGACATATCCAACAAAATAGCCAGAATAGTACTGAACCAACTTGGCGACAGTGACCACAGACCAGTCAAACTTTCAGTGGATCTTGCTCACAAACAGGAGACATATCCAACAAAATAGCCAGAATAGTACTGAACCAACTTGGCGACAGTGACCACAGACTAGTCAAACTTTCAGTGAATCTTGCTCACAAACAGGAGACATAGCCAACAAAATAGCCAGAATAGTACTGAACCAACTTGGCGACAGTGACCACGGACCAGTCAAACTTTCAGTGGATCTTGCTCACAAACAGGAGACATATCCAACAAAATAGCCAGAATAGTACTGAACCAACTTGGCGACAGTGACCACGGACCAGTCAAACTTTCAGTGGATCTTGCTCACAAACAGGAGACATATCCAACAAAATAGCCAGAATAGTACTGAACCAACTTGGTGACAGTGACCATAGACCAGTCAAACTTTCAGTGAATCTTGCTCACAAACAGGAGACATATCCAACAAAATAGCCAGAATAGTACTGAACCAACTTGGCGACAGTGACCACAGACTAGTCAAACTTTCAGTGAATCTTGCTCACAAACAGGAGACATATCCAACAAAATAGCCAGAATAGTACTGAACCAACTTGGTGACAGTGACCACAGACCAGTCAAACTTTCAGTGGATCTTGCTTACAAACAGGAGACATAGCCAACAAAATAGCCAGAATAGTACTGAACCAACTTGGTGACAGTGACCACAGACCAGTCAAACTTTCAGTGAATCTTGCTCACCAAACAGGAGACATATCCAACAAAATAGCCAGAATAGTACTGAACCAACTTGGTGACAGTGACCATAGACCAGTCAAACTTTCAGTGAATCTTGCTCACAAACAG
Source organism: Megaustenia siamemsis (assembly GCA_032433765.1). NCBI lineage: Eukaryota > Metazoa > Mollusca > Gastropoda > Stylommatophora > Ariophantidae > Megaustenia > Megaustenia siamemsis. Next base: position 13,161,810 of record JAVIAB010000046.1, read on the forward strand.
GAGACATATCCAACAAAATAGCCAGAATAGTACTGAACCAACTTGGTGACAGTGACCACAGACCAGTCAAACTTTCAGTGAATCTTGCTCACAAACAGGAGACATATCCAACAAAATAGCCAGAATAGTACTGAACCAACTTGGTGACAGTGACCATAGACCAGTCAAACTTTCAGTGGATCTTGCTCACAAACAGGAGACATATCCAACAAAATAGCCAGAATAGTACTGAACCAACTTGGTGACAGTGACCATAGACCAGTCACACTTTCAGTGGATCTTGCTCACAAACAGGAGACATATCCAACAAAATAGCCAGAATAGAACTGAACCAACTTGGTGACAGTGACCACAGACCAGTCAAACTTTCAGTGGATCTTGCTCACAAACAGCAGACAGATCGAACAAAGTAGCCAGAATGGTACTGAACCAACTTGGCGACAGTGACCACAGACCAGTCAAACTTTCAGTGGATCTTGCTCACAAACAGGAGACATATCCAACAAAATAGTCAGAATAGCACTGAACCAACTTGGTGACAGTGACCACAGACCAGTCAAACTTTCAGTGGATCTTGCTCACAAACACTAGACATATCCAACAAAATAGCCAGAATAATACTGAACCAAATTTGGCGACAGTGACCACAGACCAGTCAAGCTTTCAGTGGATCTTGCTTACAAACAGGAGACATATCCAACAAAATAGCCAGAATAGTACTGAACCAACTTGGTGACAGTGACCACAGACCAGTCAAACTGTCAGGGGATCTTGCTCACAAACAGGATTTACAAATATCACTTCCCTGCTGAAACTACAAGAGAGCAGAATGGGAAAAAGTTTGACAAGCTCTCAGCTGCCTACACTGCGCCTAACAATACCCATGAAAAGAAAGTCAATAATATGATAGATGAGTTAACAAAATAAATCATGAGAGCTGCTAAAGAACCAATTCCTAATGGAGCAAAATGACACTACAAACCAATTCCTAGAGGAGCAAGAAGAAACTACAAGCCATTATGGAGCAAGGAAATACAAAGACTAGAAGAGGAACTGAACTCTGCCAGAGAACTAGCTGAAACATCACAAAGCACAGAGAGCAACATTGCCTATAAAGTAGCATCTACCAAATACAGACGAGAGATCAAGTTATCAGCAAGACAGAGCTGGAAAGACAAAACAGAGACCCTCAATCTAGACAAAAATGGACACAGGCTCTGGAAACTTGCGAAAGCACTGAGCGATGAAAACAACTGCCGACATTCAATAACATTATCACACAATCAGAACATCCACACAGGCAAAAGGGCAACAAACATGCTGAGAGAAACTTACAAAAACATAAGCAGAATACACATTCCAAAAGACCAACATAATGCTGCAGGAAAGGAAAACCGAGATGCAAAACACATGCCTTAGAACCAGAAGAACACCAGACGACCATATTTACCCCAACAGAACTAGATGTAGCCCTCAAAGGATTAAAGCTCAAGCGTTCCCCTGGAAAAGATGGAATCACTAACGAAATGCTCATAAAACTGGGACAGAAAGCCAAGGGCCAGCTTCTAAGGATGATAAATGCCAGCTGGAAGAGAGGTCAAATGCCGGCAAATTGGAAAGAAGCCATTATGGTGCCCACCCTCAAACATGGAAAAGACTCACTAGACCCAAGTAGCTACAGACCTATTAGCTTACTGAGCTGTCTGAGTAAACTCATGGAAAGGCTGGTTAACAGAAGACTAATGTGACATTTGGAGTCAAAACATCAAATAATACCACAACAAAGTGGCATCTAGGCTGGGAAGGTTTAAAGAACAAGCTTTTCAGACTTGGCATCCAAGACCGTTTATTCAATTGGATCTCTCAATACCTTCAGGATAGAACGGCCAGAGTACAAGTACAAGGACAACTAAGTAAGAAGGTCTCACTCGAACAAGGTGTCCCACAAGTCGTAGTCCTGTCCACAACACTCTTTTTAATTTACATAAATGACATCGGAATGGACATTCCACCCAGCAAACACTCATCAATATATGCAGATTATCTGGCGTTATGGGCACGTGAGAAAACTATGTCGGTGGCTGGATCCAGGATGCAAGATGCCCAATGAAAACTTGAACAATGGACGAACACCTGGTCATTACCAATTAATGAGAAGAAAACTACATATACAATTTTCAGCCTATCAAGAAACACGCTCTCTGCGAACTTGAAGATAAAAGATCATACACTTCCTATTCACCAAAACCCAACATATCTTGGCGTCACCATGAATCACAGAATGACTTGGAGAAATCAGAAAGTCAGAGCAAGCAAAAGAGCCAGAAAACGAACTGATATTATGAAGAACTTGGCAAGAACGGACTGGGGAGCAGACAGCAATATCTTGAAATGACTATATGTAGAAAGAGTAAGACCACACCTACAGTATGGAGTCACAGCCTGGGCTCCAGCTTCCAAATCACAGCTTAGCAAAATTAACAGAACACAAAACCAGGCTGCCCGTATCATCACTGGTGCTCTGAAATCTACACCTATCGAGACTTTAGAAACAGTAACATGTTTACAACCCTTAGAATTCAGAAGGAAAACTAAAGTAATGCAACAAGCGGAAAAATATATAAAAAATCCCTTACCACCCCATGAACCAAAGAATAACTGGTTTCGGAAAAGGAAGACTAAAGAGGAGCAACTTCGCTTCAATTTCTAAAAAAACTGGCAACTAGTGAGCCAGTACTGTCCCAAACAATGCCGAAACCCATAAGCACATCTCAGATGACTCCTCATGGGAACACAAAATACCAGAACTTAAGGAAGACATAATAGGAATCTTGAAAAAAAGGCACCCAATCAGACAGTGAGAAAACATATAGCAGAAAAACACACAAACGACACCTACCCACAGGAGTCATGGTCACACATATACACATGTGGCTCTGCTAAAAATGCCACCAGAAATGGAGGAGGAGGTGTGTACTTAAGGCTGAAAAACCAGGAAGAGATCACCAAGTCAATAGCTACTGGAAAATTATCAAATCACTATAAAGCATAAACTGAAGCCCTCAAAGACGCTGCAAAACTGGTTATCCAACACAAAAATAACATGCACCAGAAAGTTGTGATACTGACTGATGCACTGTCAGTCGTAACAGCTCTAGAAACTCCAAGGAACAGTGAACTAGATAACTTGAGAACAGGACTAGACCAACTGTGCAATAACTTCCTGAGTGTGGTCATCCAGTGGATACCATCACACTAATATACATGGGAACGAATGCGCAGACACATTAGAAAAAGAGGGAGGGAGATTACCACAATAAACCATCTGGCCAGCTACGATGAAGTCAAATCCATCATCAAAGGCCAGTACCATGAAAAATGGAAACAAGAACACCCAAAGTAAGACGAGAGGGATGGATACCTCAAACAATCCAGGAGGGATCAAGTCATCTTACTTCGCCTACGCACTGGCCACAACAGAATGAGAAACCACATGTTCACCAAACTCAAAATATGAACTACCAGCCAATTCCACTGTACACTGGATAACATGACAATAAACCATGTTCTACATGATTGCCCCAGTACACAGACCTGAGAAGGACAACGTGGTCTACACCCACCTCAATGGAAGTGAAACTATACGGGACAAACGAATCACTTAAACAGACAGCTGCCTTCATAAGAAAGTCCGGAATACTAGTCTGAATGAGCCATGATCGCAGAAGAAGACGAAATAAGATTTTTTTCTTTCAAAAGACATAGGTGAGCATTGTTTATATTTTAGAAAGGAGCAAAATGCTGCCATTGTTGCATATGTTGGTTTCTTTTTATTCTGTAGCATGACACCCATTAAAAATCAGTAAGTTGCTAACTAGAATTCATAATTAAGCAACTTATTTCTAAACAAATACATATAAACAGTGAATGAGCAAACATATGTAGGTGTGCACCTGATTTGTTAACTAGGAAATGTTTTGACGTGTCCTGTCTTCTGTTTATTAGAGAGTTGGGGGAATTTTCTGTTTGGGAGAAATGGCACGAATTTGGATTTGACTTGAAGGGTCGTACAAGATCAATAGCCAAATGGACAGGCAGGAATATACGATCTATTATGTATGCAAGTAACAACTAACAATGGGACATACTTGTTCCGGAATATGTAGCTTCCCACAACTTTTAACATGACACGTGTATGCGGTACGAAAATATTATAAGTAGCTTTGAGGTTGACATGTAGTATGACACGAGATGACATACATCAGTTATGCAAAAATACAAGTTGAGGAAAAAGAATATGACGATTAACAGTTAGACACGATCAAGTTTCAGTGATAGAAGATGGCAGATAACAGTTAGACAAGATAAAAAATATCGGTAATATGCTCTTCTTCTTCTATCCTTCCTCTGCTGCCGACTGGGGAGAAACAATCTGCGATTCTTTGCTCTTCTGTTGGCCTCTTCTGATGTTATCCCTCTTAGTGACTCTAGTATTCCCTTTATCCATCTCTTTCTCGGTCTTCCTCTTAATCTGGCGTTTTCGTAGCGTTTGTTTATGGCTCTTTGATTCATTGTTAGTTCTTTTTGTCTTCTTATGTGGCCGAACCAATTTATCTGTTGTTTCTTTATGTATTCGACGGCTGGATCAATTTCGAGTTTCTTCCTCAGGTCAGTGTTTCTTACTCTGTCCCTTAAGCTGGTTCCTGTCATTCTTCTGACACATTTCATTTCGGTGGTCGTTATCTTTCTTATTGTTCTAGAGTCCAGCGTCCAATTCTGGCACTGATAGCACAGCGTTGGTAGAAAAATTGATTTGTATATTGCCCTTTTTGCTTCCGTAGTTATTGATTTGTTTGACAATAGTGTTGATACTTGTCTATAACTTGGCTTGCTTTGTTACAATTTATATCTATCTCGGTCTCTTGGTTATTGGCTTGTGTTAAGCTGCTACCCAGATATTTAAAAATTGTCAACTTGCTTAAAAGACGTATTATCTATTATGATGTTTAGTTTTTCTTTCTTTCTCGCTATTGCCATTACTTCGGTTTTGCTTATATTGATCTTCATGTTGTATTGTTTACAAGTGATGTTTAAGCCTGTTGATATGTTCTTGTAGGTCCTCAGTTGTTTCATGTATCAGAACTTGGTCGTCCTCAAATAGTATTTCATTTATTTCTTCCTCTCTAATAATAATTTGAAGGTGACAAATAACAGTTAGACAAGAACACACGTTGCGGCAATAGAAGATGACCAATAACAGACAAGAACAAATTTTGCGGCAATATAAGATGACAAATAACAGTTAGACAAGAACAAATGTTGCGGCAATATAAGATGACAAATAACAGTTAGACAGGATAAAATAAGCAGTATTAGAAGGTGGCAAATAACAATTGGACAGGTTCAAAAGAAGTAGCAAGAGAAAGTGACAAATAACATTTAAACAGGATAAAAAGTTGCGGCAATAGAAAATGCCAAATAACAGTTAGACATTATAAAATAAGTGGTATTAGAAGGTAAAAAAACAGTAAAGTACCCCCGTCACGCCAAGTGGCGTATAGTGAATATGGTGTTAGTGACCATAAATTTTACAGACCTTCGGTACATGATTTTTTGGGTAATGTGGTCGGTATTATGCCCGTGCCGCTTACTTTCCCAGAAAAAAATCCGGTACTCATTAAAAGCAGGGTGAACATGGAAGCCGTCGGTTGGGATCGAACCCTACCTCTTGTCCTTTGTAGCCCAGTTCACTAACCACTGAGCTATCGCGGCTGGTATTAGAAGGTGGCACATAACAATTAGACATGGTTCAAAAGTAATAGCGAGAGAAAGTGACAAATAACAGTTAGACATGGTTCAAATGTAATAGCAAGAGAAAGTGACAAATAACAGTTAGACATGGTTCAAAAGTAATAGCAAGAGAAAGTGACAAATAACAGTTAGACAAGATAAAAAAGTTGCGGTAATAGAAGGTGGCAAATAACAGAAAGAGAAAGAGAGTGAGTTGTTAATATCATCGTTATTATCGTCATGTACCGTGTCTATTAGTGTAGGTGATTGTGTCCCTTTACAAAACTCTTATCTGTATCAAACATTCTGTTCCTATCGATGTACTCCCATAACTTGGTCTGTAATTTTCTCTCTGCTATATCAATTCTCCACCTTCCTTCACCTTCCCTATTGTCGCTATATATTCCAGGTCATTGTTCTCAAGCCAAGGCTAAAACATTAAGATTATTTCTTCGTGACGTTGAAAAAAATTTGTTTTAACTTTTATTATTCTTTTAATCTTCCTTTATATTCTCAACATTTTTCTGTCAAACTTCATCTCTGTGACCTACATCAAATTCCTTTCCCTTAGTCCGACTGACCAGGAATCTCATCACTATGTTCAGGATGGTCCAACTTAACACGGAAGAACCATTTTCTCCTTCATCTGAACGACGATAATAGTTTAGTTTACATGTAATTTTACTCATACAATGCAGTCCTTATCTAAACAGCACCTGACCTTCTGTTATCCGAGGTTGACATCATTCTTAGGTTTTCTTTTATTTATTTCATTGATCTTTCTTAATACAGTCCTATTATTTTTATTGTGCTTTAATCTGGTAATATTGCACACCTTTACCTAATACCTTGTTTTATTTGCTGCAACATTACCATTTCCTGCTTTGACTTCTTGCTGTTGTTAGTTTTGTTGTTATTATTATAATGTATACTGATAACATTTATACTCTCTAAAATGTTCACTATTTCTCTATTCTTCACTTTGTCATACACTTTGGTGTCATCTATAAACAAGTACAGATCTTTGACCTTTTATTGCACTTTCTGCTCTTGATCGTACGACGTTATTGGGTTTTTCCATCTCAACAAATCCTCAATGATCATTGTTAATTCCTTGTTTAATTGTGCTTCTTACTCTTTGAATAATGATTCTTAGTAACGCTTCAATGACGTCACTTAAAAGACTTATGTGATGATCGTCATATTACATGACATCATGTTTCGTTATCATCATCATCACCATCACCATCATCAGCATCAGCGTTATCTTGTGCTATACCGATTGGCGTAGACGATCATGTCCTTCCACAATCTATCCACTTTCCATCATATCAGTTATGTTCTTGACTCCATGCCATGACGCCACAGCTATCTAGTATTTTCTCTCTTTGTCGTCCACAATCTCTTTTTCCTTGTATTTTGCCAGTTTTAACCACGTTTTTCAACGTTCAAATAATTGCAATGCTGCGGTAAAGCTGGTAGCAAAGAGCCAGTGATATGGTGTGCTAAGCACTCCAAAGTATGATGACAGCTTTACAAGGAAGGAAAACAACACAGTACTGACTTTTCGGCCTGTGGTTTTCTTCAGAATACAGGGACAACGACAACAAACGGTGAAGCACAATTATCTATAACTACATGTTAGATGCTCATGTGGAGGGAGAGGAAAGTAGGATGTAGAAATAAGAAATGAGAGAGAAATCTATATAGCGCCAATGAACTCTCTGTCTCACTTCTATTATCATAGATTTGTTGCATAAGACGTTTTTCATGTTCTGAAATACTATTTTGGCCTGAGTAATTCTGCTTTTTATTTATGTGGTGCATCTCCCATCTGATGTTATTGTGCTCAAGTATTTGAAACGCTGCACTTAGTTCAGATGTGTCCTGTTAATTTTTTTGCTGCATGATGGTGATAATTGCGTCTTCGATATTTCTCGACTACTTCTGTGTTCTTACTATTCAGACTTATGCCTTTTTTGTTGCTTTCTTTACTACTATGTCTGTCATTTCGCGTGGCTCATCTTCTGTCTCTGCTGTTAAGACTGTGTCATCCGAATATCGCAATTTGTTTATGTTGTGACCGTTCACTTCAATTCATTTTTTGTCTACTATTGATCGTATCTTATTGATCTTATCTCGGCTATATGATCGCCCGTGCGCTGCCGGGGCACGGAAGGGGAGTAAAGAATAGCGGCGCTGTACCCTACCAGGCATGTTCGTAAGAGGCGAGAAAGGAGGGTTGGGCATGGGACTGGCTATCCCATACTGTAAAAAAAATAAGCCAAAAAAACTTCACAAACATGAACAAGTCAAAGAAAATAGAAAAGTAAATCCACCATCCAGGAAAGATAATGACTCTCTGTCTAAGAGACGTATGACGCAAGCCGGAGAAAGCCGTAAGGAGTTCGGGTTGCCGACTCACCCTTTGTCTACAGGAAATCCTCTAGAATTGGCACCTGGAATAGACGTACCCTAAACGAACAGGGAAAAGCTGCACAGGTAGCAGCAGAAATGACAAATTACAAGATAGATATTCTGGGAATGTGTGAAAAAAAGATGGCTGGGAGCTGAAAGAATAAAACTAACTACAGGAGAGATGATTTTATCATCAGGACACCAGGAACCTGGAGCACAACATAGTCAAGGGGTAGCTATAATGTTATCAAGGAATGCATAGACGACACTAATAGAATGGAGGGAAGCAGTAGGGCCAAGACTAATGAGAGCAAGATTTAAAACAACCAAAAACAAAACAAAATTACACATTATTCAATGCTATTTACTAACCAACGGTAAGGATAATTTAGTTAAATATAAATTCTATAAACAACTACAATGTCAAATGGATGCAAGACGAGCCGAAGATATTATAAACTTAATGGGAGACCTAAATGCTAAAGTAGGATCAGACAACAGAGGCTTGGAAGAGATTATGGGAAAACATGGACTTGGAGATATAAACGAGAATGGAGAGATATTTGTGAATTGAATATCTGCGCCCTTAATCAAGTGAGCCTAGGAGGAACAATATTCCAACATAAAAAAATACACAAAGCTACATGGGTGTCACCAGATCATAGAACGGAAAATCAAATTGATCACATATGTATTAATAATAAGTTTAAGTCACCCTTACAAGAAGTAAACGTATATAGAAGGGCAGATGTAGATTCAGATCATCATCTTCTGATAGCCAAACTTTAACTTAAACTAAAAAAAATATACTACAACGAATATGGGTAGAAAGTATTTCAATGCAGGGTTTCTTAAAGAAAAAGGAATTAAAGATAAATTAGCAGTCACAATATCAATCAAATACCAAATCCTCCAACAACTAGAAAATGCAATAAATATAGAAGATCATTGGAAAAGGTAAAAGAAATATGGAAAGAGACATGCGAAGAAACACTGGGGAAAAGAGAAAGCCAGAATAAAGCATGGATGACAGCATAGACCCTGGATAAAATTAAAGAAAGAAAGAACAAGAAAGCAGACATAAATAAAAGCAAAATGAGAAGTAATAAAGCCAAGACACAGGAAGCTTACACAGAGGTGAATAATGTATGTTGCATTTTTTGTTGCCCTTTCTTTCAACAAATTCAAATGGTTCTTCATTTATTTCTGGTTTTAGTTTTTGTTTCATACACGTCTCATAATGATACTTAGTAATATTTACGTCATGTGGCTCATGAGACTATTTGGTTATTTATTTAAGGAAGGCCCCGGTATCACTGCAAACAAATTAAAATCCATAATTGCTCAACCGCCCCTGCCAGCGTATTCATCTGAATTAATATCTCATCTCCCAAACAAAGAAAGGTAACTGTATTTCCCATGGTAGAATTCTCAGCACACGCCAAAAGACAGAAGGCGAAACCGCGAAGAAAGTGAACACAGCCAACTGTTCCCCGTCATACGATATCATCATTCATCGTAAACAAGCGGGATATCGAAGCAGGATCAAAACGGTTGAGACACACAGCTCACGGTGTGCACAGAACACTTAACTCAGTAGCTCTTCAACAAGCCGGACTTGGAATATGAGGAAACTGCAACAAGGAACACTTTTCATACATAGCCTTCAATGGATTCTGCAGCCTATCCACCATACAACGGAAGTTCACGTCCTCCCTAAAATGGTGATCGTCATATTACAAACAAAAAATGTATAACGCTTAATGATGTTAGGCCAACGTTTTTGACTCCAATTCCGAACACATAAACACACAGTTATTCGTCACATTATCCCCGTCATTATCAAACAACATACTAATAATATTAATAATTAATATTAGCGAATGGCCGGTGTAGGGATATACGATTAGCTATTATGATGACGTATCACACACCACAATGTCTGCGCCCTTTGGATTCCGTATTACTCTAGTGAATGCAGCCTACTACGAACAAAATACTGTGCAAATTCCCAAAAGAGATAAAACTGCTGTTGACGATGCAACTCACATTGATGAGTAACTTGTAAATAACGTGTGTCAAGCTACTCCAACAACGGTCACGTACAACACCAATGTGACGTAAAGTGCTGATCAAGTCTAGACTGTTGAAGGTCGCATTTACAACACTTGATTTGTCAAAAAAGGAATATACGCCGGCGTACGACTCCGCTCTATCGGCGCAGATTTTTTTAAGTAGAACATCATTTTTACTTTAACACAGAAAAGTGCCATCTATCTTTCTATTGGCCTTTCGAGCCGTGGCCGGCCCATAGGGCGTAGACCAACATACACCTTCTCCTATCTGAATTTTTGTTCTAGCAGTTTTCAACTCTTTTAAAGATATTTAATCAAATCTCGCCATTTGTCTCGACGGAGAGTAAAGTGCAATGAAGAACCGAAATTAATCAGACCCCGAATGCACTTTGTGCAGCGATCGAGAGAACGTGAACTAGTTCCACCATCTTTGGAAACGGAAGTCATCATCATGAGACTAATAGTGCGATGATCCTCACAATCTGACGCGCCTGACTTCTTCGTTATGGCTACAAAGATAGATGTCAGTAGATCTCCGGGTATGTGTCCAGTGTTATATATGTCATTGAGTATTTTTGTTATGAATTGTACTCCAAGCGTTCCTAATGCATTTATCTTTTCGAATGTTATATTGTCGGGACCTTAAGATTTTCCTCTTTTCATGTTGTTTCCTCCACTTTACCCTGTTTAGTTGGTGGCTGTGTGTTTTTGTTTGAATTGTTTAGCTCTGATTTTTCACTATTATAGAGTTGTATGATATATTCTGTCAGTCATTCAATTATCTTCTCCTGTCCCATTATTATATTTCCTTCCTTTTATTTCATACATCCTGAAACTTTGACTTATCTTCATCTGTTTAATTAATTTAGGTTTCTTTAGTGGATCTCTTAATAAAGGTTTTAGCAGATCATCCATTATATATCCATCGTTGTAGATGTCATTACACAACCGTGTAATTATTTCACTTTCAAATTCTCCCATAACTTCCATCACGTCTTTGGTTATATTATCTGATGCAGTTGATTGTATGTATTGCCATGTTGGGTAAATAATTATCCACTTTGTATGTGAGTATGTGTGGTCCTTCCCAATTATCATGAATGTTTACTTCCCGTCTACCATCATAGAGGTCATTTCATGATTCTGCCCATCTTTCATTTATGCTTCCTTATTTCATCAACAACTCTCATCACTTTGACTTGAAACAGTCAATGTTTGTGACAATGTCTTATGTTTAGGTTTTTCCATCAGTTTTTTTTGTGGACATTGATTGTAACATTTTATGTTGCAGTTCACACTCTTTGCATCTTTTGTTTGGCTAAGCTTATTTATTTTTTATATCCTTCTGCGTCCTATTTATCCCTTCTTGTGCCCATCAACTTCATAGGTTATTAATTTATTTCTCATAGTTTTATCACCGTCAGTCTGATAAATTTTGATCTTTATTATATTGATTTTTGTAGCATTTTCCAATCTTCTTCAGTGCTTTGCACTTTCTCTGTTGCCTTTACACCACATGTACTGACTTATATTATTGTATTTCTCTTATATCTTCTTGTCTGATTGAAATATATCTAAACTTATTTTAGTGTATGTCTGTGCTGGCCATGGTTCATATCTTAGTGTATTTCAGTGCTAGCCATGGCTCATATCTTAATGTGTTTCTGTGGTAGACAAGGCTCATATCTTGTTGCGTTTCCGTGAAGCCATGGCTCATATCTTAATGTGTTTCTGTGCTAGCTATTGCTCATATCTTAATGTATTTCCGTGCTAGACATGGCTCATATCTTAATGTGTTTCTGTGCTAGACATGGTTGATATCGTGGTGTGTTTCCGTGCTAGCCATGGCTCATATCGTAATGTGTTTCTGCGCAAGCCATGGCTCATATCTTAGTGTGTTTTTCTGTGCTAGCCATGGTTCATATCTTAGATTGTGTGTGTGTGTGTGTGTGTATGCTAGCCATGTCTCGTATCTTGGTGTGTGTCATGTTAGTTATATCTCATATAAGTTTGCTAGCCATGGCTCATATCTTAGTGTGTTTCTGTGCTAGCAATGGCTCATATCTTAGATTGTGCGTGTGTGTATGCTAGCCATGTCTCATATCTTGGTGTGTGTCATGTTAGTTATACCTCATATGTTTGCTCCCTCTACACCTCTATTCCTCACTTAGACGGCCTCTTGGCTCTACGTTTCTTTCTTGACCAGAGACAACACCCCTCTATGGATACTGCCACTCTTCTCCGCCTTACTGAGCTTGTACTCAACTTCTATGACCAAGTTAGTGGAGTAGCCATGGACACCAAGATGGGCCCTAGCTATGCTTGCCTGTTTATGGGTTACCTTGAGTACCAAATTCTCAATTCATATCATGACTGCTTTGGACTTACCGATCTCCCTGAGGATGACCTCTCCGACTATATTGGTGGCTATCGCATAGCTATCAAGTTCACATCTTGTATATCCACTTCCTCTGTTACGTTCCTAGATCTTATCGTTTCTTTGGGTACTTCTGGCCTCCATACCTCGGTTTTCTATAAACCCACCGACGCCCATTATTATCTTCTCTACACTTCATCCCATTCACCTTCTTGCCGTGATTCTATTCCGTTCTCCCAGTTATTGCGTCTTCGTCGCATCTACCAGGATGACCAAGATTTCCTCCGACAGGCTCACCTCATGTTAGGTTTCTTTAGCCGCCGTCTTTATCCAGACTCGATCCTCCAGTCTGCCCTCAAGAGGGTCCTCCTTATCTCCCGTCCCGAGGCACTCACTCCTTCCAACCCCCCCTCCCCCGAGAGAACTATACTCACCCTCACATATCATCCTCACAACTTAGCTGCTGTGAAGATACTCAACCGCTACCGTTCCATTCTCCTCTCTGATCCCACTACCCGTTTACTTTTTAGTGATCCCCGATGATCGTTTTCAAGCGCGACAGGAATTTGAGAGATATTTTGGATAGAAGCCATCTCCCTCGCTCCCACCCTCAACACTTCGGTACGACCCCTTGTGGTCGTAACTGTATCACCTGTGCCTATGTGCTCCCTACTGACTCGGTCTTATTCCCTAATGGACGGTTCGAGATCAAGCATGGCTTCACATGTGTGTCCCGCAACATCATTTATGCCATCATATGCCAACAGTGCCACATGATCTATATTGGTGAGTCTGGGAGAAGATTAGCGGAAAGATTTTGTGAACATCTACGTGATGTCCAAAAGAATACACCAGTGTCTTCCCACTTCAACTCCCCTGATCACAAGGGTAAAGACGACATCCGTGTCACTGGAATTGTCCTTTGTTACTCTGGCGACCGCAGCCGCTATAATTTGGAAAATCGCCTCATAGTCCAGTATGGTTCGCTGACCCCACGAGGCATGAATGTATCACACTTGTACACATAGTTTCCTTTTGGTTGCTCCTTCCCTTTTGCATAGCCTTCTCTACTGCATATATTTGGGATCTTTGGTCTATCTACTATGCCATGCTATTTATAGTTCTTCTCCTCTAGTCCCTTATGAGACACTTCGGTGTTCTCCTCTATACCTTTTTTCTGTGCTCCTTACCCCTCATTTGTTTTTATTGTACCCCACTCTCAGACATCTCACTCTTACCGCCTTTTGAGCACCTGTTAGTCTACTGTTCTATTCTTTCTCCTTTGTGTTTGCACACTGACCCCTGTGTGAATTCCTCTGGTTCGGTGTGCATTTGAGCACATTTCTGCACATTTACGACAGCCACACTTTTGTTACTATATCCTTTTCATACACACAGGATAGACATTTTTCTTTAACATATTTCGAATATTTTTGTTTTGAATGTTTCGTTTTTAGTTGTGTATGTGTGTGTTTTTCTTGTTTGTTCCTGCTGAAGACCTATTGGGCCGAAACGTCGTTTAGTCTGTGTCGTCCACTTATCACGTAAAGCTTCAAACATACCATTTTTTTTGTATTTTAAAATTTTTCCTAACACTTCATATACTGGTGTGTCCGTGTTAATCGTGTCACATGTCTTTATGTGTGTCTGTGTTTAGTCATATCTCATATATTAGTGTGTATCTGTGTTAGCCATGTGTCATATCTTTGTGTGTGCATGTCTGGGTTAGTGATATCTCATATTTTTGTGTGCATGTTTATATTAGTCATATCTCATATCTGTGGGTGTGCATGTCTGTGTTTGTCACATCTCATATCCTTGCGTGTGCCTGGCTATGTTAGTCACATCTCATATATGTGTGTGTGTGCATGTCTATATTAGTCATACCTCATATCTTTATGTGCATGTCTATGTTAGGCATGTGTCATATCTTTGTGTATGCATGTCTGTGTCAGTCATATCTCATATCTTTATGTGCATGTCTATGTTAGTCATGTGTCATATCTTTGTGTGTGCATATCTATGTCAGTCATATCTCATATTTTTGTGTGCATGTCTATGTTAGGCATGTGTCATATCTTTGTGTTAGCATATCTATGTTAGTCATATCTCATATCTTTGTGTGCATGTCTATGTTAGTCATGTATCATATCTTTTCTTGTATGTCTGTGTTAGTCATATCTCATATATTGATGTGTGTCAGTGTTAGTCATGCCTCGTATCACTGTGTGCATATCTGTGTTAGTCACATCTCATATCTTTGTGTGTGCATGTCTGTGTTAGTCACATCTAGTGACTCGGGCAGATGGTGCTCGTAAACCTGGGAGGGCCGACCATCTAAGGGCAGAATCCCCCTGCAGAAAAGACAATCTGCTGCCTTGCAGGAAGATTGGGGACAATCAAAGGCTAAGGAAAGCAAACCTGAATAAAATGCTGGCTGAAATCGGATGCACTGGGCCACTGGTGCAGAACACAGTGTAAAGTTTTAACTGGTGTTCAATCAGAGTGGATCTGGCAGACTCTAATTGTGATGTTCTGTCTGTGGGGGCGATCAACACACTTAACCTGACTGCTGACTTCATGTGAGAGTCTGGAATCCTACTCTGATTGAGTCCTGATTGCAGAGAGAGAGAGAGAGAGAGAGAGAGAGAGAGAGAGAGAGAGAGAGATCTAAACTGCTACGCTTTGTGTGTAGTACACTTTTGTGTTTTTTTATGAAAGTACCTGAATTTATTTCAAGGTTTGTCTTGAATTTGTCAAATTTATGAAACATAATCATTTATATTCTGGGCTGAAAGAAATGTACAAATTAAGTGAACGTGTGTTGATTATCCCGTGCGCTACAAGGGCAGCAGAACGCTCACTTTTGTTGCTTGAGGCGGAAACATAGTTACTGTAGGTGTAGTCAGAGTCTAGCTAGTTGGTATCGTCTGAGTCGTATTTCTAAAGAAAGGTAATGATACCAAATTTACAACTGAAAGACTCATATAAAGTTTCCGCGTAAAGAAATAAGGCTGTAATGAAGAATTAAATAAAACATCGTATTACTATTTGGAAATATATCAAATTTGTATTTGTTTAAGAGTTATGAATTGTTCCCCATCACAAATTATTTTATTTAAAATAAAACAAATATTAACAGAACATGTATACTATTTAAAAGTATTGCACATTCAATGTAATCATATTTCTACATTAAAACGAACACAGGTTATGGAAAGACATTCCAGAGGAATTAATTTTAGTTTCATAATATTCAACTCTCACACTGTAGTCCAGCTAGTATAAGGGATCAAGAGATGCCACTGGTTGTAGTGCATTGCTCATGATGTGTTTGTTCTCTTAGAATAATGACCATTCGTTGAAGTAATTTATTGCAATGGATTATATATCGTCATAGACTATGTGATCAATAACAGTGATATAATATAACATTGGTACCATCAACTCAAAATATAACAATAAAATACTCTCACTCACATCAACATTTGTCATTTGATCATCAAGTTGTGGTGTCCGCATAGCAGAATAATACATCGTCTCTTAGTTTGATGATTCAATCTACAATTGCTTCTCTGGTCCATGTACTAATGTCACATGTTCACTTAACTTCTCTCTCACGCTCTCTCTCTCTCTCTCTGCGATCAAGTATCAAACAGAGTAGGATTCCACTCTCTCATGAAATTAGCTGTCTGTTTAAGTGAATCGATTGCCCCATATAGTTTCTCTTCCAAGGAGGTGGGTGTGGACCAATTTGCTCTTCTCAGGACTGTGTACTGGGGGCAATTCTGTAGAACATGTTTTGTAGTCATATTGTCGAGTGTACAGTGGCACAGGTTGTACTACGTTAACTTAACTTGAATCATGGATTACTTCTTTCCTTAGTCAAAGATAACTTAAACAGTCAGTGATCGGGCCAAATGTCTTGTAGCTTTTGTAAGTTAACACTATCGTTCTCTTCACACCTACCAGGATGTTCCACATCTGGCCCACACTTCTCACTGCCCTCAATTATCCTCGGTGTGCCTCTCTTTCGCTTTTCTTAAGCAATGTCTACATTTCAATTTTTGTGATTATTTCTGGATCTCTTCTGAGTTCATGAACTCTCTAGTTTCACTGTTTGCATGTTATCACCGTGTTGACATCATACTGATTTAATCGGTTCTTATTTGCTGATTTTATTTGCGCAAAATAGTCTGATAATTTTCCTAACGCAGGAAATGATGCCAGTCTTCATTAACATGATACGTTGCTTTATTTTGACTAACTTTTCAAATGTTATAATTACCAATATTCAAATTGTTTGTTTATTTCTTTTAGATTAGCTGTTGTAAAAAGCAAGTAAGTTGTTAACTAGAATCCATAAATAACTTAGCTCCAGGCAAAGGTAAAACATAAACTAATTGCGCTTTCATCAGAACGTTTTGAGTCTTGACTAGGAAATATGCATTAACTTGACCTGGCTCGCTTTAACTATAGGAGACTTGACAGAAGAAACAACAAACTGTGTACGCTTTGTGAAATCAATGACCTGAATTATGGGTTGGGAGAAACCAAGTGTCAACGTGACATTTACAAAAATAGTACAAAGTAACCATTAACATTGTGACCTCCTTGTTTCTAAATAGATAACTAAACCTCATAAATTATTAATAAATGTTAATGAGTTAACACATATGTTGACGGTGGGCGGTAGTAATGTCTATTACCACAATTATGAGCTGCTGAAGGTAATAAAATGAATTATAACCTTTGGTTCCATCAGCTGCAAAAATTCTTACAATAAACATGTTCCACTGCGCCATATATTTTAGAGCAGTGATCTCTGCAATATGTGCCATTTTGGCACGCAAGGTTTCTGTTTTTGAGATTGTGGTTCTGCCCTATGTGCCGTCTTCGGCTCGAAAGGACAATAGAGAGAACCATGTTCCCTCCCATTCATTATTTATTATTTGTTATTAAAGAATCTGGCTTTGATTCTTCCGCAACAGTATAACTGAGTCTAGTCTGATAACATTCTCTACTACCGATTCTCTCGTCCATCTCTTGATGATATCAGACTTCCTCCTATCTTTTTTTTTCTCTTATCTGGGAAGAACAAGACATTCCCTGTTCATTAGTTACTTTTATTTTGCTCATGTAGGGGAGCAACATTTTTTTTTCCACTCCCATGCCAGAATACCCCTTATCTGGTCCACACTGTTAATCACTGCTTTCATTGTTGTTCACTGGCCTGACTCTCTTTTCTCAACTTTTCAAGAACAGTTTGCTGCTATTGTGGTTGTTTTCATGTCTCTTCTGATTGTATGACCTTATTATGGACCATCATATTCATAATCTTCTTCTTCTGCTGCGATCATGGCTCGATCAGACTATAACTCCGGACTGTTTATGACTCTCTTTATGTCTGTTTAAGTGATTCGGTTTCCCCGTATAGTTTCTCTTCCAGGGAGGTGAGTGTGGACCACATTGTCCTTCACAGGTCTGTGTACAGGGAGCAATCCTGTAGAACATGTTTTGTAATCATGTTACCCAGTGTGCAGTGGCATTGGCTGGTAGTTCCTATTTTGAGTTTGGTGAACATGTGGTTTTTCATTCTCTTGTGGTCAGTGCGTAGGCGAAGTTTGATGACTTGATCCCTCCTTGATAATTTGAGGTATCCATCCCTCTAGTTATACTTTGGGTGTTCTTGTTTCCATTTTTCATGGTACTGGCCTTTGATGATAGATTTAGCTTCATCGTAGCTGACCATATGGTACTCTTGTGGTAATCTGCCTTCCTCTTTAGCTAATTTGTCTGCGCGTTCGTTTCCGTGTATATTACAGTGTGATGGTATCCACTGGATAACCAGTCTCTGGAATTTATTGCACAGTTGGTCTAGGGTTGTTCTCAAGTCATCTAGCTCACTGTTTCTTGGAGTTTCTAGAGCTGTTAGGACTGACAGTGCATCAGTCAGTATCACCAATTTCTTGTGCATGTTATTGTTGTGTTGGATGGCCAGTTTTTCAGCGTCTTTGAGGGCTTCAGTTTCTGCTTTATAGTTGTTTGATAATTTCCCAGTAGCTATTGACTTGGTGATCGCTTCCTGGTTATTCGACCTCAAGAACACACCTCCTCCTCCATTTCTGGTGGCATTTGTAGCAGAGCCATCTGTCTATATGTGTGACCAGGTGTCCAGTGGGTAGGTATCGTTTATGTGTTTTTCTGCTATGTGTTTGCTCGCTGTGTCTGTTTGGGTGCCTTGTTTCATGATTCATATTATGTCTTCCTTAGGTTCTGGTATTTTCTGTTTCCCATGATGAATCATATCAGATGGGCTTATGGGTTTCGGCATTATCTTAATGTTTCATGTAAAGTTGATCGTAACTTTTACGTTCTTCGTATTTGTACACTTTCTTTGTGCAGTGTCTTAGAAAAGTTATCCATGCACATATTGTATATTGATTTCATGTATTATTAGTTGATATATTTTTGGTTTTATTTTTTTAATGGTAGCTCTACTCCGTGTCTATCTTTGCGACTTTCATTCTGTAACTCTCATATTTGTGTTGTTCTTTTTCCAGTATGGCGCTGGGTTTAAGCTATTTTATTTGTTGTTTCATCATTTTGAGCTGATGCAAACTTAATGATTTATTTTCTGCTCATCGCAACTAATGGACGCCTTTCAGTGAGCCTCGTTACCATAACCGATAGAGCAAGCGTCACATTTAACTGATGATAATTGTCTAACTTGTAACATGGAGTCTCTCGGGGCACAAACAGTGGAGCAAAGAACTGTTTAGCAACTTTGTAATGGCTTTCGCTATATTTTTTTTTCAAATGCACAAATAACAATATGATGATATTGCTTGTATTGTTGCAGCTTGTATGAAACAAAGTAAGTTGTTAATTAGACTTTTTTCAGAAATCTATTTCGACACAAATAAATATAAACGGTTAAAGATCGTACATGTGAATGTAGATAGCTGAGCTGTTGACAAGGAAATATGTAGAAGTGTGTCAGGCTTATGTTTATTAGAGGGAACCACCTTTACCATTACCCACTAGACACTGTCAATCATCTGACTTCAAGTAGCAGTGCGGTATATTGGTTTCCGAACATTAAACTGAAGCATCACACACCATTTCAGCTGACACTGTACAATATAAGACAAAAAAGACATATCGATGCATGATAAGACAATAAGTAGCGGATTATTGCAGTTTTCAGGTTGAGGTTTGGCAAGTAAAGAAGTAGTGCTAAGAAAAGATAACCAAAAGCCATAAGCTAACCTGACTAACAGCATCGAACAGTTGTGAGTGATATGTGTATATGTTGTGATGAATTGAAAGTAGCAGTAACATTAAATGTAACTTAAATTAACGGTATCACACGATAGCATGTAGCAGTAACATAAATGACGGTAAAACATGATAACAACAAGTAGTGGTAAAATAAGATGACACGTAGCGGTATAGACAACATGGCATGTAGAACATCTGCGAGCTATTTAAGCTGAATAAATAATTTTAGTAATATAAAAATATAAAAAAGATGGTCATATGTGAAGGAGAAAGCAGTGAAGAAGTCGCTGAATCCAAATGTCTGCTGGTTGAGATTGATCTCTACAGGACACAAAAGGAGCGAAGTTCAGTGACTATGGAAGCAATCACAAACAATACTATGCTGAAGACAAGTGTAGAGGAACACACGATCTACAAAATAAGTACAAAATATCCGCTGAATTTTATACGCGAACGATTGGAATGAAATAGGTGCAACTATTTGTCCGTTTGTTAACTTTCACAGAATATAGATAGTAGTAATACATGAATACACCTCTAGATCATATATAGTAATATTATCTCACTACTCAAAGATTGTCAATAAAACTCCCTGTACGATCCGAGATAGAGGATGTGTTTACTTCTGCCTTGCCGTGGGACTGACTCACTCTCAGACTCGCCCAGAGAAACCTCTTGGCGGGGAAACCAGGAATCTCGTTACGGTATGAGTCATAGCAAAAACATGCTCGAGAAAATAATAGCACGGCGAATGTCATCAGTCAGACAGCGCTAACCTGATTGCTCGTCTAGAATGTTCGAACAATGGCCGCACCGATACATTAGCCCAGGTATTAACGAAATGGAGAAATACCACCTTGATAAATTAGAAATTAACGAAACTAGATGGTCAGGAGTAAGGAAATATTCAGTCAACAGATATAACAATATATTCAGGAACAGATACTAATATGTAATATTATATAATTATGAAGGTGTGGGAATTATAATGGACTGTCAAAAGCTGTCAAAAATCTTACCAAATGAGAACCGGTGAACCATCGATTAATAAGAACACTTTATAAAACCAAAATACAGAAGATTAAGAATTCAATGCTTTGTGTCAAACAATGAAAGTGAAAATGAAATTAACGATTAATTTTACCGCCAGCTACAACATCTAACAAATAAAGTTCCTAAGCAATGACAGAATAATATTAATGGTATATAGTATGGGTATATAGGTAATCTGGCAGTTGAATGGAATGACAAAACTGGAAGAGACAACAATGGAGTAATGATGACAACGGGAAAGAAAGGAGTAGACACTGTCAATCAAAATGGATAAACGTTAATAGAACAATGTTTAGGAGCAGACTTTTCCATATGTGGAACACTATCTTCATACAATGAGATACGCTTTCGACAACATGGATATCCCCAGATAATGGAAATACAAATATAATTGACCATCTTCGTATAGAAGACCATTCATAACTTCCTAGACCGATGTAAGGACTTATAGAAGTGCTGATATCAAGAGTGATCATAATCTTTGTATTGGGAAAATTAAATTGCGAAGTCACCACACAGAAAAAAATACACATTGAAGAAGGTAGTAACAAATTTAAAGATGGAAATATCAGAAGACAGTTTAATATAGAACTCAGCAATCGGTTTGAAGCTTTGGATGCAATAGATGAAGTGGTTATAGGTGAACTCTGGGATAATCACAACACATCATTTTTAATATCAGCAGAATTAAGTGATGGATACAAGGAAACAGAAAAATAAGCTTGGATCTAAAGACATCACATGGAAACATATCCAAAATAGACGTGATTCCAAGGCAGCCTTATTAAATGTGAAGGCTGATCTAAGTAAAACCTATTCAAAACAAGATATAAAGACCTTGACAATAAGGTGAGAAATTAAGAAATATGAGATAAAACAATATACATGTATAAAGGTAATCAAGCAGTTGAAACAAAATTAATCTCCAAGACAAGAAATAGCAAGGTATTGTACAGAAACAACAACTAAAATGACAGGTTTTTTTTCACTTCTGAGTAAAGATGTCACACACTTCAAGTAATAACAAAAAACCCGATGAGTTGAACCAATCAACTGATGCTGAATGAAACAGATGCACTAATTTAGACATCAATACAGAAGAAAACATATAAACAAAACTGTATTAGTGGTGAGACACATCCCTAAAAGTAAAGTATCTAGTGTACACAAAAGAGTTGCGGTGATGCTGAAATAATTGAGAAACGTTCTTGCAAACAGAAAGAAGGGGATCCTTAACACATTATTTTAATGTGCTCATAAAGGTCACAGAAACGGCAGGGAAGTAAATCTATTCTAAGTTACCTCTAACGTTTTCTGTAGAATATTTGGTGAACAGAATAAAAGATGCTGTATATAATATAATGCAGCAAAGAACAAGCAGAATTCAGAAAGAAGATAGGCTCTTGACCAAATATTCACTCTAAGGATAGTATTAGAAGAACATACAGAAAAACAACCATTGATCCACATTTTCATTACGACACCATTCATAGATTGTTCTTGTGAAAGATCTAGAAACATTATTGAATATTGGAAACAAATTATCAACAGTCTTTGGAAACAAATTATCAACAGTCTATAATTTATATATATATATATATGACACCGGTTCCTATAGATGAGGGAATGAGTGGCAGGTTACAGGCCATAAGAGTAGTAAAACAGAGATGTAAACTACCATTGACTACGTAATCAATTCATTTTACACAAAATATAACGGTATTACATGACATAACCAGAATCACATGGAAAATCGTGATTTTTCATGACATAATGCTTCTAAGTGACGATATCAACAAAATTCAAAATATCAGAGATATCATGTTATCTATGGCTGTAGCATAGGATTTCAAATCAACAGGGATGCAACAAAAATAATTTAAAAGCATAAAAATGCCCCAGATTGTAACACATATGTAAATAACAGTAGAATAAGCAGACCACTACACATACACATATATTGGTAGTACTAAAGGTCAAGAGGATGAACAGGGAAAAAGACTAGACGCAGGATAGTAAAAGCAAGTGCAAATTAAAGAAGTAAAACCTGGACAAAATATGGAAATCAAAAATATAAACCAAGAAAACTAAACTTAGAATATTCAACTCAAACGTATTATCAAACTTGACCTACGCATGTGAAAGTTGGAAGATACAAAAAGAGATTGAGAGAAAACTGAACTCGTATGTCTAAGAAGAATACTCTGCGTACAATGGATTCAAGACCAATATAGAGATACGAGAAACGGCGATGGAACCAATGATGTCATTCAAGGCCAATATAGAGATAAGAGAAACGGCGGTGGAACCAATGATGTCATTCAAGGCCAATATAGAGATAAGAGAAACGGCGATGGCATGAATGAATGAATCCAATGATGTCATCCACAATTATGAAGAGAAGATGGACAAATACCCGACATGTGCTGAGAAGAGGCAGAAAAAGCATTTCAAATCGGGCTCAGGCTTGTATACGGGAAACATCAGGGCACAGACAAAAGAGGAAGACCTACAGAGACACTAAAAAGAAAATAGGTAGGATAAGCACCTGTTGGCAGGCATATACTCGTTAGATAAGACCGGAGATCTCATCAACAATATAGAGATGGAGGGAGCAAAACAATATGAGCCCAATGTGACGTCTAGTGGTGCTGGATGTATTAAGATCCAGATACTCATATACTCTGAATGACAATAACAGATCACCCCACTCATTGACTATAACTAAAATACAACCAACCAGTATATTTTGGAAAGGGTTAATTATATTACCACACTCGTAGACTTGGAAAAAAAGAAAACACATAAACTCACTCACTGCAGTTGGAAACAAGAATACAATAATAAGTTAATATTCTACTGAAGCTCACAACAGCGGCAACTGCCACAGTTGCCATCAATTCAAAATGTTAAAAGAAAAAATCCCTGCTTCCCGTCGTTAGAAACCATATGTTATTTCCGATAAAGTTACGGCCCCTGTGTAGCACAATACACCGTCTCTTGTCTGATAAAACACTAAACTGTTGGTTCTCTAGTTCATCCCTTAATCTTATTAACTCTCTTTTTCTATTGTACTCTATTATTTACTTATTTGTGGTCACAGAGGAATGAAAGAGTCCCTGCCACATACGCACTGTAGACGATTGTAGGAAAAAAACAAAGTCGCTCGTTATCACTGAGTTCATGTCATGATGACTGCAGCTTTTGAACAGTTTGTAGTTGCTAATTTTGTTTGTGCTAAATGTTCCAAACCGAGCTGAGATAATAAAAAAAATATAAATAAATGTAGAACAATTAAAACTCTTTGAGTTAATGACAAGCTCTGATCATAATTGTCCCAACTGTGACATGGAGCGTTTTTGAAACACAAGAAATAGAACAGACGAAGGAGAAAATCTGAATACTTCTCTAGAATAACATAGTGCCTTTCCCTCTCATTTTTCAAATACACAAATTGTGGGTATTTATGGTCATGATATAATCTTTGGATTATAACAAAAATGCTGCGTCACGCGTGGCCACATACCAAGGACCAAAACTTTCCCTAGGGTGGGGTCCTCGTTAGTCTAGTTGAGAAACCACCCGACTGGACTACCGACTTTCGGACAACCCGTGTACGACTCCTGCTAGAAGCGCTATGAATTGTATTCGTGGATGGAGGAAAAAAAAACATACCCACACGGTCGACCGGTCCAATGGTAGAAATGTGTACCAGGGTAGTTCTCCGGGAAGGTGAGGATTGCCGCCTCGCATCGTGAGTTTTGATGCTTGAAGCGACACTATCCAGAGGTCTCCAAACACTTCTGGATAGTTGGCCCAGCACATATGGATGACAATTTGCGTGCTAAGACGTCGATTGAAGTTTCGTATTTTACATTTCCCCAGGGAACGTGCCCAGACTAATGAAAGGGGAAATGGACTCTCTATAAACCTCAACTGTCTTGAGGTTAGACTCCGAGTCAACAGGAACATAGACAAAGGATGTCATTAACTTCACCCTGTAAAGACTGAACGTGCCAGCATGATGGATGTGGGTACCCAGAAATGGAAGTTTTACACGTCTACAGCCAATAAATGTGCTCGACTGTGTTATACGTGTCCAGACTACCACTATTGATCATAAGGTAGGTAAAGTTCCAGCAATAAGACATAAATTTGTAGACACGTTGTGGAGTACTGGTAATAATCTCCTGTTTACTAACAAACTAATGGAGACTTCTCATGCTTATGTTTGATATGTTGATCATTAGAAACTTTACGCTGAAAAAAAAAGAAAAATAAGTATACATTACAACCATTGATATTTATATTTCCCTTATTTTACCTTAGCATTCCGGCGAAACAGTAAGTTATAAACTTTAATTCTTAAGTAACCTGAGCAACAAAACAAAAGTAATACAAGTGATTTGGTTGTTCCTGAGTTTTGACACTTAAGAAATGCCTAAAAAATATTCATTAACTTCAGCATGTCTCTCATCATTATCAAGTACAGGGCCTGATGGCGTAGGTGATCATGCCTCTCCACAACTTTCGATAACGACAGTTATTTATCATTTCTATTGTTGACCTTCTGCCAAACCATTCTCTTAAACTGTCTGGTATCTTTACTGTTTGCAACCCTCTATCGCCTCGTCCCTCAATTTTCCTTGTTGTTACAATATATTCCAACTGTTCTCTTCTTATTACATAGCCGAAAAATGATGATTGTTTCTTCCTAATATTGGAAATTATCTCTCTTTTTGCTTTGGCCTCTTTCAGAACTTTTTCATTACTCTTCTTAGCTGTCCACGGTATTCTCAACATTCTTCTGTAAAATCACATTTCTACAGCCATATGTTAAGCTGCCTCTACATAACATTTAAGAACTCTTTTTCTTGTTTCTGTTGTCACAAATGGATTGCATAGTATCTTCCTCATTTTTTTTTGGAAAGCTGCTTTTGCCCGAGCCATTCTGCATCTCACCTCTGTTGTACACCTACCATATGAGGTTAACATTGTCCCCATATATTTAAATTCATTTACCTGTTTTAATATTGTTCCATTTGTTTTTATTTTGCACTTAGGTGATATATATTACCATTGTTCTTATATGTTACCATTACTTCTATATTGCTGCTATTAACTCTGAGCCCTTTATTTTGCTTTCTATCACTATAATGGCTAACATTTCTTGTAACTCATTTTCACTCGTAGCAATTAAGACCTTATCATCAGCATACTTTAGATTATTATATTATGACCTCCGATTGTTATTCCAGGCATGCCCCTTATTGATTTTAAAATAATCTCGCTATAAATATTAAACAAATCTGGTGACAGCACACAACCTTGTCTAACACCCTGTTTTATTTGTTGAATCATTTCCAATTGGTTTCCAGTTCTTATAGCCGCTGTTTGTTGCCAGTACATGTTCTTTATTATTCTTAGATCTTTGCTGTCTACGTTTGTTTTCTAAAATTTTGATTATTTCTTTGTGCTTTACTTTGTCAAATGATTTGGTAAAATCTATGAGACATAGGTCTATATGTTTTCACCTCTATGGCTCTTTCTACTAACGATCTTATTATTAAGTCTGTCTCTACGAGATTGTAATATTTATGGGATCTGGCGGTGGATCTTATAATTTCAATGAAGAAAAACTAGGTCACTTGACCAGTGCAATATTCACGAGGTTGTTTGGTTCTGAACATTTATGGAGAAAAAAGAAACGTTTGACCCTACCGCAATTTGAACCGTGTTCTCCAGGTTGGAGGTTGACAATATATCGATTAGGTCAAACTTCTTCTGATTGACTTGTCTCTGCTCTCTTTTATTACAAGTGACGTGGACAAAGCCATGACGACAAGAGAGAGGATGGCACGTGTATACAGAAAGATAAAGTAACAATTAGCTAGGAGAGAGGATGTCAAGTATCGATACAACAATTTTGGATTTATCGATAAGACAATATGACATTTAGTAGTAATACAAAACGGGGTGTATTGATAAGATAACATGATAATTAGCGGCAATACAAGATGACACACAGCTGTAGGTCACAAAATGGAACAATTCCTTAGATGTTTCGTATTGACTTCCTGTTGTGACAGACTTTAAACGAATAACCAAAACCAAAGATCAAGAAAAATTGATGAGGACAATGTTTAAAAGTAATGTCCACATGCAAATAAAGGTCAGCACATAAAAATAAAGCACATCGAAGGAACTAGGAAGCTATTCCACAGAAGTGTTAGCTGAATGTGGATGTTTCTGATTGCAGATTGTTTCTGGTTCACTTCTGGGTACCCAGCCTATTCATATCCTACGAATGCCTGTTATCACTCTCCTCAAATCATGCCGATTCAACATGCATTCATGTCTAACCTATTATAGTACCTTTTATCGAACTGTGTTTCATTGTTGTTTCTTCAAAACGTCATGAATTAATTTCTTCACAAGCTAGCAAGTAAAGCTAGTGCAGTTTAACCCGCCCCCCCCCCTTTTTACGACCAACTATGACTATCACTGACATGTGTCACCTCATGGAATTGGAGAAAAAAACGATATGAAAACGTGTTTAAATTGACGTTTAACATTTGTTTTGTCATTTTTTTTAATGTAAGGATACCACTATTGATAATGCACGTTTTTTGTTTTTTTTTCAGATGTAAGCTGGTTAAGAAGAAGTAAGTTATTAATTAGACCTTTTTAAAAAGAACTCAGTTGCAAATAAATAAACATGAACCATGCAGGGTCTCTTGAGAATGAAGATAACAGTGTTGTGCGTCAAAATACACAGACGGTTGCAAAACATGTAGGCCCGGATCTATGGCAGTAATTGTCTTCTGTTGTTCCGACGAGCATCATCTCTCATGTCCCAGCATCTAAATCTCCAACACATGAGTGATGTCATAACGAATGGAAGGCTAGAACAATGCAGGACTTCTGAGATGGTTACTTTGTTCTGTCATTTAATGTCTTTTAAAACATGTACATATACATACACACTCGCGCTCGCTATATGAACAATGGATAACCTGACTTCAAGGTTTATGAGAGACGAAGAGTCACAGGCATCATTATCAAGTTCCTTCACTAATGTCTTAAGCGGCGAAGCCTTTCTAGAACTGTGTCTCTACCGGTGTATGTCAATTCTGAATTTGACTTTCTAGAACTGTGTCTCTACCGTTGTATGTCAATTCTGAATTTGACTTTCTAGAACTGTGTCTCTACCGTTGTATGTCAATTCTGAATTTGACTTTCTACCAAATAACTCCCTTAAAATGTCTTGTATATTTTCTCTCAGCTTCGCACTATCTCTTCTTCCCTCTATATTTCCAGACGTCATAATGCATTGCAGCTGTCGTTTTCTCTTAATTTTGTAACAAAATGACGGATGCTTCCTCCTGATGTCGTACATAGCTGTATCTCTTGATTTGGGATCTTATATTATTACAATTACATAAACTTGGATGTTTGTTACCATCATACCTCAGGCCGCTTATATTAATGAGCCCGGACAATATTACGACAGAAGAGCAAGAGGCAAGTCCAGAGTAAGATAGACAGACAACATTACGGCAGAACAGCAAGAGGCAAGTCCAGAGTAAGATAGACAGACAACATTACGGCAGAACAGCAAGAGGCAAGTCCAGAGTAAGATAGACAGACAACATTAAAGAAGCGCTACAATAACATCAATTGACA
This sequence comes from Megaustenia siamemsis, assembly GCA_032433765.1. Classification (NCBI taxonomy): domain Eukaryota; kingdom Metazoa; phylum Mollusca; class Gastropoda; order Stylommatophora; family Ariophantidae; genus Megaustenia; species Megaustenia siamemsis. The sequence continues at coordinate 13,190,493 of JAVIAB010000046.1, forward strand.
ATGATTGAAACCGCCAGAAGCGCGAGAATCAGAACTTTGTATCTCCCTCGACAACCGAACCGGTATAAGAGGAGATGAAGAAAGAAGAAGAAAGAAAGAATATTAAGGGTAATTATATTTTGCAATTTATTATAATCTCACTAAACATTTAAATAAATCTGCTGACAGTACACATCGTGGCCTAACATCTTGTTTTGTTTTAGTAAACATCCCCAGTTACCTGGTCATACGACTGCTTTAGTGCCAGTACAGGTTCTTTATTATTCTTAAATATTTGCGGTTAATATTTATTCTCTTTAAACTTTTAATTATTTCTCGCGGCTTTACTTTGTGAAATGCTTTTTGATGTAGTCTGTACAATATAGATAAATATTTGTTTTCACTCCTATGGGATTGATTTTCCTGGTGTCCAAGATGGCCGCTTGTAATAATTTCAGAATGTGGATTATGTGATAAAAGTGACCAATAAAGTGTTTCTATAGGTTTTTAAAAGTTGTGTAAAGTATTATATTCAATAAGGACGATAAGATCTGTTAAGGACTTTTAAAATGCAACCATCTAAAAATGTACAATTAGACTGTGTAAAGATAGCATGTGACATCTAGCGATCTAAGACGTGGAGAAACATCTTCATACTATTCACAACGTGGTATTTTTTTTTTTAATTTAAGACTTTAACTTACGACAAACTTAGTATGTTGGTAAAGAATAACCATTTATGCTCAAAGAAATCACATACAATTGAGATAGACCCCATATATAAAGTAGCAACCATCAACATATGTAGAATAAAAATCAAAGAAGTTGAGCTTATAGAAGAAATTACAAAGAAACATATTAAAATACTAAAAGATACCGGGCACCAGAGTAAAAGGACAACAGATAAAGAAAATACAAACGAACTACATGATAATATTTTCAGGAGTTGACAGCACAGAAATAGAAGAACACGGTGTGGGGTTTCATCGACCCAAAACACGCAAAGAATATTCTATAAATAAAATACAACTCAGGAAGAATAATCACAACTAGAATGCCAGAAAACAACATAAACATAACTTATATACAGATTCATGCACCACGTAGCAACAATGAAAAAGACAGGGAATAATTCTCTGAGACATAAAATGAAAATGTCAACACGACTTGTGGAAACGACATTTTAGTGATGGGAGATTTGAATTGAAAGCTTGGGAAGTACAGCAGTGAGAACAAAGATATCCTGGGACCCTCTTGCGATTAAACAGCAGAAATAAATGAAAATGGAAGATGGACTATTGGAATTATGTAATCAAAATGATTTATCAACAACATATTCTTCAAACACAGAGATTCGCAATTATCACCTGTTACAATTGGAATGACGCAACAATTAGAAGCCAGCGATATTTTATACTGACAAGAAAACAAAACAAGAAAACAAAAAAATAAAACAGAACAAGAAAGCAGAAGAAGAAAAGAGTAACCGACAGCGGAGCTTTCCTTAATATCATAGAATACAAAGACCATACAATGGTTATGATCACTCTCAGACGCCCAAAAACAAATAGAAGATACGTATAATATAATAAGAAGTAAAAAATAACAGAGAATTAAAAAAAAACAATTAAAAGATCAAGAATCAAGAATATAACCTAGAGAAATAAAATGTACAGAGGAATTCATGAAACTTAATAATGAAGTAAGCACATAGAAGAAGAGTGAAAATAGTTTAAGAAAATAGTAATCAACATCGCAAAATAGTGTGTGGAACGAAACTAAAGACAAAGGAAAGGAAAAAGACCACTTCAGTGGTGGAACGATACAATCAGAGAAGCAAATAAAGAACAGAAGAAACTATTTAAAGCTTGGATGAAGATAAGGAACTAAGAAGAATATGGAAAAAATATTCCGCATTCAGGTGAAAAGTTATCATTTTGATCCAAAAAGCTAAGCAAAACTCAAGGACATATTTCGGACAAAATATGGGCAGAGACTTCAAAAACAGCCACAAGAGACTTCAATAAAAAGCAGTAAAAGCAACAAGAGCGAGAAAACAAACTACGATCCTACTGTGCTTATAAATGAAAAAATACGTTCAGTCAATATCAAATAGGCAATATATGGAACAGAAATGAAACGAATATTTTGAAGATCTATTAGACCCCACGCAAGAATGTACAAACACTGAATCTAACATAACGAAGGAGGAAATCGAAGAAGTTATCAAATATGCACAAATGAATAAAGCACCAGAGATATAAAGCATACAACTAGAAATAATATCAGCAGCAGGAGAAACAGGTGTTACATGGCTGCATAGAATATTCAGTGCAGCATAGCACTAACAAATTCTCCAAAGACTGTCAACAGGCGATCATGGATCCAATGTGGAAAAACAATAAAGGTAGAAAGAGAGACTGCAATCAATATATAAGCATATCGTTTCGAGCCATGTAGGAAATGTGTACGCCAAAATTATGAAAAAACGCTGAGACCAGTAAAAGAACCACAGTAAAACGATTCTCAATTTGGGTTCCGAAAAAAAAGTAAAGGATGTACTGACGCTCTATTCACTCCACAACATCTAGCAGAAAAGACGACCGAAAACAATCCAAATGTGTACAGAGCTTTTCATTGACCAGAAAAAGTGATTCGACCGAATAAACTGAGAACAACTGTGGAATATATTAACAATATACGGAGTAAGCCAACATTTAATCAAACGAACTAAAATTATCTACATCAACAGCAGCTTCTCATTCTGAACAGCAGAAGGTTACACAGACCACTACGAAGTTAGATCAGGAGTAAGACAGGGGTGTGTAATGTGCCACGCCCCCCCCCTCCACACACACACACACATAGTTTATTACACACATGGACTATATGTTCAAGCTAGACAATCCATCGGGGACAGAGTAGATCAACGAGCTTCTATTTGCAGACGATCAGGCACTAATACATGGACAAATAGAAGACCTACAAGAACACCTAAATAGACTCAACTGCACAGGCACAAAATGAACCATGAAAATCAACATCAACACAATTGAAGCCTTGGATAAGTCGCAAAAGAGATAAAAGAATATCAACATTACTATAAAGGCAGACAACAAAAAAGAAACAGATGAGTTTAAATTGCCTAGAAAGAAATTCACAAACAGCAGAAATACACTCAAGAAGCTATAATGCTTGTCAAATTATTGGACAGCTATCACTGCTATTGTACAACAAGGAAATAACACTAGAAGCAAAACGGGCACTCTACAATACAATCTTCATCCCAACGTCGTACTACCACTGCCAGTCCTGCACCCTGGATGTAAAAACACAATTTAAAAAACAACCTCTACTGAGATTAAACGTGTTAGACGAATGACAGGCTACAGCCAGAGAGATAAAAAACTGAGAAAAAAAATCTAGGAATAATCCTCGCCATAGAATATATAAAGTTATGACAGGCAAAATGGTTTGGCCACGTGATAAGACAGAAAGGATGAAAATACAAGCCTTCAATAAACGTTACGAGAACACCAGATTCAAGGGCCGACCACGAAAAAAATGGACTGATGGAAGATTAGAAACCCTGTCATTATAACATCAGTGGAAGAGAACAGAAGAGCAAAAGACCGCAACTTAAATCCACCCCCGACGCTGAAAGGCTAATGATGAAGGAAATATCTCCTTTGGCCCTTTCTACTAATGATGTATGTTTCTACGTTCGAGCTCATACCCCCAACAGATCCACACTACGTTTAACTAATTCTTTGTTGAATTTTGTTTCTCGATTTTTAGATGATTTTTATCAGAAATATTCTTAGAGTTGTATCATACATTGCGTGATGATCACCACATTGAATAACACCTGGTATCTTTGGTTCATCAATGAATATAATTTAGAAGATTTTCTCGTATTTATCCGTCTATGTAGATTTCATTCAGCATCGCTATTATTATTTATATTCAAATTTCAGACGTTGCACTGGATCCGCATTGTATCTCGCTACACATCCATATTTTTGACGAGTTGTTCTAATTCGGCTAGGGAGCTAATGCTCTGCTCGTGGTGCATCACGTCTTAATGCCCATTTTAGTGTTTCTCTTTTTTTCACCATCTGGTTTCCATTTAAGAGCCTTCTTTGAGATTCTCTTGTTGTTTTCTCATCACATGACCAACATATGATAACCTTCTCTTGATTATAGATTAGAGTATTGTATTCTCTATCATTTCTCTTATTTCTGCACCAGTATTAAATTCATTCTATGGTATACCATTACCTCAAGCATTTTATTAAAAATCCATGCAGTTTATTTTCTATTTCTTTAATTTGCTTCCAGCTCTCGCGTACATAAGTAAGGGTGGATAATATATAGACGATTGTCGTGCAGAAAATTGAAAAGCAAATGAAAGCTTTTTGAAAAAATGATGTCCAGTAGAAATGTCTAACGACAGAGATCAAAATGTCCAAAATATGAACACAGGAAAGTGAAATGCACTCAAGATGCAATGGAACGTATCACAACCAAATATCTGCTGAAGATGGGGATCAAATTGACAACAAAATATAAAATATAGTGCAGCGTTTTCTGGTAATTATGAACGAAATAGAAGAAGGTAGTCAGACTTCTTGTATATTTATTTGTTTGGATTTTATTACCATTCTCATACTCTTATTTGTGGTAACTATGTATTACTGCATGGATAGAAGTCACAATATATACTACGCCATTGTATCAGCAACCAACAAAGTGTTCATCATGATCGTTCATACTCTTCTGTTGAATGTGTTGCGCTTTGGAGGAAAGGTGCGCAGCTAATGATGAACACTTTCGGGTTGCTGTAACGGCCGTCGCCGACAATACGATCTCCATGTGCTAGCGCCGAATACGTTGTCCAGTGAATGCGACCGGACTGCTGCTGTCTGCTTAAAACCTTGACCAGAAAGAAAATATTTTGAAAATACACTGCAGCCAAAAATGTCAAAAGTCCTGAACCTGACTTAACAGTGCCTCCATCTCGACCCGCCAGACCAATCTGAAGTCCATCATCACTTTTTGTATTTTGTGTATCAGGTTTGTATACATGTTTAGTAGAACAATGCAGGCTCTATAAGTCTGCTGAAACAGTCCGCTACTATTTTTATATTTATTTGTTATTGTCAACTACCTATTTTACTTCTTGTCTTCACCTTTATTTTCTCCTTTTTGAGCACAGACATAAGAAACAATGGTCGACATGCCATCTCGCTCTTGTATAACAACAATAAGGTTGTCCACTCTCATGCCTGGAGGATACATATCTGGTCAACAATATTATTCTCAACTCTCACTTTCTTCTAGTTTTTCTTGGTTTGTTCTCTTCCGATTTACCGTGGAAATTAACCACACGAGTGACAATTAATGTGATATATATTTCTTTATTTGTCTACTTCGCTCCTGAGTGCATGACCTATTATTTCAATCGTTTGCCTTTTATCACTGCCTTTATATAATGTTTTTCGTATCTTTAAAACAGTTCTTAGTTGTAGATTTATAGCGTTGAATATAATGAAAATGTTCCCATGCAAGTTGTGTGAGTGAAGATAATCTTACCATTTCTTTTTGTTTCGGCAGAATTCAAATTTATAATATAAACAACATGCAGACTTTTACCAATGTCTTTACCTACATGTGATTATTTTTTTTTTACTTCTATATTGTTATTCTAAGTATGATTTGTGACTAAAATATGTTATTTACATATTTTTTCAATGATTTCCTGGTAATTCAAGTCCACCTTATGTGTTTATTTCGTCTCAAAATATTTAATGCATGCGTCCTTTTAAAAATCAACTTATCTATTGCATTAACAATAAGCTATAAACTTAAATAAACAACAATATCAGAAACAATAAAACAATCATACCATCGTCTTACGGGCAAACGGACACAAATAAGTTTAGACCTCTTCTTTTTATTAATAAATACATTGTGCTTTTCCTTTATGAAATTTTTAATTAAATATATATAAATTACAATCACTGATACACTATTGTTTGTTTTCTTTTCTAGAGTTAGTGAATTATGGGATGAGTAAGTTTTTCTTAAGTAATGTAGCTAGCAAGAAAAGTATAAAGCCCATGACATTTCAGCTGTATTTGGCATCTGTTGATGATAGACATGTAGACATTGCAAGATCGTAAACAAAGACGTCGATGAAAATATACGATGAAGTTCAAAAGTAATGTTTGCAACATCCGCTCAAAAAGTGAAGAACATTTAGTGATCCTGGAAACTTTTCAGAACAAATGAATGCTGAAAGTCAATATTTGTGAGAGTAAATTAGTGAACAGCGTGAGACGAATATTTATAAACGTGAACCAATGTGAAATATATAGGAGCAGATCTTAGTTCACTTATTTCACTTGACTACATGAGTAGACACACGATTTTAGAACTTGCAAATTGTAAAACCAAATGAAAGCCTTTTGAAAAAAGATGCCCGGTAGAAATGTCTGCAGACAGAGATCAAAATGTCCAAAATATGAACACAGGAATGTTAAATGCACTCAAGATGCAATGGAACGCAGCACAAACAAATATCTGCTGAAGATGGATGAAATTGACCACAAAATATTAGATATAGTGCAGCGTTTCTGGTAATTATGAGCGAAATAGAAGAAGGTATCAGACTACTTGTATATATATATATTTGTCTTGATTTTATTACCATTCTCATACACTTATTTTTTGTAACAATGCAATGATGCATGGATAGACGTCGCAATATAGACTACTCTTTTGTATCAGCAACCAAAAAAGTGTTCATTATGATCGTTCATACTCTTCTGTTGAACGTGTTGCGCTTTGAAGAGAAGGTGCGCATCTAATGATACACACTTTCGGGTTGCTGTAACGGTCATCGCCGACAATGCGATCTCCTTGTTTCCGCCGAATGCGCTGTCCAGTGAATGCGACCGGATGCTGCTTCCTGCTTAAAATCTAGACCAGAAAAAAAATGACATTTTGATAATACACTGTAGCCAAAAATACCACACGTCCTGAACCTGACTTAGCAATGTCTCCATCTCGGTCCGTCGGACCAATCTGAAGTCCATCATCACTTTTTGTATTTTGTGCATCATGTTTGTATACATGTTTAGTAGAACAATGCAGGCTCTATAAATCTGTTGAAACAGTCTGCTACTATTTTTTTTTATTCATTTGATATTGTCAACTACCTATTTTACTTCTTGTCTTCACCTTTATTTTCTCCTTTTTGAGCACAGACATAATAAACAATGGTCGACATGCCATCTCGCTCTTGTATAACAACAATAAGATTGTCCACTTTCATGCCAGGACGAACCATATCTGGTCAACAATATTATTCTCAACTCTCACTTTCTTCTATTTTTCTTGGATTATTCTCTTCTGATTTACCGCGGAAATTAACTACATGAGTGACAATTAATGTGATATATATTTCTTTATTTGTCTACTTCGCTCCTGATTGCATGACCTATTATTTCAATCGTTTGCCTTTTATCACTGCCTTTATATAATGTTTTCCGTATCTTTAAAGCAGTTTTTAGTTGTAGATTTTTTTAGCGTTGAATAACATGAAAATGTTCCTTTTGCAAGTTGTGTGAAGTGAAGATAATCTTACAATTTCTTTTTTTTTCGGCAGAATTCAAATTTATCATATAAACAACATGCAGCCATTTATCTATGTCTTTACCAACATTTGATTATTTATTTTTACTTCTATTTTATTCTAAGTATCATTTATGACTAAAATACGTTATTTACATATTTTTTCAATGATTTCCTGGTAAATAAATTATGTGTTTATTTCGTCTCAAAATATCTAATGCATGGCGTCCTTTTAAAAATCAACTTATCTATTGCATTAACAATAAGCTATAAACTTAAATAAACAACAATATCAGAAACAATAAAACAATCATACCATCGTCTTACGGGCAAACGGACACACATAAGTTTATACTTCCTTTTTTATTAATAAAAGCATTGTGCTTTTCCTTTCTGGAATTTTAAATTAAATATATATAAATTACAATCACTGTTACTCTGTTGTTTGTTTTATTTTCTAGAGTGGATGCATTAAACACAGAGTAAGTTTTTCTTAAGTAATGTAGCTAGCAAGAAAAGTATAAAACCCATGACATTTCAGCTGTATTGGGCATTATTTGATGATAGACGTGAAGAGATTGGAAGATCGTAAACAAAGATGTCGATGAAAAAATACGATGAAGTTCAAAAGTAATTGTTGCAACATGCGCACAAAAAGTGAAGAACATTTAGCGATCCTGGAAACTTTTTCAGAACAAATGAATGGTGAAAGTCAATATTTGTGACAGTAAATTAGTGAACAGCGTGAGACGAATATTTATAAACGTGAACCAATGTGAAATATAGAGGAGCAGATCTTAGTTCACTTATTTCACTTGACTGCATGAGTAGACACACGATTTTAATAATTTATACTTGAATTTGAAGTTTATTGAAGTTAACAACACACTACACGGCGTATAGGCTGCTGATGGTAAATAAAGCATTATCACAGTAAAATCGTGCATTAGATGGATGTAATTCATTACCACAGTAAAATCGTACATTAGATGGATGTAATACATTACAACAGTAACAGCATACATTAGATGGATGAAATACATTACCACACTAAAATTGTGCATTAGATGGATGTAATAAACTACCACAGTAACACCGTACATTAGATGGATGTAATACATTAACACAGTAACATCGTGCATTAGATGGATGTAATACATTACCACAGTAACATCGTACATTAGATGGATGTAATACATTACCACAGTAAAATTGTGCATTAGATGGATGTAATACATTACCACAGTAACATCGAGCATTAGATGGATGTCATACATTACTACAGTAAATTCGTGCATTAGATAGATTTAATACATTACCACATTAAAATCGAGCATTCAATGGATGCAATTCATTACCACAGTAAAATCGTGCATTAGATGGATGTAATTCATTACCACAGTAAAATCTTGCATTAAATGTATGTAATTCGTTACCACAGTAAAGTCGTACAGTAGATGGATGTAATTCATTACCACAGTAAAATCGTGCATTAGATGGGTCTAATACATTACCGCAGTAAAATCTTGCATTAGATGGATGTAATACATTACCACTGTAACAGCATACATTAGGTGGCAGTGGTACATTACCACAGTAAAATCGTACACTAGATGGATGTAATACATTACTACAGTAAAATCGAGCATTCAATGGATGTAATTCGTTACCACAGTAAAATCGTGCATTAGATGGATGTAATTCATTACCACTGTAACAGCACACATTAGGTGGAAGTGATACAATTACCACGGTAACAGCACACATTAGGTGGAAGTGATACAATTACCACTGTAATAGCACACATTAGGTGGAAGTAATACATTGGCACCGACATATACTTTTGCAGTGTTATGTTGTTCTGGTTGTTTCTAGGATCATCACAACTGAACAACAGACATATCTCCCCCGAGAATCTCGAAAAAAATAAATCAGTGAAAAATGCAGTCCGATGTGCACGCACTCAGAAGAACGGTCTGGATTTCTGACAATTTATCCCGATCAGCTGTTAAATTGTATGGTCTTCTCTGTTTGGGTTAAACTGCCAAGGGTTCTTTACGTGCGACAGATCACATGGGACCTCCTTATTTATTGTCGCTCTCCGATAGGGCTAGACATTACATCTGACTACCCAAAAGGTCAGTGGAGGGTAATGTCACAAAGAAATCACAGATTAATTGTTCACATTTTTTAAAACATCGCCATCGTCTGCTATGGGATTGAAACCTGAGACCTTCCTTTCTAGTAGATGACGCCCTAGACCACTCATCTCCCAAATAATACAATCCCATTGTCACACAATATGGAAGGTAATAGCAGAGAAGTTTACTATTGGTTTGATCCACTCAACAAGATGCAACATCAGTATGTGTTATTTGCTCATCACGCTTTGATTCTGGTGTAAGCGAACTGATCTCTCTGATAAAGCTACAAATTATTCTCTCTTTAATGTTATTAGTCCACTTTAAACGTTTCGATCTTTACTCCTTTTTTTCTTCTTTCGTTCGTAGACAAACATAATAATCCATGGCCGGTACAGATTGTAGAACGTGTAGAGTGACAACTGACAATAAAGTACGATATATTCATATGACGGTGCTCTATGTCTGGCCCACACGATTAATATTAGCTTTTCTCAGTTTTTTCTAAACATTTTTTTATCATCTTCTATTATTGTTGGTCTTCCTCTCATTTATCTTCCCTAAGAATCCACTATTTGGCATTTTTTTGTGATTGTTTATGGACATCTTTTAAATACATGACGTGTCCACTTCAATCGTTATTCCTGTTATCATTGTATTCACGACATTTTTATCGCATCTTTAGTCTAGTTCTTATTTTCCATCAGCAAATGTGGAAAATATTCTTCTTCTTCTACCATTTTAGCTCCCAGTGGAGCATAGGTCTTCAGCAAACACTTTCCAAGTCGTTCTGTCTTTTGCCATTCTTTTAAGATCATTCCATGTCTTCCCCATCATCTTCATCTCTGCTTCCATCTGTCTTCTCCAAGAATTCCTTGGTCTTCCTCTTTGTCTTTTCCCCTGGGGATTCCAAAAAGGGCCTGTTGTGTAATACTCTCAGTTGGCTTCTGAAGTGTGTGTCCTATCCAGCACCATCATCTTCGCTGTATCTCTTTATCCACTGGTGTTTGACTGGTACGTTTCCATAATTCTACGTTGGTGATTTTCTCCTGCCATATCCATCCTTTTATTCAGCGTAAGCATCCATTAATGAAAGTCTGTATCTTCGTGATTGTCAATTGTGTTGTTCTCCATGTTTCACAGCCATATAATAGGACCGCATCAACATTTGAGTAGAAAATGTTTATTTTTTTTAAACCTAATTTCTTTGGACTTCCATATGTTTCCCAGTGCAATGAAAGCTACTCTTGCTTTTGATATCATTATTTTGGTATCATTTTCTGTTCCTCCCCCTTTATCTATATTACTGCCCAGATATATGTAAGATTGTACGTCTAGTAGAGGTATTTCTCCTAGTTTTATTTGGTTATTGCCAACTGTATTAATTCTCATAATGTTGGTCTTATATCTATTAATCTTCATTCCCAGCTGTTGTGATCTCCCATCTAGTATGCTCATTTTATCCTGCATCTGTTGATGGCTGTGTGATAATAGAGCTATGTCATCAGCAAAGTCTAAATCATCAAGTTGCTTGGTCAGTGACCACTGGATTCCATTTCTGCTGTTTTGAGTTATTTTCAAAACCCAATCTATGGCCAGTAGAAAGAGAAATGGAGACAGAAGGCATCCCTGCTTTACTCATGTTTTCATTTCAAATGCTTCTGTAAGCTGCCCTTCATGCACCACACTACATTTCGTTCCTTCATACATTGTTTTTATCAGGTTAATAAACTTTATGGGGATTCCGTAAAGACTCAGCAACTTCCAAAGCATTCTTCTGTCTAAAGTATCAATTGCCTTTTCGTAATCTATGAATCCAATATAAAATGGGGATTTTAGTTCTAAACTTTGTTAAACAATTATACGTAGAGTAGTTATTTGATCAGCACATGATCTGTTCTTCCTAAAATCTGCTTGTTCATCTCTCAAATGTTTCTCTATGGCCTCTTTTAGTCTCTCCAGAATGATTCTGCTTAATATTTTTTCCTGGCACTAATAGTAGCATAATTCTCCTATAATTTGTGCACTCCTGTAAACTTCCTTTCTTTGGTAGTTTGATCATATAACATTCTTTCCAGTCTTTAGGTATTTCTTCCCCCTCCCAAATTGAATCTAATAGATTATGTAGCATCTTGGTAGAGGTATTAATATCTGCTTTGATGACTTCCGCAGCAATTTCATTTGGTCCTGTGGCTTTACCATTTTTTAATAGTTTGATGGCTTTCATTATTTCTTCTTTGCTTGGTTTTCCACAGTTAACGTGTAACTCTTCTTCTGCTGGTAGTATATCTGGAGGATTTTTTGAGCCGGAAGTTCTTCAAAGTGCTCTTTCCATCTCCCCATTTGTTCCCTTATATTACTAAGCAGATTTCCTTTCTTATCTTTAATAAAGGCATTGATCTCTTTGTATTTTCCACTTAATTTATTTGTGCTGTTGTACAGTTCTTTCATATCCCCTTTATTTGCTGCTTCTTCTGCCTCTTTAGCTAGTTCATCTATATATTTCCTCTTATCCCTTTTAATGCATCTTCTCACTTCTTTGTTCATCTCTGTGTAAGCTTCCTGTGTCCTGGCTTTATTATTTCTCGTTTTGCTTTTATTTGTGTCTGCTTTCTTGTTCTTTCTTTCTTTAATTTTGTCCAGGGTCTCTGCTGTCATCCATGACTTATTCTGGTGTTCTCTTTTCCCTAGAGTTTCTTCGCATGTCTCTTTCCATATATCTTTTACCTGTTTCCAATGATCTTCTATATTTATAATATTTTCTAGTTGTTGGAGGACTTGGTATTTGTTTGATATTGTGACTGCGAATTTATCTTTAATTCCTTGTTCTTTAAGAAACCCTACATTGAAATACTTTCTACCCATATTCGTTGTAGTATACCTTTCTAGTTTAATTTTAAGTTTGGCTATCAGAAGATGAAGATCAGAAGCTACATTTGCCCCTCTATATACTTTTACATACTGTAAGGATGACTTAAACTTATTATTAATACATATGTGATCAATTTGATTTTTCGTTGTATGATCTGGTGACACCCACCCATGTAGCTTTGTGGAAAAGATTATTATGAGATAACATATTCTGCATCTTAGCTATCGCAGTCTACCAACGTTTTTGATTATTTATCTTAACTGTCACAGTCTGCCAGTGTTCTTGTTTGTTTGTCTTAGCTACCACAGTCTACCAACGTTTTTGATTGTTTATCTTAGCTATAGTAGTGGACGAATTATATTTGCAGTTATCTTACTTATCACAGTCTGCCAGTGTTCTTGTTTGTTTGTCTTAGCTACCACAGTCTACCAACGTTTTTGATTGTTTATCTTAGCTATAGTAGTGGACGAATGATATTTGCAGTTATCTTACTTATCACAGTCTACCAGTGTTCTTGATTGTTTGCCTTAGCTAATTTAGTCTACAAATGTTCTTGATTGCTTATCTCAGCTAACTTCTTCTTCTTCTTCTTCTTCTTTCCATCCTCATCTGCCTTTCAGCGTTGAGGGGAGATATAATTTGCGGTCTTTTGCTCTTATATTCGCCTCTACTGCTGTTATGTTTCCTAGTGCTTCTAATATTCCATCGATCCATCTTTTTTCATGATCGACCTTTGGGTCTTGTGTTCTCACAACGTTTGTTACAGGCTCGTTGTGTTGTGTTTTGATCTTTATGCATTGTCACGTGGCCAAACCATTGTATCTGTTGTTTCCTTATATATTCTATGGCGGGGGCTATTCCTAGCTTTTTTTCTCAGTTCTTCATTTCTGATCGTATCTCTCAGACTGTTCCCGTCATTCGTCTAACACATTTCATCTCAGTAGAATTTATTTTTTTTTACTGTTCTTGCATCTAGGGTCCAGGTCTGGCATTGGTAGCACAACGTTGGGATGAAGATTGTATTGTATAGTGCTCGTTTTGCCTCCAGAGTTATTTACTTGTTGGATAATAGTGGTGATAACTGTCCAATGATTTGACAAGCTTTGTTGCATCTTGAGTCTATCTCTGCTGTTTGTGAATTGAGGTAGGTCACTAAACTTCCTAGGTAACGAAATGTGCAAAAGTTCTTGTTGTTTATATTAACTATCACAGTCAACCAATGTTCTACTTTGTTTATCTTAGCTGACACAGTCTAAATAGTAGACAAACAAGTAATCGAAGTAAACGGTCACAACATAAATAATTTGCGATATGCGGATGACACAGTCTTTATAGCAGAGGCAGAGAATAAACTACACGAAATGATAGACATAGTAGTAAAATAAAGCAACAAGAAAGGTCTCAGTCTGAATAGTAAGAAAGCTGTAGTAATGGTTATATGATATAAATAAATAATCATCACCATCACGCAGCATAAAAGTAAACATGGTAAATCTGAAACAAGTGCAACGCGTCAAATACTGGGCACAATAATAACATCGGATGTAAGATGCACCAACATCATCATCATCATCGAGTTCCGTTTCGGCAACGAAGATTGGCTACCATGGATCGTCATTCCACTCTGTTACTTGCTTTGATGGTGCAGGTTGTCATAGATTGACTTGTCCATCTTTTGATGTTACTCGTCCATGTTAGTCTTGGTCTGCCTCTTTTACCGTGTATTTTCCCTTACAATGTTTCGTTTAGAAGGCTGTTGTGTCTTTTAACATGCCCCCCAAAATTTCATTTGTCTTGTCTTAATTGTATTTAGTAGTTCTCTTTTTATTTTTACTTGTTTTAAAACTTCATCGTTTGTTTTCTTTTCTTTCCATCCAATTCTTCCTATTCTTCTATAAATCCACATTTCAAAGGCTTCAATTTTCTGTTCTGTTTTCTTGACTAATGTCCATGTTTCTGCACCATACAAAAATATTGAAAAGATGTAACATTTTGCTATTCTTAGCTTCAGCCCTTCTGGTATTTGTTTTGTTGTTAGTACATTTTTCATGGCATTAAAATTACTTTTTGCCATTCCTATTTTTTGTTTATTTCAATTTTACATTTTCCATCACTAGTTATAGTATGTCCAAGGTAGTTGTAGCTCTGAACTGTCTCCAGATGTATTCCTTCAACTGTGATATTTATTTGTAAGTCTTGAGAATTTTCTTTGTTTATGGTCATAGTTTTAGTCTTTTATTGTCTGAAGATGCACCACAAAAAATAAAAAGTAGAATAGCTCAGGCCAAAATAGCATTTAAGAAAATGAAAAATATTTTATGCAACAAATCTATGTCAATAGAAGTGAGAAAGAGAGTTTTATCGGTGCTGTATAGGACCAAATCTGACCTATGGGAGCGAATCATGGACAAGAGACAAACAAATGCTATGACGATTAGAGGTCACATAGATGGGATTTCTCAGAAGAATGTTGAAACTTTACTGGACACCTAAATAGACAAATAAAGACATTCTCAAAGAGGCCAACACAAAAAAGGAACGCCTAAAAAACACCAGAAAGAAACAATCAACATTATTCTGGCACATCATGAAAAGAGGAAAGTTGGAATACTTGGTTACAACTGGAACAATAAAAGGAAAGAGGGTTCGCGGATGGCAAAGAGAGAAAATACTAGATGGTTGGTGTCATGGCATGGAAAACGGTCAACAAAAGAACTGATACGATGCACTGTAGATAGAAGTTTGTGGAAGGACATGATCGCCAACGTCAACCAGTATGGCACATAATGATGATGTAGCTGTCTACACATATGCTTTGTTATTTATCTTGACTGTCTTGTTCTTCTTCCTTTCATGTCACTGTGGAGCACATGTCTTCAACTAACACTTCCCAAGCCGTTCTTTTTTCCTACCTTTCTTTTAAGATATTTTCCATGACATCCCCATCATCTTCATCTCTACTTCCACCGGTCCTCTTCTATAATATCGTGGTCTTCCTCTTTGTCTTTTCCACAGTGGATTCCAAAGAAGGGACCATCGTGTAATATGAATGCAGATTACCGAATACATGACGTATCCACATCATCAGTTTTCCCTGGTATCATTGGATTAGAATCATTGTATTAGCATCTTTAGTCTAGTTCTTTTTTCTGTCAGCATTTGTGAAAAAAGCTATATCGTCTGATATACCACTTACGGTAACCTGTTTGAATTGTCATTATATTTTCTGATTTTACCAACATTCAGATGCCATTATTTAAAACTATACATTTACATTACATTAAGAAGCCATTAGATTCATTGTTCCTGTTTACTTAGTTTTTGTCTAAATTTGGAAATGTGTCATTACTCTGGCTATTAATCTAAAACAATGTTCAGTCGCTACTGTGTTTACAACATTATATTTGTCTTTCTAGAACAGCATTCAAAAGTGGATTAATAGCGTTAAAGTCCCTCAAATTCTCTTTATGTGGTTCTATTGTGACGCAATTAGTGCATATATAACAAAGTCTGACTGAACCACGCAACCTGAAACGATATAACAATGATGTTCTTATGACATACTCTGATCATAATTGATCCACCTGACGTCATGTGACATGGGATGTCTCGTGATACAAGAAGTAGATCAAGAGAGGACAGATGGTTAGAACACTTGCTTACAATAACATTGAGTTGTTTCCCTAATTTCTTTCAAACATTATAACCAAACTACTGATTTTACGTGTTTTCTTCATTAATTGTTTTTAGAGTGAATGGCCCTCATGCAGAAATGTAAGTTCTTAACTACAATCTATATGTTGTTTAGCGTCAAACAAATAAACATGTTCATTAGGAGAGTTTATATCAGAATGCTGATGCCTAGTTGTTGACGAAAAAATCGGAATTACCTTGTCTGTTATTCATTCGATTAGAGTGTTTGTTGTGGCCAACTAAACAATTACTATTGCTCAGTTTGGTCAATCGATAATCTGAATTCAAGGCCAAGAGTCAGAGATGGTTTCACAAAATTACAACAGTCAACATCTACTAGAGCTTACCACAACATTACTATTGATACGTGTATGTATGGTAAGACAATGAGACAAGTAGCGGTAAATGTGGTAGATAAATGAGATGATGAGTAGATGTAAAGGTACATGATAAGAAACAAATGCATTAGACGTTGGTGTGTAGCAGTGTTGGAGCCTGTGATAGAGAAGAGAGCCGTTAGCGATGTGATACACTAGCAAGGAAGAGAGAACGCAATGTCCGATGATCGTTAAATGCTAGATTCGTCGTTAAGTACTACGACTATATAGTCTATGTGTTGACTCGCTTAGAGAGTGTGGTAAATGAATCCCAATTAGTTTTGTTATAACT
Source organism: Megaustenia siamemsis (assembly GCA_032433765.1). Classification (NCBI taxonomy): domain Eukaryota; kingdom Metazoa; phylum Mollusca; class Gastropoda; order Stylommatophora; family Ariophantidae; genus Megaustenia; species Megaustenia siamemsis. The sequence goes on from JAVIAB010000046.1 coordinate 13,207,485, forward strand.
TTGATCGAGTACAGACGTGTTGTCATAAAGTACAAGAATTCAGGGCATTCAGTTTGAGGGAACTGTATTATTGTAGTTAGAATTAATAGTTTTAGGAAGAGAAGTTTAGAAGATGACAGACATTGTTAGAGAACACAAACTCTGGAAGAAGTGTCAAGTCATACACATAAAGTGTACTAGATATATTAGGTGATGAAGCATTGAAGTCTGAATTCAAGAGCTCAAATAAGTGTTATATTTTAATATAAGCGCTCTTATCAGTTAAAGATTAATTTATGGATTACAAGATAAAAGAAGCAACCTCCTGATAGGGCTAATTTCTACTAGGTACGAAGATGTCACCCCCTATGTCATCCGCATATCGCAAATTATGTATGTTGTGATGACGTCATGGGACGCACCAAAATGGCAGCTTATTTATATTCGAGCCATGGACTAAGCAATGTTTACTTTGAACACCACGATATCTGTTTTTGCAGCGAGTTGGCAGATTTTTGAAAATGTATTCAAGGGTTTGAACATAAATGTTTGTTCACAGTTCGTTAACCTTCGCTGTAGATAAAGTCTTTAATTTGATGGCTTAGTGTGTGACCTTGGTAGCTAAGGACCTAACTTGTGCAAACGAATGACATTGGCAAGGGTCATTTTGAATCTATGAAATGGGCTCATTTGGTGTTTAACTCAAAAGCATATGTGCTTTTCAACCAAAGACCTTTTTTTGGGGGGACTCAAGGAAGATATCCTCGATGGAAGAATAAATTGTATTATTAGTCCCATAAATGATTCGCTTCCAGAGGTTTATGATGTAAACAAAACAGTTTTGTCATTGCAAGAGAATAATGTCCACACCTATAATTGGTCAGGATTGTGTAGCAGCAGGAGCTTTATAGCGAACACAGAAAACATCACAGGATTGTGCTGTTCTGAAACAGCTATGCCATGCTACCCTAGTATTGCCTTTAATGGGATTACTGTGACCACAAACCACTCTCCATGTGTGTGCCACATATTTACACCCCAAAAAGAAATACTGAATATAACAACATCATATGCCGTCTGTAATATTAATGACCACAGACCAGGAGCCTCCTGTATGATTGATACAACTGTTGCACCAAGCACTTCATCAGCAGAGCCAGATCTAAGGAATGTTAATCTGACATTGTTCTTGAATGATGTCCAAGTTAATGAGACATCAGAATCGTGTGGCAGCAGCTACAAGAAGGGAGGAGAGAACATCAAGTTCTGCTGCTATCCCAGAATTGCTTTAAATGGGATAACTGTAGTTGAAAACTTCTCCTCTTGTGTAAACTGCACATTCACATCCAAGAGTGAATCAGTGAAGGTCACAAAATCATATTCTCTCTGTGGTTTTACTAACTACAGTTCAGGTGGCTTCTGTTGGATTGGAAATGATAACTTACCACCACTGTGTGTCTATATGTTTGGGATTGGAGTCATTAACGATGGTCTAACATCATCAAGTACTACGACGATCATCATTTTCGGGAGGACGCGAACTTCCATGGTATATGGTGGATAGGCGGCAGGAACCATTAAAGGCCTTGTCTGAAAAGTGTTCCTTCTTGCAGTTTCCTCATATAACATGTCCGGCTTGCTGCAGGAGCTACTGAGTTAAGTGCTCTGTGCACACCGTGAGCTGTGTGTCTCATCCGTTTTGATCCTGTTTCGATATTCAAATTGTTTACGGAGAATGATGATATCGTATTACAGGGAACAGTTGGCTGTGTTCACTTTCTGTGCGGTTTTGCCTTATGTCATTTGGCGTGTGCTGAGACTGCTACGATGGGGACTACAGTTACCTTTCTTTGTTTGGGAGATGTGTTAGTAATTCGGGTGATTACGCTGGCACGGGCGGTTGAGCATCTATGGATTTTAATTCGTTTGCAGTGATACCGGGGCCTTTCATAACCAATAACAATAACAATAACGTCGCCCCCCCCCCCCCACAATGTACTTGAAGTGTTAATTCATCAACTTGTGTTATAAGACATGTAGGACCATCAATGGTGTTGAGGATTATATGATAAAATACAAAACATTTGAAATATTAAAGACTGAGGTTATATGGAGTCAAAAGTCCGGTGTATTTTGTGTCCGGTGTTTGTCTAAGACGCCGCATACTAAAACACCAGCTGCCCCTCAAACTAAAGACAGAAAACAGATACTGTTATACCAGAGAGAGCCTCTGAGGATACGTCTGGTCGAAAGGTATGTAAACAGAGCTAAAACTTGACAAGATGTACACAGAAAAATGTATACAAATTCAAGATGTGAGAATCAATCCCAAATAAATGTTTGAAATCGGATGCACTAGACAATCGCAGCGTATTAAAATATAAAGCAGTGAAAACCTGTAAACGCGAGCGGAGAAGGTGAAATTCAGAGTCCATTTGCCTTGTACACATTACCAGATTCATAGCAACTGGGTGGTAAAGACACATCACATATTCACAGATTATTGAAATTTAAAATACATGAGCAAACATACATTTTGGATGGTAATAACAATAATGGTTTCCATTGGTTACTTTAATTCAATTAATTGTCCCAATGAAACATTCTCACCTCAAAATCATCTTGTGTTTTTGCGTATCTCGTTTTGGTAACTGCTTAGATAAATATTACACAGTAATATGTCACGGACAAACAAAACATGTCAGAGATCCGTACATCTGTTAGCGTCTGTAGAGTAACAATAAAGTCACGCAATTTTATAATTAGATCATCCATAAAAGGCATTATTAATGTTAGCTTCATCAGCCTACCAATGTTGTTGGTTGCTTATCTTATCTGTCACAGTCTAGCAATGTTGTTGATTGGTTAACTTATCTATCATAATCTAGCAATGTTCTTGGTTGTATATCTTATCAGTCACAGTTTAGCAATGTTATTGGTTGTTTATCTTATCTGTCACAAACTAGCAATGTTCTTGGATATTTATCTTATCTATCATAGTCTAGCAGTGTTCTTGGTTGTTTATCTTATCTGTCACAGTCTAGCAATGTAATTGGTTGTGTATCTGATCTGTCACAGTCTAGCAATATTCTTGGTTGTTTATCTTATCTGTCATAGTCTAGCAATGTAATTGGTTGTGTATCTGATCTGTCGCAGTCTAGCAATATTCTTGGTTGTTTATCTTATCTGTCACAGTCTAGCAATGTTCTTGGTTGGTTTTCTTATCTTACAAGAAAACAGAACAGAAAATTGAAGACATTGAAATGTGAATTTATAGAAGAATAGGCAGAATTGGATGGAAGGAAAAGAAAATAAACGATGAAGTTTTAAAACAACAATGAAAAGAGAACTACTAAACACAATTAGAACAAGACAAATGAAATGTGTGGGGTGGGGCATATTAAAAGACACTACAGGCTAATAAACGTAATATTGAAAGGGAAAATACAAGGTAAAAGAGGCAGAGGCAGGCCGAAAATAACATTGGTGAGTAACATCAAAAGGTGGACAAGTCAACCTATGACAATCTGCATTATCAAAGCAAGAGACAGAGTGGAATGGCGTTCCATGGTAGCCAACCTTCGATGCGGAGATGGCACTCAATGATGGTGATGATAAACACACACAGACACACATAAACACACACACACACATATATATACGTATATATATATATATAATATATATATATATATATATATATATATATATATATATATATATATATATAATTCAATAGTTTCTTTATTTTGAGGAGCATCATAACCTGATCTTTTGTTTACTTCTCAACGCAGCTAATGTATGTTTTTCTACCATAAATCGACATGTTATGTAACATAATATAAACAACATTTGGTTGTCTTTCTACAAAATATAAATGCAATTTTATTATAACGTCACTGAAGAGCTAATGTAGTGTTTGAATAATTAAATAGTCCGTTTCTAGACAGTTTCGTCAACATGTTCAGCGGATGTATTTCCATGATGAGCTTTATTTTGATTATTTACTCTGGTTTCGTTTTTTTTTCTTTTCTTGTCATATTAGTGGTCCTTTTATGTACATGACTTTTAGCCATTCTTATTACGTCTATGGAATTAGGTATTTCTTTTCACATACATAACTTTTAGCCATTCTTTTTAGGACTCTGGAATTAGGCATTTTTTTCACGTCTATGACTTTAAGCCACTCTTTTGGGCCAATGAACCGCGCTCTAGTAAATGATAGAACAATCAACACATTTAAGGACGAGCTATAACCAACACTGTTCCACCTGTGATGTGGAACGGTTTTTTTTTGCACAACATTAGAACGAAATGAAAAAAAAAATAAAGAAAGATGTGAATGCATCTTTCAAGTTGCATTTCTTGTTTCTTTTCACAAAAGTAAAAGTACATAATACTAAAACTAATACTGTATGTGTCCTTTTTTCATAGATGTCCTAATACCGAGTGAGTTTTCATCTAAACATCTTAATTAATACAGTTCGAACAATATAAATAATCAATGAGCGTATATCTGAATGCAAATAACCGTTGACGGTTGTTAACAGAAAATATGTATTGATGAACTCTGGCATTCTTCTATTCGTGAGAAAAAGGCAAGCGAAATTAGTATCTTAATTATCGTAAATTAGTACCTGGAAACAATTGATTATTATTTCCTCAATGTACGAGCATAACTAAGATCGAAAGAGACGGCGACACGTTAATACTACACACGTAATGAAGTAAAACAAATAGAGCAACATGTCATTCCTGAATAGAATGAGAAGATTCTGACAATGTAACAAGTGTATGATCAAGGATAAAATAACAAGTAGATGTAGGGACAGCGAGTTGCTGTAAGACAACATTATGGCCAGCGGTAAGACAGCAGTGAATAGCAGCAGCAAGACATGAGTGACAAGAAGAGGCAAGACAAAAGTAACTAGAGGTGGTAAGGCAAAAGTAATTATAGGTGGTAAGACAAAAATAACTAGAGGTGGTAAGACAAAAGTAACTAGAGGTGGTAAGACATAAGTAACTATAGGTAGTAAGACAAAAGTAACAATAGGTGGTAAGACAAAAGTAGCTAGAGGTGATAAGACAAAAGTAACTAGAGGTGGTAAGACAAAAGTAACTAGAGGTGGTAAGACAAAAGTAACTAGAGGTTGTAAGACAAAAGTAACTAGAGGCGGTAAGAAAAAAGTAACTAGAGGTGGTAAGACAAAAGTAAATTGAAGTGGTACGACAAAAGTAACTAGAGGTAGTACGACAAAAGTAACTAGAGGTGGTAAGACAAAAGTAACTAGAGGTGGTAAGACAAAAGTAACTAGAGGTGGTAAGACAAAAGTAACTAGAGGTGGTAAGACAAAAGTAACTAGAGGTGGTAAGACAAAAGTAACTAGATGTGGTAAGACAAAAGTAACTAGAGGTGGTAAGACAAAAGTAGCTAGAGGTGGTAAGACAAAAGTAACTAGAGGTGGTAAGATAAAAGTAACAATAGGTGATAAGACAAAAAGTAACTAGAGGAAATAAGAAAAAATTAACTAGAGGTGGTAATACAAAAGTAACAAGAGGTTGTAAGACAAAAGTAACAATAGGTGATAAGAAAAAAGTAACTAGAGGTGATAAGATAAAATTAACTCGAGGTGGTAAGACAAAAGTAACAATAATTGATAAGACAAAGGTAACAAGAGATGGTAAAACAAAAGTAACAATAGGTGATGAGACAAATGTAGCAATAGGTGATAAGACAAAAGTAACGATAGGTGGAAATACAAAAGTAACAATAGGTGATAAGACAAAAGTAACGATAGGTGGAAATACAAAAGTAACAATAGGTGATAAGACAAAAGTAACAATAGGTGATAAGACAAAATTAATAATAGGTGATAAGACAAAAGTAACAAGAGGTGGTAAGACAAAAGTAACAATTGGTGATAAGATAAAAGTAACCAGATGTGGTAAGACAAAAGTAACTAGAGGTGATAAAACAAAAGTAACAATAGGTGATAAAACAAAAGTAACTAGAGGTGGTAAGACAAAAGTAACAATAGGTGATAAAACAAAAGTAACAATAGGTGATAAGATAAAAGTAACCAAAGCTGGTAAGACAAAAGTAACAATAGGTGATAAAACAAAAGTAACAATAGGTGATAAGAGAAAATTAACAATAGTTGGTAAGACAAAAGTATCAATAGGTGATATGACAAAAGTATCAATAGGTGATATGACAAAAGTAACTAGAGGTGGTAAGACAAAATTAACAATAGGTGATAAGACAAAAGTAACAAGAGGTTGTAAGACAAAAGTAAACAGAGGTGGTAAGACAAAAGTAACGATAGGTGATAAGACAATCGTAAGTAGAGGAGGTATGACAAAAGTAACAATAGTTGGAAAGAGAAAAGTAACTAGAGGTGGTAAGACAAAAGTAACTAGAGGTGGTAAGACAAAAGTAACTAGAGGTTGTAAGACAAAAGTAACTAGAGGTGGTAAGACAAAAGTAACTAGAGGTGGTAAGACAAAAGTAACAAAAGGTGGTAAGACAAAAGTAACTAGAGGTGGTAAGACAAAAGTAACTAGAGGTAGTAAGACAAAAGTAACTAGAGGTGGTAAGACAAAGGTAAATAGAGGTGGTAAGACAAAAGTAACTAGAGGTGGTAAGACAAAAGTAACTAGAGGTGGTAAGACAAAAGTAACAAAAGGTGGTAAGACAAAAGTAACTAGAGGTGGTAAGATAAAAGTAACTAGAGGTGGTAAGACAAAAGTAAATAGAGGTGGTAAGACAAATGTAAATAGAGGTGGTAAGACAAAAGTAACTAGAGGTGGTAAGACAAAAGTAAATAGAGGTTGTAAGACAAAAGTAACTAGAGGTGGTAAGACAAAAGTAAATAGAGGTGGCAAGACAAAAGTAACTAGAGGTGGTAAGACAAAAGTAACTAGAGGTGGTAAGACAAAAGTAAATAGAGGTGGTAAGACAAAAGTAAATAGAGGTGGTAAGACAAAAGTAACTAGAGGTGGTAAGACAAAAGTAACAAGCGGTGGTAAGAGAAAAGTAACTAGAGGTGGTAAGACAAAAGTAACTAGAGGTGGTAAGACAAAAGTAAATAGATGTGGTAAGACAAAAGTAACTAGAGGTGGCAAGTCAAAAATAAATAGAGGTGGTAAGACAAAAGTAACTAGAGGTGGTAAGACAAAAGTAACTAGAGGTGGTAAGACAAAAGTAACTAGAGGTGGTAAGACAAAAGTAAATAGAGGTGGTAAGACAAAAGTAACTAGAGGTGGTAAGACAAAAGTAACAAAAGGTGGTAAGACAAAAGTAACTAGAGGTGGTAAGACAAAAGTAACTAGAGGTGGTAAGAAAAAAGTAAATAGAGGTGGTAAGACAAAAGTAAATAGAGGTTGTAAGACAAAAGTAACTAGAGGTGGTAAGACAAAAGTAAATAGAGGTGGTAAGACAAAAGTAACTAGAGGTGATAAGACAAAAGTAACTAGATGTGGTAAGACAAAAGTAACTAGAGGTGGTAAGACAAAAGTAACTAGAGGTGGTAAGACAAAAGTAAATAGAGGTGGTAAGACAAAAGTAAATATAGGTGGTAAGACAAAAGTAACTAGAGGTGGTAAGACAAAAGTAAATAGAGGTGGTAAGACAAAAGTAACTAGAGGTGGTAAGACACAAGTAACTAGAGGTGGTAAGACAAAAGTAACTAGAGGTGGTAAGACAAAAGTAACTAGAGGTGGTAAGACAAAAGTAACAAAAGGTGGTAAGACAAAAGTAACTAGAGGTGGTAAGACAAAAGTAACTAGAGGTGGTAAGACAAAAGTAACTAGAGGTGGTAAGACAAAAGTAACAAAAGTTGGTAAGACAAAAGTAACTAGAGGTGGTAAGACAAAAGTAACTAGAGCTGGTAAGACAAAAGTAAGTAGAGGTGGTAAGACAAAAGTAACAAAAGGTGGTAAGACAAAAGTGATTGAGATGTTAAGACAAAATAACTAGAGGTGGTAAGACAAAAGTAAATAGAGGTGGTAAGACAAAAGTAAATAGAGGTGGTAAGACAAAAGTAACTAGAGGTGGTAACACAAAAGTAACTAGAGGTGGTAAGACAAAAGTAACTAGAGGTGGTAAGACAAAAGTAACTAGAGGTGGTATGACAAAAGTAACTAGAGGTGGTAAGACAAAAGTAACTAGAGGTGGTAAGACAAAAGTAACTAGAGGTGGTAAGACAAAAGTAACTAGAGGTGGTAAGACAAAAGTAACAAAAGGTGGTAAGACAAAAGTAACTAGAGATGGTAAGACAAAAGTAACTAGAGGTGGTAAGACAAAAGTAACTAGAGGTGGTAAGACAAAAGTAACTAGAGGTGGTAAGACAAAAGTAACTAGAGGTGGTAAGACAAAAGTAAATAGAGGTGGTAAGACAAAAGTAATAAAAGGTTGTAAGACAAAAGTAACTAGAGGTGGTAAGACAAAAGTAACTAGAGGTGGTAAGACAAAAGTAACTAGAGGTGGTAAGACAAAAGTAACTAGAGATGGTAAAACAAAAGTAACTAGAGGTGGTAAGACAAAAGTAACTAGAGGTGATAAGACAAAAGTAACTAGATGTGGTAGGACAAAAGTAACTAGAGGTGATAAGACAAGATGAAGGGATGCATTACGACAGCAGTGAAAAGCAGCAGCAGGCAAGAGTGACAAGAGATGGTACGACAAGAGTCATAAATGAATGATAAACAGGTTGTGAAAAATGTGAAACTTAGTTGCTTTTGTTTGTATACTGTGCCGTGTCCACGCTCTGCCACTGTCATCCTATATTCTTAATAATAAAATCATACTACCATGTCTTCAAAACTATATATATATATATATATATATATATATATATATATATATGGACACAGCACAGTATACAAACATAAGCAACAAAGTTTCACATTTTTCACAACCTGTTTATGGTAAATCATTCATTTATATATATATATATATATATATATATATATATATATATATATATATATATATGTATATATATATTTATACTCGTATATGTCAGAATACCTTTGTTATTTTTTTCATTTCTAGCTGATTCAGAAACTCATTATTGTTTTCCTTTCATCAACAACTACTGGGTCCATTTCTTCCGTTTATCAACTTGCCTAAGGTGTTTATAATAAGGTACAAATGAACATAGCTAGCTACCACAAACGATAGAACAGTCTAGTTATGACATTTGGCTTCTTAGCCCTTCATATTTGTCAGAAACTCTGTAATATATTAGTGTCTTATGATAGATGCTATTTTACTGAGCACCTTCTCCAGTGACTGAATTAGATAGACCGATCCGACCTCAGAAAGAACAAAATGTATTTGTGGGACTTGGTCTCGTTGCTTTTCAAGGAAGCCCCGCAAACATCTTGAAGTCTCAACAATGGTCTGCCTATTGGTCCCTTTTTGTCCCTAAGTTCGCCATACAATAATTGTTAGGTAATAAGATTGTTTTCTGCTCTTCTCCAAGTGGAGGTAGTCCAAGTTTCTGATCCACAAAGAAATGTGTTATCCGCATAATTTTGATGAATTACAATCAATGTCCAGAGTGTTAGAGAAGACTAATATAAATTACTGTCATTTATCCATTTCTTTGCCAACATTGAATATTTATATTCTTTAACTCTACAGTTAATCTATGTTGATGTTAATATGTTATATATATTATAGTGATGTTAATAAAATTGTGTTTTATTTTCTAGAGTGCGAGAATTATTGACTGCGTAAGTTCTCCTTAAGTAATGTAGTTAGGTAAGATAAGAAGACAAGTATAAAACCCATGAAATTTCAGCTGTATTGGTCATCCAATGATGACAGACGTTGAGAAATTGGGAGATCGCAAAAAAACGTCGAGCAAAATAAGCGGTGAATTTCAAACGAGCAAATTTTGACATGCACGATACAAGTGAAAAACATTCAAGGATCCTGGAAAATGTTTAGAATAAATGAATGCTGAAAGTGGATGTTTCTCACAGGCAATTAGTAAATAGAGTGAAGCGAATACTAGTAAACGTGAACCAATGTGAAATATAGGAGTAGATATTAGATCACTTATTTTACTTGTGTACATGAGTAGACACAGGATTTTACTAATCTATAATTGCATTCGAAGACAATTGAAGGTAGCACAATAATACAAGGTGTATAGGTCACTCATGGTAAAATCACATTACTACAATAACATCGTATATTCATCATCATCAAGTACCGAGTCTGATGGCGTAGGTGATCATGTCTCTCCACAAATTTCGATCTCGACAGTTAATTATCATTTCTGTTGTTGATCTTCAGCCAAGCCATTCTCTTTAGTTGTCTGGTATCTTTTCTCTTTGCTTCCATCTATCTCTTCGTCCCTTAATTTTTCTAGTTGTTACAACATATTCCAGTTGCTCTCTTCTCATTACGTGGTCAAAAATGATGATTGTTTATTGCTAATATTGGAAATATGCTCTCTTTTTGCTTTGGCCTATTCCAGAACGTCTTCATTACTTTTCTTATCTGTCCATGGTATTCTCAACATTCTTCTGTAAAACAACATTTCTACAGACTCCAGTGATTTTCATGTCTATTGTCATATTGTCCATGATTCACATCCATATGTTAAGACTTATTAACCCTACAGGTTGGTAGCGAAATAATCATGATTTGTCAGTAAGTTTGTAATATATTATGATGGATGATAGTTTACTTAGCACATTCTCCAGTGACTGAATTGGGTAGACCGATTCCACCGCAGTGACTTCCGTTTCCCAAGATGGTGGATCTAGGTCACGTTCTCTCGATAGCTGCAGAAAGTGCATTCGGGGTCTGGTTAATTTCGTTACTCCATTGCACTTTTCTGCCTTAAAGTCAAAATGATGATCTACTTATTACACCTGCGCCAATAACGCGGAGTCGTACGCCTGCAACAGTCCATTTTTTGACAAATCAAGTATTGTGAATGCAACCTTCTACCGTCAAGACTTGATCTGCGCTTTACGTCACATTGATGCTGTTCATGACCGTTGTTGGAATTGCTTGACGCAAGTTATTTACACGTTACTCATTAATATGAACTGCTTCGTCAGCCGTAGTTTTATCTCTTTAGGGAATTTGAACCGTGTTTTGTTGCATTCACTAGAGTAATCAAGAATCTAAAGGGCACGAAATTCGTGTGTGTGCGACATTGGTATGTGCTACACATTTTATCAAGTACTATACATTTTAAAAAAAAATAGGACGATCGTCATTTTAGGGAGGACGTGAATTTCCGGTATATGGTGGATAGGCGACAGGAACAATTAAAGGCTATGCATGAAAAGTGTTCCTTGTTGCAGTTTCCTCATATTCAAAGTCCGGCTTGTTGCAGGAGCTACTGAGTTAAGTGCTCTGTGCACACCGTGAGCTGTGTGTCTCATCCGTTTTGATCCTGCTTCGATATCCCGCTTGTTTACGATGAATGATGATATCGTATGACGGGGAACAGTTGGCTGTGTTCACTTTCTGCGCGGTTTAGCCTTATGTCTTTTAGCGTGTGCTGAGACTGCTACGATGGGGACTACAGTTACCTTTCTTTGTTTGGGAGATGAGATATTAATTCGGATGATTACGCTGGCACGGGCGGTTGAGCAATTTTGGATTTTAATTCGTCTGCAGTGATACCGGGCCTTCCATAACCAAATAACCATATAACTGGCTCTACATAACATTTAAGAACTCTTTTTCTTGTTTCTATTGGTAAAAATGGTGTGCACAGTATCTTCCTCATTTTTTTGGACAGCTACTTTTGACTTAGCCATTATGCATCTCACCTCTGTTATACATCTTCTGCCTAACAATGGAATGAAAGAGGTGACAAACTTGACTGGGCAAAAACACACAACATGATGATAGGAAAAACCTTGTGAAAGCAACACCCAAGACGTCTATGGACCTAGAAAAGCCCAGGAGACAACGCATGTAATCAAATTGATTACATGATGATAAGAAATAGTATGGTGTGTGTGAAAACTAGACCAGGGGCAGATTGAAATAGTGATCATGTACCAGTTGTGGGAAAGCTTAGAGTAAATTAAAAGCATCAAAACGAGCATCAGTTAACATCAAGTTAAATTTAGATTTATTCAAATCAGACAAGAAGTTGCAAGACAAAAATATCATCACAATTCATAACCGGCAGAATGCAATAGAGAAGATACAAAGCATTGATGAACAGTGGGAAATGTTAAAAGAATCAATGCAACAAACATCAAAAGAGTTCATACCACCAGTGAGGACGAATTCCAGAATGGAATGTACGACAGATGACATTTTGCAGCTAATGGATATAAGAAGAAGAAAAAAAAATAAATATGAGTGTACGAAATTAAATAAAGACATTGTAATACAATGCAATGAAGCAAAAGAAGCATGACTAAAAGAGAGATGCAAAGAGATTGAAATGCAACAAAAAGAAGATGCCAAAGCTATATACCAACAAATTTAAGAATTAACATGAAAGAAAACAGAATTAAAAAACTGGATGTTCAAGATCAAAGGAAGGAGAACTGTTGCTTGAACAAGAAAGCATAAGGGAACGATGGACAGAATACATAAAGATCTTTATGATGATGTACGAGCAGAAGTAAATGTTAAGGCTAATGGAGAAGGACCAGATATACAAAATGAGGAGGCAGACGACGCCTTGCGCAATATGAAGCAGGAAAAGGTCCTAGACCAGATAATATAACTAAAGAAGAAATTGAAGCCATGTGTGATTTTGGAATAGAAATAATAACAAAAATATTGAATATCTACAACCGCGGATATATACCAGACGGTCTGCTCAAATCAATATTCATAGTCGTACCAAAGAAATGGAGTGCGATTGAATGCGATTGAATGCATAATAATCCTTATGAGTCATATGACTAAGATATTGCAAACAATCATCATGCGAAGAGTGCGAAACAAAATCAGTCCAGAAATTAGTGATAAACAGTGTGGTTTTGTTAGAGGTAAAGGTACGAGCAATGTCATATACACCATACGATCTTTAGTATAAAGAGGCATACAGTTGAAAACATATCTATACCTATGTTTCATAGATAATACCAAAGCATTCGACAATGTAAAGCACCAAGAAAGAATCCAAATTTTAGAAGGCATAAACGTAGACAGCAAAGATCTAAGAATAATAAAGAACATGTAAGTAAAAAGTAAAGTACCCCCCGTCACGCCAAGTGGCGTATAGGGAAATATGGTGTTAGTGACCCTATATTTTACAGACCTTCAGCACATGATTTTTGGGGTAATGTGGTCGGTATTACGCCCGTGCTGCTTTTACTTTCCCAGAAAAAATCCGGTACCCATTTAAGGCTGGGTGAACCCGGAGCCGTCGGTTGGGATCGAACCCTACCCCTTGTCCGTAGTAGTCCAGTTCACTAACCACTGAGCTATCGCGGCTCCTACTAATTTTTAGGGAATTAGTAAAACCCAGGTGTCCTCGCCAGGATTACGAACCCCGGCTGTTGCCGTGGTAAGCCAACCGCCTATCGATTGCGCTAACCGGACACCCAAAGAACATGTACTAGCAACAAAAAGCAGCCATATGAACAGGAAAACAAATGGCAATGGGGCATTAGATAGATGTAATACATTACCATAGTAACATCGTATATTAGATGGATGTGGTACATTACCACAGTAACATCGTACATTCATCTCACTATGCATATTAAACAAATCGGGTGACAGCACACAACATTGTCTAACACTCTGTTTTATTTGTTGAAACATACTCAAATGGTTTCCAGTTCTTATGGCCGCTGATTGTTGCCAGTACATGTTCTTTATTATTCTTAGATCTTTGCTGTCTACGATTATGCTTTCTAAAATGTTGAAAATCGTACATTAGATGGAAGTAATGTATTACCACAGTAACATCGTGCATAGAATGGAAGTATTGCATTAGCACAGTACCATCGTACAAAGGATGGAAGTGATATATTCCCACAGACATACACTTTAAAGTGTTAGGTTGCTCTTGTATTTAGAATCATCACCACAGGACACGGCACTTATCTCCTTCGAGAATCTCAAGAAAATCTGTATAACCTCCTCTCCTGACCTGTATAGGTAGTCCAAGTTTCTGATCCATAAAGAAATGTGTTAAGTACACAGTTTTGATAAATTAGAATCATTGTCCTGTGTTACCTTTGAGTTGGGATGGTCTATATTTATGGTTACATAAAGTTGAAGCTGATTTTCGATTTGGACATGTATCACATCATTAAGTGAGATGATGGTTGTGACAGTAGAATTGATGTAAGTGAACCACAGGACAGATCTAAGGGGTGTTTTATTTAATGTAATAATTGAGTGTATGGCTACAGCGTTTTGAATCACCACAGTCTTCTGGTTACTTATTGACAATGAGAATGAATCACATGATCTCACTAGATTGTTAATCATTAACTGATGGACAGTTTCATGTCTGAACAACCAGTGCTGCATCATCAGCATCATAGAGGCTCCTTGATAAGGGTCTCAGTTGTTTTAAATATTTACCTGACCCAGATTAAATCAGGAGTCGTCAGAACGGATGTAGATGTCTTTAGAGGCCGCTTTAAAAGCGTTGTGTAGAAAGGAGTCGAAAAAAAAGATTCCAAGAAGGGTAGAATCAGCGACACATCCTGGTTTGGCCCCACATTTCAACTTCCACATTTCTTGTCTTTACCTTGTTCTCTCCTTTTTGAGCACACGCAAAAGACTCAATGGCGCCACGCCATGTCGCTCTTACATAACAACAATAAGATTCTCTACTTCCATGCCTTGATGTTCTATATGTGGTCAAATTCTCAACTCTCATTTTCTTCTGTTTTTCTTGGATTGTTGGCGTTCTACTTAAATGCATGCATGACAACTAAAGTGATTTATATTTCTGTAAAGGTCTACATCGCTCCTAAGTGCATGACCTATCAATTCCAATTGGTCGCCTTTTATCACTGCCTTCATATAGTGTTTTTTACATCTTTAGAGCAGTTCTTAGTTGCTGAGTTTCAAAATATAAAATATGATGATAATGTTCCTCTTTTAATTTGTGTGAAGTGAAGATAAACTTAACATTTCTTTTTTTCTTTGTTCTGCAGAATTAAAATTTATAATATAAACAAACTAAAATAAACTGCTGCCGTTACAAATGATTTCCTGGCTGTTCAAGATCAACTTATGTATTGCTTCTTCTCAAAATAACTAATGTATGGCGTTCTTTTGAAAATCAACAAATCTATTGCATTAACATTAATAAGTTATACACATAAATAAATTGCAATACCAGAACGATACAACAATCATATCATCGTCTTACGGTCAACTCTAACAAAAGTGTTCCCATCGTGAAACAAGAAGTGGAGCTACGGAAAGAAACAGAGTTTAGTATTCTTTTTAAGAAAAAAAACATTATGCTTTCCTTTCTGGAATGTTTAAATGTATATCAATTACGATCACTGCTACTCTCTGTTTTCTTTTCTTTTCTAGAATTGCAGCATCATTTACTGCGTAAGTTCATCTTAAGTAATGTAGCTAGGTAAGATAAGAAGACAAGTATACAACCCATGAAATTGCAGCTGTATTGGCCATTCAATGATGATAGACTTTGAGAAATTGCAAGATCATAAACAAGACGTGGAGGAAAATAAACTGTGAAGTTCAAAAAAGATAATTTTTACAGCATGCACGCAAAAAGTGAAGCACACTCAACGATCACGGGAAACTTTTGAGAACAAATGAGTGTTGCATGTTTTTGACAGTAAATTAGTGAATAGAGTTAGGCGAGTATTTGTAAGCCTGAACCAATGGAGGCAGATCTTAATTCACTTATTTCACTTGTCTTCATGAGTAGACGAAAGACTATAATAATCTATAATTGAATTAGAAGACTATTGAAGGTAGCAACGCACTACAAGGTGTATAGGCCACGCATGGTAAAATCACATTACCACAGCAACATCATACATTAACAAAAGTAAGTAAAGTGTCCCCGTCACGCCAAGTGGCGTATAAGGTGTTAGTGACCAATATTTTACAGATCTTCGGCACATGATTTTTGGGGTAACGTGGTCGGTAATACGCCCGTGCCGCTTTACTTTCCAGGGAAAAATGCGGTAACTATTAAAGGCTGGGTGAACCCGAAAGTCGTCGGTTGGGATCGAACCCTACACTTGCCCTTTGTGGTCCAGTTCACTAACTACGGAGCTGTCGCGGCTCTCTTCATACATTAGATGGAAGTAATATATTATCACAGTACCATCGTGTATTAATTGAAAGTAATAGATTATCCAAACAAAACAAATGCGATTTTTGGGCCATGTTATAAGACACAACAGCCTACTAAAAGTAATCCTGGAGTGGAAAATACAAGGTAAAAGAGGCAGAGGCAGACCAAATCTAACATGGACGAGTAACATCAAAAGATGAACAAACCAGCCTATGACAACCTGCACCACCAAAGCAAGAGATAGAGCAGAATGGCGCTCCATGGTAGCCAACCTTCGTTGCGGAGAAGGCACTCGGTGATGATGATGATGATGATGATGAATGGATTATAAAAGGAATACACGTAGAAGAGTTATATTGTTCTTGCTATTTTTGGGATCATCACCACAGGACACGGCACATAGCTCCTCCGAGAATCACTATCAAATCTGTATAACCTCCTTTCCTGCCCTACATAGGAAGTCCAAGTTTTTTATATATAAGAAAATGTGTTAATCCCACAGTTTTGATGAATTAGAATCATTGTGCCCAATGTTGCTTTTGTGATGGCCCATGACCTATATTTAAGGTTGCCAAATGTTGAAGTTGACTTTTCGATTCGGGTATTTATCTATTCATCAAGTGATATGTTGGTTGTGACAGTAGGATCAATGTAGATGAACCTCTGTACATATCTAAGCGATGTTTTATTTAATGTTATAGTTACGGGTATGGCTACAACCTATAGAAGCACTAGTCTTCTGGTTACATATTGACAAGGGGAATAAATCACATGATCTCATTTTTTTTTTAATCATTAATTGCTGGACAGAATCATGCGTGAGCAACTAGTGCTGCATCATCATCAGCGTCATAGAGGCTCATTGATAAGGGTCTCAGTCGTTTGAAATGTTGACCTGAGACCAGATGAAATCGGGAGTCGTTAGATCGGATGTAGATTTCTCTAGAAGTGCCTTTAAAAGCGTTGTGTTGAAAAGCATAGAAAAAAGATTTCCTGCAGGGAAGGGGCATGGATAAATCCTGGTTTGACTCCACATTTCACATCAAAGGGCTGGGAAGAAGTACCATTGTTTTCTTTTCTTAATTTTTGTTAATATTTAATTACAATAATTAATAATGGTCTACTTTTCACTTTTAGATTATCAGATTTGACCGACGGGTAAGTTGGTAATATTAATTTCAAATTAACGTTTAATTAATCTCAAATCAATGAGATTAAAGTTGAACAATGAAAGATACTTCATGTGAAATCAAATAAGTCAATTAACCGAGATGCATTTATTAACTCTTTCAGTACGTAATGTCTTTTTTATCAATTTAATGGTAGAGATTTCAGAGACACAATTGTTTTCTTGTTTTGATATATTAATCTACATGATTATATTTATCTAAGACTTAAATGTTATATATGGATTTTTAGATTCTTGAACAAGGAATTAGATTTCACCAATACTAAGATGATAAATTACACAATGAAAGAATATGGTTTCACGACAATTTACGCTGATCAAATTGAGAGTGACGCACTGTGAGGCTAAAAGCACATGGCGCATGGTGCGTCCAAACGCACGGAAAGACCCCCATTTATTATCATTAGTCACGCTCCAGACAATCGGCGATCTCTTTTCGTGGCTCCAGGATGACTGAGACAAAGAAGAAGAAATATTTTAAAAATCTAAAATGTTACTGAATAGCAACTTTCTTTCTTCTGTCCTCATGTCATCTTGTAAGATGTCGAAACAGATACAAAGTGCTTGGTTCTCGCCCCTTTCGGCTGCTCCATTCATTGTCAATTGATGTTGTTGTAGCGTTCCTTAAATGTTCTCTACCCACCTTACTCAAAGTCTGCCTCTTGAACTACACCCTTCTCATGTTCTAATATGTGCTTGGTTTAGTAAGTAATCACACGGCACACTTTCTAGATGGGCAAACAAGTTTACTTGTTTATGTATTTAGCTGCGGATTGGTTAAATACCTATTATTTCCCTTATATAATGATTTATGTTTCTGTCTTATCTGGGCACTCAAAGAGCTTTCCTCGGACATCTCATCTCTGTGGTTACAAGCTT
This sequence comes from Megaustenia siamemsis, assembly GCA_032433765.1. NCBI lineage: Eukaryota > Metazoa > Mollusca > Gastropoda > Stylommatophora > Ariophantidae > Megaustenia > Megaustenia siamemsis. The sequence goes on from JAVIAB010000046.1 coordinate 13,225,785, forward strand.
TCTTTTATGTTTAGTGATAGATGTCCATGTTTGACATTGATAACACAATGTGGAATGAATATTCTCTTCCATGCTGTTTCTTGGTAGTAATAGGTATTGCTTTGTATTGAAGTATAAATTATAGCTGTCCCAATATTTGGTTTTGTACATTCCATAGTATGTCCATTTCTTTATCGATTTTGCCAACTTCAGAGTTTTGTTTTCAGATGTTTAACGTGTGTTACGTTTGTTATAACTTAGTGTTCTGTAGCTATATTTAGTGTCTCCTTTTGTCTTTCCCATTGATACAACTTCTGCTTTGTTAGCGCCTATTTTCATCTTTTGTTTTTCATTGCACGTTCTTTATTCAGGTAAAGCAGATGTTGTTGAAGTTTTTTTTAAAACTAATATGCCTGGTAAAAAGTAGTTCGTTTATTTCTTCATTTTGATGTGGCATATTTGCATACTGTGTCAAAGTAAATGATAAACAAGAGTGGCGCACCCTTGTCTTACCCGATATTTTACTGCGAATGGTTTGGATGTTTCATTATTCGCCGTAATCATACTCGTACACTTACTATATAAGCTCTTGTGACATCTAATAGGGTGGTCATTTACTCCGTAATGCCCCAATGTTTGCAGCAATACATTTCCCCCCTAGAGTAGCAACTATCTATATATTGTCCCTTCGAGCCGAGGTCAGCACATAGAGCAGACATTCTCACTCTTCGACTATCCTTGATTTCTACCATCAGACCTTGCACAGGACCCGCATTGTATCTCGATACACGACTCCGGGCGAGTTGTTCTATCTCGGCGAGAGATCTATTTCCTGATGTTCTTACCTCTGGCCTCAATGATCTTGTTTGTGCTTCACTAGCCCGGCCTCTTTTTCTTTTGCCTCTGGTCCCATTGTAGACTTTCCTTTGAGATTCTCTTGTTTTCCTTTCTCATTACAAGGACAACATTTTACAAAATTATATTCTTTTGATTATATTTTATATTATTTGGATGCTTCATAATTTCCCTTATTGCTGCATTAGTCTTAAATTCATTCCATGGATTACACATTATTTTCTTGGTGCATTTGTTTTCAAAAGTAATCTCTTTATTTTACAATTCTTCCACTGACGTTCACCTTACGCATACATAAGTAAGGGTGGAGAATAGATTACATTTGAAATCCGTGAGCTTTGTTTTTTTTTGCTTAGTAATTTTGATTTCCATATTTTGTCATGGTTTCTGAAAGTCATTGCTGACTTTCATTCTTATTCCAAGTTCTTTATTAGGACCTCCTACTTGGTTTACGCAGCTTTCAAGATATACAATTGTTTTCCCTTCCAGGAGTTTTTTTTTATCTTTCGGGCGAATTACATTTTTTAAATAAACCTGGTCTTTTCTTGACTGATCTCAAACTATATTTTTCAAGCCATTGATAACTGGACTTTTGTGTTTTTTCTTGCTTTATGTTAACATTACTATTGATAAGATCTATGGTGTCCGCAAAATCAAGATCCTGCATTTAAGATCCAGGTATTCAACTAATGTCTTTGTTACCTGTACAGCATTTATTTATTATGACGTCGATGACAATTACAAATAACAAGGGAGATAAAATACGTCATTATTTCACTCCAGTATTAACAAATCCCTGTTTATATGCGAACTGCACATAGTTAGCAGTCGTCCTGACCTTTAATAACGTTAATAGTTGTTGATAATATTCCATATAAAAAAATACTCGAAACCCACAAGTAGATATCAAAATTGATGGAATAGACCAGGAGACAGTTCCGAACTACAACCACCTTGGATATACTATAACCAGTGATAGAAAATGTAAAACTGAAATAAACAAAAGAAGAGGAATTACAAAAAGTAATTGTAATGTCATGAAGAACATACTAACATCAAAACAAATAACAGCATGGCTAAAACTAAAAATGGCAAAATATCTCTTCTCAACAATCATATATGGTGCAGAAACATGGGAATTAGACAAGAAAACAGAACAGAGAATTGAAGCCATTGAAATGTGCATATATTGAAGAATAGGTAGAATTGAAGGGAATCGTCAGTCTCAGTTTTTTTTCTCAGTTACTATTCAAACTAGAAATAGAATAATAGAATTAAAATAGAATTGGATGAAAGGAATAGAAAACAAACGATGAAGTCCTAAAACAACTAAAAATGAAAAGAGAACTACTAAAGACAATTCAAACAAGACAAATGCGATTTTTGGGCCATGTTAAAAGACACAACAGCCCACTAAAAGTAATCCTGGAGGGGAAAATACAAGGTAAACGAGGCAGAGGCAGACCAAGACTCACATGGACGAGTAACATCAAAAGATGGACAAATCAGCCTATGACAACCTGCACCATCAAAGCAAGAGACAGAGCAGAATGGCGCTTCATGGTAGCCAACCCTAGTTGCGGAGATGACACTAGATGATGATGATTCCATATTGTCTGAGCATATGTTCCAAAATCAGTCTCTATAAATGTTGTCGAAATTCGTTTTGAAATCAATTAAATTAAAACTTAGTGGTTTCTCCTTTGAATATGTTTCTCTAATATAAATATTAGGGTGAAAATATGATCAAGGCAGCTTCTACATGTTTTCTAAATCCTGCTTGTTCTTCACACATACCATCATCTACTGCATATATGATTCTGTTCATGATGATCTTACAAAATACTTTAGAGGTCGGGAACAGGCAAATAATTGCAGTGCTGCTGTAAAGTTGGTAGCAGGGAGCAAGTAGCGGGGTGTAACACATACAAAGTATGTGAAAGCTTTTACAAAAACTGCTTTAGAGAAAACTGATATAGTCACACCAATATAGTTGTTGCAATGTTTGAGATTTTCTTTTTGGGGGATTTTGACATTAATACCTCTTTTCCAATGTACATGTACCTTTTCTGCTTTTGATATTGAGTTAGGCATTTTCTGCAATTTTTATAAGTTATGGCTATCCATTGCTTTTAGCATCTCTGTTGTTATATCATCTTCACTTGTAGCCCAGTTGTTACCCACGAGTGTAACAGTCTTCTTTCATTATCATTATCATCGAGTAACATCTCCGCTCTACAGTAATACCTCTGCTAGACGTACAATCTTACATATATCTGGGCAGTAATATAGATAAAGAGGGAGGAACAGAAAATGATACCAAAATAAGGATATCAAAAGCAAGAAGAGCTTTAATTGCAGTGGGAAATCCAAAGAAATTAGGTTAAATACAAAATAAAAATGTTAAATTGAAATGTTAAGTCGGTCCTATTGTATGGCTGTGAACATGGAGAATAACAAAATTGACAGTCACGAAGATACAGAGTTTCATTAATGGATGCTTACGCAGAATAAAAGGATCGAAATGGCAGGACAAAATCACTAACGTAGAATTATGGAAATGTACCAGTCAAATACCTGTGGATAAAGAGATACAGCGAAGACGATGACGATGGATAGGGCACACGCTACGGCAGCCAACTGAGAGTATTACACAACAGGCCCTTTTTTGGAATCCCCAGGGGAAAAGACAAAGAGGAAGAGCAAGGAATTCTTGGAGAAGACAGATAGAAGCAGAGATGAAGATGATGGGGAAGACATGGAATGATCTTAAAAGAATGGCAAAAAACAGACTGACTTGGAAAATGCTTGTTGAAGACTTATGCTCCACATGGAGCTAAACAGGTAGAAGAACATATCCATCTTTTGCTTTGATGGTGCAGGTTGTCATAGGCTGATTTTTCTATCTTTTGATGTTACTTGTCAATGTTAGTCTTGGACTGCCTCTGCCACATTTACCTTGTATTTTCCCCTTCAAGATTACTTTTAGTATACTGTTGTGTCTGTTAACACGACACAGAAATCTCAGTTGTCTTGTTCTAATAGTGTTTAGTAGTTTTCTTTTCATTTTTAGTTGTTTTAAGACTTCATCATTTGTGTTCTTTTCGTTCCATCCAATTCTACCCATTTTTCCATATATCTACATTTCAAAGGTTTCAACTCTCTGCTCTGTTTTCTCGTCTAATGTCCGTGTTTCTGCACCATATAGGAATATTGATAAAATGTAACATTTTGCAATTCTTAGTTTTAGCCCTGGTGTTATTTGTTTTGATGTTAGTATATTTTTCATGACATTAAAATTACCTTTTGCCATTCCTATTCTTTTGTTTATTTCAGTTTTACATTTTCAATCACGGGTTATAGTATGTGCAGTGTAGTTGTAGTACTGAATTGTCTCCAGGTCTATTCCTTCAATTTTGATATCCACTTGTGGGTTTGAGTATTTTCTTTGTTTATGATAATAGTTTTAGTCTTTTTGATATTCATATCTAGTCCATATTTTTTGCTTGTCATGTTTGTTTCCTTAGATAATTGTTGTAGATCTTTAGGATTTTCTGCTAGTAGTACAGTATCATCAGCATATCTTGGGTTATTGATTATCTTTCCATTAATTTGTAGGCCTAGCATCTCTATGATGTTTTTAAAGATTTGCTCAGTGTATAGATTGAACAAGCTTGGTGATAGGATGCATCCCTAACTTACTCCTCTTTTTATTTCAATGGGTTTAGAGTTCTCTTTGTTATATTTTATTTTTTGCTGTTTGCTCCTAGTGTAGATTACATATTAGTCGTATGTCAATGATATCTAGATGTATCTCTTTTAGGGATTCTATAAGTTGTTAGTTGTGCTGGAACAAACACTTTCATTGATCGAAAGATATAATTTGTTTTAATATTTACAAATGGTATGATAAATAATGTTGGTAAATTATCTTAGGTTATTTAGAAAACATGTGTCTAAGGGGCACTTCAACTCACACTATGAGTCTTGTAAATTATGAAATTTGTGAGAACTGTACTAAAGTAATGTGGTTTTTATTTTTCTCGCATCATTCATTTCTTCAGGTAGAATAACTGAATTTGCCTGACAAGAAACAGTCTAATTTAACAGCAATTAACAAAGATTTCAAATACTTAAACCGTTTAGTGATTCTCGAGTAAAACCTACATCTAATTTTGATGATCAATCTTAAATTTAATGTACATTGACAAAACTTATTCTGTCGGCAGTTTCGGCTATTCATAGGTGAACAAAAAATAGCATCCTATCAATAGTATATGTCGCGCTACAATCATTTATAACATATATATATATATATATATATATATATATATATATATATGCGATCAGGACTCAATCAGAGTAGGATTCCAGACTCTCACATGAAGTCAGCTGTCCGGTTAAGTATGTTGATCGCCCCTACAGACAGAACATCACAATTAGAGTCTGCCAGATCCATTCTGACTGAACGCCCGTTAAAACGTTGCACCACTGCGCCACTGACTCAGTGCATCCGATTTCAGCCAGCATTTTATTCAGGTTTGCTTTCCTTAGCCTTTGATTGTCCCCAATCTTCCTGCAAGGCAGCAGATTGTCTTTTCTGTAGGGGGATTTTGGCCTTATATAGTCGGCCCTCCCAGGTTGACGAGCACCATCTGCCCGAGTCACTAGAGGTGACTAACACAGACATGCACACACAAAGATATGAGATGTGACTAACACAGACATACACTCAACGATATGACACATGACTAACATAGACAGACATGCACACAAAAATTAGAGATATGACTAACATAGATATGCACACGCAAAGATATGACACATGCATAACATAGACATGTACACAAAGATATGAGATATGACTGACATAGATATGCACACACAAAGATATGACACATGACTAGCGTAGACATGCGCACAAAGATATGAGATATGACTGACACAGACATGCAAGCACAAAGATATAAGATGTGACTAACATAGCCAGGCACACACAAGTATATGAGATGTGACACACACAGACATGCACACCCAAAGATATTATGTATGACTAACATAAGCATGCACACAATAATATGAGATATCACTAACCCAGACATGCACACTCAAAGATATGACACATGGCTAACAAAGATACACACTAAGATATGAGATATGTCTAAACACAGACACACATAAAGATATGAGACATGATTAACACGGACACACCAGGTTATGAGATATGACTAACATGACACACCCCAATATATGAGACATGGCTAGCACACACACAGACACACAAACAAACAAGCTAAGATATGAGCCATGTCTAGCACAGAAACACATTAAGATATGAGCCATGACTACCACGGAAATACACTAAGATATGAGCCATAGCTAGCACAGGAACACATTAAGATATGAGCCATAGCTAGCACAGAAACGCATTAAGATATGAGCCATAGCTAGCACAGAAACGCATTAAGATATGAGCCATGACTACCACGGAAATACACTAAGATATGAGCCATAGCTATCACAGAAACACATTAAGATATGAGCCATGACTACCACGGAAATACACTAAGATATGAGCCATGGCTAGCACAGACATACATTGAGATATGAGCCGTGGATTCACGGAATCGCACCAAGATATGAACCATGTCTAGCACAGAAAGACATTACGATATGAGCCATGGCTAGCACGGAAATACACTAAGATATGAACCATGGCCAGTACAGACACACACTAAGATATGAACCCTGGCCAGCACAGACACCCACCTAGATGTGAGCTATGTCTAGTACGGATATACACTAAGATATGAACCCTGACCAGCACAGACACCTACCAAGATGTGAGCCATGTCTAGTACGGATATACACTAAGATATTAACCATGGCCGGCATAGACACACACCAAGATATGAATCATGGCCAGCTCAGACACACTTTAAGATATGAGCCATGGACCCACTAAGATATCAGCCATGGCTATCGCAGACACCCACTAATATATAAATAATAGTATATGTCAATATACAATAGCATCCTATCAATAGTATATGTCGCGCTACCAAGAATTATAGAACAACCAGAACAATGACCAAATCTCATTGTAAGTGTCAAACCTGCGACTTAAAACGGTTACATGGTTAATTAAATCAGTTGATCAAAAGAACAAAAACAGAATGCTTATTTTGACAATGATAGTATGCTTGTTTTTCTCGTTAGTCAAATGTACAAATTAACGTAATTGGTATTGTATGTTTTTCTTGTTTTAGTTGGCCGCTTATTGGGTAAGTTGTTAACAAGATTTCTTTAGTAACAGCTGCAAACAAATAATCAGTGAAATGACGCCAATATGAATGTAGATAACTGATATATATCTATGCTTATCTATTGTTCTTTTGGACCGAAGAAGATACATTGGGTAGAATTTCTATAATCTCCATGTTCGACTATCTTTGTCATTAAGTGTCAGACTTTGCATAGAATCCGCAATGTATTTCGCTACTTCTCCCTGTTCATGGTGACAATCTTAACTTAGTAAGAGAGCAAATGCTCGCTGTCGTTGCCTCTCGTCTCAATGTTCGTTTTAGTGTTTCTCTAGGGTGGCCTATTTTTTTATTCCCCCCCCCCCAAAGTTTCCTATTAGAGAAGTTGTTTTGTGATACTTTTATTGTCTAGTCACCTCCAATGGCCAACATATGGCAACATTTTCCTCTTGATTATACTGATATTGTTAGAAGAATGACAATTTTCTTATTTCTGTTTCATGAAAGGTCTTCGAGATATTTCCCAAAACATTAGTTTTCAGATGCTTCCAGATGTTTTTTTTTTTAATTTCTTTAGTTGTTTTCCAGCTCTCACATGCATAGGTCTCTTTCCTCCTCCTATCAACTCCCTGTGGAGCATAGGTCTCTTTCCTCCTCCTATCAACTCCCTGTGGAGCATAGGTCTTCTTCCTTCTCCTATCAACTCCCTGTGGAGCATAGGTCTTTTTCCTCCTCCTATCAACTCCTTGTGGAGCATAGGTCTTCAGCAAACACTTTACAAGCCCTTCTGTTTTTTGTGGCCATACTTTCAAGATCATTCAATGTCTTCCCCATGATCTTTATATCTGCTACATCTGTCTTCCTCATTAACTTCATATTTGCTACAACTGTCTTCCTCATTATCTTCATATCTGCTACAACTGTCTTCTCCATCATCATTATATCTGCTACAGCTGTCTTCTCCATCATCATTATATCTGCTACAACTGTCTTCCCCATCATCATTATATCTGCTACAACTGTCTTCCCCATCATCATTATATCTGCTACAACTGTCTTCTCCATCATCATTATATCTGCTACAACTGTCTTCCCCATCATCATTATATCTGCTACAACTGTCTTCCCCATCATCATTATATCTGCTACAACTGTCTTCTCCATCATCATTATATCTGCTACAGCTGTCTTCTCCATCATCATTATATCTGCTACAACTGTCTTCCCCATCATCATTATATCTGCTACAACTGTCTTCCCCATCATCATTATATCTGCTACAACTGTCTTCCCCACCATCATTATATCTGCTACAACTGTCTTCTCCATCATCATTATATCTGCTACAACTGTCTTCTCCATACATATTTTTGACATTTGTTTTCAAATACATCCGGTTTATTTTTATATTTCTTTGGAGCTCGCGCTTAAATGAAATATACTATGTTTTTGTTTGAAAAACCAGAGCTGTATTTTTGTGCTTCTAATTTTCATTTACACATGTTTTACAACCCTTGTATATGTCACTGTTGCCTTTTGGTATTCTGATTATAATTTCTTTCTTTATTTGAGTTATTGAGTTACTGAGCTATTAGCGGGTCATCATCTTTGCATTCCGAACATGTCTTTCTTTTAATCTTTGGTACTAACAAAAAATACGAAGTAATCTACCTCTTACACTGATTTTCCTTCCATATATATCTAGGCCAAGCGAAATTAATTTTCGTTACTTTCATCTTTTCTTGCTTGATCTCAGTCCCATTTTACTAGCGATTGATGACAGGGCATTTGTTTTTTTACCATATAAATTGCTAATGGGTGACATTGGGCGTTTTGTGCCACAATTACTTCTGCGTTCTTTCCATTTAGTATCAAATCCTTTATTTCTCCCGTTCTTCGATAAATCTATTAGTGTTTTAAGTTCTTTTCGTTCTTGGATATCAGAACTATATCATCTGCATACTTCAAGTCTTCTTCTCCCTTTTAGCTCCCAGTGGAGCATAAGTCTTCAACAAACACTTTCCAAGTCGTTCTGTTTTTTGCAATTCTTTCAAGATCATTCCATGTCTTCCCCATCATCCTCATCTCTGCTTCGATCTGTCTTCTCCAAGAATTCCTTGGTCTTCCTCTTCAAGTAGTTAACATTAATTTCCTTGATATTCTAGACGTGTGTTCCGTTTGTCATTTGATGTTATCAACGAGAAGAGATCAACCGATAGGACGTGTCCCTGGCGTACTCACCTTCTTTTCTGGTATTTTTCCACTTGGCTATCTACTTTAAATGATGTTGATTGTTTTCAATATATTTTTTTTAATCCTTTGATCTTTCCCATATACGCGCATGTCTTATAATAGTTTCATTACTTCTGCGTGTTTTGCTTTGTCGAAAGTCATATTAATGTGGTTAATGAATTATTCACTAAATGTATGTATTATTTATTTCCGAGATGATCAATACAATAAATTGGTGTTGTTTATGGATTTACTCTGGGTGATCTAGGTAAAGGGATATGTAAAGCATATAACTACCCTAATACAATAAATAGAAACCAATCAGGACATACAAATAGGGGACATTACTAGCAAAATCATAGATGGCAGAGGCCGATGAGTCCACGAGTAGAGTTTGTGATTTTAATTATATTTGGGCTGGAAACAATTGGGAAGAGCTAAAACAAAGGCTGGTCAAGATAATCAACTCGGCAGAGAGGGTCGTTACTGAGATAACAGAGCCCCTAATATCGAGATAAGAGATTTCATGGATAAATGGTCGTAATCTCAGCACCTCGTCATCTAGACGGGCTGTTCTGTGTCTCGCGACTAGGACATACGTTGGGGATTTGCTACATACCATCATGACAGAGAGATGGCAAAGAAATATGGCAATAGTAGATGGCAAACTACGGTGTTGAGCATAAATATAGAGATACGAGCAGCACCGGCAGCGATTTGATGGTTGGTTACACAGAATCATGTGTTGTTGAAGGTTGGTTACACAGAATCATGTGTTGTTGAAGGAATCGCAAAGTGAACTAACTTGGTGCAGTGTCCAGGCCAGGCTCTACTTCACTGCAATGAAATCATGGATTGAGGTGATGGCAGTGAGTGCGGCTAAACTGTGGTCGAAGAGATAATTGCTAAGTCTGTTCATAGGGCATTAAGGGACCACTTAGGAATGAATGAATGACTCAGTGTACTCAGTGGGGGAAGATATGCCTGCAGTCATCGACTGACTAGGAGAATCGGTCTGGACACGCATCTTGGAAGGGAAGGTACCATGTGGACAAGGCAGAGGCAGACCAAGACTAAAGTGGACAGATAACATCAACAGATGGTCAGGTACACTTATGACAACATGCACCATAAAGACACAGAGACAGTAAAATGGCACTCCATAACTTTGATGTGGAGATGGTACCCAATGAATGGGTGAAAATGAAACCTAAGCAAAATAAACTTGTGAGAGAAAACATTTCAAAGATGGGATGGACGGTGAGATTCGAGGATGTCTCCGCTGCAATTATAACTGATTTTATGGACAAAATAGAACATACATTTTTGTATTAACCCGTGAGAACGTTTCATTGGCCGTGTAGAAAACAACTACTCACCAATGTCGATATCAAAGGAATATCAAGGGACTTTATTCTGTGGAGTTATGCCAATGACTTCGTATAGTTAGTTGTCCCACTCTAGAGGATCTGACCAACCTGAGACGTAGCATCACAGAAGCAGTTGAGTCAATATCATAGGCCATGCTGACACGAGTCTGGACAGAACTGCTGTATCATCAACTAGTGTCATATTGACCATTTGTACAGCAGAGGTCAAACTTGATTGACAGTTACTGTTTCTGTTCATGAACATTGTGTTATGTTCAGTCAGTTATCAATAAATCAGCTTTAAATATGTTCAATCTTTTTTTAAGCACCAAGTATACTCAGTATATGTATATCTAAATTATATCCATAATCGTTCAACCGCCCACGCCAGTGGAATTATCCGAATTAATATGTCATCTCCCAAACAAAGAAATGTAGCTATAGAGCCCATTAAAGCAGTCTCAGCACACACCAAAAGACATATTGCGAAACCGCACAGAAAGTTAAAAAAAAACATCTTTTCCCCGTCATGCAACATCACCTTTCATCGCAAGCAATCGAAATATCGAAACACGATCAAAACGAATGAAACGCACAGCTCACGGTGTGCACATAGCACTTAACTCAGTAGCTCTGGTATCAATCCAGATTTGAAATATGAGCAAACTGCAACAATTAACACTTTTCAGACGTCGACTTTAACAGTTCCTGATGCCTATCCGTCTTTTTGACAGGAAATTATAAAGCAACTTTATATAGGAGATGAACAACAGAGCTCAAATGTAGAACAGCTCAGGCAGTTGATGTCCATTAGCTCAGTCAATATATCTAGAACAGATAAGCCAAAAGTATTAGACTAGCTGAGGTAGAAAATGTAGTAGCTCAGTCAAAAGAGACGGACAGACAACATCAAAGAAACGTTACAACTACCATCAATTGTTAATAAGTGAAGCTGCCAGAAGGGCGAGAACCAGAACTTGGATTGGTAACTTGCGGAGTATAACTCATAAGTCTAACGTTAGTTAGTATGTGAATAAACATAAAGTCACCGAGCACAAATAATTAAAGCCAAGATGTAAATATGTTAATGTAGTTGTATATATTATGTATAATTAAGAGTGTAATGGTTATAAGAGTTTATGGATACGATACATTATGCATATATATCGTATCAATTCTACATATGGAATATATGGTTCTCTATACCTCGTAAAGTAAAGTAAAGTACCCCCCGTCACGCCAAGTGGCGTATAGGGAAATATGGTGTTAGTGACCCTATATTTTACAGACCTTCAGCACATGATTTTTGGGGTAATGTGGTCGGTTTTACGCCCGTGCTGTTTTACTTTCCCAGAAAAAATCCGGTACCCATTTAAGGCTGGGTGAACCCGGAGCCGTCGGTTGGGATCGAACCCTACCCCTTGTCCGTAGTAGTCCAGTTCACTAACCACTGAGCTATCGCGGCTCCCACTAATTTTTAGGGAATTAGTAAAACCCAGGTGTCCTCGCCAGGGTACGAACCCCGGCTGTTGCCGTGGTAAGCCAACCGCCTATCGATTGCGCTAACCGGACACCCCTATACCTCGTGGTTGGGAAAAAAAATACCCTCGTGGTCGACCTAACCACTGGGAGAAATGAGGACCAGTTAGTACTCAGGGAAAGTAATGAATGCCGCCTCGCATTGTGAGTTTCGATGCTTGAAGCGACACTATCCAGAAGTGTTCCAACACTACTGGATAGGTGGCCCAGTACATATGGATGAAATCTCTCATGCTAAAACGCCTCATTCAGTCGCTGATTACGCTGCTATATTCATGCTCGGTTATATGTACCACTGTATAGCAGAGGTATTTCTCCTTTTGTTATTTGGTTATTGTCAACTATATTAATTCTCAAAATGTTTTTCTTATCTATATTTATTTTCAGTCTCAGCTATTGTGATTTCTGAACATATATGCTCATTTTATCTTGCATCTGTTGATGATTATGTGATATGAGAGTTATGTCATCACTAAAGACTAAGTCATCAAGTTGCGTAATCTGTGCATAACCACTGGATTCCATCTCTGTTGTTCTGAGTTATTTTCATAATCCAATCTATGGTCAGTAGAAAGAGAACTGGAGATAGAGGGAGATAGAAGAGCTGCCTTACTCCTATTCTTATTTCAAATGTTTTTGTTAGCTGTCCCTTCTGCACAACATTACATTTCATTCTTTCATATATTGTTTTTATCATTTTCATAAACTTTATGAGGATTCCGTAATGACTCAGTCAGTAACTTTCTACCGAAGCATTTCTCTGTCTAAACTATGAAATGCATTTTCTTATTTCTTAAATGTACGCATTATCAACATTGATATTGTATGTGTTTTTTATCAACCACCTCAGAACTGGAGTTGTCAGTCGCTGAACAGAGCGGGGCATGCTGAGTAAGGGATCTGAGCACCTATGGACATGTTCGCAGTGCAATGATAATGGGCCCTAAATAACTCAATAACTCAATGTGTTGTTTTATTTTTTAGATGTGACAATAAAGACAGACTGTAAGTTGATAATTACAGATCTTTAGTAGCTTAGCCCCCAAAAATGAACGTAAATGGTGGATGAGCTACATCTGAATGTAGAATAGTCGAATACCAGTTGATATGTTCTAAGGAAAAATAAAAAAATGGTATGTAAGAAGCTTTACGTTATAAGTGGACGACACAGACTAAACAACGTTTCGGCTCAATAGGCCTTCATCAGGATCAAACAAAAAAAAAAACACACACAAAACTAATAACGAAACAACCAAAACAAAAACAATCGAAATGTGTTAAAGAAAACAAAAAGAATAAAACTATCCTGTCAAGACTAAACGGAAATCGTAACCAAGTGCGGCTGTCGTGAACGTCGAGAAACGTGCAAAAATGTGCGTAAATGTACACAGAACCAGAGGAGTTCACACAGGGGTCAGTGTGCAAACACAAAGGAGAAGGAATCGAATAGTAGACTAACAGGTGTTCAAAAGGCAGTAAGAGTGAGATGTCTGAGAGTGGGGTACAATAAAAACAAATGAGGGGTAAGGAGCACAGAAAAAAAGGTATAGAGGAGAAAACCGAAGTGTCTCATAAGGGACTAGAGGAGAAGAACTATAAATAGCATGGCATAGTAAGTAGACCAAAGAACCCAAATATATGTAGTAGAGAAGGCTATGCAAAAGGGAAGGAGCAACCAAAAGGAAACTATGCGTATGAGTGTGATACATTCATACCTCTCGGGGTCAGCGAACCATACTGGACTATACGGCGATTTTCCAAAGTATAGCGGCTGCGATCGCCAGAGTGGCAAAGGACAATACCAGTGACACGGATGTCGTCTTTGCCCTTGTGATCAGGGGAGTTGAAGTGGGAAGACACTGGAGTGCCAGTATTTTGTTGGACATCACGTAGATGCTCACAAAATCTTTCCGCTAATCTTCTCCCAGACTCACCAATATAGGTCATATAGCATCGTTGGCATATGATGGCATGAATGATGTTGCGGGACACTTAGATATGTTCTAACTAGCATCATTCATGTTATTTGAGCGGGCGTGGCTACAGAAACAACAATCACTGCAAGTTTGGGACAGCTGATAATCTAACTTTAAGACAAGATAAAACCCAAGAGTCAAAGAGACACTGTCTCAGAACTGCTACAGCGTTACAACAGAGTAACATCTACCAGTGTGGCATATTTATTACGTGATATAAAAGTGTAGGTTCACACAACATTGCACGTGATAAGGTGTATGTTATTTTCTTTAAAAAAACTGTTATTTTACCTGTTTAAAAAAGTAAAGTAAAGTGCCCCGTCACGCCAAGTGGCGTTTAGAGAATATGGTGTTAGTGACAATAATTTTTATAGTACACCGGTATTTCCCAGAAAACAAATCAAATGGGTACCTAATTTTTTTTTTACCCAGCTTAAGGCTTGGTGAACCAGAAAGCCGTCAGTTGGGATCGAACCCTACCTCTGGTCCTTTGTAGTACTGTTCACTAACCACTGAGCTATCGCGGCTCACTTTTTACCTGTTTAGCCCGCACTAAATTGAAATGGATTATGCAGAATATTAAATTATTGTCTGTTTTATTTCAAACATTGAAAACGAGTATTAGATTAGTTCAAGTGATCTCAATTGCTGTTGAACAATAGTAGGACAATCAGTTAGGCCTGGCCAAGACTTGGTAGTGTGTGTGTATGTGTGAGTGTTTGTGTGTGTGTTTGTGTGTGTGTGTGTGTGTGTGCGCGCGCGCGCGCAAGTTCCGAGAAATGTCAATTAATTTGCATTTCTTGTAACAAGAAATGTTTCTAACTTCTACGAAAGTTAAAATATAATTTCTTTAAAATCGAAAGTTAAATGATAAATATATATTTTTTTCCATGAAGCTTACTAACCTCACGGAAATACTGACTGAAAGATCGTATGTGAAATAAATATTAATCGTGTAAACATCCTCAAAAATCATTTGCACATTTTTTTATTTCTTCCAACACTGCAACTCATTGAAACTGTTTCGCCAAGACTCAACCAACGAATGTCCGCATGAAAGATTATTTCTGGATATGTCGCCGATAAATCCTGCAAGAACACCTATAGAAAACGTTAGTTACAACAACAAAAATTGATAAATTTAACAATGATGTTTTAATGCTCCGAAATCTCGGGAACTGATTTAAAACGACATCAAGGTTTTCAATTTGATCAACAGTAGTAGTTAATAAAAGGAGGAAAGCGTTTATCATTTCTCAGAAGACTGGCGCATTTTTACTCAGCATTGATGGTGAACTATCTATAACCACACGATCTTTGATATGTCGTTATTATTGGATATGAGGAAGTCGGTACTACCACACACGAGCATTGATATGTCGATATTATTGGATATTAGGAAGTCATTACTACCACACACACACACGAGCCATGATGTGTTGATATTATTGGATATGAGGAGGTCGGTACTATCCCACACACACGAGCTTTGATGTGTCGATATTATTGGATATTAGGAAGTCAGTACTACCACACATACAAGCCTTGATGTGTTGATATTATTGGATATGAGGAAGTCTGTACTACCACACACAAGGGCCTTCATGTGTTGATATTATTGGATATTAGGAAGTCAGTACTACCACACACACGGGCCTTGATGTGTTGATATTATTGGATATTAGGAAGTCAGTACTACCAGACACACGAGCCTTGATGTGTTGATATTATTGGATATTAGGAAGTCAGTACTACCACACACACGGGCCTTAATGTGTTGATATTATTGGATATGAGGAAGTCAGTACTACCACACACACAAGCCTTGATGTGTTGATATTATTGGATATGAGGAAGTCAGTACTACCACACACACGAGCCTTGATGTGTTGATATTATTGGATATGAGGAAGTCAGTACTACCACACACACGAGCCTTGATGTGTTGATATTATTGGATATGAGGAAGTCAGTACTACCACACACACAAGCCTTGATGTGTTGATATTATTGGATATGAGGAAGTCAGTACTACCACACACACGAGCCTTGATGTGTTGATATTATTGGATATTAGGAGGTCAGTACTACCACACACACAAGCCTTGATGTGTTGATATTATTGGATATGAGGAAGTCAGTACTACCACACACACAAGCCTTGATGTGTTGATATTGTTGGATATGAGGAAGTCAGTACTACCACACACACGAGCCTTGATGTTTTGATATTATTGGAAATTAGGAAGTCAGTACTACCACACACACGAGCTTTGAGTTGTTGATATTATTGGATATTAGGAAGTCAGTACTACCACACACACAAGCCTTGATGTGTTGATATTATTGGATATGAGGAAGTCAGTACGACCACACACACAAGTCTTGAAGTGTTGATATTATTGGATATGAGGAAGTCAGTACTACCACACACACAAGTCTTGAAGTGTTGATATTATTGGATATGAGGAAGTCAGTACGACCACACACACAAGTCTTGAAGTGTTGATATTATTGGATATGAGGAAGTCAGTACTACCACACACACCATCCTTGGCATGTCGATATTGATTATGTGTCGAAGTTGTTATAAAACAAGAAGACAAGTTGTTATAAAACAAGGAGACAAGTTGTTATAACACAAGAGACAAATTATAATAAAACAAGAAGACAAGTTGTTATAAAACAAGAAGATAAGTTGTTATAAAACAAGAAGACAAGTTGTTATAAAACAAGAAGACAAGTTGTTATAATACAAGAAGACAAGTTGTTATAAAACAAGATGACAAGTTGTTATAAAACAAGAAGACAAGTTGTTATAAAACAAGAAGACAAGTTGTTATAAAACAAGAAGACAAGTTGTTATAACACAAGAAGACAAGTTGTTATAAAACAAGAAGACACGTTGTTATAAAACAAGAAGACAAGTTGTTATAAAACAAGAAGACAAGTTGTTATAGCACAAGAACACAAGTTGTTATAAAACAAGAAGACAAATCGTTATAAAACAAGAAGACAAGTTGTTATAAAACAAGAAGACAAGTTGTTGTAAAACAAGTAGACAAGTTGTTATAAAACAAGAAGACAAGTTGTTATAAAACAAGAAGACAAGTTGTTTTTAAAACAAGAAGACAAGTTGTTATAAAACAAGAAGACAAGTTGTTATAACACAAGAAGACAAGTTGTTATAAAACAAGAAGACAAGTTGTCATAAAACAAGAAGACAAGTTGTTATAAAACAAGAAGACAAGTTGTTATAAAACAAGAAGACAAGTTGTTATAAAACAAGAAGACAAGTTGTTATAAAACAAGAAGACAAGTTGTTATAAAACAAGAAGACAGTTGTTATAAAACAAGAAGACACATTGTTATAAAACAAGAAGACATGTTGTTATAAAACAAGAAGACAAGTTGTTATAAAACAAGAAGACAAGTTGTTATAAAACAAGAAGACAAGTTGTTATAACACAAGATACAAGTTATAATAAAACAAGAAGACAAGTTGTTATAAAACAAGAAGACAAGTTGTTATAAAACACGAAGACATGTTGTTATAAAACAAGAAGACACGTTGTTATAAAACAAGAAGACAAGTTGTTATAAAACAAGAAGACAAGTTGTTATAGCACAAGAACACAAGTTGTTATAAAACAAGAAGACAAATCGTTATAAAACAAGAAGACAAGTTGTTATAAAACAAGAAGACAAGTTGTTGTAAAACAAGTAGACAAGTTGTTATAAAACAAGAAGACAAGTTGTTATAAAACAAGAAGACAAGTTGTTTTTAAAACAAGAAGACAAGTTGTTATAAAACAAGAAGACAAGTTGTTATAACACAAGAAGACAAGTTGTTATAAAACAAGAAGACAAGTTGTCATAAAACAAGAAGACAAGTTGTTATAAAACAAGAAGACAAGTTGTTATAAAACAAGAAGACAAGTTGTTATAAAACAAGAAGACAAGTTGTTATAAAACAAGAAGACAAGTTGTTATAAAACAAGAAGACAAGTTGTTATAACACAAGATACAAGTTATAATAAAACAAGAAGACAAGTTGTTATAAAACAAGAAGACAAGTTGTTATAAAACACGAAGACATGTTGTTATAAAACATGAAGACAAGTTGTTATAAAACAAGAAGACAAGTTGTTATAAAACAAGAAGACAAGTTGTTATAAAACAAGAAGACAAGTTGTTATAACACAAGAAGACAAGTTGTTATAAAACAAGATGACAAGTTGTTATAAAACAAGAAGACAAGTTGTTATAAAACAAGAAGACAAAGTTGTTATAAAACAAGAAGACAAGTTGTTATAACACAAGAAGACAAGTTGTTATAAAACAAGATGACAAGTTGTTATAAAACAAGAAGACAAGTTGTTATAAAACAAGAAGACAAGTTGTTATAAAACAAGAAGACAAGTTGTAATAAAACAAGAAGACAATTTGTTATAAAACAAGAAGACAAGTTGCTATAACACAAGAAGACAAGTTGTTATAAAACAAGAAGACATGTTGTTATAAAACAAAAAGACAAGTTGTTATAAAACAAGAAGACAAGTTGTTATAAAACAAGAAGACAAGTTGTTATAACACAAGAAGACAAGTTGTTATAAAACAAGAAGACAAGTTGTCATAAAACAAGAAGACAAGTTGTTATAAAACAAGAAGACAAGTTGTTATAAAACAAGAAGACAAGTTGTTATAAAACAAGAAGACAAGTTGTTATAAAACAAGAAGACAAGTTGTTATAAAACAAGAAGACAAGTTGTTGTAAAACAAGTAGACAAGTTGTTATAAAACAAGAAGACAAGTTGTTATAAAACAAGAAGACAAGTTGTTTTTAAAACAAGAAGACAAGTTGTTATAAAACAAGAAGACAAGTTGTTATAAAACAAGAAGACAAGTTGTTATAACACAAGAAGACAAGTTGTTATAAAACAAAAAGACAAGTTGTCATAAAACAAGAAGACAAGTTGTTATAAAACAAGAAGACAAGTTGTTATAAAACAAGAAGACAAGTTGTTATAAAACAAGAAGACAAGTTGTTATAAAACAAGAAGACAGTTGTTATAAAACAAGAAGACAAATTGTTATAAAACAAGAAGACATGTTGTTATAAAACAAGAAGACAAGTTGTTATAAAACAAGAAGACAAGTTGTTATAAAACAAGAAGACAAGTTGTTATAACACAAGATACAAGTTATAATAAAACAAGAAGACAAGTTGTTATAAAACAAGAAGACAAGTTGTTATAAAACACGATGACATGTTGTTATAAAACATGAAGACAAGTTGTTATAAAACAAGAAGACAAGTTGTTATAAAACAAGAAGACAAGTTGTTATAAAACAAGAAGACAAGTTGTTATAAAACAAGAAGACAAGACAAGTTGTTATAAAACAAGAAGACAAGTTGTTATAAAACAAGAAGACAATGACAAGTTGTTATAAAACAGGAAGACAAGTTGTTATAAAACAAGAAGACAAGTTGTTATAAAACAAGAAGACAAGTTGTTATAAAACAAGAAGACAAGTTGCTATAACACAAGAAGACAAGTTGTTATAAAACAAGAAGACATGTTGTTATAAAACAAAAAGACAAGTTGTTATAAAACAAGAAGACAAGTTGTTATAAAACAAGAAGACAAGTTGTTATAAAACAAGAAGACAAGTTGTTATAAAACAAGAAGACAAGTTGTTATAAAACAAGAAGACAAGTTGTTATAAAACAAGAAGACAATTTGTTATAAAACAGGAAGACAAGTTGTTATAAAACAAGAAGACAAGTTGTTATAAAACAAGAAGACAAGTTGTTATAAAACAAGAAGACAAGTTGTTATAAAACAAGAAGACAAGTTGTTATAAAACAAGAAGACAATTTGTTATAAAACAGGAAGACAAGTTGTTATACAACAAGAAGACAAGATGTTATAAAACAAGAAGACAAGTTGTTATAAAACAAGAAGACAAGTTGTTATAAAACAAGAAGACAAGTTGTTATAAAACAAGAAGACAATTTGTTATAAAACAAGAAGACAAGTTGTTATAAAACAAGAAGACAAGTTGTTATAAAACAAGAAGACAAGTTGTTATAAAACAAGAAGACAATTTGTTATAAAACAAGAAGACAATTTGTTATAAAACAAGAAGACATGTTGTTATAAAACAAGAAGACAAGTTGTTATAAAACAAGAAGACAAGTTGTTATAAAACAAGAAGACAAGTTGTTATAACACATGAATACAAGTTGTTATAAAACAAGAAGACAAGTTGTTATAAAACAAGAAGACAAGTTGTTATAACACAAGAAGACAAGTTGTTATAAAACAAGAAGACAATTTGTTATAAAACAAGAAGACAAGTTGTTATAAAACAAGAAGACAAGTTGTTTTAAAACAAGAAGACAAGTTTTCTATCAGACAGGTTACCAAGTAGCAAACGTTTGAGCTGTATTGACCTTCTAATGATGGCTGATGTATAGATAATGCAGGGCTGGACAATTACAGGGGAGGAATTAGTTTGGTCTACATTTCTGCAAACAAGGGAAAACCCTTGGAATATTTACAGACACAAATAAAATATTTCTAGTAACTTGACACAGCCTCATACACTAGCTTGCTCATAATGGATGGATAATGTCAACTACACAATATTGTACAGCTAGAACATGGAGACGGAGAGGAAGCAGAAAAAAAAATGAGTACAAATGGTCCTTTTCTTGAATGTGGCTAAATTACCAGTCTTTAGGCTCTAGATGGCAATTCTCAAGTACCGAACTCATCAACTATGAATGGAAATAAGAACAAGCTTATCATTGGTTCTATAAGCTGACACAAATTGTAACAATAATCAACTTTTGAATTAATTTATTTTACAATTGTCATAAAATATGGATTTTTCAAAATGCTTCCATGTCTACCAAATTTAATTTATCTTCCTCAAACTGTTATTTATTTATTTTTATTTAATTCAAAATATCATTGTTTTCCTGTCACCATAAGTAAATCAGGTCTTCCGTCAATGAATCACTATTGGTAAAGCATTTACAACAAAGATCCAATTAACCACCGGACCTTAAAAGGAAGAGTAATCTCCACCAACGCTATGATCATAATTATCCAATCTCTGACATAAAAAGTTTGCAATTTGTGTGTAGAAAACATACATTTTTAGAAAATGAAATTGACACTTTTTCTCCCCTGTCCTGTGTAATAAATACCACTATTAATATTCAATGCCTTTTATTTTTAGATATGGTGATTTAAATAAAGTGTAAGTAAAACATGAAACATACATTCTAGATCTTACATTTGAAAGTAAATAGCCGAATGATTGGCTTTAAAATATACATTACGCTCCGGTTATCGTTTACTATAGGAGGTATGGGAACAGAAACAAGTAACATTGTAGACTTGAAGCAGTCGATTATCTGGCTTGAAGGTTCGAGAATGACCAAGTATCAAGGTGATCACATTATTAAAACAGAGTATTGAAGTAACAAGAAAATCACTGGAGTCTGTAGAAATGTGATTTTACAGAAGAATGTTGAGAGTACCATGGACAGCTAATAAGAGTAATAAAACGTTCTGAAAAAGGCCAAAACAAAAAGAGAGCTAATTTCCAATATTAGGAAGAAACAATCTTCATGTTTTGGCCATGTAATGGGAAGAGAAAAAAACTGGCGTATATTGCAACAACTGGGAACATTGAGGGACGAAGAGACAGAGGGAAGTAAAGAGAAAATATACCAGACAGCTTAAAAGAATTGTTTTAGAGCTTCTGCTTGGCAGAAGGTCAACAACAGAAATGATAAATAACTGTCGTGATCGAAAGTTGTGGAGAGACATAATCACCTATGCCAGCAGACCCGGTACTTGATGATGATGATTGAAGTAACAACTACCAGTGTGACATACTTGTTGACCACTGACACATCTATACTGTAAGAGAAGATGACAGGTAACAATAAACAAGATTATAATTTTAGGTATGATAATATGACAGTTTAATGATACGTCAGAAGTCAAGTAGCGGTAAGAGAAGATGACAGGTAACAATAAACAAGATTATAATTTTAGGTATGATAATATGACAGTTTAATGATACGTCAGAAGTCAAGTAGCGTTAAGAGATGACTGGTAACAAAAAAACAAGATTATAATTTTAGGTATGATAAGATGACAGTTTAATGATACGTCAGAAGTCAAGTAGCGGTAAGAGAAGATGACAAGTAGCAGAAAAAACAATGTGACATGTAGCGTTACAGCATAGTGACACAGAGTGGTAATAAATGATGACAAGTAGCAAACAAAAGAAATGTGAGACTTGCACTTGCCCTTTAATGCTGCTTTGCTGAAACTATAAGACTGAAAAAGGACTGACGTGAAAGTCTGCACGTGGAACTGCCTGAGATCAGCGCCAAATCTATTCCAAAAAAAAGCAAACGAATTGCATTCGAACAAAAGGGAATCAGTCCCAAAGAAATGATTTCTATAAACGGTTTAAGTGAATGGAAACTTGCAAAGCCTCGTACAGCTTAGTTCTGTAAACATGACAAGGTGATGACTTAAAGTGTATCTCTTGTTTCATTCATTTAACGTGTTTACATTATCAGGTTTTTTTGTAAATAAAGAACATTAGCACATTGCAAGACAAATATTCAATAGACCGCTTTAGAGCGATACACGCTTATTTGTCTATAGAGTGCTTTAGCGCATTAAACAAACTATAGAGTGCATTAGAACGTTCATCATTATCATCATCATCATCATCATCATCGAGTGCCATCACCGCAAAGAAGGTTTGCTACTATGGAGCGCCATTCTGCTCTATCTCTTGCTTTGATGGTGCAGGTTGTCTTAGGTTGATTTGTCCATGTTTTGATGTTATTCGTCCATGTTACTCATGGTCTGCCTCTGCCTTTTTTAGCTTGTATTTTCCCCTCCGGGATTACTTTTAGTTGGCTGTTGTGTCTTTTAACATGGCCCAAAAAGCGCATTTGTTTTGTTTGAATTGTGTTTAGTAGTTCTCTTTTCATTTTTAGTTGTTTTAAGACTTCATCGTTTGCTTTCTTTCTATCCATCCAATTCTACCTATCCTTCTATATAACCACATTTCAAAATTTTCAATTCTCCGTTCTGTTTTCTTGTCTAATGACCATGTTTCTGCACCATATGGGAATGTTGAGAAGATATAACATTTTGCTATTGTTAGTTTCAGCCCTGGTGTTATTTGTTTTGATGTTAATACGTTCTTCATGACATTAAAATTACTTTTTTGCCATTCCTATTTTTTTGTTTATTTCAGTTTTACATTTTCCATCACTGGTTATAGTATCTCCAAGGTCGTTGTAGTTCTGAACTGTCTCCAGGTCTATTTCTTCAATTTTGATATCCACATGTGGGTTTTGAGTATTTTCTTTGTTTATGATCATAGTTTTAGTCTTTTTGATAACAAAATCATAAATGAACCTCGCACGCAAAGAAACAATAGAACAGCCACAACGTATTTTAGTTCGTTCAGAAATTCGTGCCCAGAGAGTTTATAATTTATCTCGGAAACTAATGAATTTCTGTAATTCTTTTTAATGAAATCTTATTTTTTCACCGGCCTTAAGTCTGATTTTTTTTCTTTACTATAAGTCATTTTAGGAAAGATTGTTGCTTCTTTGATGCATATACAAAAAATGATTTTCTTAGTTGCCCTAATTTGTTTAGGATTTTGCAATACCCACATTTGCTGTAATCAACTCACCGTTTAATTTAAGGCACATTTCACGTGCTTTCCACACAATTTTAGCACCATATCGTGCCCACTGAACCGCAATCAACTGAGAGGTTTGTTAGAAAAGTAACAAAATTTACAGTAAAATCTCATTTTTAGTGCACGCGATTTGATATTTTTCTAAAATTATATATAACAAAAAAAAAAAAAAAAAACCATGTGTGTAAAATTCTGACCACCTTTGTTCTTAAATGTTATAAAATCTTAAGGTCGGTGAAAAGATAATATTTCATTAAAAGAATTACATAAATGCTTCAAACAGTTTCCGAGATAAATGGATAAACTCTTTAGGCACGAGTTTTGGAATGTACTATAGATCAACCCAGGTAATAATTGTTCCTACCGTGAAATGGAAAAGCTCGTGTCTCAAAATATAAAGCTAGAGAGAACATAAGTTGAACATACTATTTGAGATAACATTGTTAATCTTATCACTATTTAAATAAATGTATTTGTTTGTTTTAGATTGAGCCTGCTCAAAGATCAGTAAGTTTATAGCTAACAAGTTTCCCTAGCATATTAGTTCCAGATGTAAAAAAATGATAACCTTGAATGGGTTTTCTTCAAAATGTAGACAATTGAGTTGTTAGTCACGAAATATTTATTGACGTGACTAGTCTCTCTCTCTCTCTGTTATTATAATTTGTGGGTTTTGTTTGTATATGTGACCAAATAAACAATAACTATATCAGAGTAAGACGAGTCGGGAATTTGAATTTAAGAAATGAGATAGACGAAGTCTCAAATTGACAATATGACAACAATACTACAGAGAAATGATGAACGTGTTACACATATTAAGTTGTAGCTTCTGATAAAGTTCTGGTAACGCGATTTATCTTTACGGCAAGACAAAAGATCTCTGTAAGAAAATTACTTAAATTAGTGGTAAGATTATGTGAAAGACCGGAGAACTAGGGTGATGTCTGGTCGAAATGTCTGCAGGCAGAGCATAATCTTCACAATATGTAGACAGGACAAATGAAGTATTTATAAAGACTAGAGAGATGTCTGGTCGAAATGTCTGCAGGCAGAGCATAATCTTCACAACGTCTAGACAGGATATAACGAAGTATTTATAAAGACTAGAGAGATGTCTGTTCGAAATGTCTGCAGGCAGAACATAATCTTCACAATATGTAGACATGACATAAAGATGTTATTGGTTATTATTATTATTGGTTATGGAAGGCCTCGGTTTCACAGCAAACGAATTAAAATCCATAATTGCTCAACCGCCCGTGCCAGTGGAATCATTCGAATTACTAACTCATCTCCCAAACAAAGAAAGGTAACTGTAGTCCCCATCGTAGCAGTCTCAGCACACGCCAAAAGACATAAGGCGAAACCGCGCAGAAAGTGAACACAGCCAACTGTTCCCTGTCATACGATATCATCATTCATCGTAAACAAGCGGGATATCGAAGCAGGATCAAAACGGATGAGACACACAGCTCACGGTATGCACAGAGCACTTAACTCAGTAGCTCCTGCAACAAGTCGGACTTGGAATATGAGGAAACTGCAAGAAGGAACACTTTTCAGACATAGCCTTCAATGGTTCCTGCCGCCTATCCACCATATACCATGGGAGTTCACGTCCTCCCGAAAATGATGATCGTCATAGCACTTGATGATGTTAGGCCGTCATTGATGACTCCAATTCCAAACATATAGACACACAGTGGTGGTAAGTTATCATTCAAGAACAATGTCAGATTAACATTCCATAGATATGGCTCTGCTGATGAAATGCTTGGTGCAACAGTTGTATCAATCATACTGGAGGCTCCTGGTCTGTGTAATAAAGATGTATTTATAAAGACTAGAGAGATGTCTGGTCGAAATGTCTGCAGGCAGAACATAATCTTCACAATATGTAGACATGACATAACGAAGTATTTATAAAGACCAGAGAGATGTCTGGTCGAAATGTCTGCAGGCATAGCATAATCTTCACAATATGTAGACAGGACATAACGAAGTATTTATAAAGACTAGGGAGCTGGTTCTGAACCTATGCTGAAAATGGATCTAGAGCCGTCACTTTACCTGCGGTTTATGAAATATGCTGTTAGTGCCTCTATTTTTATTTGTATATACCTTCACCAAACTATTTTTGAGGTAATTGAATCGGCATTACGCCCGTGCCACTTTACTTCCACATTAAAAAAAAACCAGTACCCATTTAGACAGTGTGAATCTGGAAGCTGTCTATCAGGATCAAACCTATTTCTTTATTAGTCCAGTTCACTAACCACTCAGCTACCGCGGCCCGAACACGGATGCCGGAAACGGACTGCAAACTTTAAAATATAGATATATTTTCAAGTCAAGTAAGTGAGCATGGGATTAAAGGACGAAGTTGCGTAAAACTGTTAGTTCCTGTATAGAACCAGTCTACATTACATGACTGTTATGCTGTAGATGTGTTATGGTAATAACACATTTAGCCATAGACTAAGGTAAAGGTAAGACAATGTACGAGACTTGAACCGGCGTCTTAGCACGCGAGTTTCCACCCATATGTGCTCGGCCACCTATCCAGAAATGTTCGGAGAGTTCAAGCATCGGAACTCACCATGCGAGGCGACATTCCTCACCTTCCAAGGGAATGCCTGGTACCCATTTCTGCCAACGGCTGATTCGACCGTGTGGGTATTTTTTTTTTCCAAACAGGAGTACAATTCACACTGCTTACAGTGGGAATCGAACACGGGTTGTCCGATCGTCGGTGGCCCAGAAGTGTGGTTTACCCAACTAGTCAACCGAGACCCCCAATAGAGTACGAGACTTAGACTATGAGAATTAAATAAAAGAAAAATGTATTGGTTCCATCAGCTCAAACGGTTGTAACAATGAAATGCACTCCCACCCACCGAAATCATTTTCTTTTCCCGCTTCGAGTTTCGATTCCTGTGTAACAGAATTAGCATTCCCTTAATCTCATGATAAATCGTTAACTGTTTGTTTACACTCCACCTGTGAACGATATCAGCCACTTTACTCCTTGTCATCGTTTCCTTGGTCCCAGACAAAACATTCAGTGGCCGGTACGCCTTGACGTTTGTAAGGAATTAAAAGCCATCTTTTCATGTCCTGGTACCATAAGTATGATTCTCTTTCCCAGTTCTAGTTCATGGGAATATATGTGGATGGTAAAGGATCTATTCTGAGTGCGTGATCCATCAAGGGTCAAAGTTTATCTCAGTGGCATATACTGGTTTTGGGGTCTGCGCTACCGCTGACAGAATAAATAAAAACATACAATATATTCAGCAGGCTAACATAAAGTAATAATTTATAATGGCATCACTACATTTTAAATTACTTACTTATTTATATGTTAATTATATCCGTCTTGTCTGGGAAGAAAATGTCTTCCTGACTTTGTTATTGAATGTACTGTCGAGTTGGTTTCTAAGTTTATGAGGGAATGATTTCTCAATGGATATTAATGCCAAACCAGATAATCGTTCTTATGTCTGAGTTGAGCAACAATAAGATTTGATTCGCTTGGGAGCAGAAAAAGTTCTTTCTACAGATGCAGATGCGCATAACGTAGTTATAAATAGCTAATGATGTTACGGTAATCAGACATAGATTCACTTTCACTTCTAACGCTTCTAATTGGCTAGAGCTAAATATAACCAATGATACCGCATTCTTCTAGCGGTTGCTCCCGCTATATTATTTTGACTCCCATTGTTGAATGTCAAGGTCGTTAATACTAAGACCGGAAAGAAGACAAATGTACCGTTAGCTACTAGAGGTTTCACTGTAGAGTATTTTCCGTTTCAATCAAAAACGTTGTAGTGGCAAGAGGAAAACCTTGCATTAAAAAATGCAAATCAAAGCAAATAAATAATATTGGCCTACGAAATGTATAATAGAATATTCGAAAATTTGTAATATAATTATTTTAAAAATACAATAAAATATCATTTCCTTTTGTATTTCGTTAATATGTTCAGGCTACCTGGGGTAGCTGCGGTAATATAGATAATACGTCACTGGTTTATCAATCATTACTGTGTTTATTGATTTTGCAAGAAATACTTCTTGGTGATAGGACGGTTAGTGCCCCTGGATTTCGTTGTTTCTACAATAGAAGACACCTTGGACAGGCCATCCTTGTGCGAAACAACATGGTAGCAGCTGAGGTTGATATGTCTGCGTGGGACAATGCAGAATTGCAGGTACATGCAGTTAGGGTGCAGACCCCAGTTCCTTTTGTGGTTGTAAATGTATACGCCTGTAATGGGAAGGTAGACACACAACAATGGCAGAATCTCTTCGCATTCGAGGAGGAGAACATCATTTTTTGTGGAGACTTTAATGCCAGAGGAAACCAGTGGGGTAACATCATAACCAACAAGCAGGGGGAAGACCTAGAGAACGCACTAGTGTCAGTCGATTTAGTGTGCTTGAATGATGGAAGGCAACAAGAATGGCCACTTGAACAAGGGACTCTGATAGTGTCATAGAGCTGGCACTGGTGTCTTCTGCCTTCGCACGGTTTGCAGGTGGGGTGTATTGGGATTCCACGGAAGTGATCACTCTCCATGTGTCCTCCTAATTGAGAAAGGCAGAAATAGAAGTCAGAAAAGGAAACTTCACACATTCCACTATGAGAGCACAGACCAGGACGTCATTAGCAAAATCAGACATAGGAAACAGGGCGCCTCTCACAGGAGAAAGGAGAGATTGACGCAGCCGCCCTGGTGGAACGCTGAAGTCGAGGAAGTGTGGCGGAACAAGAGACTAACGGTCAATACATGATAGAAAGCCAGAAGGAATGGAAGAACACAACCTGAGCTCTTGGAGCGTCTGAAAGAAGAGGTCGACCAAAAAAATGATGCAATTTAAACAATGCGTTATGCTGGCTAAGGATGCCAAGTGGGATGATTTCTGTAAAAAAAGTGTGCTAAGAAAAATCGCTAGCCACATTCTGGCCCCTTCATCAGAGTATGAATTGCACAACACGACTCAGAGGCATACCAGACTTCCAGAGTACAGGCCATATATGGCACAAATCTGATGAGAGCAAAGGGAAGGCCCTGCTTCCCCGCTACATTGAACAGATTGGACCAAAGAAATGAGGCTGAGAATAAGGATACGGAGGTCCCTTTCAGAATTATGTGAGGATTTAGTCCTGGGAGACGATCTCACAATCATAACTGATACAATTCGCACACCACTTAAATGGAAGATCACACACCACTGCTCCTGGTCCAGATGGTGTTCGGTACTGCGACATAGGCGATTTAGCAGACGTCGACTCGCAAAAACCACACCAAATAGTTTAATGCCATCACCCAGATCTTTAGATATCGCTCCGGGTAGACGGGACTCGTAAACCTTGGCTGGCAACCCGTCTAGAAGAAGGGAAACTTCAACCACAAAACCCTCCACTACCTTGTGGACTAGTTTCTAGTTAGAATCGAAGGTTATGGGAGTACACCCAGAGTAAAAATCCGGAGGGAGGGACCCTAAGGCAGTGGACGGCGTTAATCGTCTTTCTGGCATCCCCTGCACCTTCTTTCAATTCCGAACGTATGGACTTTGTCCCTCCTTCGGAAATCCTTGAAACGAAGTCGAGAGGGGGATAGTGCGACTGGGTAAAGCACTATCTCCATATCCTGTGCCCAGGCAGAGTAGGCAAAGTGAAATGAGGAAGAAAGCACCAATGTTTAAACTTGGCACATGGAACGTAAGGACCATGTGCCCTGGACTTACTAAAACAAGCACACTGAAAGAAGGACAAATTAGAACAACAGCATTCATAGATAAAGAACTAAATAGGCTACATGTTGATATTGCTGCCCTACAAGAAACAAGACTCTCAGACTGTGGTTCTGTAAAGGAAGAAAACTATACCTTTTTTCTGGCAAGGCCTAAGCCCCGAAAAACCACGTATACATGGAGTAGGCTTTGCTGTACATAACAAACACATAAACTCCATAACCACGCCAAAAGGAGTGTCTGAACGCTGATGATACTCCAGCTACATACGAAGAGTGGATCAATAAATATCATTAGTGCCTATGCACCAACGTTGGCTGCATCAGACGAAGAGAAAGACAACTTCTACCAACAACTGCAAATGACCATTGACTCACTTCCAAAATTTTATGTACTAAAGGACAACCTAAGCGTACTACTTCCACACCTATACAAACTGCTAATTAAATGCTGGAGAAACGGAGAAATACCTCATGATATGAGAAATGCCAAGATTATAACGCTGTACAAGAATAAAGGAGACAGGGGTGACTGCAACAATTACAGAGGCATTTCTCTCCTTAGCACAACAGGCAAAGCTTTTGCTAGAGTCGTACTTAATCGCCTGCATAGACTTGCAGAACGGGTGCTTCCCGAGTCCCAATGCGGTTTCAGACCCGGGAGATCAACCATAGATATGATCTTCACTCTTAGACAACTGCAGGAAAAATGTCGGGAACAAAATATGCCGCTCTATATTGCCTTTGTGGATCTCACAAAGGCATTCGACACAGTAAACAGAGATGGTCTCTACAAGGTGTTAGAAGGCATAGGCTGCCCTCCTAAATTACTTAGGCTGATAATTTCCTTCCATGAAGACATGAATGGCAAAGTCCATTTTGATGGGAGTCCATCAGAGAATTTCAAAGTCAACAAAGGAGTGAAACAGGGATGTGTCCTCGCCCCCACCCTTTTTGGTATATTTTTTGCTGCCCTCCTAAATTACACCTTCGAAAACAGCTCAGGAGATATTTACATTCGCACTAGACCAGATGGCTCACTGTTCAACCTAGCACGACTAAGAGCAAAAACCAAAACAAATGTTGCCCTACTTAAAGAATTTTTATTTGCTGACGATGCAGCCCTAGTCGCTCATAGTGAGGCCACCCTACAGTCGCTGATCAACAACCTGGATAAAGCATGCGACCTTTTTTCACTGTCAATTAATGTTCAGAAGACAGTAATACTAAATCAAGGTGACTTCAAACCTCTATCTATTACTCTAAAAGACTGCCCACTAGAATCAGTACAGAAATTTACATATCTTGGATCCACAGTTACGCAAACCATCTCTCTTGATGAAGAAATAAACTGTCGAATTGGTAAGGCAGCTACGACCTTCGGCAAACTCACAAAAAGGGCATGGAACAACACGAAACTAACTCAAAAGACTAAACTCTTAATATATCAAACTTGTGTGCTTAGCACACTACTATATGGATCCGAAACCTGGACAACATACTCAAACCAGGAAAAAAGACTAAATGTCTTCCACATGCGATGTCTCCGCAAAATAATGCACATCAAATGGCAGGACAAAATAACCAACTTAACTGTCCTGCAACGTGCTAAGACCCTAACAATCATGTCGATGCTCAGAAGTCGAAGGCTAAGATGGCTTGGGCATGTCCAACGGATGAAAAACGCATTCCTAGGCAAATACTATAGAGTCTCACTACACATCTAGGTCATGTGACGTCATCACAATATGTGCTCAATGGTAAACTTGTTGCGACCAAGTGTAGTGAGCTATATGGCGAGCTAAAACACGGAAAACGACAAATCGGCAGACCTAAACTACGATATATAGATATCTGCAAATCATCTCTGAAAGACTTCTCCATCTGTGAAAACGACTGGCAACATCTGGCAAGTGATCGCACATCATGGAGAGCACGTATAAGGAACGGTATAACAACATTTGAGACTGTTCTAAGACAGGACTTAGAAGAGAAGAGACTCATGAAAAAGGATGGTAAACCCTGTGGACCAGCGAGCCTGACCTGTTCATTATGTGGCCGCGTGTGTTTGTCAAACATTGGTAGAATTAGCCACGAGAGAAGCTGTTCGGCAAAAACAATACCTCAAAAAAATACGCAATAGCCTCCACTAGACCGTCTGACAAGACGAAAAGGGCCATATATATATATATCACCCAGAGTGGCCAGATTATGTCTTCACAGCTAATTACTACCTCTACCTAAACCAAACAAGGACCATTCTCAGATCAGTGCCTACAGAATCATCACGATGCAGAACATCGCAGGCAAGCTACTGGAGAAAATAGTTGCCCGTGTACACACCTGTCACATTGAACAGAAACGCGCGTTCCCACCCACACTCGGAGGTTATAGATATAACAAAGAGACATGGCTCAGTGCGGCAGTTTTCGCCTATGACGTGTTCGAAGGTTTCCACAGACGAGAGAAGACATGAGCTGCTGCTATAGATGTGGAGGATGCATACAACAGAGTACCATTTGAATACATCATGCATACGCTCCTCAAACTAACTGGCGGTGCACCCCTTTCTCATTAGATGGATCGCTGCAGCACTATTTCAAATGGATGTGATACTCAAATGTGGAAGTTGGTCATCCTAGCCAATATCAATTTTTCCAGGGCTGCCACAAGGCTCACCATTGTCACCAGTTCTATTTAACGTGTACACAATAACGATCACGGAACAACAGATGGATGGGAGGGGAAGAACTATGACTTTTGCTGATGATATTCTAGTGTATCGACAGGGAAGAGATAGAAGTCAAATCGTCTCCACAGCGCAAAACGAACTCGATCGTATCTCTTTGTGGTGTGGAGTATCAGGTGCATTGGTTAATCCTAAAAAAAGCATCAGTAGCATGGTTCTCTCTTAACAATCATATCGTTATTACGGAAACATCGGTGGTACGAATGGGAGCGGATGAGGTGACCAGGTCCTGGGTGATTACGTACCTCGGAGTTACGTTTGATCGCACTCTTGTATTCAAAACCACGTCGGCTAGGTGATTCAAAATCCCACAAATGATTAGCCGCCTTGAAGGTCATGACAGCTGACAACATCGAGCAAAGGCTACTTACCCTTCTGTTCCAGTGACTAGCTCCTGCACCAATCGAGTATGCCATGGCAGTTCTTACAGTCAGTAAGGCGCAAATTGACAAGCTGGAGAAAATACAGAATGAAGCTATGCGCTTTATCTTGGGGTGTACGAGGGACACTCCCTGTGTAGCAATGAGGTATCTACTCGACTTTCCAACTATGGATGACAGAATCAAGATCTGGAGAGCACAAGCATACCTGAAGATTAGTGCAGATTAAGATTATCCATTGCATCATGAGCTCGAAACAGGGAAAGGCGCCAGGCTAAAAAGAGGCAAATTATGGGTGGGCCGAGCAGAAGATGTCATCAAACAGGTCTGTGGGCTTACCAATATCAGCGTTGGTGAGGAGAGGATACCAGTGCCTACGAAATTCACGGGGGCATTTTCGTGTATTGTCACACTCCACAGAAAATGTAGGAAACAGAACTCAGTCTTGGTCAATGCGAAGGTCAACGATCTCATCTGCGATAACACCGATGAGAAAGGTGCAGCCATCTATACCGACGGATCTGTAACACGGCACCAAAGAAGTGCATGAGCATTTACAGCACGCTTCGCAGGCAGATTAGTCAAGGAAGACAAGGTGCATACGTTATGACCACGAGTAGCATGGCGTGAGGTGATGGCAGTGACCAAGGCATTCATCTGGTCAGATTCACAAGACTACACCCACGTATGTATACTGAATGATTCGAGGAGCATGATATAAAAGCAGAGGCATCCGGACGTCTGCGTAGAAAAGCGGAGAATCTGTACGTAGGCAATGGGTAGAGTCATTGCAGAAATCAAAAATACGAAAGGTCACCTTTGTCTACGTCACAGGACATACTGGAATATGGGGAAATAAAAGGGCGGACACGTTGGCTAGCTGCGCTATTGTTGCGACGGTCAACCAATGAATCGGGCGAACATCATCAATGCCCTCCGGGTATTTGGAAGGACACAGGACTTCGATAACCATGAGTCCACGTCACTCCTTCGGATGAAAGAGATGGAAGTTAAGATGGGCACAGCCAGAAACGAGAAGCTTAGTGGGCGTGTAAGAAAACTAATCAACCGACACAGAACTGGAATCGTCAGTCGCTGGACACTTCAAGACTTATTGAGGAGGGGATATGAGCACCTATGGACATGTTCGGGGTGCAATGATGATGACCCGCTAATAAATCAATAACTCAATACTGTGTTTATGTCTTGCTGACTTCATCACTTATATCGGCAGTGAAGACATTCCGTTCTAAAAGCAAAGCCAAAAGGTCCATGTTGTGCAACTTTTCTTAAGTTAATTTGTATTTGTCCGTGTTGCTATGATCTCATTGAGGAACAAAAACCAACAACACAGTTTGAAGACACTTACAGTTGACAAGATCACGTCTGATAACCGGCCGTACGCTAATCTTAAGGTCTGTTGTTTGATGTGCGACGGGGATAATCTGACGATGAACTGTGTGTTTATATGTTTCGGAATTGGAGTCAACAACGATGGCCTAACATCATCAAGCGCTATACAATTTTTTTTTTAAATACGACGATCATCATTTTCAAGAGGACGTGAACTTCCGGTATATGGTGGATAGGCGGCGGGAGCAATTGCAGGCTATACATGAAAAGTGTTCCTTGTTGCAGTTTCCTCATATTCCAAGTCCGGCTTGTTGCAGGGGCTACTGAGTTAAGTGCTCTGTGCACACCGTGACTGCGTGTTTCATCCGCTTTGATCATGTTTCGATATTCCAATTGTTTACGATGAGTGATAATATCGTATGACAGGGAACAGTTCTCTGTGTTCACTTTCTGCGTGGTTTTGCCATATATCTTTTGGCGTGTGCTAAGACTGCCACGTTGGGGACTACAGTTACCTTTCTTTGTTTGGGAGATGAGATATTAATTCGGATGATTACGGTGGCACTGACGGTTGAGCAATTATTGATTTTAATTCCTTTGCAGTGACACCGGGGCCTTCCGTAACCTAATAACCAAATCACTTATGTCATGTTTACTTGTATTGTCGTTTGTGCAAAACTGTATATTAAATATTATATGACAGTTTGTGTGAAATGATGACAATCGCCATAACATTTTCTTTACCTAAAAATATATTGGTAAAAGATTATTTCTTTTATTCTTAATTTGGTTTCCTACCGCAAAAGACCCCGTTTATTCAATGTTACATTTTCTGTTCAATTTAATTTGATTTTTTAGAAAGTCACATCTAAAGTATTTTATTTAACTTTCCGAACTGGATGTACTGGTCAATTGTTTGTCATCTAAAGTGTCCTCATAACCTCATGGTTTGATTTCGTCTCTCCCTTTATTAACCAACATGTTTGATGCGTCAATAACAAGACACGAAACACCGGTACTACAAGAACTGACATTCTCCAACATGATGAACACAACATTGATGGTCACAAATGTCCCACCTGTTACATGAAACATGAAATTGCGACTTTCTTGGTTTTATTTTCAATATAAACAAATGAACAATTTTGATATTGTATTTTCTATTCTTTACTATTTATTTTAGATGTTCGCTGTCTTTTGTATAGTAAGTTGCTAACTAAACTTCGTAAATGACTTCATTCCACATTAACCATACTATGTCAATAAGCGAATGACTAAATGTAGATAACTGATTTATGACACAAGATCATAAGTTACGGTGAACAAGATAGCAATTACACCAAATAAACTGTTGGAACTGTGTTGGCACTTTATTGTTGACAGATGTTAAGATGTCGCAGATCGAAAAGTAAAACCACGAAGAATGGAAGATGTCTGTCAAAATGTCTGCCAAGAGCACAATATTTACATTGTCCACACAGAACATTAAAGATCACTGAGAGTGAGGTTCGATGTCAAGACCTCTATGATATCGGCAACAAACATGAGGCCCAGTGTGTGCAAGCTAAAAATTTAAAAAAAACGGACCTTGCAGGGCAAACACTTTTTGATAAAGGAGATATGCACAAATATAAAATAATATCCTGGGCCCCGATAAGGGCCGTAGAAAACACGTGAACTAAACATAAACTAGTTTAAAGTAGCTAACCTAAACGTTTAGCAAAAATCCTTTATCAGGTACAAAACACAAACGATTCTAAAATAAGAGAAGAAATCTAAATGGTAACATCAAGCACTGATCTGAAGAAAGGCGGAAAGAAACGGTTGCCATTTTTTACTTAGCTATTGGTTGTAAAATTAATAGACAATATGGCAGATATGATTTAAGTGGACCAAAAAGTGAATAAAATGAGAAAGGACGTCTTTTGAGGAAAAATGGAAGAGGTGTGTGTTGAAAGTGGGAAAAATAGGGACAGAGAAAAGGATAAGATTGGCAGGGAAGAGGAAGAGCTGGCGAGGTACTTAAGATAACACAGTGAGGAATCAGGATAATGCACCCGACAAAAGGGAGAAGAAACCAGTGATTATAGAGAAGAGTGAATAGAGTTCAGACCTCTTGGTTGAAGAGTGCCATGTGCTATGTGTCGGTTCTCCAACGTGAACCGGGCGTGTGTATCAGAGGAACAAGATTCGGTGCCAGTAACGCAGGACACACACTGCGGAGGCCAACAGAGAGTATTACATCACAGGCCTTTTTAGTAATCCCCAGGGGAAAAGACAAGGAGGAAGACCCAGAAATTCTTGAAGAAGACAAGCAGAAGCAGAGATGAAGATGATGGGGAAGATATGGAGTGATCTTAAAAGAATGACAAGAAGCAGGACGACTTGGAAAGTGTTTGTTGTAGACCTATGCTCCACAGGGAGCTGAAAGTTAGAAGCAGAAGAAGAAAGCAGAAGTCAACATAGGTATTATGACCTTGTGATCTTAAATGGGAGGAGACATGAGTGCCGGAACCACGTTTGTTGGTATACTAGTGTTCAAGGACACTATACTATACATTTTAACCTGATCTTAAAACAGCTTTGGCTGATGATTGTATATATATATATATATATATATATATATATATATATATATATATATATATATATGATGCCGGCATATACAACATCCCATGATATCAAACGAATGTCATTCGAGAAGAGGACTTGGCGAGTCTGTAATATGAAAGGGCACGTACTACATGATCTGTTGCAGAGAAACCGGTTCCTACATTTTTAGAAGGAAAACGACTTCCGTTTTCGTGTGTTTGTTTGTTTGTGTGCGCCTGGTCTAGATAATTTCCGATGGACTGAATTGTGCTGAATATCACTTTTATCGACCTTTTCACACCGGCAGCCGTATGTTTAGCGGTCCCTCGCCATACAGGCAGATATTCTTCGACGTCAGAGGTACACTGATTTGTTTTTTAATCGCCGAGTGTTTTGACCATTATGGGCTTGAGTTTCCAAATCAATGTTTGGGTCATTTTGAACTTACTCTTTTTGGTCTCCAACTGCCATGAGATCTTTAACATGCGCAGACTGCACACGGAACCTTCTTACTTACATTATCCAAGAGGGACAGACATCTACTCTCACTACCAAGAGAGCATGGGAAGATAATGTCAGGAAGAAACAGGGAGTTGAACACGTGATCTTCTTGTCCAGAGGCAGATACCTTACATTAAGACCACACAACCCCTTTCCACCAACCCCTCGCCCCCAATACTCCTGATCCAACTTCTGAAGTTCTCCTTATTTCCAGCAGGCGAATCGAGCATCTATGAATGTATTCTGAGTGAAGTTTTGTTGATCCGAAAATAATTAAACATGATAGAAAATATACAATTTCTAAATATCTTTAGCAAGATCTTCTATTGTGTTGGCCACGCTATACCACAGCTAAGAAGAGTAATGAAAACGTTTTGAAAGAGGCCAAAAGAAAAACAGATTTAATTTCCAATATTAGGAAGAAACAATCATCATTTTGTGGCCATGTAATGAGAAGAGAACAGCTGGAATATATTGTAACAACCGGAAAAATTGAGGGGCGAAGAGATAGAGGGAAGCAAAGAGAAAATATACCGGATAGCTTAAGAGAATGGCTTGGCAGAAAGTCAACAACAGAAATGATAAATAACTGTCGAGATAGAAAGTTGTGGAGAGACATGCTCACTTAAGCCAGCAGGCCCGGTACTTGATGATGATGATGATGTCACTATATACCTTTACAGCATTCATTCTCTTAAATTTGAATTTCAAGATGATTTTCATTGTGCTGTTTTGTGTACATATTTTTATTGCTCGAACTATATTCAATATTTGAATTTTGGAACTTCAATATTTGCTTTCTGATCCGCGCAGCTCATGCATCTCTTTTGAATTAGATTATAGGTGACCATGCCTCGCTCTGATCATACTTAGCGTACTAGTGACATAGGCTGCTATGTTGATTAAGATGAAGAAAAAACGTGGATTAACATATTTCTCTAAAATCATAGTGGGCAATAATTAAAGACATTGTTGAAATGTGCAAATTACTATCAAAGACATTGTTGAAATGTGCAAATTACTATCAAAGACATTGTTGAAATGTGCAAATTACTATCATAGACATTGTTGAAATGTGCAAATTACTATCAAAGACATTGTTGAAATGTGCAAATTACTATCAAAGACATTGTTGAAATGTGCAAATTACTATCAAAGACATTGCATTTCTTTCCAGTATCATCAATCTAAGAATTTTGTAAGTTGTTATCTAGTCTTCTAAATAAATCTTACATCCAACAAATAAACATAAATAATGGTTGAGCTGATATCTGAATGTAGATTACGTTTTTTTTTTCGTTCGCCAGCTTTTACGTCTGACGAAGTCCATAGAGACTAGGAACTTAATTTTGCATGTTAATCTGTCTTTCCATGGCAGCCGTATGCACAGGGGTCACTTGCTGCACAGGCAGATAATTCCGTCTTAGGAGGTACTCATATTTTTTTCGGTCATTGAGTAATTGACCTTTAAAGCCAGGCCTCGCTGCTGAGACCAGGGGTGGTTGCCGCAGAGAGAAATCATAAATAAACATCCCAATGGTGTAGCCGGGATTTGACCCAGCAATGTCTCTGTCTCGAGGCCGGTGGCTTGACTCGAAACCAACTAGTTCCCCATGTAATTCACTCACTTGTTGTCAATGAATATTTGCCTGTTGCCTTCCGAAGCTTTTATTTTTTTTATTAATTATTATTTTTTCACATACTGCATAGGCTTGGCTTATTGCTCTCCTGAGCATGCAAAAAGTACATGTCTACTTTATGTGGAAGCAGCAAAACTAAATTATCTAGCTGGTACTGTCTACTTTATACGATAACAGCAAAACTAAATTATCTAGCTGGTACTGTTTACTTTATGTGGAAGCAGCAGAACTAAATTATCTAGCTGGTACTGTTTACTTTATGTGGAAGCAGCAAAACTAAATTATCTAGCTGGTACTGTTTACTTTATGTGGAAGCAGCAAAACTAAATTATCTAGCTGGTACTGTCTACTTGATGTGGAAGCAGCAAAACTAAATTATCTAGCTGGTACTGTCTACTTGATGTGGAAGCAGCAAAACTAAATTATCTAGCTGGTACTGTCTACTTGATGTGGAAGCAGCAAAACTAAATTATCTAGCTGGTACTGTCTACTTGATGTGGAAGCAGCAAAACTAAATTATCTAGCTGGTACTGTCTACTTGATGTGTTAGCAGCTAAACTAAATAATCTAATTGGTACTGTCTACTTGATGTGTTAGCAGCTAAACTAAATAATCTAACTGGTGCTGTCTACTTTATGTGTTAGCAGCTAAACTAAATAATCTAATTGGTACTGTCTACTTGATGTGTTAGCAGTTAAACTAAATAATCTAACTGGTACTGTCTACTTGATGTGTTAGCAGTTAAACTAAATAATCTAATTGGCACCGTCTACTCACAATGTGACAATAAAACACCATCACTCCACCAACATTGAAACTGTTTATATTTTTGTTTTTAGAACGGAACCACTCAAAAATATGTAAGTTTTTAGCTACAATTAATACGTAACTTAGCTCCCGACAATTTCTTATTGAGCTAACACCTTTTGACTAGAAAATATGTATCCATGTCTTTATTTAATTATAGAAGACATAGGAAAAGAAATAACAGAAATTGTACGCTTTGAACAATCATTATCATCATCATTGAGTGCCGTCTCCGCATCCAACGTTGGCTACCATGGAGCTCCATTCTACTCTGTCCCTTGCTTTGATAGTGCAGATTGACGTACGTTGACTTGTCCATCTTTTGATATTACTCGTCCATGTTAGTCTTGGTCTGCTTCTACCTCTTTTACCTTGTATTTTCCCTTCCAATATTTCTTTTATTAGGCTGTTGTGTCTTTAACATGCCTCAACAATGTCATTTGTTACTCTAATTGTGTTTAGTAGTTCTCATTTCATTTTTAGCAGTTTTAAAACTCCATCCTTTTATGAAGTATAGTTTGAACAATCAATTATTTGAATTAAGGTTCGAGGAAATCTAAAAGTCAAAGAGACTGAAATACAGAAATTGTACAGAGTAACGAAGTGACAACCAGCAATGCCACTTCATCATCAACAGGTCGCATATCCTTTGCAGAGCTTTGGATTCGCTACAGTTACTTTAAACGAGTTTCAAAGTCTAGTTAGATCTCCCACTTCTTCTGTTGCCATGTTCAAAATATTCTTGATGACTTGAAGCCACCTTCTTCTTGGTCTGCCAGTGATTCGTCGTCCAGGAACCATGTCGTCCATTATTGTTCTTGTCAGCCCTCTGTGTCTGTTGACGTGATCATTGTATTTTAATTGACTCCTTAGAACGGTGTTTACAGACCAGATCGTTTTAAAGTTTAAATATGTTAGTCTGTCTTCATTGCTAGTTTTTTCTTCATCCAAGTTATCTTAACGATTTTTATGTAGCTTTTTTGGAATCAATCAATTTTTATTTTCTTCCTTGTTGTTTGCGAGATTGTCCATGATTCACTACCATTTGCTGCTATTGGAAATATACATGCCCTCAGTAATTTTAATTTTACTGCCTTGTTGGAGTTGTACCACAGTTTTTAATGGCCTTTAAATTTGGTATTGCTATTTCTAATCGTGTTTTGATCGCTTTCTGGCAGTCCCCATTGCTAGTTTCTACAGATCCCATATATTCATCTTTTTTTTTACAATTTCAAGTTCTTCACTGTTTCCAATGATTGTGGGTTGACATTTTGTTTTGTCAAGGGATATTATCTTAGTTTTCTGTATGTTTAGATAGAGATTTTGCTCTCCATTGTATTTTCTAACATTTTGACATTCACTAAAAATAAAAATTTTGTTTGACATTGACTCAAAATAGCGTTTTTGTCTGACATTGACCCCGAAATAGCGTTTTTGTTTGACATTGACTCAAAATAGAGTTTTTGTTTGACATTGACTCAAAATAGTGTTTTTGTTTGACATTGACTCAAAATAGTGTTTTTGTTTGACATTGACTCAAAATTGTGTTTTTGTTTGACATTGACTCAAAATGTTAATGAATTTAACCTCAAGTTACAAACACAAGGCAACTGCTAGACGAACTTTACAGACATATCAAAGTTTTCCTGAAGAAACTGAATAGCATGAGAGAAGGAAATATTTTTTTGTTTGGTAAGTCATGGCGAGCAGAAGAAATCTGACTAACTTCATCAACTATGCCCACGCATAATAAAGATATTTACTGCCAGTTCGTGGAGCGTATCAACGCACAACAAGGCTAGCAAGTTTCTCAACAACATTTGATATTGATTTGATATCTGCTCTTAGGCAGAGACACAAATGTAAGTTATTGACTCGCAAGAACAAAATATTCTGAAATCAAAGTGGAGAGACCCGGAGATACTGTTATACTATACATCTTGTTTCTCACGTGAACAATACCCATTGATCACATCAAATGTCCAAAGATATACTTCATTGATTGGTAAACTTATGTTTGTGTACAATTGTATTTTTCAAAGCTTAAGTAGACTAAATAAAAATCAATAAACCGATTAGCAGACACAAATCTAGAAAACATAGTACACAAATCTTCTTGGTCTGCCCCTAGTGCGTCGCCCAGGAACCATGCCTTATGTTATTATTCTTTTCTGCCCGTTGTTTGTTTTCATGTTGCCTTTAGTATTTGAATCCCTTTCTGTATTATGGCGTGTATTAGTATGTACATTTTAATGTTTAAATACGTTATGTCTTCATTGTTTCATTTAATTAACCAATGTATCTTAAGGCCTTTTCTGTAGCATTTTGTTCGAAAGAATATATTTTCTTCCTTGATGTGTGTGAAATACTTCATGATTCACAACAATATGTTCCTATAGGAAAGATACATGTGCTCTGTCATTTTAACTTTACTGCCTTGCAGGCATTGTGCAACGCGTCCGTCATGTGGTGTAAATTGTCTATTTTTATTAGTCTTGTTGAAGTAAAACAACTGCCATTGCTCGGCTGAGACATTCCGTGATCTAACTTCAGCTACCAACGTGATATAATTGTTTCTGAAGCTGGACCTTCACACAATGTTACATCTGACGCTCTATACAACTAGACAAAAACAAATAGCTTCATATAATGATACATCTGACGCTCTATACAACTAGACAAAAACAAATAGCTTCACATAATGTTACATCTGACGCTACATACGACTAGACAAAAACAAATAGCTTCACATAATGTTACATCTGACGCTCTATACAACTAGACACAAACAAATAGCTTCACATAATGTTACATCTGACGCTCTATACAACTAGACACAAACAAATAGCTTCACATAATGTTACATCTGACGCTCTATACAACTAGACAAAAACAAATAGCTTCACATAATGTTACATCTGACACTACATACAACACGGCAAAAACAAACAGTTTCACGCAATGTTACATATGACGCTCTATACAACTAGACAAAAACAAATAGATTCACACAATGTTACATCTGACACTACATACAACTAGACAAAAACAAAAAATGTCACACAATGTTACATCTGACACTACATACAACTAGACAAAAACAAATAGCTTCACATAATGTTACATCTGACGCTCTATACAACTAGACAAAAACAAATAGATTCACACAATGTTACATCTGACACTACATACAACACGGCAAAGACAAATAGCTTCACACAATGTTACATCTGGTAATCTATACAACTAGACAGAAACAATTAGTTTTAAACAATGTTACATCTGACACTACATACAAAACGGCAAAAACAAATAGTTGCACACAATGTTACATCTGACACTACATACAAAACGGCAAAAACAAATAGTTGCACACAATGTTACATCTGGTACTCTATACAACTAGACACAAACAAATAGCTTCACCCAATGTTACATCTGGTACTCTATACAACTAGACTCAAACAAATAGCTTCACACAATGCTACATATGGTACTCTATACAACTAGACAAAAACAAATAGCTTCACACAATGCTACATATGGTACTCTATACAACTAGACACAAACAAATAGCTTCACACAATGTTACATCTGGTACTCTATACAACTAGACAAAAACAAATAGCTTCACACAATGTTACATCTGGTACTCTATACAACTAGACAAAAACAAATAGCTTCACACAATGTTACATCTGGTACTCTGCACAACTAGACAGAAACACATAGCTTCACACACTGTTACATCTGGTACTCTATACAACTAGACAAAAACAAATAGCTTCACACAATGTTACATCTGGTACTCTATACAACTAGACACAAACAAATAGCTTCACACAATGTTACATCTGGTACTCTATACAACTAGACACAAATAAATAGCTTCACACAATGTTACATCTGGTACTCTATACAACTAGACACAAATAAATAGCTTCACACAATGTTACATCTGACACTACATACAACACTACAAAAACAAATAGTTCCAAGAGAAGATAATAGATAGCGGTAACGGAAGATGTCAAGAGAAAGATGAACAAGAATATAAATAGCGCTAAGAAAAGATAATCGACAGCGATATGACTAGATGACTAGTATCATCCAAAATCGTCTTTTTTATGAACCGTGCATCGGATCAGCAGTTGGAGATGACATTGATGGGATCACAAGATAACACGTAGTGGCAAAACAAGATAGTAAATAGTGGTAAAATAAGATAGAAAGTGGTGGTAAAACAAGATAGAAATAAGTGCAAAACAAGATAGAAAGTAGTGGTAAAACAAGATAGAAAGTAGTGGCAAAACAAGATAGAACATAGTGGTAAAATAAGATAGAAAGTGGTGGCAAAACAAGATAGAAATTAGTGCAAAACAAGATAGAAAGTAGTGGTAAAACAAGATAGAAAGTAGTGGCAAAACAATATAGAACATAGTGGTAAAATAAGATAGAA
This sequence comes from Megaustenia siamemsis, assembly GCA_032433765.1. Taxonomy (NCBI): domain Eukaryota; kingdom Metazoa; phylum Mollusca; class Gastropoda; order Stylommatophora; family Ariophantidae; genus Megaustenia; species Megaustenia siamemsis. Next base: position 13,270,010 of record JAVIAB010000046.1, read on the forward strand.
AGTGGTGGCAAAACAAGATAGAAAATATCGGCAAAACAAAAAGAAATTAGTGCAAAACAAGATAGAAAGTAGTGGTAAAACAAGATAGAAAGTGGTGGCAAAACAAGATAGAACATAGTGGTAAAATAAGATAGAAAGTGGTGGCAAAACAATATAGAACATAGTGGTAAAACAAGATAGAAAGTAGTGGCAAAACAATATAGAACATAGTGGTAAAATAAGATAGAAAGTGGTGGCAAAACAAGATAGAAACTAGCGGCAAAACAAGATAGAAATTAGTGCAAAACAAGATAGAAAGTAGTGGTAAAACAAGATAGAAAGTAGTGGCAAAACAAGATAGAAAGTAGTGGTAAAACAAGATAGAAAGTAGTGGCAAAAAAATATAGAAAGTAGTGGCAAAACAAGATAGAAAATAGTGGTAAAATAAGATAGAAAGTGGTGGCAAAACAAGACAGAAAGTACCGTACAAACACGACTGCACGTAGTGGCAAAACAAGACAGAAAATACCGTACATACACGACAGCACGTAGTGGCAAACAAGATAGAAATGTACCTTACAAACACGACAGCACGTAGTGGCAAAACAAGATAGAAAGAACCGTTCAAACACGACATCACTTAGTGGCAAAACAAGGTAGAAAGTACTGTACAAATATGATAGCACGTAGTGGCAAAACAAGATAGAATGTACCGTTCAAAAACGACAGCACGTAGTGGCAAAACAATATAGAAAGTACTGCACAAACACGACAACACGTAGTGGCAGAACATGATAGAAAGTACCGTACAAACACAACACGTATTAGAAAAACAAGATAGAAAGTACCGTACAAACACGACAGCACGTAGTGGCAAAAGAAGATTAAAAGTACAGTAAAAACACGACAGCACGCAGCGGTATATCAAGATAGAAAGTACAGTACAAAAATGACAGCACGTAGTGGAAAACAGGATAGAAAGTTCCCTACAATCACGACAACACGTAAAGGTATATCAAGATAGAAAGTACCGTACAAATACGACAGCACATAGCGGTATATCAAGATAGAAAGTACCGTCCAAACACGATAGAATGTTGCGGTATATCAAAATAGAAAGTACCGTACAAACAAGACAGCACGTATCGGTATATCAAGATATAATGTACCGTACAAACACGACCGCACGTAGCGGTATATCAAGATAGAAAGTACCGTACAAACACAACATCACGTAGTGACAAAACAAGTTAGAAAGTGCCGTACAAACAAGACGGCACATAGTGGCAAAACAAGATAGTAAGTACCGTGCAAACACGACATCACGTAGTGGTAAAACAAGATAGAAAGTACCGTACATACACGACAGCACGCAGTGGCAAAACAAGATAGAAATGTACCTTACAAACACGACACATAGTGACAAAACAAGAAAGAAAGTACCGTACAAACACGACAGAACTTAGTGGCAAAACAAGATAGAAAGTACCGTACAAACACATCACTTAGTGGCACAAAAAGGTAGAAAGTACTGTACAAACAAGACAGCACGTAGTGGCAGAACGAGATAGAAAGTACCTTACAAACACGACGGCACGTAGTGCAAAACAAGATAGAATGTACCGTACAAACACGACAGCTCGTAGCGGTATATCAAGATAGAAAGTACCGTACAGACACGACATCACGTAGCGCAAAACAAGATAGAAAGTAGCCAATGGTGGGGTGTGCTAAACACTCCAAGGTATGGTGACAGCTTTACAAATAAAGAACACAACACAATACTGACGTTTCGGCCTGTGGCCTTCTTCAGAATACAAGATAGAAAGTACTGTACAAACACGACGGCACGTAGTGCAAAACAAGATAGAATGTACCGTACAAACACGACAGCTCGTAGCGGTATATCAAGATAGAAAGTACCGTACAGACACGACATCACGTAGTCGCAAAACAAGGTAGAAATTACCGTACAAACACGACAGTACGTAGTGGCAAAACAAGATAGAAAGTACCGAACAAACACGACAGCAAGCAGTGGCTAAACAAGATAGAAAGTACCGTACAAACATGACATCACTTAGTGGCAAATCAAGATAGAAAGTACCGTTCAAACATGACATCACTTAGTGGCAAATCAAGATAGAAAGTACCGTTCAAACACGACATCACTTTGTGGCAAAACAAGGTAGAAAGTACTGTACGAACAAGACAGCACGTAGTGGCAAAAGGAGATAGAAAGTACCTTACAAACACGACGGCACGTAGTGCAAAACAAGATAGAATGTACCGTACAAACACGACAGCTCGTAGCGGTATATCAAGATAGAAAGTACCGTACAAACACGACAGCACGTAGTGCTATATCAAGATAGAGTGTAGCAGTATGGAAAAATGGGTAAGTAGAAAATCCATGAGTCATTTAAGCTGCCTGTATAATTTAGTAATGACACACCAGAAAGTGCAACATTTGAAAGAAAGGCAAACGGTGACGCAGGTATTTAGTCAAAATACTCTCAGTTTGAGGTCTTCACAGAACCACAAAGAATGAAGAATTACATTCAGTGACCTTGGATGCATGCACAAACAAGTGCATGTTGAAGACAGATGTACAGGAATATAGATTATAAAGTATAAATATACGGCAATTCTGTCAACGTGAGCAATTGGGATGAAATAGGTGCAACTATTCGTCAATAGTTTTTAATTGCCTATATTTTTTGTTACAACGAAGATAGCTAAGAATAGTAATGAAAACGTTCTCAAAGAGGCCAAAGCTAAAAGAGAGCTAATTTCCAATATTAGGAAGAAGCAATCATCATTTTTTTGGCCATGTAGTGAGAAGGGAACAGCTGGAATATATTGTGAACAATCAAGACAATTAAACGAAGCAAAGAGAAAAGATACCAGACAGCTTAAGAGAATGGCTTGGCAGAAGGTCAACAACATAAATGATAAATAACTGTCGAAAGTTGTGGAGAGATATGATCACCTACGCCAGCAGGCCCGGTACTTGATGATGATGATGATTGTCTGTTAGTTGTAGACCGCAATCTTTGGAAGCACACTTTAAAGCTCAAGATCAAGCTAGAAATTGACAGCTTCATATGAACAGACAATACACGGCGAAAGAAAAGGAAAATATAACTTTTCCTAATGGCTCTATAAAATTCATATAAATTTTTTACTGACGAGGCTACAATTGTTAGTATTATAATATACGGTGGTAATAATGCATTATTCTCATATTTTGGTAGCTACTAACACATAACCAAAATCGTAGATTGTGGACCGAAAATAGTACATGTCTTTATTCATTCAAGTTTGATAATAACAAGAACTCAATCATAATGCACAATCTCTTAGTACAATGAAACACTTTTGGGGCATGTTAATAAACACACCATCCTAATAAAAGTAATATTGGAAGGGAAAATACAAGGTAAAAGAGGCAGGGGCAGACCAAGACTAACATGGACGAGTAACATCAAAATATGGACAAGTCAACCTATGACAATCTGCACCATCAAAGCAAAGAGACAGAGTAGAGTGGCGCTCCATGGTAGCCAACCTTCGATGCAGAGAGGGCACTCAATGGTGATGATGATGAATGAAACACTGTGCTACTGGTTCTCTATTTAACCTTATCATATGATTAAACCTGTTTACTCATTGTCTTGTTAGACAGATGAGTCTGCGATATACCTTGTGGCGATTGCTGTGTAAATAAAAATACCCACTTTCACGCAAGTGAAATATCATTTCTAACCCACACTTATTCTGTGTTCTCATATTCCAAGTCCGGCTTGTTGCAGGAGCTACTGAGTTAAGTGCTCTGTGCACATCGTGCGCTGTGTCTCATCCGTTTTGATCCTGTTTCGACATCCCGCTTGTTTACGATGAATGATGATATCGTATGACAGGGAACAGTTGGCTGTATTCACTTTCTGCGCGGTTTCGCCTTATGTCTTTTGGCGTGTGCTGAGAATGCTACGATGGGGACTACAGTTACCTTTCTTTGTTTGGGAGATGAGTTAGTAATTCGGATGATTCCACTGGCACGGGTGGTTGAGCAATTATGGATTTTAATTCGTTTGCAGTGATACCGAGGCTTTCCTTAACCAATAACCAATAACTTGTTCTGGGCTTCCGGTTCTATTGACTTCCTGTGAATATTGCGGATAGGCGACAGGAACCGTTGAGAATCAGTCTGAAAAGTGTTCATTGTTGCAGTTTCATAATATTCTAAGTCCAGCTTGCTACCGGAGCTACTGAGTTTAGTCCTCTGTGCACAACCCGAGATGTGTTTTCATCCAGATCGTGTTTCGAAATTCCGATTGCTTACGATGAATGATGATGTCGTATGACGAAGGGCAGTTCAGCTACGTTCACCTTCGCTTCTGCTTGGCTTATGACATTTGGTGGTTGTTGAAGCTAATATGATGGGACAGCTGCCTTTCTTTAGATACTTCAATGTAATTAGTTTTAAATCGGATGATTCCACTGGCTCGGCCGGTTGAGCAATTATGGATTTTAATTTGTTTGCAGTGATACCGAGGTCAGTGACTAACCATAACCATAATCTATTCTCGGCTCTCCTTTGTCTTCTAGTGTCTTTAGTCTGGCTCTTGTTTACCTTCCCTATAGAATACACTTGGTACCAGTTCTTGCCACTTTCTTTAGATCGTTTCTGTGTTCATGAATCAAGCAGCTCGAATGTTTCCTTGTCATCACGGAGTTCATGTCACAATAGTCGCATCAGAAGACTTTGTTTGGACACCATTTTTGAAACGTATTTGCTGGAGAAGTTAGTATAATCAGCACTATAATATGACAAACTCTACTAACAACTGTTCAAACAGTGACATATTGTGACACTAGCAACATAGACATAGAAGGCGATTCAAATACTTGTTTAAACAAAATGACGCATTTCATTCTTATTTGACAAATGTACCAATCGTGGGTATGTATGTTCACGTAATACTCTTGGACATTAGACAAATGTCGTGTCCAGATCAATACTGCCCATGCACCTTCTCCATGGACCACAACTTGGCAAATCATAGCTCGGTATGACACCCCATAACTGCCGTTGTCTTGCAGGTAAACTTCGAATCAACAACAACAAAGATAGGAAGTCATTCATTAAACCACTCCCACACACACAATCCCTCTTTCTGCTTTCTGGAGACAAAACGTGTCATCGTTTCTGTGGAGACAACACAGAAATGGGATGCGTAGATAATCTACAACTAATGAATACTGTCGACAGTAACACATGTGATGAGACTGTCACAGAAAGAGAGATTTGTAGAGTACCTGTGGAGATAACCCAGAAATGGGATGCGTAGATAATCTACAACTAATGAATACTGTCGTCAGTATCACACGGAAAAATCTGGAAAATGCCTACAATGTAAACATCTTGGCTATACCTGTAATGACACTTGTCCAGATGATAATTTTGGGCTACAGTGCGAACAGATGTGTTCTGATGGCTGTGACATCATATGTACTCTCAAATGTCCGGACAGCTGTTTCAACGACACCTGTCAACAGACGATCGGGAATCTGTACATGCAAGAGAACGTTCTATGGGTCAGACTGCACTCTCAAATCTCCGGACAACTGTTTAACGAAACCTGTGATTCCCACGTTCAGAAGAGTCTGCCGACTACAACAAGCCCAAGCATATGGGCACTATAATGTGTTTCTGTGCTAGACATGGTTCATTTCTTGGTGTTTTTTAGTGAAGCCATGGCTCATATCTTGCTGTGTTTCTGTCCTAGCCATGGCTCATATCTTAGCTTGTGTGTGCTGGCCATGGCTCATATCTTGGTGTGTGTCATGTTAGTCAAATCTCATATCTCGGTGTGTCCGTGTTAATCATGTCTCATATCTTTATGTGTGTCTGTGTTTAGTCATATCTCATATCATAGTGTGTACCAGTGTTAGTCATATGTCATATCTTTGTGTGTGCATGTCTGGGTTAGTGATATCTCATATCTTTGTGTGCATGTTTATGTTAGTCATATCTGATATCTTTGTGTATGCATGTCTGTGTTTGTCACATCTCATATCCTTGTGTGTGCATGGCTATGTTAGTCCCATCTCATATCTTTGTGTGTGCATATCTATGTTAGTCATATCTCTTATCTTTGTGTGCATGTCTATGTTAGGCATGTGTCATATCTTTGTGTGTGCATGCCAATGTCAGTTATATCTCATATCTTTATGTGCATGTTTATGTTAGTCATGTGTCATATATCTTGATGTGTGTCAGTGTTAGTCATGCCTCGTATCGCTGTGTGCATGTCTGTATTAGTCACATCTCATATCTTTGTGCGTGCATGTCTGTGTTAGTCACATCTCACATCTTTGTGTGTGTATGTCTGTGTTAGTCACATCTCACATCTTTGTGTGTGTATGTCTGTGTTAGTCACATCTCACATCTTTGTGTGTCCGTGTCTGTGTTAGTCACATCTCATATCTTTGTGTGTGCATGTCTGTGTTAGACACATCTCACATCATGTCTGTGTTAGTCACATCTTTGTGTGTCCGTGTCTGTGTTAGTCACCTCTAGTGACTCGGGCAGATGGTGCTCGTAAACCTGGGAGGGCCTACCATCTAAGGGCAGAATCCCCCTACAGAAAAGATCATCTGCTGCCTTGCAGGAAGATTGGGGACAATCAAAGGCTAGGGAAAGCAAACCCGAATAAAATGCTGGCTGAAATCGGATGCACTGGGCCACTGTCGCAGAACACAGTGCAACGTATTAACGGGTGTTCAGTCTGAGTGGATCTGACATACTCTAATTGTGATGTTCTGTCTGTGGGGGCGATCAACACACTTAGCCTGACAGCTGACTTCATATGAGTCTGGAATCCTTACTCTGATTGAGTCCTGAACGCAGAGAGAGAGAGAGAGAGAGAGAGAGTATCACACGTGATGAGACTGTCACATAACGACAGATTGTAGAGTGCTTGTGGAGACCGCTTGTTAATGAACAAATTCATGGAGGTCCCTCTTCTTTCTCTTTCATTTTTTGAACGTAATAAGAAACTAGACAAAGGAGAAGAAGAAGAAATAGAAAGTGTGCAAAATTACAGCCGTTGATATTGCGTGCTTTCTTCTTTTCTTGTTAGTGTGCCGCCGTACATGTAAGTTATTCACTATAATATTTAGGTAAATTAACTCAATAAAAGTGACGATTTAAAGTAATCGACGTGCATCATCTGCATGTTGATACTTCATATATTATTTTTCATTAGAAGTTGCGGTTACACAAATTCAAAATCTTCAAACAAACAAAAAAAACATTTAAAAAAGCATTCTTGTAAGGACTGAAGCTTAAAACTAATGTCTACAAGCAGAAACAAGATTTACACCGGAAAATGCGATACAGTAAAGGAACTGGGAAGTGTTTTACTAACAAATACTTGTTGAATACGAATGTATTGTGAGGCAAAATTTAAAATACAAAGTAATGTAGACGTGGAAAATATGAATGAAGAAGAAGAAAATAAACCAGAAGAAGAATACAATTAAAACAGTTTGTGGTCGGTAGGACCTGATGTTTTTGTTCACACAATAAATGATGAGAATATCATGGACAGCTAAGAAGAGTAATGAAAATGTTCTGAAAGAGGTCAAAGCAAAAGGAGAACTAATTTCCAATATTAGGAAGAAACAATCATCATTTTTTGGCATTTTTTCTCATTTAATGAGAAGAGATCAACTGTAATATAGCAACAACTGGAAAATTTGAGGGACGAAGAGATAGAGGAAAGTAACGAGAAAATTACCAGACAGCTTAAGAGAATGGCGTGGCAGAAGGTCAACGACAGAAATGATAAATGAGTGTCGAGATCGAAAGTTGTGGAGAGACATGATCACCTACGCCAGCAGGCCCGGTACTTGATGGTGATAATGATGATGATAAATCGTAGATGCCACTACCTGCCATCGTCTCCCATTGTTTCCAATTCTCTCCTACTATTTCCCATTATTTCCCACATGTCTCCCACTGTTCTCAGTCTATCTACTTTTCTCTTTCCCTCCATATTCCTCTACATGACAGTTCCTGTGTTTGTCTCTGGTTCTCTACTTTGCTATTCCACTTATTTCATTTCTACAGTTTGTGTGTTATCCCTGTCCACAAACCATGTTCACCACTCGTTCATGCAGTTCTAAGCTGCTGATTGTTTTCTGGAAATTAATGCCAGCCTTTTCCTCTGTCAGAAGATGTGAAATGATGGCGGTATTGATAAATCCTCCTTAAATCAGCATTCAGGTATATCAAGAAATTTGAAAATACACCATTTTATATGTTCTTAATTAGTTGTTTTTTTAAAGTTCTCATCATCATCATCATCATCAGCAAGTACCATCTCCACAAAGAAGTTTGGTTACCATGGAGCGACATTCTGCTCTGTTTCTTGCTTTGATGGTGTAGGTTGTCATAGGTTGATTTGTCCATCTTTTGATTTTACTCGTCCATGTTAGTCTTGGTCTGCCTCTGTCTCTTTTACCTTGTATCTCACCTCTAGTAATACTTTTAGTAGCCTGTTGTCTCTTTTACCATGACCCAGAAATCGCATTTTACTTGTTCTAATTGTGTTTAGTAGTTCTATTTTCATTTTTAGTTGTTTTAAGACTTCATCGTTTGTTATCTTTCTATCCATCCAATTCTACATAATCTTCTATATATCAACATTTCAAAGGCTTCAATTCTCTGTTCTGTTTTCTTGTCTAATATCCATGTTTCTGAACCATATATTAATGTTGAGATGAGATAAAATTGTGTTATTCTTAGTTTTAACCCTGGTGTTATTTGTTTTCATGTAATTATGCGTTTCGTACAATTAAAATTACTTTTTACCATTCCTATTATTTTGTTTATTTCAGTTATATATTTTCCATCACGGGTTATAGTATGTCCAAGGTAGTTGCACTTCTGAACTGTCTCCAGGTCTAGTCATTCAATTTTGATATCCACTTGTGGGTTTTGAGTATTTTAAGTTCTACTGTGTGCTTTTTGTCTTTTGCTCTGACTCTTGTATATCCAACTGTCCTGTGTATGGAGATGTGTATCTCGTGTTTACAACATTTTATGTATCTCCCTGTGTTTAATAGTTCTCTCTTCATTCTGAGTTTCTCACAAATCTCAAGATATATCCCCTACACAACTCGCAGCTCAACCATTTCTTCTATTGTTTCTTTCACTGCCTGAATGAGCTGACAACAAGAAAAGAAGTTACAGTTAGACCCCCCACACACCCTGTGACCAACTCATTACAATTATTGCACTGATGACATAGGCTGCCTTGTATCACAGAGTTATAAGAACAATGGCAAAGATTTCATTTCTTGTTAAAAATAACATGGTACATGTTTTCTTATTTTTCGAATGTACAAATTAAAACTTTTGTTAATGAATATATATATATATATTTTTTTTTGTTTGTTTTAAGATGTGAATTGGTCATAAAAGTGTAAGTTGTTAACTAGACCTTCTTAAGTAACTCAGTTACAAAGAAATAAACTATGAAAATTCTTACATTTGAATGTAGATAACAATGTTCCTGTCCAGATAGGCACACGATGCTGTACATTAATAAACCGTGCATAGAATAACAGAAAAATAGTATGATTGACCCATGTCCTAATATATCAAAACTGGTAAAGGGTTAAGGCATAAAAATGCGAAGCTACAGTAAAGCTGAATGTGAGGAAAAATTAAAAAATAGAAAAAAATGGTATGTAAGAAGCTTTACGTGATAAGTGGACGACACAGACTAAACGACGTTTCGGTCCAATTTTTTGAAAATCGCCTCATAGTCCAGTATGGTTCGCTGACCCCACGAGGTATGAATGTATCACGCTTATACACATAGTTTCCTTTTGGTTGCTCCTTCCCTTTTGCATAGCCTTCTCTACTGCACATATTTGGGCTCTTTGGTCTACTTACTATGCCATTCTACTTACTATGCCATGCTATTTATAGTTCTCCTCCACGAGTCCCCAATGAGACACTTTGGTGTTCTCCTCTATACCTTTTTTCTGTGCTCCTTACCCCTTATTTGTTTTTATTGTACCCCACTCTCGGACATCTCACTCTTGCTGCCTTTTGAGCACCTGTTAGTCTACTGTTCTATTCTTTCTCCTTTGTGTTTGCACACTGACCCCTGTGTGAACTCCTCTGGTTATGTGTGCATTTGCGCACATTTCTGGACGTTTCTGTACGTTCACTACAGCCGCACTTGGTTGCTATTTCCTTCTCGTTTTGGCCTCGTTCTACACACAGGATAGACATTTTGGTTTTCTTTAACACATTTCGATTGTTTTTGTTTTGGTTGCTTAGTTATTAGTTTTGAGTGTGTGTTTTTTTGTTTGTTCCCGCTGAAAGCCTATTGGGCCGAAACGTCGTTTAGTCTGTGTCGTCCATTTATCACGTAAAGCATCTTGCATACCATTTTTGTCTATTTATTAATTTTTTTTCCTTGTATCAAAACTTGGCTGTTTAACATATGCCAAGACGGATCTAACAATTGGACAATATATTCTGAGTACGAAAAAGATAAAGATTAGTTTTCATGAGCGTTGTCTTTAGAATAAAAATGAACATAAAATGACAGGACAAAGTAACCAACTCAGAGGTTCCCCCATTCTTCTGAACTTCCACATGATATGACAACACTGAGCTTGTCGATGATCAACTTGACCGGGACATGTCACAACAGTGTGATCCAACCTTTGTTTTACCTGCAGGCCAAACACAACGACCTGCAAGGGGTTGCGGGCCATCTTATATATACATATATATATATATATATATATATATATATATATATATACATATTGATGTGTTCATATTAATTCACATATATGAGTGTATACGTGTGTTTGTATGAGTATTTGTGTACAGATAGAGATAATCATGTATGCATGTAATAAAGAAAAGTTTACATTATAACACACGTTTTATCACAAGATTATACGTTTTATTTTCCAGACTGAACTTAAGGGCTGGGTAAGTTGATAGATTAGAAATATCAATAACCAAGATGACAATATATCTCAATCATCAGACTTTGGAAAAAGTAGAACACTTGATATATATATATATATATATATATATATATATATATATATATATATATATATATATATATATGTTTTGGTAGTATTACAGATCTTGAATGTGAAACAAAGAAAGTGATCAGAAGCAGGATAGCAAAAGCAACAACGATTATTTTTAAAAAAACTAGACAAAGTATGGAAATAAAAATAAAAAAAAAGTACGAAAATAAAACTTGGGATATTCAACTCAAACGTAGTATCAACACATGTCATTGCTGGAAGACATTAAACGAGATGTCTTTTGTGAAAAAAAACTAGTCGCATTTGAAGACAAATGCCTTAGAAAATATTATGTGTATATTTGAATAAATTCAAGACTAATATTAAAATAAGAGAAATGGTCATGCAACAAAAGTACGAGTATACGTTGCTTAATCTGCAATTAAGGAACATATATGTCGGACATGTGCAGAGCAGAGACAACAAGAGAATTCCAAAACAGGCACCTCTATGGGAAACATCAGAAAAAGAGTAATACCGAAAGAGGCACTAAAAAGAACAATTATAATAGACGCAAAGTTAGCATGCATAGACTCATCAGATAAGATCTAATGTCTGCCCAGAACAGAGATGGACGAAGCAAAACACAGAAAGACAAGTAGTGGTATGCAAATTATAAGTAACGGAAGGACATCTGTGTCTTGTCCCTAACTCATTACAAGTTGAAGCCTTGCAAATTATGCTACAAAAGATTGATATACAGTGTGTGCGGCAGGAGTGTATACAGCACTTGAATGGGTCGGCTGTACAGTGTCTGCGGCAGGAGTGTATACAGCTCTTGAATGGGTCGGCTGTACAGTAAGTAGGTTAATCTGGGTGTACTGTTCAGGGAATTCCGATTCACGCCAAAGAAATAGCCGATAAGCACGATGGCGGCACTGAATGTGACTCGACTCTAGACAAAGAGGTCATTGCCAAGTTTGTTCTTCATTTCTTAAGAAACAAGGAGTATAATGACACGGGCAATGATGTGTACATTGAGCGACTTAGGAGACTATGATGGAAAATGGGGTATGACCAATCAGGAGTGCTTAGTTAGAAAAGCTGAGGTATCTATAATCAACACCTTACAGGAACTATCAATCTGCACACGGTTCGAGAAATGTGGGGTCTGGTGGTAGAGCGGATATGGGTTAATCGCTATTGCAGTGTGACTGATTCCATGATAGGAACAGGGAAGTTCTCTTGACTTTATCGCAGCAAAATCGTTGTCATCCAATGATGACAGAGTGAATAAATTACAAGACCTGTAGGAAGACCTACGAAAAGGATGGATATCCATTTGAAATGTCTTCTAAAGAGCATATTTTTACAATCTGCACGCACAGATATAAAGAACATTCAACGATGTGAGGAGCGGTTCGTCACACATTATTGCTAAAGGCAGATGTCTTGTATAACTATTTAATGAAGTGAGTTAAAAAAAAACCTATCTTTACGTCACATATTACCATTGTGTATGTCGGGGGGCAACGATAGAACCAGAGGGATAAAGGCCGCTTGGTCAAGCAGTCGTCACGGCAGGATTTTTATTTCACCCTAGAACGAAAAAAAATCAATTATATCTACCGCGGGCTTTGAACACCGTAACTCGGCTTTTCAGCCAGCGGAACAGTGGTTATTAGCCGCACGGCCACGTGCAAGTGAGTGAAGCGTAATATTTTTAACATGTTATAAATGTTAAAAACAAATGACTAGAATTAAATTAATGTCTTGTATATGTCTAAATTAAGAGAATAAAAAGACGTATACCGTAATAGTCTGTCGTTAGTTCGTAGAATATTGATACTATAGCACACTAAGAGACTATTAGACTGTGGATAGTAAAAATGATTGACTTCCGTTTCTAAGATGGTTGAATATAGTTTGTGTTCCATCGACACCGGCAGGATTTTCTTTGATGACGGAATAATTTCAGCTCTCTGATGAAGAGTGTTGGGCTAAAATCAACCAGAGTTCCATTTGAAGGATTTCCTACATGTGGCTGCGGTGTCTTTGATGAATATAGCAGTGTGATTACGACCTTCCTCTGTTGTCACGTTGATGTGTGTACTACGTCATAGCTTAGAATGCAGTTCAATAATCGTTTTATGAGTTGTGTGGTAGCCATTTATTCAGCTCTTTCATGCAGATCGTTGCACAAATCAACCAAAGGCTGTACTTTAAAGATCCCGAGCCGGTGCCATGGTGTTCGTGCACATAGCTGTTCTCATTACAGTGAATCAAGCGCTGTGAGTCAATCGATTGTTGTCAAACACGGTGTCTACTTAATCATCTGTAGTCCCGTAGGAGAAGTAGGTCAAAGGAAGATGCCAATATTGTTAGTGAATCTTCAGCCCTGGCGCGACTCCTAGAGAAAATCAGGGCGATGCATAAATTAATGAGCGATACAGGGAGAACAGGGGGAAGACTTGCGAACCATCATTGGTTTATTTCTGATTCGTTCCACGCTGTGCGAATCCCAGAGCAGGAGATCTGAAAACTTATGGATAGTTGTTTAATGTGCAATGAAGATAATCAGACGATTAATGTGTAACATCACCACAATAACAGACATTACATGGAAACAATAGACTACCACAATAACAGACATTACATGTAAACAATACACTGCCACAATAACAGACATTGCATGGAAAAATATACTACCACAATAACAAACATTACATGGAAACAATAGACTAGCACAATAACAGACATTACATGGAAACAATACAATACCACAATAACAGACATTACATGGAAACAATACACTACCACAATAACAGACATTACATGGAAACAATACACTACCACAATAACGGACATTACATGGAAACAATACACTACCACAATAACAGACATTACATGGAAACAATACACTACCACAATAACAGACATTACATGGAAACAATACACTACCATAATAACAGACATTACATGGAAACAATACACTACCACAATAACAGACATTACATGGAAACAATACACTACCACAATAACAGACATTACATGGAAACAATACACTACCACAATAACGGACATTACATGGAAACAATACACTACCACAATAACGGACATTACATGGAAACAATACACTACCACAATAACGGACATTACATGGAAACAATACACTATCACAATAACAAACATTACATGGAAACAATACACTACCACAATAACGGACATTACATGGAAACAATACACTACCACAATAACGGACATTACATGGAAACAATACACCACCACAATAACGGACATTACATGGAAACAATACACTACCTCAATAACGGACATTACATGGAAACAATACACTACCACAATAACAGACATTACATGGAAACAATACACTAGCACAATAACGGACATTACATGGAAACAATACACTACCACAATAACGGACATTGCATGGAAACAATACACTACCACAATAACGGACATTACATGGAAACAATACACTACCACAATAACAGACATTACATGGAAACAATACACTATCACAATAACGGACATTAGATGGAAACAATACACTACCACAATAACAGACATTACATGGAAACAATACACTACCACAATAACGGACATTACATGGAAACAATACACTAGCACAATAACGTACATTACATGGAAACAATACACTACCACAATAACGGACATTACATGGAAACAATACACTATCACAATAACGGACATTACATGGAAACAATACACTACCACAATAACAAACATTACATGGAAACAATACACTGCCACAATAACGGACATTACATGGAAACATTACCTAACCACGCACACACAGGCACACTTTGAATGATATGCTACATTCCCACATATATAATAGAATATGGAAGGTAATAACACGAAGTACCATTGGTTTTATCCACTCAAAACGCTGCAGAAAATAAAAACACAACCCGCCCTAATCATTACTTGTTACTTGTAAACTGAGTTTAGGTTTTTGTGTAACAAGATAATGCAGCACGTCTTAGTCTGATGCAACAATCAACAACTTATTTCTTGTTTATTTCGCAATGTTATCAATCAAGTTTAATTATGTGATGGTGTTCCATGTCTGGCCCACACTACTAGTCTCAGCTTTTATTGTCCTCCATTATCCTTGTCATGCAAATGATTCGCTTTTTCTCTGGAATCACAGTTACATACAGTTTGTTTGTGATTGCTTCTGTATATCTGCTGAGCACATGACGTGTCGAGTTCCAGCTTTGTACCGGCTATCATTGTTTCCATAACACGTTGATTGCACCATTAGCCTATAAAATATACGTAGGGAGGTCAAAAAGTAATGCACACCAATTTTTTTCTCGGAAACTATTCGGGCAAAATGTGTGAAATTGTCACAGATTGTAGCTGAACATCCCCTTTACACTACCTATTTTTCAACATAATCCTCGTCCAAGCGTATTGCCTTACGCCAACGCGAAACTAGGTCATGAATGCCTCGTTTGTACCAAGTTTTGTCCTGCTCGCGTAGCCATTTTTTTAACTGCACGGATCACATCCTCATCATTGTCAAAGTGTGTCCCATGCAGGAATTTTTTGAGTGGTCCAAACAGATGGAAATCTGAGGAAGCCAGATCAGGGCTGTAAGGAGGATGGGGCAGTACAGTCCAACCAAATTTGTTGATTGCTTCCCGTGTTACCAGACTTGTGTGAGGGCGTGCATTGTCATGTTGAAGCAACACATCTGCAGATGGCTTATTAGGCCGAACTCTGTGGAACCGATTTTTGAGTTTTGTCAGTGTATTGATGTAAGCTGTCGAGTTGATTGTCTCACCTCTTGTCATTACATCAACAAGAATCACACCATCAATGTCCCAGAAGACAGTGATCATCACCTTTTCGGCTGATGGAGATGTTTTGAATTTTTTTCTTTTTGGTGACTGCGGATGATGCCATTCCATTAAATGCATTTTTGTTTCAGGCTCATAATAATGCGCCCACGTTTCGTCACCGGTAACAATTTTTGACAAAAACATTTCTCCTTCAACACCGAAACGCTCCAACAATTCAGAACAGAATGTTTTCCTTTGAACTCTGTGATCATTTGTTAGGCACCGAGGAACCCATCGAGCGCAAATCTTTGAATATCCGAGAGTTTTAAAAATTGCGATTGCACTTCCCTTGCTGACTGTAAGCTGCAATGCCAATTGCTGACTAGTGATACGCCTATCCTTACGAATAATGGCATCAGCCCGGTTTAACATGTCTGTGCTGGTAGCCGAGGCAACACGTCCAGAACGCGGTAAATCATGCAGCTCCACTCGTACACTTTCTGCAGCTTTAATTCTCTGAACCCAGCGACTAACTGTGCTCCTATCGACTGCAGAACATTAGTACACTGCACACAGTCGTTTATGATTGTTTGCCACAGTTTCTTTTTCCGCAACCAGAAATTCTATGACAATTCGCTGTTTGTAACGGACATTGTTGACAAGCTCCATTTTAACGGTTCATAGATTGCGTAATATTTATCAGAATGCTGTGCAATTTGGTGCACATAATTGGAACATGTCATATTCCAAGTGTGCAAAATTTCATATTCCTATCTTTATTATTAGCCGAGAAAAACATTGGTGTGCATTACTTTTTGACCTCCCTTCAGTATATCGACTTGATTTGTGGGAGGAAAAGACTTTCAAGTAGCTGGTGTTAATTCATGATTATCCTGCTATTTTCTTCTCTTTATTTGCCAGCAATACGATCTGTATATAGAACAATACAGTTACAGTGCATTGAAATACCATTAGATTGGTTGTCCTTTTGTCTAGTAATAGTTGCTGATTTTTCTTTGTGTTTTATGCTTTTTCTTCATGATATTTTCTTGTTATTCTTTTGCTTTCTTTTTCCCTTTTATATGATTGAATCGCTTCAATTCTTGTGTTTGTGTTTCCATTATAACTCAACTAATGCATATCTTTAATTTCTAAACAAACTTATCCAGTGCCTTTACACGTCAGGAATGAACCACGCTACCAGAAACATAGAACCGTCATGATTGTGCGATCAACTTTTAACATAATTGTTCCGCTTGTAACATGAAACGGCAGGTGGAACAAGAAGCATTGCAGAGAGATAGCAGCTTAGAATACTTCCATAAAAGAGCATTGTACATTGACCCTCATTTTTTAAAAATATTATAACTCCGCTATTAATGGTTCATGTTCTGTTCTTCTTTTCCTTCCTTAGAAACGGACTTGTTAAGAATGCGTAAGTTGTTAACTACACTTTACATGCAGCTTAGCTCCAAACACATAAACATGTTCAATTAGACTGCTTGTATCAGAATGAGATGCGTATTAGGTCAGGAAATATGCATTAGTTTGACTTAACTCCTATTTACTTACCATTGTTTTTGTAGTCAAATAAACAGCTACCATTTGACGGTTTGATCATTCAATGGTTACAATTCAAGGCCAAAAATCAAAGAATTAGAATCACATAAATATTACGCAGTAGTGGAGTAACATCTATAGTGCGATATATTAGTTCCGAAATATTAAAGTGGAGCCTCCCACAACACTCCGGTTGATGCGTGCAGATGGTAAAGGAAAGGGACAAGTAGCGGTAAAGGGAAGGGACAAGTAGCGGTAGCGGAAAGTAAATTTGTAGTGAACTTGCGGAAAGATATCGGCAAAATCGTTGGCATTTTAAGAAGGATCATTGCATTGTGCTGGTTGTCAGTGATTCTCTGTTTGTATTTCAATCGAAGAGAACATGTGATCGCAAAGGCCTTCTATTTGATGAAAGCAACACGGAATCCTCGCCGTAGGTGGTCTACACCATCCCTAGCATTACCAGTCAAATACACATTTTCGATACGAAGAGAGGACACCTCGGGGGTAAGCAAAGATGAAAGAGTTGGGAAATAGAAAAAAAAAATAATAGTAAGTGGAGATGAAAGAGAGTTGGGAAACAGAAAAACAAATAATACTAAGTGGAGATTAAAGAGAGTTGGGAAACAGAAAAACAAATAATAGTAAGTGGAGATGAAAGAGAGTTGGGAAACAGAAAAACAAATAATACTAAGTGGACATGAAAGAGAGTTGGGAAACAGAAAAACAAATAATAGTAAGTGGAGATGAGAGTTGGGAAACAGAAAAACAAATAATAGTAAGTGGAGATGAAAGAGAGTTGAGAAACAGAAAAACAAATAATAGTAAGTGGAGATGAAAGAGAGTTGGGAAACAGAAAAAACAAATAATAGTAAGTGGAGATGAAAGAGAGTTGGGAAACAGAAAAACAAATAATAGTAAGTGGAGATGAAAGAGAGTTGGGAAAAAGAAAAACAAATAATAGTAAGTGGAGATGAAAGAGAGTTGGAAAACAGAAAAAACAAATAATAGTAAGTGGAGATGAAAGAGAGTTGGGAAACAGAAAAAAACAAATAATATTAAGTGGAGAGGCTGCCCAGTAAGTATGTCCATGTTGGCTGCTAGAACTGCACCAGAGCCAAACAAATAGATGGCCCGCTCATGACCGATTGGTTTATGATTTTGACCTAGGCCGGAATTATAGAGACCCTGTTCGCGACCTGTCGTATTGCCTAGAGACGTCAAAAGGGGGGTCTATAATTTTTAGCAGTCAGTATGCAAAATATATTACATTAAAGCAGTGTATTTGTCTCTCTAAAGTTTGTTTTGTCCGGTCTTTATTGGCTGTATATACCTTTATATTCAGTAACATATACTTATCTCATTTTTCATTTTGTTATATAATTCTAATTACAAATTGAGCCTACCTTTAATTAAATCATTTCTGCCAGAAAGTGCATATAACCAAAGAGAATGGGGAAATAAATTGTAAACAATTCTTGTGCTTTAAATCCATGTACATAGTTAATCATCATCATCATGTGCCATACCGGTTGGCGTAGGCGATCATGTCCTTCCACAATCTTCTATCCACGGTACAACGTATCATTTCTGTTATTGACCGTTTTCCATGCCATGACACAAAGCTATTCAGTATTTTCTCTCTTTGTTGTTCACGATCTCTCTTTCCTTTTATTTTGCCAGTTGTAAACAAGTAATCCAACTTTCCTCTTATCATGATGTTCCCGAAAAATGTTGATTGTTTCTTATAGATATAATAGGTCGTCTAAAGAACATACTTTGCAGAGATCACGACACAATATAACCACAAACTAATGAGCACTAAACAATTCATTTTAGTGTTTGTATACATGTTTAAGGAACAAATTGAATGACTGAACGATAAGTCCAAACATATTTTTGGAGAAAAAAAAGCATAAATAATATATTTTTCATGAGAATAACTTTATGTGCAGAACTAGTCGTCATGATAAAAACTACTGCTGACGAAATACTCTCAATTGTCTCTTCTGTCAGCTTCCAGCTTGTTATAGCTTATCTGTGTCATTTTCGCAGTTAACTACTTATTATTCTACAGAACCTTACAGCAGGTAGAACAGTTCAACTTTTTGGACACTTTGAATGGAAGGAATTCATTGATATATATACCAGTACAACCACTGTTCCATCAGGAGCAATAATCTCACAATCTTCTGTATTTAGTAGGAATCAAACATGTATGACTGCAGTGTATATCTGCACCAGTGAATGTGTAACTAATCACGTCCTTTTAAAAATATATAATAATTAAAAAAAACGGAATATTGAGAGTGAATTATTTTTACAAGTGACGAGATGGAAGCCATAGATAACTAGTGATGTGTAAACTTCACCATTATAATTGTATCTACACTCTGGTCCATAACACTTGCCTATTTCTCAAATAGAATCATTTCGGTCTAGATTCACATAAATCCTAAAGAACAAACGGAAAATGAAGATTAAAATCCACGCGTATATCAACTCCAAATTGTAAACACTGGCAGTCTAATTTCCAGTCTATCGCTCTGACGTCATAATGGCGGCTAATTGGCGCTGAGGATAAAGAGATGCCGTGATTTCGGCATATCGCTTCTACAAGAGACGTCAGGGTGAACAAGTAAACTTCTGCGATTATCGCTTCTACAAGAGACGTCAGGGTGAACAAGTGAACTTCTGCGATTATCGCTTCTACAAGAGACGTCAGGGTGAACAAGTGAACTTCTGCGATTATCGCTGCTTCACAAATCATGTGCCAGAAACCGCCATGGTCGTGTCATTAAAATCAGGGCCATCATTCCGGTCACAGTCTTTGAAATAGAAGCGTTTGATAAGAACAACACAGAGTTGCAAAGGCTTGAAATCGATGTGAATGAGAAGAAATGGGACATTGACGACATGTATGTCCGTCCGGCCTCATGGTGGCAGATGATTGGAGTTCTTGTGCGATTTAGATGAACTGACACGTGATATTTAACTGTCGTGTGGCGATTTCAATGGGCGGGGTGTGGAGATGATAAGAGAAGTCATGGATTTGGTTAGCAAAGGAGTTGGTAGGAAACAAAGCAATCTGTAAGTTTTATCATAACTTCTTACGACTGTTTTTGAATGTTTATGTTAGTTATCACAGTCTACGACTGTTTTTGAATGTTTATGTTAGCTATCACAGTCTACGACTGTTTTTGATTTTTTATCTTAGCTATCACAGTCTACGACTATTTTTGATTGTTGATCTTAGCTATCACAGTCTACGAATATTTTTGATTGTTTATCTTAGCTATCACAGTCTACGAATATTTTTGATTGTTTATCTTAGCTATCACAGTCTATGAATGTTTTTGATTGTTTATCTTAGCTATCACTGTCTACTAATGTTTTTGATTGTTTATCCTAACTATTAATATATCTTGATCACTGCTTCAATCGGTGCAAGGCAGTTAATTCGATTATCTCACTATTTTTTTATAGTTCCACTATGTGTCTGTTATCACCGTATTTATATCACGTTGATACCACAATTTTAGCTCGTTCTTCCTCATACCGTTTGAAGCGGCTAATAATTGTTCTCACTCAGACAGTATGAAATAACGACAGTCTTCACATTTACTTTTTCGTGTTCACCAGTGTTCTATATCAATGTACTGAGAATATGTTTTTACTAAAAATGTAAAGTTTCCACTTCATTGGGTCCTCTTTCCTACATTTAAATCTTCTTTCATTATGTCTCATTCTGATATGCTTTTAAATATGCTGCCGTGTCAACAATACTGAATTTATCTTAATCGAACTGAACACAATAGCGCTGCTCCAACTTAGAAATGATTCTAAACAGCAAGATATGCTTTCTTCTCAACCTAGCTAATGTATGACATTTATTTCTATAAATCAACATGTGCTGTAATAAATAATAAAGGATCTAAAATCATGTGAAGATAAATCGACGTGTCATAGGAAAATCACTAGCAAGAACTTCGTGTGTTATGACTGAAATAGGCACATTCTAGAATGTTAGTCTAGTCAGCGTAGAAAAACACAAATTGTTTTTGTGGTGAAGTTAATCGGTATTTTTGCGATGGCTTCGTTTTTACTTCTTCTCGTTTCTTGCCGTGTTTGCTGTATCATTACATCTCTTATGTCCATACTATTCCTCAACAGAGTAGCAGCATGTGTAAGCCGTTTATAACAAGACTTTTACCGCGCTAACGTAACCAATAGAGTAATCAAAGCGTTTATGTCTAGCTCTTATCATAAGTCGCCTACATGTCACGTCAAACGCTGCGTTGTACAAGTTGTAGAACAATTGAAGAAACGGGTTTTTGAAAAAAAGAAACTTCTTTAAAAAAATATCAGTGCATGTTTGTCTCCCTTCAAAACACCATTGTTAATATTATATGTGTTCTTTCTTTCTAGATGTGTTTCGTTCCGTGACCAGTAAGTTTTTACCTAAGTATATTTAGTAACAAAGTAAGAAATACACATACGTTTTGAATGAGCTGAAAACCGAATGCAGAAAAACGAATTGTTGGCAGGAAATATGATTTACGATCCATGGCTCTCTTGTATTTGTGAGAGATGGCAAGGGAAACAATTAACATTGTAGTCTTGAGACGATCAATGATCTGTATTCAATTGTCAAGTATAGCTAAGATGCCAAGTAGGAAATACCACGTTAACGCTAGAAAAATAACACAGTAACTGCTAAAAGAGGGGGAAAACATTCCTGATTTTGGTTGGTTGGTTGCGTTCGCCCGATGAGTAAAGTATTCTAGAGTATCGTGATAGACTAGAATATTCCTTTTCATCATCCGCCCTTACAAGGACGTAGTGGACGTGTATGCGTTGTGTTGTGGTTTGGTATATAACTGTTATATTTGCGCCTTTCGGCCCAACACATCCGACTTCAGCACGACATTTTTGAGTACCGGGTAGTCTTCCCTTTTCGTTCCCTGCACGCTTGGCCAGACTAGACAGGTTAGTCTGTTACTGGAGGCACCACAAACAATAGTTTCTCACAACTTGTCATGTGTCACGTGTGTATAGTAAGACAATAACAGGTAGTACCAAAAGAAGATAATTAGTGATGGCAAATCAAGATGTTGAGCTAACGTAAGGCAGGATGTTGAGTAAACGTAAGACTTGATGTTGCTTAAATGTAAGACAAGATGATGAACACATGTAAGACAAGATGATGAGTTAACGTAAGACTTGATGTTGCTTAAATGTAAGACAAGATGATGAGTTAACGTAAGACTTGATGTTGCTTAAATGTAAGACAAGATGTTGAGTAAACGTAAGACTTGATGTTGCTTAAATGTAAGACAAGATGATGAACACATGTAAGACTAGATGATGAATAGGTGTAAGACAAAATGTTGAGTAAACGTAAGACTTGATGTTGCTTAAATGTAAGACAAGATGATGAGTAAACGTAAGACTTGATGTTGCTTAAATGTAAGACAAGATGATGAGTAAACGTAAGACTTGATGTTGCTTAAATGTAAGACAAGATTTTGAGTAAACGTAAGACTTGATGTTGCTTAAATGTAAGACAAGATGATGAGTAAACGTAAGATTTGATGTTGCTTAAATGTAAGACAAGATGATGAGTAAACGTAAGACTTGATGTTGCTTAAATGTAAGACAAGATGATGAGTAAACGTAAGACTTGATGTTGCTTAAATGTAAGACAAGATGATGAGTAAACGTAAGACTTGATGTTGCTTAAATGTAAGACAAGATGATGAGTAAACGTAAGACTTGATGTTGCTTAAATGTAAGACAAGATGATGAGTAAACGTAAGACTTGATGTTGCTTAAATGTAAGACAAGATGATGAGTAAACGTAACACTTGATGTTGCTTAAATGTAAGACAAGATGATGAGTAAACGTAAGACTTGATGTTGCTTAAATGTAAGACAAGATGATGAACACATATAAGACTAGATGATGAATTGGTGTAAGACAAGATGATGAGTAAACGTAAGACTTGATGTTGCTTAAATGTAAGACAAGATGATGAACACATGTAAGACTAGATGATGAATAGGTGTAAGACAAAATGTTGAGTAAACGTAAGACTTGATGTTTCTTAAATGTAAGACAAGATGATGAATAGGTGTAAGACAAGATGATGAGTAAACGTAAGACTTGATGTTGCTTAAATGTAAAACAAGATGATGAACACATGTAAGACTAGATGATGAATAGGTGTAAGACAAAATGTTGAGTAAACGTAAGACTTGATGTTGCTTAAATGTAAGACAAGATGATGAGTAAACGTAAGACTTGATGTTGCTTAAATGTAAGACAAGATGATGAACACACGTAAGACTTGATGTTGCTTAAATGTAAGACAAGATGATGAGTAAACGTAAGACTTGATGTTGCTTAAATGTAAGACAAGATGATGAGTAAACGTAAGACTTGATGTTGCTTAAATGTAAGACAAGATGATGAGTAAACGTAAGACTTGATGTTGCTTAAATGTAAGACAAGATGATGAACACATATAAGACTAGATGATGAATAGGTGTAAGACAAAATGTTGAGTAAACGTAAGACTTGATGTTTCTTAAATGTAAGACAAGATGATGAGTAAACGTAAGACTTGATGTTGCTTAAATGTAAGACAAGATGATGAGTAAACGTAAGACTTGATGTTGCTTAAATGTAAGACAAGATGATGAGTAAACGTAAGACTTGATGTTGCTTAAATGTAAGACAAGATGATGAACACATGTAAGACTAGATGATGAATAGGTGTAAGACAAAATGTTGAGTAAACGTAAGACTTGATGTTTCTTAAATGTAAGACAAGATGATGAATAGGTGTAAGACAATATGTTGAGTAAACGTAAGACAAGATGTTGAGCAAATGTAAGACTAAATGATGAGTAAACGTAAGACAAGATGTTGAGCATATGTAAGACAAGTTGATGAGTAAACGTAAGACAAGATGTTGAACAAATGTTAGACAAGGTGATGAGTAAACGTAAGACAAGATGTTGAACAAATGTTAGACAAGGTGATGAGTAAACGTAAGACAAGATGTTTAACAAATGTTAGACAAGGTGATGAGTAAACGTAAGATAAGATGTTGAACAAATGTTAGACAAGGTGATGAGTAAACGTAAGATAAGATGTTGAACAAATGTTAGACAAGGTGATGAGTAAACGTAAGACAAGTTGTTGAACAAATGTTAGACAAGGTGATGAGTAAACGTAAGACAAGATGTTGAACAAATGGTAGACAACGTGATGAGTAAAGGTAAGACAAGATGATGAGTAAACGTAAGACAAGATGTTGAGTAAACGTAAGACATGATGTTGAACAAATGTTAGACAAGGTGATGAGTAAAGGTAAGACAAGATGATGAGTAAAGGTAAGACAAGATGGTGAGTAAACGTAAGACAAGATGTTGAACAAATGTTAGACAAGGTGATGAGTAAAAGTAAGACAAGATGATGAGTAAACGTAAGACAAGATGTTGAGCAAATGGTAGACAACGTGATGAGTAAAGGTAAGGCTAGATGATGAGTAATCGTAAGACAAGATGTTGAGCAAACGTAAGACATGATGTTGAGCAAATGTAATACATGGTGAGGAATTAAAGTAAGACATGATGTTGAGTAAATGAAATTCAAGATGTTGAGTTAACCTAAGACAATTTGTTGAGTAAACGTAATTCAAGATATTTAGTTAACGTAAAACAAGATGATGTGTACAGATTTTTAAAACAGGATGAATGCCAATAAGACAATATGAAAATTAACGGAGAGATAAGATGATGAGTAGTCATGCGCCATGATAATGAGTAGCGATGAGGCAAGATGATAAGTAGTAACAACACAAAATGAGGTGTAACTGTAACATCGAATGATGAATAGTGGCGAGACAAGATGTTGAGTTGCTGTGATAAGATAATGTGTAGCGGTAAGACAAGATGATGCGTAGCGGTAAGACAAGATGATGTGTAGCGGTATGTTAAGGTGATGTGTAGCGATATGACACGATGATGTGTAGCGGTAAGACAAGATGATGTGTAGCGGTAAGACAAGATAATGTGTAGCGGTAAGACAAGATGATGTGTAGCGGTATGACAAGATGATGTGTAGTGGTAAGACAAGATGATGTGTAGTGGTATGTTAAGATGATGTGTAGCGGTAAGACAAGATGATGTGTAGTGGTATGTTAAGATGATGTGTAGCGGCAAAACAAATGTTGTGAACCTGCGGTAAGATAATTAGTGACGGTAAAACAAAGAAGATGATAATAAGCATCCACACTTTACTTGGCACGCAGACTATTGATAGTGATAACATTTTACACTCTCATAGATTATGTATAATAACATACTGTACATGTGTACACTATGTGTGATGAGTACATTTTATACTTTTAATTATTATGAGTAGCGGAGCCGAGCAGAAGAGAAAAAGATCGCAAATTATAGCTTCTCTCGACGCTGAAAGGCAAATGAGGAAGGAAAAAAGAAGAATTATGAATACTAATAACATGTTACATGCGCATAGTTGCTGCTAAGAAATAACACATCACACTAGCATATACCATTTACAGTAATAACGCCTTACGCCCTCATAAATGATATAAAATGAGAACAAATTATTTTACATTTAAATGCATATATATATAGATATATGAATATAATGAAAACATGATGGGCCCAGGAACAGACGGATATTAGAAGTCATGAAAACCCATAAGAACAGTGGCCTAGATTGGACAAAGGTAGCGAAACTGACCGAGAATAGGGATGGATGGAAACCCCGTGTCCCTGGTTAATGCTCCAAAACGGGTCGAAATGGCTGTAATGGATTAATTGAGTAAGATGTTACATTATCATAAACTAGCAACGATAATAACACATTAAACAGGAATCAATCATGAATACTCAAAACACATATATACTGATAACACATTACACCGTCATAGAACATGAATGTTAATATAACATTACACACTGAAGTAAATATACTGATAACACTTCACACTATCATTGACCATGAATGTTAATAACACATTACACACTGAAGTATATATACTGATAACATATTACACCGTCATAGAACATGGATGCTAATAGCACATTACACACTAAAGTATATATACTGATAACACATTACACCGTCATAGAACATGGATGCTAATAGCACATACAAACTCAACGGTTTATACACATAACACGTCACACTATCATTGACTATGTATAATGACATAACAATATTATTCACATCGGCTATCGGTAATAACTCGGTGTATTACCACTGCATCTTTTCACACAAACGTTTTAATAAAAAAAACACCCCCTTGTAATCATTTTTTTTTGGTTTGAGAGTTGTGTTTCCTGAATGAGATGTGCAGGAGTGAATCTTATCTTAGTGCACCAACGTTCTGGTTCCACTGCTTTATTTCATCACTAGTGCTCGGATCTTGTTGCTGCCATCCGTTGTGCAGTTCTAAATGTTGACAGTTGGTGCAAGCGTTTCTGAGAATGTTATCCCTCAGTTCGAGAGAAATGGTGACAGTCTTGAATGATGGAATGCCCTAGTTATTTGTTCATCAAAATTGAGACCTCTATTTTGAAGTACCATAAAAAAGCTGTTTTATTATTATCATCATTATCATTGAGTGACGTCTCAGCATCGAAGGTTGGCTACCATGGAGCGCCATTCCACTCTGTCTCTTGCTTTGGTGGTGCAGATTGTCATAGATTGACTTGTCCATCTTTTGATGTTACTCGTCCATGTTAGTCTTGGTGTGCCTCTGCCTCTTTTACCTTGTATTTTCCCTTCCAATATTACTTTTACTAGGCTGTTGTGTCTTTTAACATGCCCCAACAATTTCATTTGTCTTGTTCTAATTGTGCTTAGTAGTTCTCTTTTCATTTCTAGTTGTTTTAAAACTGCATTGTTTGTTTTCTTTTCTTTCCATCCAATTTTTCCCATTATTCTTATAATCCACATTTCAAAGTTTTATTATACACTTAGTTTTATTTTACTTTTACACTGGGTACACCATGTCCTTCCTCTGCCACATTATGTGTTTGCCATAAGTTTTGGAAGCAGTGATCTCTGCAATATGTACCATTTTGGCACGCAAGGTTTCTGTTTTTTGAGATTATGGTTCTGGCCTATGTGCCGTCTTCGGCTCGAAAGGACAATAGATAGATAGAATATGTGTTTAATAAGTTGATTCTTCATTTTGAGTTCCTTCAAAACCTCATCATTTGTGGGTCTCTCATCCCAGCCATGCAGGTTAATGTTCAGTAGGTGTGCTCAATCGAGGACATATAAACTGGGGAAGAATGGGTACCTGTGACGTCATATTGCAGTTTGTCTTTTCTGGTCGACATCACACTAGGTAGAGAAAGTAAACAGTTTAACATATTAGTCGCTGAGGCAGAAGTGCAGGCCTTTATTTTCGAAAACTCATGTGATAGAGATACAGTTAATTATACAAACGGGACTGTTGGACACGTGGGAAGCTCGTGGGCTTTTGCGGCTCATGTTGGAGGCAGAATTGTGAAGGGAGATAGTGGTGCCCTCGCATTGAACACATGTAGCTTGACCATACAATGTATGGTGGTTAGAAAACCATTGTCATTACTTGAGACACAGCCTCATACTTGAGACACATTCTCATACTTGAGACACAGTCTCATACTTGATACACAGTCTCATACTTTGAGACAACCTCATACTTGAGACACAGTCTCATACTTGATACACAGTCTCATACTTTGAGACAACCTCATGCTTGAGACACATTCTCATACTTGAGACACAGTCTCATACTTGAGACACAATCACATACTGCCCATGTAAGTAGTAAAAAAGTAAAGTACCCCCATTACGCCAAGTGGCGC
The DNA here is from genome assembly GCA_032433765.1 of Megaustenia siamemsis. Lineage (NCBI taxonomy): Eukaryota > Metazoa > Mollusca > Gastropoda > Stylommatophora > Ariophantidae > Megaustenia > Megaustenia siamemsis. The sequence continues at coordinate 13,298,371 of JAVIAB010000046.1, forward strand.
ATAGAGAATATCATGTTAGTGACCATACATTTTAAAGACCTTCGCCACATGATTCTGGGGTAATGTGGTCGGTATTACGCCCGTGCTGCTTTAATTTCCCAGAAAAAAATCCGGTACCCATTAAAGGCTGGGTGAACCCGGAATGTAACCGTTTCCGTTGTTGTCTTCCCTTGAATGAATGAATGATTTAATGAATGGGCGTCTAAACTTTATTCTGTAACTACGACTGCCTGGATCACTGGATCAATCTTCCCCAGCACACTAGCTGCACACCCCCCGCTGCTACAGGCCTCATATTATGAATGACAGGCTGACCTGTCAGCTTGATCAGCCACCGTGACCACACTACAACCAGCCTAGCTGTCTGCCTGGTGTCGTAATTGTACTTCGTTCTGTGAATCTCGCATACAACCCTTGTTCGTTCGTCGCAACTCTGTGGCGATTACCTCGCTGTCAACACATAACAAGACCAGTACCGTGTAAAGAAATGGTAACTTTATTGATGCACACCACCTCCAATCGTTTACTCACGTATCCAGCAAGAATTGTCTCACCTCGATAAAATCATACAATGTCCATTTATACTCGTATCATGAACAAAACTGTATATCACAATGTTACACATTTCACCACGCCAGCAGCCTTTTTGTCTGCTTGCTTTTCAATGACTTATTCTCTCTCTCTCTCCCGCTTCACGCATGGAAGAATCTAATAAGTGAACACACACTTTATTGCTCATTAGCAGCCCTGTGTCTGCCACCTCTTACCAACATTATGTCTCCTTCCACGCTCCACACATGGAAAACTTGATCAGTGCACACACAAACTGTTACTTGTCAGCAGCCATATGTCTGCCTACTCATTAATGACATTATCTTCACTTTCATGCTCCACACATGGAAAACTTGATCAGTGCATACAAAAACTAAAACTGCTGTACTTTAGTGAGCCTCTTACTCACCAGTTCATGAATCAACGTGTCCATTCGCACTGCCTTGTTCCTAGCCGAGTCGAACGGCAGTATTAGAACATTGGTGACTATTCACCACGACTTGAAGCTCAGTGAAATCACTGTCACTAATCACTGTGGTGGGTACTTCTCCGGCACATGGATACTTAACACTATCACTAAACAACTGTATACTCGGGTAACCACTGGTTTCCTAACTGTAAAATGGACAACCTCGTCGTTCAAGAACTGGCAGAAACTGGCTCGCATAACTAAATAACAATTATTTACAATACTATTTTAAAGGCTGTTAGCCAAAAGAGGCTAACGCTTTTGGGCGGGACCTCTCTACAGGCCCACAACGGTACCTCTCTACAGGCCCACAGCGGTACCTCTCTACAGGCCCACCGCTGGCTGGATCAACATTGATTATATTTTAAACCCTATCTTTCCTTCTGCCTCTCGTTATACGTGACTCTCTCGCAATTCTCGAGAGTCACTTTGTCCCCTGAGCTGATTTCACGTTCCCCCTTTCTCTCAACTTTCACGTCGTTCTCTCATCCACCTTTCACTCTCTCTACCTGATTTGTTACTTACCCTTCTCCCCTTATTTTTCTCACTCCTTCCCTCTATTCTCTTTTGTCATTCTCTTCCCTCATCTATCCTCTTTCTTTCTTCCTCTCTCCCTATTACAGGAAACCGTCGGTTGGGATCGAACCCTACCCCTTGTCCTTTGTAGTCCAGTTCACTAACCACTGAGCTATTGCGGCTCCCCTATACTGCCCATGTTTGTTTCCTATATGACTCATGGAATGCTCAGAAATATCACAAATGGTTGTGTTCGACGGCAGTGGTTAGGTATCTCTGCGGATGTCTATCCCTAATTATGTATGTTTAATTTGTGTGTCAAGGCACGCTATTGTTAGAGGTAATGAACCTGCTGACAGACATATCATTTTTTTTTTACTGATGCTCAGTGCAGAAAGGCAATGGACCGCTCTGATCTTCTGATCGCCCTCAATAACGCTAGACGGAAAAAAAACGAGTTAAAATAATTACCCTGATGTGCAGTTATGAACAGACATCACGAATATCATGCCAAGGTGGGAGATGCCAGACGAGAGCGCTGACAGGAATCCAAAGAAGACGTACCAACCAACACAACATCCGTGTCGCTTGTCGCTACACGTTCATGAATATTCTTTGGAAAAGATCTCACCACTTAATGACTTGTTCGATATGCAGTGAGGATGACTTGTCTACTAAACTAAACTATTGCATCCTTCTCTTCGAAAAAAAACAGCTTGTCTGATATCTTTATAAAAAGGAATGTATAAGCTACCAAAGACGATAGAAAACATAACATCTGTATAACCATCCCTATTCATTATTGTACCACTTGAGACAGAGATTGCCACCTAAAAAGCAGAGCAAACTACAACGAAGGTTATAAAAGTGTGCTTTCCTTTTCTCAGTTTTCAAATAATCAAGTTACTGAAATTAATAATGACCTCTTTTTTACTATTTTAGATACACGGCTCTGGTAGTGGCGTAAGTTCATAACTAGAATAATAAACCAACGTTACTTAACAAGAATACATATGGACTAAATAAGTTGACCAGAACGTACATAATAATGGGCATCGGTTTCCTTCAATTAGCGCAACGTGTCCAAACACGTTCTTCCGATCGGAGATCTTGTTGGCACGAGAATAACTGAAAGTCAAAGACACAGTGTCACACAATTCCAACAGCGTTACAGACTTCCACCTCCCAGTGCGAAACAATTGTCTGGAATTTTCGAATGGACATGTAACAAGGTCCCCAGTCAGAAATAATGCCAATTATATAAGGTGATATACAAAGATGTGTAGCGCTAAGAGGAATACGAATGGTATTTTGTTGACCACCTGACAAGTAGCAGTACGCGAAGCCATCTGGTGGTAGGTAATGTGGTAGTAGCCGACAAATAGTGTGGGTTGTGATCCCAACACCATGATGGCAGGCATGCGATCTCAGTTGTAGAGACAATGGTTGCGAACTAGTACAATTACTACAAGGAAGGTAATAAATGATATACTACATTCTTATAATACTAAGAATTAATCATGTCAATGTTGAAACTTCCCTGGACAGCTTAAAAGACCAACGAAGACATTCTCAAATAGGTCAATACAAAAAGGAAAAAGAGGTTTTAAAGAAACATCTGAAAGAAACATCACAGTTTTGGGGCACTTCATGAGAAGAAACAAATGGGAATACTTGATAGCTACTGGCAAACTACAGGGAAAGAGAGATAGCGGCCGACAAAGTGAGAAGATATGCAATTGGTTGGTGACATGAAACTGAAAACAGCCAACAACAGTATTGATACGATGCATTGTGAATAAAGAATTGTAGAAGGACATTTTTCCTACACCACTGAGTTTGGTATATTATTATAACGTGAGTAGCATTTTTTTAGTTTGTAACATATATTTTTTGTTTTATAACTTTCATATAAACATATGTTTTTGTTTTATAACTTTCATATAAACATATGTTTTTGTTTTATAACTGTCATATAAACATATGTTTTTGTTTTATAACTTTCATATATGCTAATGCCAACATACTAATTTTTCTTAAACTTCGAAGTTCTAGTTGCCGGACACAAGTCTAAGACCTATATTCTTTATGAATTAAGTATATATTTCCTGGTCTGTGTTTAATAGATGCTTGTTCACTATAAGTTGGTTCTATTCCATTCTATTCTATTCTATTCTATTCTATTCTATTGTTGGAACCAGTTTCATTACAGTTAAGAATCCCCCACAATCCACCACCACATGTCAGAACATTTTTGAAAATGCATTGGTGAATTCCGTTGATAAGGTGGCTCCATGCACGTCTTATTCTAGTGCCTGGTCAACGATTCCAAACCTCCTTTGTTGCTTCTTACGACATTCATGGCAGGTAAGAGTGGACCTATTCTTGTCTCCCCTTATCGTCCGGGTCCTGGTAGTCGCACAGTCCAAGTTGCTTCAATCATCTTTGTCATTTGAATTCTTCTCATGTAAATTGAAGCATCCATTTCGATTATAAAACTAAATCCACCCAGCACCAGAGCTGGAAGTCGTCAGTGACTCACAACTGATGGCTTGCGCCAGGATCGGTGAACCAGAACCATCCAGACCCTGCTACACCTCTTCGTGGTGCCTCTAGAAACCTGTCTAGTCTGGCCAAGCGAGCAGGGATCGAAGTGGGAAGACGAACCCGGTACACAAAAAAGCGTCGGCTGAAATCGGATGTGTTGGGCCGAAAGGCGCAGATATCACAGTGTTACACTGCAAACTTCAACACAACGTAACTACGTCCACTTAACGTCCTTTTAAGGGCGGATGACGAGGAGGAAGTCTGCGGTTCGTATCCGTTAGAATACCTCAAATCATCGGGCGAACGCATCATCATCATCATCATCATCATCATCATCATCATCATCATCATCATCAAACTAAATGTCCAAGTATTTATGTGATGCATCAAGGGGTGCCTACCAGAAACGATAGAGCAATCAACACACTCGTGATCAACTTTAATAGTATACATCATGTGACTTGGATAGGGTTTATCTTAATCCTGTTGACGAAAAAATAATAAAGTGCGTGTATAGAATGTTGTGAATCTTATTCAAATTAATCAACAAGTATAATCTTTTTTTTTATGAATACATTTTTTTTTTCAGATTGTATAATATATATGAGTAAGTTATTAATAGACTCCACTCAAGAACTCCACTTGTGTCACATTATCCTTTCAGGTGATACCAAGAGTACGGCGCGGACATCGCATATGGAATGCATTTAGCGTTATCTCCTGCTATGCATAAGTTTTCCAAGATTTACTGGCACATAGGAGGAGACAAATTATGCAGGGACTGTAAACTACGGCCTTTGTTTTAATTGTCGATTTGCTGTTTTGCCAGACACGCCGAGAAAGATGGGCGAAGGTGTAGCAATGCGGATATCACTTTGTGTATCTAAAGATAATGTGTCGTTGATTATGGACCATATATAGATATACTGATGCGCGACATCAAGTTTGTAGTTTCGATAAAGAAGGTAGGTGTTGCATCGACGTCCTGACCGAGTATATTAGTTTTCTGCAAACTTATTGTTAGACCCAAACTTCTGCAGGTATACGAAAAGCGATGTATCATGCTCTGGAATTCTTCCAGACTTTGCGTGACAAGTGCAGCATCGGCAGCAAATAAATGGTCTCAATAGAGATATGTCTGACCTTAGACATTGCCTTTAGTCTTGCGAGATTGAACAACCGATCATCATATCTAGTAGGAAAATAAACTATTTTTTGAGAATGCATGTTTTAATAAAACAACAAAGACGATACCTATAGGGTAGGAGCAAGAACGCATCACTGCTTGACACCGCTGTGTATCTTGAAGGGCTGTAATGTGCTGCCAACATATTGAATGGTACCCTTCATATCCTCATGAAACGATTAAACTAGCGCCAGCAGAATATGTGCGCAATCTATTTTAGAAAGTATTTTGAAAAGATCATCCTGCTGACAAGGTTAAAGGCCTTTGTAATGTCGATAAAGGCGTTGAAGAAAGACTTTTTCTGCTCACTAGATTGTTCTTTAAGTAGACGTAGAGAGAAAATCATGTCTGCAGATGATCTTCCGGATTTAAAGCCGAAATGCGATTCAGGATATACGCGTTCTGCGAGTTTTTGTAGTCTTCCTAAGATGACTCTGGCGAAGGTCTTGCCGACTATGCTGAGTAAGGAGATGCCTCTGTAGTTGTTGCAGTCGCTTCTATCTCCTTTATTTTTGTAGAGAGTTACAATCACGGAGTCTCTCATATCCTGAGGAATATTTTTCTCTTTCAAGCTTTGATGTAGTACTTCAAGAAGGGGATTTAAAAGACCACTTTTTGCAGAATTTGATCAAATCCGGAGGGATCCCATCTTATCCTAGCGTTTTGCCGGAGGCCCAACTATCTATGGACTTGCAAAGTACATCTACAGTCGGTTCAATATCAAACTCTTCCATAGATGGGAGACATTGGATGGCGTCAAGGGTGTTTGGTGTAACAGTGTTTTATCTTGAATAAAGTATGGCCAAGGGTCAGCTTTTAAGGATAATGAATGCTAGCTGGAAGAGAGGTCAGATGCCGGCAACCTGGAAAAAAGCAATTTGGTGCCCATCCTCAAGCGTGGAGAAGACCCATTCGACCCAAGTAGCTACAGACCAATTAGCCTACTGAGCTGCTTGAGAAAACTCATGGAAAGGCTGGTCAACAGAAGACAATTGTGGCATTTGGAGACAAAACAACAAATCATACTACAACAAAGTGGTTTTCGTCAGCACAGATCAAATGAAGACCTGATCACCTACATCGCACAGGAAATAGAAGATGCTCTACAAGAAAAGAAACACACACTGACAGTGTGGGTCGACATGGAGAAGGCTTTTGATAGGGTATGGAGAGAAGGATTAAAGAACAAGCTTCTCAGACTTGGCATCCAAGGCCGTTTATTAAATTGGACATCTCAATACCTACAAGACAGAACGGCCAGAGTACAAGTACATGGACAACTAAGTAAGATAGTCAGAATCGAAAAAAAGGTGTCGCACAATGTGGAGTCCTATCCCCAACGCTCTTTTTTATTTTCATAAATGACATTGTAATGGACAATCCACCCAGTATGCACTCATCAATATACGTAGACGACCTGGCGATATGGGCCCGTTAAAAAGTTATGTCAGTGGCTAGTTTCACAATGCAAGATGCCCTAGGGAAACTTGAAAACTGGACGAACATCTGCTTACTACCAATTAACGAAAAACTACGTACACAATTTTCAGCCTATCAAGAAACACACTCTCTGCAAAATTGAAGATAAAAGGCCATGCACTTCCTTTTGACCCAAACAAAACATATCTTGCTGTCACCATGAATCGCAGAATGACATGGATAAATCAGATAGACGGAGCAAACAAAAGAGTCAGAAAATGAACCGATATTATGAAGAAATTGGCAGGAACGGACTGGAGAGCAGACAGCAATATCTTGAAACGACTATACGTTGGAAGAGTAAGACCGGTCCTAGAGTATGGAGTCACAGCCTGGGCTACAGCTTCCAATGAAGGCGCCAAGCAGGAGCTGTGACGGGTGAGTCACAGGAGCAGGTTGCAGTATCAGCTTAACATCAGGGCAACTCAATTCCACACGTCACGTGTCACGACTCGCACCTACAAGAGCGGTTTAAAGGATAGGAGGGTTTAAGAAAGAACAGAAGGTTCCAGCAGCATAGGGATAAATAAGGTTATTGACAACAACCCTTAGAAGACAGACGGAAAACTATATCAATGAAACAAGTGGAAAAATAGAAAAGGCTCCTTAGCCACCCCATGCACCAAAGAATAACTGGTTTCGGAAAAGTAAGACTGAAGAGGAGCAACTTCGCTGCAATCTCCAAAGAACTAGCAACTAGTGACCCAGTACTGTCCCAAACAATGCCGAAACCCTTATGCCCATCTGATATGACTCCTCATGGGAAGCACAATATATCAGAGCTTAAGGAAGACATAATAGAAATCATGAAAACAGGCACACAAACAGACAAAGAGAGAAACACATGGCAGAAAAACACACAAACAACAACTACACATATGGCTCCTGGTCACACACATACACAGATGGCTCCGCTACAAATGCCACCAGAAATGAAGGAGGAGGTGTTTTCCTGAGGCTGAAAAACCAGAATGAGATCACCAAGTCAATAGCTACTGGGAAATACTCAAACAACTATAAAGCAAAAACTGAAGCCCTCAAAGATACTGCAAAACTGGCTATCCAACACAAAAATAACATGCACAAGAAATTGGTGATACTGACTGATGCACTGTCAGTTCTATTCTAACAGCTCTAAAAAAAAACAATCCCAGCAACAGTGAGATAGATGACTTGAGAACAACCCTAGACCAACTATGCAATAACTTCCAGAGAGTGGTCATCCAGTTGATACAATGATACTGTAATATACACGGAAACGAACGCGCAGACAATTTAGCTAAAGAGTGAGGGAGATTACCTCAAGAGAACCATCAGGTCAGCCACGACAAAGCCAAATCCAACATCAAAGGACAGAACCATAGAAAATGGAAACGAGAACACCCAACGTATAACGAGAGGAACGGATACATCAAGGAGGGATAAAGTCATCATATTTCGCCTACGCACTGGCCACAACAGAATGAGAAACCACATGTTCAACAAACTCAAAATAGGAACTACCAGCCAATGCCACTGTACACTGGACAATATGACAACAAAACATGTTCTACAGGATTGCACCCAGTACACAAACCTGAGAAGGACAATGTGGTCCACATCCACCTCTCTGAAAGAGAAACTATACGGGGCAACCGAATCACTTAAACAGGCCTTCATAAGAAAGTCCGGAATTCTAGTTTAAACGAGCAATGATCGCACAAGAAGAAGAATAAAGTGATGAATATTGATCGACTCATTTTATCATCTGTTTGCCTCTATCTATTATTTTCTCCTTTGTCTTCAGAGAGACAATAGTGTATTTTGGTAGGAGTTAACAGCTAAAATAAAGGCTAATAATTAATGAACTCGGCTGAGAGTGTCGTAACCAATCCTACTGAGCCATCGAGGGCGTGATAAGCGTTGTCAGCACTTGAGCATATTTACTCATAGCAAAATGTACGCCTCTGCTCTACGCAAAAAGTCAAAACCAAACCGACATAAGTAACAACATAAATAGTGGCGACACAACAGGATTGTAGTGTTAAACGCGTAGGCTGAACTCATTGACGCCAAAACAAACTGGTAGCTTCTTGACACGTGCCGTACCTTATATATATATATATATATATACATATATATATATATATATTAGCCTACCCCATCAAAGCAAGAGACAGAGCAGAATGGCGCTCCATGGTAGCCAACTTTTGTTGCTGAAATGGTACACGATGATGAATATATATATATATATATATATATATATATATATATATATATATATATATATATATATATGTATATATATATATATGTATATATGTATATATGTATATATGTATATATGTTTATGTTTATATATATATATGGAAAGAAAAGAAAACAAACGAAGAAGTTTTAAAACAACTAAAAATGAAAAAAAGAACTACTAAACACAATTAGAACAAGCCAAATGAATTTTTTTGGTCATGTTAAAAGACACAGCAGCCTAATAAAAGTAATATTAGAAGGGAAAATGCAAGGTAAAAGAGGCAGAGGCAGACCAAGACTAACATGGATGAGTAACATCAAAAGATGGACAAGTCAACCTATGACAATCTGCACCATCAAAGCAAGAGACAGAGTGGAATGGCGCTCCATGGTAGCCAACTTTCGATGCGGAGAGGGCACTCAATAATGATGATATATGTATATATGTTTATATATATATATATATAAATATGCGTACAGTTAATTTGATTTGAACAATAACATTCTGTCTAAGGCCTAGAGACGACATATCCCCGGTCTATACAACTGTATGAAATGATCAATTCTTCATCAGAAGGCATACAAACATCATCAGAGTAATCCAAATCCATTTCCTCGCTATCTGACTCTCACAATATCCCTTTATTGCTGTTTTTTTTCGTGGCATTCATTTGTCGAAAATAACTGTCGCTTTCCAACTGACACTGTTTTAGTGTCGTTTGTAGTGTAGTGGGTTTTTTTAAACGCAGGTCAAAGGTCATGCCTCATAGTCACTAATTACCACATTTTAACGAAAAGGGTGGAAACATAAAATGAAAGTTTGGAAGGGAAATAACCGAGAACAGACATTGCAATAACTATTGGTTATGTCCCTTACAGTAAAATAACAATCATTTACTTGCACAGACGTATATAAGCGTCCTGGATACGCAGTGATGCTTTTCGACAAACGTAATTCGCCGAGAGCTATAGGGTATAATTAGAGCAAATTATCAAATTAGTTTTCTTATTTCCCTTATGAGTACATTGTGTTGCATTATGTGTTGAACATTGCGGACAGCTTCACAAAGCTATAACCGTTTTTAACTAAACGTCACCTCCTTGCCCATATAAACAAGGTTTGACAATACACTCTCAAGTGTGCGCACGTATGCGACTTGTTATTCTAACAGAAAAAAGCAAATTTCAAATGAGCTTTATTTCGGTTTCTCAAATTATACTTCCGAAAACATAGAAAAGATTAATTTTCGTTTTTTCCCCCTTAATGTTTTAGACTAATCACATTGTTGTTTATGCACTTAGAAATTACACTTAGAGATTGAAATATATTTGTTGAGAACTTTCTTCTCACAACCTTGTTAAGCTTTATTGTTGTTTTCTCATTACAGTGACGAATAATTAAGAGACGGACTCGAGCAGCGACCATTGAGTTTTCTTCCTTTACAACATTTATGCCACTCTATGACGCATAAATAAACTAAATAAGCAAAAACTATTTGTTGAGTGAGTTGTATTAGTAGTGAATGATTGTAAACGTTGTATTTGTAGTGAATGATTGTAAACGATGTATTAGTAGTGAATGATTGTAAACGTTGTATTTGTAGTGAATGATTGTAAACGTTGTATTAGTAGTGCATGATTGTAAACGTTGTATTAGTAGTGAATGATTGTAAACGTTGAATTTGTAGTGAATGATTGTAAACGTTGTATTAGTAGTGCATGATTGTAAACGTTGTATTAGTAGTGAATGACTGTAAACGGTGTATTAGTCCATATAAAACATGACTGCTCACACAGATAAAACAACTTAAAGCAAAATGGTTTTCATACAGACAGAACTAGTCAAACCACAATGGTTTTCATACAGACAGAACTAGTCAAAGTACAATGGTTATCATACAGACAGAACTAGTCAAAGTGCAATGTTTATCATACAGAAGAATTAGTCAAAGTACAATGGTTGTCATACAGACAGAACTAGTCAAAGTACAATGGTTATCATACAGAAAGAACTAGTCAAAGTACAATGGTTATCATACAGAAAGAATTAGTCAAAGTACAATGGTTGTCATACAGACAGAACTAGTCAAAGTACAATGGTTATCATACAGAAAGAACTAGTCAAAGTACAATGGTTATCATACAGAAAGAACTAGTCAAAGTACAATGGTTATCATACAGAAAGAACTAGTCAAAGTACAAAGGTTATCATACAGAAAGAACTAGTCAAAGTACAATGGTTATCATACAGACAAGTCATCAAGCTGAAATGCCCTCACTGTTTCTGTACCCTCGACGCAATTCTTTAATTATCAAGAACACTAGAGTAACTAGAGCAACAGTTTCACAACATTTCTGGAAAGTCTCTTGTCTTTGCGTGTTCAATCCGTTTATGACAAAACAATCCATTGTAGAGACTGTGTAGTGAGGACTAAGAGTCGAACACTGTCTTGTAGAAAGGGATCTCAGAAATCAACTACATAGCTCCAGTCACTGCCTCCACACAAAGCTACCAAAGTCAGTTAATATAATTATAATGATGGTATGGGTCGTATTGATCTTGAAAGTGTTCCCTGACCTGACCTGCATCAGACATTGATTTACTGTTTCCTTATAACATGTTCAAGCTGAGCATGTCAACAATTTATTCTACTTATTCTTGTTAGCCACCACATCATCATCATGTGCTATAACGATTTTCGTAGGCGATCACGTTCCTCCACAATCTTCTATCCACAGTGCATCGTATCAGTTCTGTTGTTGACTGTTTTCCATGCCATGACACCAAGCTATCTAGTATTTTCTCTCTTTGTCGTCCGCGATCTCTCTTTCTGTTTTGCCTGCTGTAACCTAATATCTCAACTTTCCTCTTCTCATGATGTACCCGACAAAAATGTTGATTGTGTCTTTCTGATGTTTTTAGGAGCTCCCATTTTGTGTTGGCCTCTGTGAGAATTTCATCATTGGTCATTTTAGTCTGTTCAGGAAACTTTCAACATTCTTATGAACAATCCCATTCTATGTAGCCTCTAGCCGTCTTTTCAATGTTTTTGTCTACTGTCCATTATTTGCTTCCATAAGTTAGGTCTTACATCATAGTAGACACTAAAACAATATTTGGACTAGAATTCTAATGTGAACGGATGGGGTTTTTTGCGCATTTTAAAGAACCCTTGGCCACGTGACACGGCAGAAAGATCAAAACACAAAACAACGATCCCTCAATAAACGTTGCGAGAATACCAGACCCAATGGGCGACCACCCACGTAAAAGATGGATCCACGGAATACTAGAAGCACACGGAAATATATCAGCAGCAGAGGCGAACAGAAGAAGGAAAGGCAGCAAATTATATCTCCTCTCGATGCTGAAAGGCAAAGGAGGAAGGAAAGAAGAGGAAGAAGAAGAAGAAATAAAGATCCCTTGGCAGAGGGAAGTAGATCAGAATAGGTCAAATATGGACACTGTCCACAAAATTTACAGGAAAAATCTACCCAAAAAATGTCCACACTCCTCTATGGCGAAAAATGAAAGTATCTCAGAAGTCGGAGAATATCGAGCTAGAAGCCGAGGGACACTTGAACACGTGCCTGCCGGTGTGTAGAGGACAAACTGATATAAGCAAAGCTCTGCACCTCGGAACTTCAAGGTATTACGCTGGAGTTAAGAAACAAACAAATAACAACAAACTAGCTCATAGAATTGATTGTCACAACAACAAACTAGCTCATAGAATTGATTGTCACAACAACAAACTAGCTCATAGAATTGATTGTCACAACAAACAAATAACAACAAACTAACTCATAGAATTGATTGTCACAACAAACAAATAACAACAAACTAGCTCATAGAATTGATTGTCACAACAAACAAATAACAACAAACTAGCTCATAGAATTGATTGTCACAACAACAAACTAGCTCATAGAATTGAATGTCACAACAACAAACTAGCTCATAGAATTGATTGTCACAACAAACAAATAACAACAAACTAGCTCATAGAATTGATTGTCACAACAAACAAATAACAACAAACTAGCTCATAGAATTGATTGTCACAACAACAAACTAGCTCATAGAATTGATTGTCACAACAACAAACTAGCTCATAGAATTGATTGTCACAACAACAAACTAGCTCATAGAATTGATTGTCACAACAACAAACTAGCTCATAGAATTGATTGTCACAACAACAAACTAGCTCATAGAATTGATTGTCACAACAACAAACTAGCTCATAGAATTGATTGTCACAACTAAAAAAAAAAGGTAAAAAGCCCCCGACACGCCAAGTGGCGTATAGGGAATATGGTGTTAGTGACCATAACTTTTATACACCTTCAGTACATGATTTTTGGAATTATATGGTCGGTATTACGCCCGTGCTGCTTTACGTTCTTCGAAACAAATCCGATACCCATTAAAGGCTGGGTGAAACGGAAGCCGTCGGTTGGAATCGAACCCTACCCTCTTGTCCTTTGTAGTTCAGTTCACTAACCAATGAGCTATCACAGCTCCCTGGTAATTTTAACCAGAGATGTTCATTCATCTAGTGGGGGATTCCATCCTAGGAAGTACATTTCGGTATAGGTACTTTCAGCCTTAGCGGTGCATTCCAGTAAAGATGTATTTTAAGGTTTCGTTTGGTGAAGGGAGACGTGGACAAAGACATAAACGGGTTGTCAACTTCAAGAAATTGAAGGAACATTTCACAGGAGAGATGTATTTCATGATACGGTGAGTTATTTCTTGGTTGGGATCGACACGTTGTGACTTTTCGTTATGTGAACAAAGTTGTTTATCAGGCTATACAATGAATATGTTGCCAAACATTCGTCTAAAAATTAAAAAAAATAAAAAAATAATTCAATCTGGAGCGATCGATTGTGAAGCATCGATGAAAGAATAATATCACAAAATCAATGGGTAATTACAACTGAAGTGACGAACGAGAATGGGACGCGTTTTGTGAAGATGAAAAGATCACATCATTTGTTGACGTCTAAGACGGAACGGTTTATAATGACGAAAGAAGTAAATACGAAAATAAACATGTTCAACTCCAATGCTAAGTCAGTCATATTTTATGTCTGTGAAACATGGAGAATAACAAAAATGACAATCATGAAGATACAGATCTTCATTAATGGATGCTTGCGCAGAAAAAAAAAGGATGGAAATGACAGGAAGCAATCACTAACTTAGAATTATGGAAATGACAGGAAGCAATCACTAACTTAAAATTATGGAAATGACAGGAAGCAATCACTAACATAGAATTGTGGAAATGACAGGATACAATCACTAACATAGAATTATGGAAATGACAGGATACAATCACTAACATAGAATTATGAAAATGACAGGATACAATCACTAACTTAGAATTATGGAAATGACAGGAAGCAATCACTAACACAGATTTGTGGAAATGACAGGATACAATCACTAACATATAATTATGGAAATGACTGGATACAACACTAACATAGAATTATGGAAATGACAAGATGCAATCACTAACATAGAATTATGGAAATGACAGGATACAATCACTAACAAAGAATTATGGAAATGACAGGATACAATCACTAACAAAGAATTATGGAAATGACAGGATACAATCACTAACATAGAATTATGGAAATGACAGGATACAATCACTAACATAGAATTATGGAAATGACAGGATACAATCACTAACATAGAATTATGGAAATGACAGGACACAATCACTAACATAGACTTATGTAATTGACAGGATACAATCACTAACAAAGAATTATGGAAATGACAGGATACAATCACTAACAAAGAATTATGGAAATGACAGGATACAATCACTAACATAGAATTATGGAAAAGCAGTAGTCAAATACCAATGGATGAAGAGATACAGCGAATACGATGGCGCTGTGAAGATAACTGAGAGTGTAAGAGAACAGACCCTTTTTGGAATCACCATGCAAAAAGACAAAGAGGAAGACAACAGTATTTTTGTAGAAGACAAATGGAAGCAGAGATGATAGATGACGGAGAAAACATGGAATGATCTTAAAAGAATGACAAGAAAATGAACGACTTGAAAATGTTTGTTGAAGACCTATGCTCTACAGGGTGCTGAATGGTAGGAGAAGGGCGGGAAGGTGTATACGACAAAACAAACTAAACGATCTACTACACGCTTCAATTACCCAACATCTGTATTGGCTATATTCAGATTATATTTAACAGAAGAGTTACGGAAGGAGATGTGAGACGATATATAATTTACGCTCATTATTAGACGCAGACTTGAACACATGGCGCGCATTTGTATCGATTAAAAAAGTTCGTGAAAGGTCGTCGAGCCCTCTAACAGTAAATCAAACTACTACAGCTGGCGATGACAAATCTCTGTTAATAGAAGCTACAATGAAAGTTTAAGACACAGTTGTTTGTTAACGATATTTTAGTAGCCGACCATAAAGAGGTCTGTAACGTAAATTGTTACAACTTTTGTGGTTGAAATATAATTACTTTACACCATAACAGTTCCTATGTATCGAATGTTGTAATATTTTTTCTCATTAATGATGCTGGATCAAAATACCAATAGCGTAAATTATAAGAGTCCCAGAACGGCAGCCTCATTTGACATCTGAGACCATGCTGTGCACTGGTTGAAACAACACTACAATATGTAGAACCAACCAACTAGTAGTGATTATATATGAACGACAGGCACCAGGCTTTGTTAGAGATTTACAGAAGACGAGATTTCAGCTTCAAGAAATGGGCAGGCGAATAATTGACATCAAGTCTGTATCAAGGCATGGTACACTAAAATATATGTTAGAAAGATAATCGACTAGATGAGACAATTTGTTACGTGAACAGAACCATATATCAGAATATGCAATGAATCTATTAACATATACACATAGCATATAGACAAACACACTTTGTTCTACCGGGGCTCCACACAGTGATGGGGGAAAGACATAGTGACATTGTCACTTGTCTCGCATGTCGTAAGAGGAGACTAAGAACGTCCGAAATGGTTGCCTGTGCAGTCAAGTATGACATGCACGGAGCAATACTGTCAACATAATTTATCGGAGCGTTTCGGGAAATGCTGTGTCAATGGATGAAGCGTATATGGAGAATTCCTGGCAGCGATGCAACTGGTTCCTTAAATAGAATGGATCTCTTTCTCTGTGCGATCAGGACTCAATCAGAGTAGGATTCAAGACTCTCACATGAAGGCAGCTGTCTGTTTAAGTTACTTGACATCATAATTAGATTATGTTAGATCCACTCTGATTGAATATCTGTTAAAACGTTGTACTGTGATCTGCACCAGTGGCCCAGTGCATCCGATTTCAGCCAGCATTTTATTCAGGTTTCCTTTCCTTAGCCTTTGATTGTCCCCTATCTTCCAACAAGGCAGCAGATTGTCTTTTCTGTATGGGGATTCTGCCCTTAGATTGTCGGCCCTCCCAGGTTTACGAGCACCATCTGCCCGAGTCACTAAAGGTGACTAGCACTGACATGCACACAACGATATGAGGTATGACTAACATTGACACTCACCAAGATATGAGATGTGACTAACACAGACATACTCTAAAATATGAGATATGACTAACACAGACACACACACACTAAGATATGAGATATGACTAAACACAGTCATGCATACACAAAGATATGACACATGACTAACATAAACATGCACTCACAAAGATAGCAGATGTGACTAACATAGACATGCACACACAAATATATGATATTTGACTTAACACAAACACACAAAGATATGAGACATGACTAACATAGACAGACATACACGAAGATATGAGATGTGACTAGCATGGACATACACACAAATATATGACACATGACTAACATAGGCATGCACAAACAAAGGTATGAGATGTGACTAACATGGACATGCACACAAGGATATGAGATGTGACTAACATATAATATGCACACAACGATATGAGATAAACATATACATGCACACAACGATATGAGATATGACTAACACAGACATGCACGCACAAAGATATGGCACATGACTAACACAGTCACGAGACATGATTAACACGGACACACACCAAGATATGAGATATAACTAACCTGACACACACCAAGATATGAGCCATGGCTAGCACACACACACACAAGCTAAGTTATGAGCCATTGTTATCACAGAAACACACTAAGACGTGAGCCATTGCTAGCACGGAAATACCCTAAGATATGAACCATGGCCAGCACAGACACAAACCAAGATATGAACCATGGCCAGCACAGTCACCCTCCAAGACATGAGCCATGGCTAGCACGGATATACACTAAGATATGAGATTAATAATAATTATCAAGAACTATGGTCACATTCACTTCCTAACGATGTTGCATAACCCACACAAATCTATTACTTTACCTCCATAGACAAGTACATGTTAGATCCCTTTCTGTTCCCACAAAAACACAATTTGCATGGATTATTTCACTCGTATTGTAAAGAGATATGGCTCTGGAGTTCACGGAAACAATGACAAGTAACAAGGGGGTTAAGGCAAAGAAATGCAAATGAATGCATAACAATGCGAAGCTGCAGTAAAGCTAAATGTGAGGAAGAATTTTAAAAAAAATGGTAAAAATGGTATAGTGAAAGCTTTACGTGACTAGTAGACGACATAGATTTGAACGACACATGTATGTGTGTGTAATGTATGTATGCGTACATATGCATATGTATGTATATATATTTTTTTTTTTTAAATATATATATACATGTGCTATGTTGATATGTATAGGTATGTGCATATCTGTATGTACGTGTTTATATGTATACATGCATCTGTGTGTGTATACATGTATTTATGAGACTTCCGTCTACAAGATGGCGGATCTAGTCCACGTCCTCCCGATCGCTGCAGAAAATGCACCCAGGGTCTGATTAATTTCGGATCTTCTTTGCACTTTTCTGCGCTAAAGTCAAAATGATGATATGTTTGATACATCTGTGTCGCTAAAGCGAGGTTGTAGGCCGACAGCAGTCCGTTTTTGACGACTCAACTGTTGTGAGTGAGACCTTCCACCGTCTAGACTTGATTCTGTGCATTACGTCACACATTGGTGCTGTTCATGACCGTTGATGGTATTCTTTGACGCAAGTTATTTCCATGTACACATTAATGTAAACAACTTCCTCAGCCGCAGTTTTGTCTCTTTGGGGAATTTGCTTCGTGTTTTGTTCGTCGTAGGCTGCTTACACTAGAGTAATCACACAGAAATCTAAAGGTATCGAGATTATTAGTGTCCGGCGACATTGTTGTGTGCTACGTCATCGTAATGGTTCCCTAAACCAGCCGTGCGCAAATCTTACGGTCTGCTGTTTGATGTGAGACGAGGATAATTTGACGACTAACTGTGTATCCATATGTTCGGAATTGGAGTCAACAACGATGGCCTAACATCATCAAGCGCTATACAATTAAAAAAAAAAAAATTGACGATCATCGTATTCAAGAAGATGTGAACTTCCGGTATATGGTGGATAGGGGCGGGAACAATTGAAGGCTATGTATGAAAAGTGTTCCTTGTTGCAGTTTCCCCATATTCCACAACTGGCTTGTTGCAGGAGCTACTGAGTTAAGTGCTCTGTGCACACCGTGAGCTGTGTGTCTCATCCGTTTTGATCATGTTTCGATATTCCAATTGTTTACGATGAACGATGATATCGTATGACATGGAGCAGTTGGCTGTGTTCACTTTCTGCGCAGTTTCGCCTTTTGTCTTTTCGCGTATGCTGAGACTACTACGATGGGGACTACAGTTACCTTTCTTTATTTGGGAGATGAAATATTAATTCGGATAATTACGCTGGCCGGGCGGTTGAGCAATTATGGATTTTAATTCGTTTGCACTGATACCGTGGCCTTCCAAACCTAAATAACCAAATGATAAAAAAGTACAAAACAATTAGAAACAGTTTCCACAAAATGTGAGACACCATGGCAACATAGTGAACGTAATATTAGAATGAGGAAGAAAATTAAAGTGACAACATTGGTCAATTAAAACTCGGAGTGCGATATTTTCAGTGGAGATCCTTAAAAAAAAACACATAAAGAATTGTAGTAATTTTGTTTATAAATAGGGAGACGAACAAGCAGCAGGTAACGAGAAATTAATGGTTTAGAAAGTTTAAATGTATAATTTGGATGAACCATGTATACTTTAGACAAATCTGGTACAATGCTAATAACAAGAGCTAACGTAAAGGCACGCTGGGCTGCACACTTCAAAGGCATTCTTAGCCGTCCACAACCCCACAATTTAATATATTTGTAAGCTGAAACACCAGCAGCAGAATTAAATATAAATGTAGACGACGTCACCTTGACCGAAATTGAGATCTCAGCGTGTGGACAACAACAAGGCTGCTGGCGAGGAAAAGTTAACAGCTGAGATTCTCAAGACAATTGATAGCCATAATTTAATACACCTCCAGACAATGTTCAACATCATTTGGAAAGCAGAGAAGGTGCCTCATAAGTGAAAAAAGGAATCGTTGAGATTACAAAACAGGCCCAATATGAGATTGTAATAACTGGATAGGCGTGACTCTTTTGTCAGTTGCCTCAGAGTTATCCTTCAAAATCACCATGAATAGAATAAATGATTCAAGAGATACAGTAATACGTGAAAAAACAGGCTGGGTTTAGAAAAGAGAGAAGCTGCCTAGACTACATTTTTTACTCAACGACTTATATTGGAAGAACACATTGAAAAGCAACAACTTTATATAGTTAAATTCACTAGTTTTAAGAAAGCATTCTACAGCATTCATAGAGATGCTTTTTGGAAAATTCTGAAGCACTATGGCATACCATACACAATCATAAATAGTATCAAAGACATGTATGATTGCTAGACATGTACCGTTGGTACATAGGAAGAACTGAGCGAATGTTCCCCACTAGAAACCTGGGTTAAGCAAGGATGTATTTTATCAGCCTTGTTGTTTCGAGTTGTTATGGACTTCATAATTAAGAAATGCTGCACTGGTAACAAAGGCATCGAATGGATACATGGAGACCAGTTGGAGGACCTCGACTTCGCTAATGACATAGTTCACATGAGCAGCCACATAAAAACGATGCAGGAAAACAAAAATGATTTGTCAATAATAGCCAGCAAAATTGGGCTTGATATAATAATGAAAAGACTTTATAAATATATTGATTCCAACAGATGAAAGAATATAGATGGAAAACAAAACAGTGAAAGAGATCGATGACTGTATATATCTTGTAAGTCATATTGATCGGGAAGGGGATACAAGAAAAGAAATTAGAAGCAAAATAGAAGATGTGGAAATCAAAACCCATCAGCACAACAACGAAGCTGAGACTATTCTAATCAAAAGTAATGCCATCCCTTACATTTGCATGCGAGATCTGGACGTAACACGAGGCACAAATAAAGTTGAATGCATCTGAAAATAAATGTGTGAGGAAAATACTTCCTCTAGCGTGGAACGAATTCAAAGAAAAAGATGAAGTTAGTGAAATCATCAATCAACCACCAATATCATCAGTAATCTCTCTCTCTCCCTCTCTCTCTCTCTCTGCGTTCAAGACTCAATCAGACTAGGATTCCAGACTCTCTCATGAAGTCAGCTGTCTGTTTAAGTGATTCGATTGCCCCATATAGTTTCTCCTCCAGGAAGGTGGGTGTGGACCACATTGCTCTTCTCAGGTCTGTGTACTGGGGGCAATCCTGTAGAACATGTTTTGTAATCATATTGTCCAGTGTACAGTGGCATAGGCTGGTTGTACCTATTTTGAATTTGGTGAACATGTGATTCCTCATTCTATTGTGGCCAGTGCGTAGGCGAAATATGATGACTTGATCCCTCTTTGATAGTTCGTGGTAACCGCCTCTCTCGTTATGCTTTGGGTATTCTCGTTTCCATGTTTCATGGTACTGGCCTTTGAAGATGGATTTGGCTTCATCATAATTGAGCGGATTGCTTCTTGTGGTAATCTCCCTTCCTCTTTAGCTAATTTGTCTGCGCGTTCGTTCCCGTGTATGTTACAGTGTGATGATATCCACTGAATGACTACTCTCTGGAAGTTATTGCATAGTTGGTCTAGTGTTGTTTTCAAGTCATCTAGTTCATTGTTTGGCAATTAAGAGCTGTTAGTACTGACAGTGCATCAGTCAAAATCACCAATTTATTGTGCATGTTATTTTTGTGTTGAGTAGCCAGTGTTCTGCTCTGCGGAACTCAGTTTCTCCTTTAAAGTTGTTTCACCTCCCCCTACATTTCAGGTGGCATTTGTAGCAGAGCCATCTGTGTATATGTGGGACCAAGAGTCCTGTGGGTAGATATCGTTTATGTGTTTTTTCTGATACGTATTTTCTTTCTGTGTCTGATTGGGTATGTTTTTTCATGATTCCTGTTATGTCTTTCTCAAGTTCTGGTATTGTCTGTTTCCCTTGAGGAGACATATCGGATGGGCCCAAGGGTATCTGTATTGTTTGGGAAAGTACTGGGTCCCCATTAGTTAGTTCATTGGCAATTGCAGCGAAGTTGCTCCTCTTTCGTCTTACTATTCCGAAACCAGTTATTCTTTGATGCATGGGGTGGCTAAGGAGCCTTCTATATTTCTCCGCTTGTTGCAATACTTTAGTGACACGTCTGTCATCTAAGGGTTGTAAACCTGTTACTGTTTCTAGAGTCTTGATAGGTGTAGATTTCATAACACAAGTGATGATACGGGCAGCTTGGTTCTATGTTCTGTTAATTTTGCTAAGGTGTGATTCTGAAGCCATAGCCCAGGCTGTGACTCCATACTCTAGAACTGGCCTGTCTCTTCCTACGTATAGTCGTTTCAAGATATTGCTGTCTGCCCCCCCCCCCCCCCCAAGTCCGTTCCTGCCAATTTTTTCATCATATTAGTTGATTTTTTTAATTGGCTTTTTTGCTTGCTCTGTCTATTTGATTTTTCCATCTCTTTCAGTGAGTCATTCTGTGATTCATGGTGACGCCATGATATGTTGGGTTTTGGTCAATAGGAAGTGTATGGTCTTTTATCTTCAAGTTTGCAGAGAGTGTGTTTCTTTATAGGCTGAAAATTGTACATGTATTTTTTTTTTCGTTAAATGGTAATAACCAGGTGTTCGTCCATTTTTCAAGTTCACCTAGGGCATCTAGCATCCTGGGTCCAGCCACCGACATACTTTCCTTGCGAGCCCATAACGCCAGATCATCTGCGTATATTGCTGAGTGTATTCAGGGTGGAATGTCCATTACGATGTCATTTATGAAAATTAAAAAGAGTGTTGGGGACAGGACTCCGCCATGTGGGACACCTTGATCGACTGTGACCTTCTTACTTAGTTGACCTTGAACTTGTACTCTGACCGTTCTATCCTGAAGGTATTGAGAGACCCAATTGAATAAACGACCCTGGATGCCAAGTCTAAAAAGCTTGTTCTTTAAACCCTCTCGTCATACCCTATCAAAAGCCTTCTCCATGTCGACCTACACTGCCAGTGTGTGTTTCTTTTCATGTAGAGCATCATGTATTTCCTGTGTGATGTAGGTGATTAGGTCTTCAGTTGATCTGCGCTGACGGAAGTCACTTTATTGTTGTATGATTTGTTGTTTTGTCTCAATCAGTCTTATGTTAACCAGCTTTTCCATGAGTTTACTCAGGTAGCTCTTGAGGCTAATTGGTCTGTAGCTACTTGGGTCTAGTAGGTCTTTTCCACGTTTGAGGATGGGCGCCATAATAGCTTCTATCCAGATTGCCGGCACATGACCTCTCTTCCAGCTGAAGAACTGAGAAAAAAAAGCTAGGAATAGCCCCCGTCATAAGATATATAAACAAACAGCAGGAAAATGGTTTGGCCATGTGATACGATAGAAAGATCGAAACACAACACGACGAGCCCTCAATAAACGCGAGAACACCAGACCCAAGTGCTGACCACGAAAAAGATTGATTCAGCGTCGAGGGGAGATATAATTGCGGTCTTTTGTTTTTCTGTTCGTCTCTGCTGCTGTTATGTTTCCTAGTGCTTCTAATATTCCATCAATCCATCTTTTTTTGTGGTCGACCCTTGGGTCTGGTATTCTCACAACGTTTGTTGAAAGCTCGTTGTGTTGTGTTTTGATCTTTCTGCCTTGTCACGTGGCCAAACCATTTTATCTGTTGTTTCCTTATATATTCTTTGGCTGGGGCTATTCCTAGCTTTTTTCTCAGTTCTTCATTTCTGATCTTATCTCTCAGACTGTTTCCTGTCATTCGTCTAACAGATTTCATCTCAATATAGGTTATTTTACTTATTGTTCGTGCATCTAGGGTCCGCGTCTGGCAATGGTAGCACAACGTTGGGATGAAGATTGTATTGTATAGTGCTCGTTTTGCCTCCATAGTTATTTCCTCGTTGCACAATAGTAGTGATAATTGTCCAATGGCTTGGCAAGCGTTATTGCAGCTTGATTCTATCTCTATTTGAGAATTATCGTTTGTCACCAAACATCCTAGGTATTTGAATTCCTCTACTTGTTTTAGTTGCCTGTCTTCTATAGCTATGTTGATCTTCTGTTTATTTGTTGCGAAATAAGTCGACATTCATGACTTCTGTTTTGTTGATGTTGATTTTCATGTTGTATTTGTGCCTGAGTTGTTGAGTTTGTTTAAGTGTTCTATTAGTGCCTGACACACAAACACGTTTTAGTGTAGAGTGTGTGGATTTATTACTTGAAACTTGAAAGAAGTTTATTTTAAAGTCTGACAAAGGTTTGTTACAAACAATTTAAACCTTGATTTTGTTTACAATTTAGAGACACGAAACATCGTACTATCACCATATTTTAATTCTTATTCTGGCGTCAGGTGACATTTGCAATCATTTTTAAATGTATCACATAGCATATGTTAGTCTTTAGTTTGTATATAACTTGAAATAGAATAACTGTTAGTTGTATATTTATTTTAATGTAAATACTAAATGGTTTATCAGCATTAGTTTCCATTAGATTAAATGTGATTTAAATTAATTAAATTATTGTATATAGTATATTCCACTATTGTTGTTCTGTTGTTTCTTTTAACTCTGTCATTTCTGCCTGGCATGGATATACTACTTTCATGAATTTGATAAAAGTGAGTGTTACCCTCTAAAAGTGTTGAAAATCACTGTAGCTGTGACTAGGCGGAGCCATTTCTTTAGTGGGTTGGTCACGTGGAAAGCTTTGGCCAATTGAACAGGATCTCATAATGGGTATTATTTATAAACTATTGAATGACTAAGACGTTGAGTATAGGAAAATTTGATGTTATTGGGTGGGTCGATAACGATGGCGCTGATGATGTAAACGTCGATGATAAAGGCGTCAATTAGAGAAGAATATCACGAGATCAATGCGCTATAGAAAATAGAAGGAGCGAAACCACGCGCGACAAACTAGCTCGAAGTGACGAGCCAGGGAGGCCAGTCACAGCTTGCGGAGATGAAAAGACACAATAATTTGTTGACGTCTCTGATCCTAAATTCAGTTACCGTTTTAA
This sequence comes from Megaustenia siamemsis, assembly GCA_032433765.1. Taxonomy (NCBI): domain Eukaryota; kingdom Metazoa; phylum Mollusca; class Gastropoda; order Stylommatophora; family Ariophantidae; genus Megaustenia; species Megaustenia siamemsis. The sequence goes on from JAVIAB010000046.1 coordinate 13,322,949, forward strand.
GTTCAGAGCGCGCCAAATTATCAAAGAATAGATAATAATCTTGAATTAATTTGTTAGTTCTTTATCTGCAAACGATTAAATGCAAATGGCAGTTGCATAACGGCGAAGTGAGACCATACTCAAAGTCCAACGAACTATTGCGCACTTTAGCGGCAAATCAAATGTGCGCAGATGGCAATGATAGGAACATGGTCCGTAAATTAACGCTATTGTGTTATAGGAGAGAGGGTCTTTTATTTTCAAGTTTGTATTTCGCTACACATTTTGAGCCTGCATTGTTAGCTGTTAATTAAATATTAGATAATTATTAGGCTTCTGAAGTTTGACCGATGGAGGAATGTTATAAAATGTGCATCCCCGTCACGTTGAGGCGTGCCAATATTTGAGAACATTCTTCTTCTCCAATACTCGCTCTTCCTACAATAATTCTTTATTTGTTGTCACAAATGTTATAAAATGTGCATTCCAGCCACGTTGAGGCGTGCCAATATTTGAGAACATTCTTCTTGTCCAACACTCGCTCTTCCTACAATAATTCTTTATTTGTTGTCACAAATGTTATAAAATGTGCATCCCCGTCACGTTGAGGCGTGCCAATATTTGAGAACATTCTTCTTGTCCAATACTCGCTCTTCCTACAATAATTCTTGTTGTCACAAATGTTATAAAATGTGTTGTCACGTTGAATATTTGAACATTCTTCTTGTCCAACACTCGCTCTTCCTACAATAATTCTTTATTTGTTGTCACAAATGTTATAAAATGTGCATTCCCGTCACGTTGAGGCGTGCCAATATTTGAGAACATTCTTCTTGTCCAATACTCGCTCTTCCTACAATAATTCTTTATTTGTTGTCACAAATGTTATAAAATGTGCATTCCGTCACGTTGAGGCGTGCCAATATTTGAGAACATTCTTCTTGTCCAATACTCGCTCTTCCTACAATAATTCTTTATTTGTTGTCACAAATGGCATTCCCACTTCATTCACAAAATGGGGGAGCAGAAGCGCCTACGATTTGCGGTCGCAATAGCAAGGTGGCGCACCATCAGCTGACCAAGACCTAGCGGTTGTACCTCCTCATGGTTCTCCCCCCCCCACCCCCACTCCGGTAACAGTCTGCGTCAAACAGGCTGATTTACAGAAGCTAGGATCGCCGTATCCCCTGTAGTGGTGACTGTTGCGTATATAGAAGACCCAGTATTGCAGTATAGCTGGGCTTGACTAGTAGTTTCCCAGCATAGCCCGGGATAGACGAACTGCAACATTTCCAGTAAGAGGCGGGGATGACAAGAAAGCCATTACGACCCGCCACATCAATGAGTCTAAGGGCAACCTGCCCGCATTAATCGTGGCATTCCGTCAAAATCAAATCACTCACAAAATTAGTTACCGCGATTGCAATGACGTCATATGTGGGCGTGTCAAATAGTATTGTAACACACTTCTTGTCCAATCCTTGTTCTCTCTAAAACTATTCTTTCTTCTGATATTATCAAAGCTATTATATGATTTATTGTTAACTGTTGTATCAGCCGTGATGCATCCAGCCATACACTGTCGACAGCTTGTGTCTTTACTCTGTGAATTAATGCGCATTGTTTGAGCGAGCAATATTTTGTTCACTTCGTGAATAACGAATTATCAAAAGTCTGTTAGAAGAGTTAAAGCTTGACAGACGGTTTGCTACCCAGTTGTGTCGTAATTTCTTCCTCTTATTGTTCATTTCTATTTTCTTCATTTTCTTTTCCTTCTTCTGCGTACTCCTCTCTTATTGGACAGGACAATGCTCATTTCTCCACATTGAGTGTTTCTAAGTTGTGTTCAATAGTTTGACTATAAATCCATCTTCCTATTCTTCATTAAAAGTCATTTCAAAGTCTAATCCAGACTGCTTGATGTTTAATTTTTCTTCTTCAAATGCATCTTCAATTTCTTGGACTACATAGGTGATCTGACCTCCAGTAGACCTGTTGTCAGGAGCCAGTTGATGTGGTATTAGAGTTTGTTTTTCCTCCAGTTCATTTTCTTCTCAAGTTCTTGTAGTTCTTCCGTTCAGTATGTTTTGTTAATTGTTCTTGCACTTTTGTAAATCGATTCAATGGTTGCTTGTAAATTGTCGTTGTTGATGCTTTCAATTATTGGCTCAGTAGTGTTGCTATTCTCATTGATGGTTTTGAAGTGCTGGTCAGAAAATATTGCACATTTGCCATTTTGGATCGGATGTGGAGGACGAGCATTTTGGATCAAGCGTTTACTAGAAAAGAATATAGGAATTTGAAGGATCAATCAGCCCAAATAATAAATACATGATATGAGATAAAAAGCGACCAACTAACGAGAGGATGAATGTAACTGTATTTTATTTGCATCGCTAGAGTCACTATGTTTCACAGAGTAGAGCGTGCTTGAAACAATCTGACATTCACGCTTTGTCGGTCACATTATTTCTGGACGTCGCACAAAAGTCACTCCCACGTGATCCTAGGAAGCCACTGAGAATTAAATGACAGGAATGGATACTCGATATCGGCATTGTAGACAGAACTGATATTCCCAGGATTGGTACATTATTCTATGTATGCAACGATCAGCTTCTTAGGTCATAGATTTGTCAAATTGTCGACCGCAAATATACAATCATTACATGCCGAACTGCAAGAAGGTAAACACCAGTAAGATGGACCAAAGATGCACTTTTAAGACACGCTCGAGATCGCATTACAAGGTGTTAATATAAACGTTCCAACATAGGAAAATGTAGCACAAGAAATTACTACACGGCTGATGTATCTTGGACGTGGGTCTACATCAGATAAGACAAATAAAAGAGTAGCAGCTGAACATCAGGGACAGGTTAGAAAGGCTTGCCAAATGGTTGCTCAAACAAAACAGAAACTGCCTGAACTGTTTTAGATTATTTTGGAATTACATCGACTTGTATTATAATTACTTAATGTAATAAACATGACAAGCAACAAATTTGGACTAGATACGAATATCAAAAAGACTAAAAATATGATTATAAACAAAGACAATTCTCAAGACCTACAATTAAATATAAAAGTTGAAGGAATACATCTAGGGACAGTTCAGAACTACAACTACTTGGGACATACTATAACCCCAGTGATAGAAAATGTACAACTGAAATAAATAAAAGAATAGGTATGGCAAAAAGTAATTTCAATGCCATGAAAAATATACTAACGTCAAAACAAATAACACCTGGGCTGAAACTAATAATAACAAAATGTTACCTCTTCTCAATATTCCTTAATGGTGCAGAAACATGGACATTAGACCAGAAAACAGAACAGAAAATTGAAGCCTTTGAAATGTGGATTTATAGAAGAATAGGTAGAAATGGATGGAAAGAAAAGAAAACAAACGAGGAAGTTTTAAAACAACTAAAAATGAAAAGAGAACTACTAAACACAATTAAAGCAAGACAAATGAAAATTGTGGGTCATGTTAAAAGACACAACAGCCTACTAAAAGTAATATTGGAAGGGAAAATAAAAGGCAAAAGAAGCAGAGGCAGACCAAGACTAACATGGACGAGTAACATCAAAAGATGGACAGGTCAGCCTTGGACAACCTGCACCGTCAAAGCAAGAGACAGAGCGGAATGTCGCTTCATGGTAGCCAACCCTAGTTACGGAGACGGTATTCGATGATGATGACATCAACAGCAGCTGCACAGTCAAAAAAGCAGCAGGCTATACTGACCACTTGGAAATTAGATCAGATGTAGGACAGTTCGAGTACTATCCCCGCTTCGGTTTATCACACACTTGGATTATATATGCAAGTCAGTCAACCCATCAGAGGCAGGAGATCAATCAGCTTCTATTCGTAGACGATCAGACACTATACATGGACAAATGGAAGACCTACATCAACCTCAAGTACCGGGCCTTCTAGCGTAGGTGATCATGTCCCTTCACAACGTTCGATCATGACAGTTATATATCATTTCTGTTGTAGACCTTCTACCAAGCCGTTCTCTTAAGTTGTCTGATATCGTTTCTCTTTGCTTCCCTCTATCTCTTCGTCCCTCAGTTTTCCCAGTTGTTGTTCTTACCTGGTATTCTCAACATTCTTCTGTAAAACGATATCTCTACAAACTCCAGTGATTTTCATGTCTGTTGTCCTATTGTCCATGATTCACATCCATATGGCTCTACATAACATTTAAGAATTTCCGTGTTTCTTTTGTCAAAAATGGAATAGTATATTTGTATAGAAATCTTCCTCATTTTTGGAAAGCTGCTTATGCCTGAGTCATTCTGCATCTCACCTCCGTTGTACATATTCCGTCTAAGGTTAACAAAGCTCCCAAATATTTAAATTTATTTACCTGTTTCAATATTTGTCCGCTTGTCTTTATTTTACATTGCGGTGATGTCCTTTTCTTTGTTATTACCATTACGTCTGTTTTTTTTGTTATTAAGGTTGAGTCCTTTATTTTTGCTTTCCTTCACTATACTGTCTAACATTTCTTTTAACTCATTTTCACTCTTAGCGATTAAGATTGTATCATCAGAATACCTTAAATTATTTATAGTATGACCTCCGAGTGTTATTCCAGGCATGCCCCTTGTGGATTTTAATATAATCACACTATACATATTAAACAAATCTGTTGTCAGCACACAACCTTACCTGACACCCTGTTTTATTAGCTGAAACATTCCAAATTGATTTCTAATTATTATGGCCGCTGTTTGTTGGCAGCAACTGTTCTTTATTATTCTTAGATCTTTGCTGTCTACGTTTATGCCTTCTAAAATTTTGACCTCTATGGCTCTTTCTACCAAAGAAAAATCGTACGGTATAGACGGTATTCCTCGTTCCTTTAACTCTAACAAATGAATACCGATAAGAACACTTAGACTCAACAGCACAGGCACAAAAACAACATGAAAAAACATCAACAAAACAGAAGGCATGAATATAGTAAAGGAGAAACAGAACATGAACAATAACTAAAGACGGCATCTGACTAAAATAAGAGGAGGAATTTAAATATCTAGAAAATCTAGTGACAAACAACATTTCACAAACAGCAGAGATAGAACAAGATGCTTGTCAAATAATTGAACCTGTATCACCACTATTGTCCAACAGCGAAATGACTCAAGACGCAAACGGACACACTAGAATACAATCGTAATTTCAATGTTGTGCTAAGCAATGCCAGCCCCTACCCTACAAGCAAGAACAATAAGATAAACCTCTAAAAAATATAAAGTACCCACGTCACGCCAAGTGGCGTAGAGGGAATATGGTGTTAGTAACCATACATTTTACAGACACTCGGCACATGATTTTTGGGGTAATGTGGTCGGTATTACGCCCGTGCCGCTTTACTTTCCTAGAAAAATATCCGGTACCCATTAAAGATTGGGTGAACCGGACGCCGGGGGTTGGGATCGAACCCTACCTCCTGTCTTTTGTAGTCCAGTTCACTAACCATTGAGCTATCGTGGCTCCCTCGTTGTCTCTTAGAGGTGTGTCATTGTTTTTCCCCTTCTTCCCTCTATATTCAATTGCTACTAATGTATAACAAAATAATGTATTAAATTAATTTACTAAAGTAAATAAAAATATCAGTAATTTATTATCACAAGTTTATTTAAAAGTCAATAGAGGAGCGTATGGGGAATTAACTGGGCGCTGCCGTTCTCCATTTCAGGATAGTCACGTTTCCCATTCGCGGCATGAAACTGAAGACATTTTACAGAATAAAATATATAAAAACATCTAACCTGAATACACCGTGATTACTGCACAAGGGTATGCGGCCTATGTTTTCCAGCCTCTTTATACGAGTATCAGGCAGATTGCATTAAGGTGATTATATTTCAAATATGTCCCTGAATCATATATGTTTAATATTTATGTTCTTATTTCTGTAATTTATGTAAATTTATTCCATTTGGGGTGTTACTTTGTTTTTGTCCATTATAAAGCTATTGATGATTCCCTTATTGTCGGTATCAGCTTATTGTGTTTATAAAAATCAATCTCTCATTATGCCCTGTTTATTTTTCACTCCAGATTCTGGTTAAAGTTGAGATTGTGACATGATAACTAGAAACAACTACTTTTGTGTTGCTGAACTGTCCAGGGATATATTGGTAACTAGATACATTAAAGGAAATAAGGTGATATTAAATGGTTTGTTATATGAGCGGAGATTGAAACTAGATGTTCCATGAGTAACAGACATTTGGGTTCGTAGAACATAAAAACACATAAGCACAGTACTGGTTCAAATAATTGCTGCGGTAGATTCCTTCAATTTCCTTATGTCTATTATTGCCTAATATAACATTATTTCAGTTACCTACCTAATCATATAATTAATGTTTATTTTATGTAGTGTTTTGTGTCGGTATATGTTCTTCTGTTAGCTCTGAAAGGTACCACTGTATAAACAGTATTTACATTATCAGGCGATTTAGAGTCAAGAGTCCCAGTGTACAGCTTCGTCTCCAAATTTGTTCTAATAGATTCCTTCTCTACCTCACTGTTTCATCTAATATTTTCTGGCTCTAGCATAGCATCTTGGATATATTAAGATTGCATTGATAACTTTCGTTTACTGACCTTAAACGTTGTGTTTTCTCTCTGTAGATGACCTAAAATCCACATAGTTATGTGTTAATGGTAATATCATAAAACGTTAAATGTTACCTTTCACGTTAATGTCTTGCATTTTTTTCCTTTAGTAAAGTATCCCCTACAAAAGTGTAAAAGAACATAGTGGACATACATTTAACCTTTACAAAAACATTGAAATAACGATTATTGCAATAACATCACCTGTCATTTTTATCAACAACTACAAAACTTGAGATCGTGTAGCAGTATGGCTACCTGAGGGTCTATCATCAACGACAAAAATCTTCAGTCACAGTATTTGACACCCGCATTGGTAAAGTAGCTACTACTTTGGCCCGTTTTTCTAGGCGTGCTTGGCAAAACTAAGGTGACCATACGTCCCGTATTTAACGGGACATGTCCCCTATTTTGGGCCTTGTCCCGTTTTTTTTTGTGGGTCCCATATGTCCCGTATTTCCCATTTTGTCCCGTAAATGTCCCGTTTTTAGCAATGACATAGTGTAAATCAATAAAATCAATGATATTGCAATTTGTGAATACTTATAAACATGATTTATTTTCCACCTAGAAATTTCCAAGAATTACTCAAATTCTTGGTAGTAGCCTTCACCGCTTTCTAAGTTTCGTTTTCAATACAATCGTGCCAATTATGTTTAGACGCCTCGTACTTTCAGAATGTTTTGTTAAAGTGTCGGAGTTCTGAGTATATTCTCTTATTGTATGGATTTGTTGTTGACAATAATTATCATCGGTGGTGTTAGTTTTTTAATGTTTATTTAATTTATCCTTGTAGATTAAAAATGCCAAAAAGAAAATGTGTCTTTAATAAAGACTTGGAAAAAGAATTTCCTTTTATTAAAAAGACATCATCTGAATCTGACGTTTATTGTGTGAAATGTAGTTGTAAATTTTCTGTTGCTCACGGTGGGAAGACGGATATTGTTCAACATGTAAAAACAGATAAACACACAAAAGCAGACATATCAGCTTGTAGCTCAAGCAATCAAATAACATCGTTTTTTAATAAAAAGAAGACAGACGATAGTAATGAACGCAAACTAGCAGCTGTAGAAGGCGCATTCGTTTATCATACTGTCCAACACAACCACTCTTTTCGATCAACAGATTGTACTTCTAAATTAATTAAGATTTGTTTTGAACCACAATATGCGTGCGCGAGAACAAAATCACAATCTATATTGACAAATATATTTCAACGTGAAGCGCTAAGGTGCTTGCAATCTGACCTGGAATCTGTCAACTATTTAACTGTCTACTCTGATTGCTCTAATCACGGCAGCACTAAATTATGTCTGATTCTAGTCAGGTACTTTACGCCAAGTTGTGGAATCAAAGTAAAGATTTTAGAAATTAAGAAACTAGTAGGTGAGACATCAGATATTTTATCTAACTACATTCTAGAGACCCTGGAAGTAAACAATATTAAGCACAAAATGTTAGCGTTGTGTGCTGACAATACTAATTGTAACTTTGGTGGTGCTGCAAGATCAGGAAAAAACAATGTTTTTTCAAAATTACAGGAAAAATTAGAAAGAAATTTAATAGGTGTAAATTGTGCAGCTCATATTGTACATAACTGTATGCAAACTGCAACAGATTGTCTGCCTATAGACATTGAAGTAATTGTGGTGAAGATATACAGCTATTTTTATATATACACTGTTAGAATTGAGAAACTAAAGGAATTCTGTGACTTCGTTGACACTGATTATAAAAAACTGTTAGGCTACAGCAAAACCAGGTGGCTGGCATTGTTACCAGCAGTCGAACGTATTTTACAAATGTTTCTTCCTTTAAAGTCATATTTTCTGTCACAAGAGAAGTGTCCCAGTGTAATAAAAACATTTTTTGAAAATGCATACTCGGAAGCGTGGCTCTTTTTCATTCAATCACAGGCCTCAACATTTCATACAAGTGTGCTCAAAATTGAGGTACAAAATATTACAATGAATGAAGTGTACATTGTCTTAAAACATCTAGAACTGAAATTCATAGAAAGAAGGAATGAAGTTTTTTTACCTATTATTGTTAAAAGTAAACTAAAGAAACTACAAGAAGATGGAGATATTAGTGACATTTCTAACTTTAAAGAGTCGGCCAAGTCCTTCTACTCTGCATGTTTTGATTATTTGGATCTATGGACGCAACAGATGGAAGAAATAAAATTTCTAGATTGGATACTGCTTAAAAGATTAATAAATTGGTCAGAGATTGAAGCAGCTTTGGACCAGTCAATGTGTGAAATATAACATCAAAATAAACGACGGGCAATTATTTGATGAGGTGAGCTGTGCTAAGATTTATGTAACTGAAGATAAAATTAAACAATGGGAAGAAGAGGACAAACCAGTTGACAGAAAATGGGTAGAAATCTTTGACCACTTAAAAACTCAAAATATAACTTACACAAACTTGCTTAAAATCGTTGAGTTTGGTCTCTGTTTGCCTGGAACAAATGCTCCGACAGAAAGGGTGTTTTCACATATGAACAATTTGTGGGATACAAACAAAACACAAATGAAGATAGAAACATTGAAATCCTTGCTGATAACAAAGTGTAATTATGACATGAGTTGTATAGAATTCTATGAGTACATACAGAACAAAGAAGATATTCTTAAGGAAATCCAGTCTGCAAAAAAGTACAACGACCATCAGTGACATCACAAATTTAGATGTTATCACATTCCATCATTAAAATCTGGTGAGTTAATTTTTAGTCATTTCTTTCATTTTTGTACCTTAAATTTAACAAACAATTATAACGTCCCGTATTTGTCCCATTTTTTTCTAATAGTGTCCCATATTTGTCCCGTTTTTTTCTAGCGAAAATGACAAAATGTCCCGTATTTGGGCAAAAACCATCTGGTCACCTTAGGCAAAACAGCAAACTGACATAAAACAAAGGTATCCGTTTAGAACACCTGCATCAGTAGTATCCTTTTAAATGGCAGCGAATAATGGACAATTTATGAAAAGCAAGAGAGAAAGCTAATGCATTCCTTATGCGATATCTGCGCCGTATGCTTGATATCACCTGGAAGGACAACGTGACTAACGTGGCGGTTCTCACTCGCACAGGGATCCTGAATATCTACATGCAGCTCAAATAACGTAGGATAAGCTAGCTTGGCTATGTACACCATATGACAAATGACTGAACACCACAAGATATACTCTATGGACAATTCTCAGGTGCACTTCTATGTGCATAGACTGTAAACGTGGCATGGAGACTGAAACTTAACCCTGCAGCCTGGGAACAAATAGTTGCAGACCGTAATATTTGGGAACACTCTATCGCTCTAACTCAAACAAGAAGCAGACAGATTCATAGAAAAAGAAAATACACGGTGAAAGAAAAGAAAAATATAACATTTCTAGAGGCTACCGTTCTACTGCTAGTATTAGTTTGGGAAGCAGTTTCTTTCATTTGTGATACAAATCTCGGGTTTGACTATGTATAGCTGATGCTCCAATTTTGCTAATTACAAAAAATTTTTAGCAACAATTTCTGCTAAAACATTTACAATTTCATTGAAATAATATGCACACGATTTTCCCCGATTTGATTGGTTGACACATCTCCACCTTGATTGGTTGACACCTCTCCACCTTGATTGGTTGACACACCTCCACCTTGATTGGTTAACACATACCCACCTTCATTGGTTGAAATATCTCCACCTTGATTGGTTGACACATCTTCATCTTGAGTGGATGATATAATGTCCCCGAATTGAGATGGCGACATAAGGTCTACGCCTTGATTTGTTGACATGTCTCCGCCTTGATTGGTTGACATATCTCCACCTTAATTGGTTGACATGTCTTCGCCTTGATTGGTTGACATATCTCCACCTTGATTGGCCGATCTATCTTCACCGTGATTGTTTGAAATGTCTCCGCCTTGATTGGTTGACACATCTCCACCTTTATATACCAACCTTGTTTGTTTGACATATATCCACCTTGAGTGGTTGACATATCTCCACCGTGATTGGTTCACATATCTCTGCCTTGATTGGTTGACATATCTCCACCTTGATTGGTTGACATATCTCCGACTTTAGTAGATGACGACGATCCGCCTTGAGTTGACACATATATTAATGACATCAATTGTGCATCTCTAGCAAAATCTATTTTAGTGTATTTATCAATGCAAGAAAAATATTTCAATAGAAGTGAGAAAAAGAGTTCATCGGTGCTATATAGAGCCAATTCTGGCCTATGAAAGTGAATCATGGAAAGTAAACTAAGAATTGAAAAAACGATTAGAGGCCTCATAGATAGGATTTCACATAAGAATGTTGAAAGTTCCCTGGGCAACTAAAAAGATCAATGAGGAAATTATGAAAGAGACAGACACAAAAAGGGAGCTCTTACGAACCATCAGAAAGAAACAATAAACATTTTTCTGGCACATCACGAGAAGAGGAAATTTTGAACACTTGGTTTAATCTGGCATAATACAGGAAGAGAGAGAGACATCGCGGACGACATAGAGAAAAGAAAATACTAGATAGCTTGGTGTCATGACATGAAAACAATCAACAACAAAATTGATACGATGAACTAGGGATAAACGAGTGTGGAAGGACATGATCGTCTACGCAATCACGCACACGTCATGGCACATGGTGATGATTAAGCACTGAATTTGTTCATCAAATCAGCAAGTTATATATTCATATTGTAACAGCTGGGCCAGCTGGAAAGTGGCATGCGGGAGATGAAACACGATAACCTTTATCCCATCTCTACAGCCCTAACATCTAACAAAACAACACATGGCGTAGGGCTGTGGATATAATTAATGGTTCACTGTATCATGCAATCTAGCGCGAACAAATTTAAACATTGGAAAATATTGCAATAATCATCATCGAGTGCCTTCTCCTCAACCAAGGTTGGCTACCATGGATCGCCATTCCACTCGGTTTCTTGCTTTGATGGTGCAGGCTGACATAGCTTGACTTGTCCATCTTTTGATGTTACTTACTCGCCCATATTAGTCTTGGTCTGCCTCTGCCTCTTTTACCTTGTATTTCCCCTTCCAATATTACTTTTAGTAGGCTGTTGTGTCTTTTGACATGCCATAAAAAAAGTTCATTTTTGTCTTAATTGTATTTAGTAGTTATCTTTTTATTTTCAGTTGTTATAAAACTTCATCGTTTGTTTTCTTTTCTTTCCATCCAATTCTACCTATCCTTCTATAAATCCACATTTCAAAGGCTTCAATTTTCTGTCCTGTTTTCTTGTCTAATGTCCATGTTTCTTGACCATACAGGAATATTGAGAAGATGTAACATTTTGGCATTCTTAGTTTCAGTCCTGCTGATATTTATCTTGTTGTTAGTATATTTGTCATTGTGTATTTTTCAAGAAACAAATAACACCAGGGCTAAAACTAAGAATAGCAAAATGTTGCATCTTCTCAAAATACAGCAAGTGTCCAGCGACTGACGACTCCAGTTCTGTATTGGTTGATAAGTCATCTTAAACGCCCTCTAAGTTTCTCGTTTCTGGCTGTGTCGATTTAATATCCCATCTCTTTCATCCGAAGGAGTGACTTTGACTCATGGTTAGCGAAATACTGTGTCCTACGCATATCTCGGATGGCATTGGTGATGTCCGCCCGATCAATTGGTTGACGGTCCTCAACGATAGCGCAGCTATCCAACCGGATCGCGTTCACATTTCCCATACTCGCGCTTGTCCTGGGATAGCCTAAAGTGACCTTACTTATTTGTGACTTCTGTCTTGACGCTACCCATTGCCTGCGTACAGAGCCCGCCTCCACTTTTGTATCATGCTCATCGAATCACTCAGTAAACAGGCGTGTGTGTAGTCTTGTGAATGCCTTGGTCACTGCCATCACCTCCATCGTCATACTACTCGTGGTCATAACGGATACACCACTGTCTTCCTTGACTATTTTGCCTGCCGAGCGTGCTGTAAATGTCTTGCACACATTTGGGGTCGTATTACAGATCCGTCTGCAAAGAAGCATTGCATCTTTCTCATCGGTGTTATCCGAGATGAGTCCGTTGACCTCTGCATTGACCAGGAATGAGTTTTGTTCCCTACATTTCCTGTCGAGTGTGACAATACACGAGAATGTCCCTTTGAATGACGTAGGCACCAGTAACCACTCCTCGCCAGCGTTGATACTGATAAGCCCATAGACCTGTTTGATGACAATTCTGCTAGACCCACCCATGCTTTGCCTCTGTTTAGCCTGACACCCTTCTCTGTGTTGAGCTCATTGTGCAATGGACTCTCTTTATCTGCACTTATCTTCGGGTATGCTCGTGCTCTCCAAATCTTGATTCTGTCATCCATGGTTGGAAAATCAAGAAGATACCTCACTGCTAGACAGAGAGTGTCCCTCGTACACTCCAAGATAATGCGCATGGCTTCATTTTGTTTTTTCTCCAGTTAATTTGCGTCGTACTGACCGTAAGAATTGCCAGGGCATACTCGATTGGTGCGAGGACTAGTCCCTGGAACAGAAGAGTAAGTAGCCTCTGCTCAATGTTGGCAGCTGACATGACCTTCAAGGCGGCTAATTCTTTGCGGGATTTTTTAATCACTATTACGTGGTCCCTAAAACACAGGCTGCGATCAAACTTAACTCCGAGGAATGTCATAAACCTGTCCCTGGTCACTTCATCAGCCCCCATTCGTACCACCGCTGTTTCCGTGTTGACGATATTATTGTTAAGGGAAAACTATGCAACTGATACTTTATTAGGATTAACCAATGCACCTGATACCCCACACCAAGAAGAGATGCTATCGAGTTCGTTTTGCATTGTGGAGGCGTCTTCCCTTCGAATGTTTGTTGTTACCAGTAAGCAACTCAATTCCTCATATAAATGGTATCGTCCGAGCTACAAAAGCAACTAGTCTTACACATTCAAGTGTCTCTTAACATAATTATCTAGCTTTTTGTGATGTTTTAATATTTTACACCTACGTCAGCTGGCATGATACTTGATGATGATGATTCTTGATACTTTATAGCTGCCAGTTGTTTTACACTTCTACACACGAGTCAGCTGATTGAAACCTTCCACAACACAGTCTTTGATATTGCGAACAAATTAACACGAGGGGCATCTTCTAGGCTTCCGGCAAGTCAGGTAACTCTATTTAAGTTGTATCCCTTGAATGTAAGCTAACATGGCATGTTTAACATACGGGACAAGATGGAACCGACCATGTCCGCGTTCGATCGACAAAAAAGTACCTCATCAGTAACGCTAATAACATTATGTCGATGTGCAGGAATTATCATCATCATCATCAAGTACTGGGCCTGCTGGCGTAGGTGATCATGTCTCTCCACAACTTTCGATTTCGACTGTTATTTATCATTTCTGTTGTTGACCTTCTGCCAAGCTATTCTCTTAAGCTGCCAGGTATTTTTTCTCTTGGCTTCCCTCTGTCTCTTCGTCCCTCAAGTTTTCCACTTGTTACTATATATTCATTATGCATATTGTATTATGAATGCTGGATGAACCTGAAAGCCTTCCATCAAGTTTCGAACCCAAAATCTTATCCCCAGCAGTCCAGTCCACTGACTACTGAACTACCGCGGCTCCATTAAGTCGGTTTATATTACCAACATGTTTTATTAAGAACATTAAGATAAATAAATGGATTATATCAACATTCATCATGAAGACTCCAGTAGCAAGCATTTTAACACAATCACAACAAATAGGAAATGGGCAGAGATGTCAGAAATGGTTCCATGAATGTAGTGATGTTAGTTCTTAGAGTCAACAATTATCTCCCAATTTATCATTACTGGGGTCTGTCAAGCGGCTGTTGGGGTCTGCATCTTATGTGAATCATAGAAAAAAACGGCCATATGCACAGTGCAGTCAGCACGATGTACATAGTATTCATTCATTCAAGTACCGGGCCTGCTGGCGTAGATGATCATGTCTCTCCACAACTTTCGATCTCGGCAGCTATTTATCATTTCTTTTGTTTACCTTCTGCCAAGCCATTCTCTTAAGCTGTCTGTTATTTTTTCTCTTTGCTTCACTCTGTCTCTTCGTCCCTCAATTTTCCCAGTTGTTACAATATATTCCAATTGTTCTCTTCTCATTACACGGCCAAACAATGATGATTGTTTCTTCCTAATATTGAAGTTAGCTCTCTTTTTTCTTTGACCTCTCTCAGAACATCTTTATGACTCTTCTTAGCTGTCCATGGTACTCTCAACATTCTTCTGTAAAACCACATTTCTACAGACTCCAGTGATTTTCTTGTCCGTTGTCCTATTGTCCATGATTCGCATCCATATGTTAAGACTGGCTCTACGTAACATTTATGAACTCTTTTCCTTGTTTCTATTGTCAAAAATGGATTGCATAATATCTTCCTCATTTTTTGGAAAGCTGCTTTTGCCTGAGCCATTCTGCATCTCACCTCTTTTGTACATCTTCCGTCTGAGGTTAACAAAGTCCCCAAATATTTAAATTCATTTACCTGTTTTAATATTGTTCCACTTGTCTTTATTTTGCACTGAGGTGATGTCTTTTTCTTTGTTGTTACCATTACCTCTGTCTTTTTGCTATTAAGGCTGAGTCCTTTATTTTTGCTTTCTTTCACTATAATGTCCAACATTTCTTGTAACTCATTTTCACTCTTAGCGAATAAGACATATTATAGCAATACAATATATTTTGTTAAAACGAATGGCTCATTTAAAGCTCGGTACCGATATGAAGTGTCACAGGTGCACACCCATCAAAATAGTGTATCAAGTTATGGTGGTAAAGGTGGCTGTCAAATACTTGATACTATCTCAATGTGGCGATGTTTTATATCTTTCTAGTACAGATCGTAAGTGGCAAGGCGACAATAATATACTCGCTGATATGAAGCTATGAGCGTTAGTTGCCTGGACATATGTTACAGAAATATGAAGCTATGAGCGTTAGTTGCCTGGACATATGTTACAGAAATATGAAGCTATGAGCGTTAGTTGCCTGGACATATGTTACAGAAATATGAAGCTCTGAGCGTTAGTTGCCTGAACATATGTTACAGAAATATGAAGCTATGAGCGTTAGTTGCCTGAACATATGTTACAGAAATATGAAGCCATGAGCGTTGGTTGCCTCAAAATATGTTACAGAAATATGAAGTTATGAGCGTTGGTTGCCTCAAAATATGTTACAGAAATATGAAGTTATGAGCGTTGGTTGCCTGAACATATGCTACAGAAATATGAAGTTATGAGCGTTGGTTGTCTGAACATATGTTACAGAAATATGAAGTTATGAGCGTTGGTTGCCTGAACATATGTTACAGAAATATGAAATTATGAGCGTTGGTTGCCTGAACATATGTTACAGAAATATGAAGTTATGAGCGTTGGTTGCTTGAACATATGTTACAGAAATATGAAGTTATGAAAATTAATTCTGACATTGTGGCCAAGTGTTATATTGGTAAAATCTGCATAGACAGCAGAGACAATTTTCTTCCCTTCCTTTTTTCTTTCTTTCTTTCTTACTTTCTTTCTTTCTTTATTTCTTTCTTTCGTTCATTCTTTCTTTCTTTCTTCATTTTCTTTCATAATTTCTTTCATCTTCAGTTCTTTCCTTCTGCCTCATTTATTTATTTCTGTATGTTTTTATTATTTCATTAAACTTTTTTTCATTCTTTATTTCTGTATTTCTTTCATTCTCTCTCGCTCTTTCTTTCTTTCTTTATTTTCTCTTTCTTTCTTTCGTTACTATATTTCGTCTTTAATTATTTCATTCGTCTTTAATTCAATCATTCTGTCTTAATTTTCCCCTTCTTTTTATTCTTTCTTTATTTCTTTCCCTCATTATTTCCTTCTTTACTTTTTCTTTCAGTCTTTCTTTTTACTTTCCCTTTTCAATATTTTTTTTTCCATTTTTCCTTTCGTGTTTAATTCTTTCTTTCTATCATTCTCTTTCTTTCTTTCTTTCTTTCTATCTTTCTTTCTTTCTATCTATCTTTCTTTCTTTCTTTCTTTCTTTCTTTCTTTCTTTCTTTCTTTCTATCTTTCTATCTTTCTATCTTTCTTTCTTTCTTTCTATCATTCTTTATTTCTTTCTTTCTATCTACCTTTCTTTCTTTCTATCTTTCTTTCTTTCTTTCTTTCTTTCTATCTATCTTTCTTTTTTCTATCTATCTATCTTTCTTTCTTTCTTTCTATCTAGCTTTCTTTATTTCTATCTTTCTTTCTTTCTTTCTATCTTTCTTTCTTTCTTTCAATCTATCTATCTTTCTTTCTTTCTATCTATCTATCTTTCTTTATTTCTTTCTTTCTATCGATCTTTCTTTCTTTCTTTATTTGTTTCTGTCTATCTATCTTTCTTTCTTTTTATCTTTCTTTCTATCTTTCTTTATATCTATCTTTCTTTCTATCTTTCTTTTTTTCTTTCTTTCTTTCTATCTATCTTTCTTTCTTTCTATCTTTCTATCTATCTGTCTTTCTTTCTTTCTTTCTGTATTTATTTCTCTTTTTTCTAATGAAAGCCGTCGGTGAGGATCGAACTTAACCATATTTCCTTACTAGTCCAGTTCACTAACCACGGAGCTATCACCGCTCGCGAGGATTGATATTGTTGTTTTGTAGTGAACTCTTTGACATCTCTTTGAAATGGTATTTGTCAACCACGTCATCGTCACGACATTGTGCACTTGGCAACAAAAACATATTCTTGTGTCGGCGCTGGCCTGACATGTGGGGCGGGCTGGGAAAGAACAATAATGGAGGGCGTTGTTCCTGGGCGACTTATCGGGGGCAGACCAAGAAGTAGAAGGTTTTAAGACATCCAGGAGACCTTAAACATGACAACCATTATCATCACCACCATTATCAACACCCACTCCATCACCACCACCATCACCACCACAATTACCACCATCATCATTATCATCACCACCATTATCATCACCACCATTATCAGCACGCACACCATCACCACCATTATCACCACCACAATCACCACGACAATCATCACCACCACCATTATCATCACCACAGATGTTTAATAAGTAAACTTTCCATTTAAAAAAAAAAAAAAAGTCTGCAAACCAGATAAATTCATGTTTCGGTTTGACCCTTGTGGGCGAATCCGTCTTTTAAAGAATGAAAGGTCTCAAGTCCCGAAACAGATCTCATCTGACTGATTCACATCGTAATAAATGTTTGAGAGTAGCTTGTACTTCCCAAACTTTGACAATCTAGCACACACAAAAATGCAATGCCAGAAATCATATTAGTTCAGCACAGTTTAGTGATTTCATTTTAATATTCAGTTTATCTTGTCCCATTTTGGAAAAATAAAGGAAGTAAAAGGGAGTGTGAAATGTACAGAGGAATATCCCTATTGAGTCAAGTTGGTAAAATGTTTGCTAAAATATTAAAGAGGAGAGTAAGATACATAATAGAACCTCAATTAAGTAATAATCAATTCGGATTCAGAAAAGGCAAAAGCTGTACTGATGCTATATTTACATTGAGACAACTATATGAAAAAACAATAGAATATGACAGAAACCTAAATATAGTGTTTATAGATCAGGAAAAAGCGTTTGATCGTGTGGACAGGAACAAACTTTGGCAAACTTTAGAAACATACGGGGTAGCAGGACAACTACTACAAAATATAATAGCACTATATAAAAACAGTCAAAGTGCCGTCAGAACATCGGAAGGTCTGTCAGAATGGTTTCAGGTTACAACAGGAGTAAGACAAGGATGTGTCCTCTCACCACTCCTCTTCATCATATATATGGACAAAATAAATCAGGAAACAACCAACAACAAGAACAAATCAAATAATAACATAGAGGTAGAAAACTCCAACATCAATGAGCTACTCTTCGCAGATGACCAATGCCTAATATACGAGGATGAAAACCTGCTACAACAGCATTTAACATCTCTAGATAAAAGCTGCACAAACTACAGTGTGAAAATTAACACAGCAAAAACAGAGGCTATAAGAATAAGCAAATTAAGACACCCATTAAACATCAAGATCAAAGACAAAGAAATAAAACAAGTAGAGGAATTCAAGTATTTAGGCACAATGTTCACAGAAGATGGAAACTAGACAGAGAAATTGACATGAGAATACAAAAAGCAAATGCTGTCACATACCAGCTTTACCATTGTTAAGACATCCAAACATTTCTATGCCAGCTAAACAACAAATGATAAATAGCATCTTCATACCAACTTTGTGCTATGAAAGTCAAACATGGACCCTTTCTAAATCACATTTAAGAAAGATCAATACATGTGAAATGCGATGCTTGAGAAAAGTAACAAACAACACAAGAAGAGATAGAATACCAAATGAAACCATAAGAAAAATGGTAGGAACAAAACCCTGCCAAG
Organism: Megaustenia siamemsis; assembly: GCA_032433765.1. NCBI lineage: Eukaryota > Metazoa > Mollusca > Gastropoda > Stylommatophora > Ariophantidae > Megaustenia > Megaustenia siamemsis. The sequence continues at coordinate 13,342,016 of JAVIAB010000046.1, forward strand.
AATATATAGAACAACAACAACTTAAATGGTTTGGCCACCTGGTCAGAATGAATCCTCACCTATCACCATCAAGGGCGTTCTTCTCGAGAATGCATGGAAAAAGACCAAGAGGAAGACCCAGAAGAAGATGGATAGATGCAGTGACAGAGACATGTAACAACAAAGGAAAATCACTAATTCAGACAATTCGAGCAGCACAAGAACGACAAATGATATAAACCACGACACCTTGTAGGTATCAGTGAAAGAGAAAAGAAGAAGAAGAAGATTCAGTTTATCAACACAAGGTAGGTAATTTTTTGTTGGTAAGATGCAGTGATTTACATTTATTTATTTGTTTTTGGTGTGAAAAAGGACAAATAATAACCGTGCGAAGAAAGTTGTGTTATAGATGTGAGAAGTCTTTGTTAATCAACAATTGGATACTGGCGCCTGCGGTTCTTTAGACGATGTCCAATGTGTCCGAGGGGAAAAACAAAAGTTGAGAACCCCCGCTTTAGGCTGTACTCACCAGACAAGGCCACGAAGGTCAGACAGAGAAACAATCCGGTAATTACACTGATCTTCATGTTGATACTGATCTGTACAATACAAATATAAATGAGAAATAGATAATATTTAAATTTTTAATTTAATGCTTTAATTGATATATCATCATGTAGTATCATGCCTGTTGGCGTTTGATCATATCTCTCCACAATTTTCGATCTCGAAAGTTATTTATCATTTCTGTTGATGATCTTCTGCAAAGTCATTCTCTAAAGCTGACGAGAATCTTTTCTCTTTACTTCCCTCTATTTCTTCGTACCTCAATTTCCCCAGTTGTTACAATATATTCCAGTTGTTCTCTTCTCATCATATGGCCAAAAAATGATGATTGTTTCTTCCTAATATTGGAAATTAGCTCTCATTTTTGCTTTGACCTCTTTCAGAACTTTTTCATTACTCTTCTTAGCTGTTCATGGTATTCTCGTTAACCCACGCCCCAACAATGCGGTCAAAGTATGAAGAAAACAGAATGACAACCTGTAGACACATTAACAGCTTAGAACTCTTATTTTATTTCAGTTGCCACGATGATTTATGTTAAAAATAAAAAGAAGAAATAGCGTATATAAGCAACATTCAAAAATACTTTCATCAAACAGGTACATATACCCTCAAACCACGGACACCCTCCATTCATATGCTTTAGTTTAGGAAATCTGAAAATCATCAAAACCACTCCGATAATAATTTTCTCATAATATATAACCTGTAATGAATATTATTTTATCATTGGTATCCTTCTATTGACGTCAGACACAAGACACGCATCTTGTCTCTCAACAGGCCCATGTTATGGGCGAGTCTCTTATTCTCAGCAAGATAGTCGATGCTAGCCGCCGTGTCTCTCCACAGGCCCATGTTATGGGCGAGTCTCTTATTCTCAGCAAGATAATCGATGCTAGCGCCGTGTCTCCTCACACGCCCATGTTATGGGCGAGTCTCTTATTCTCAGCAAGATAGTCGATGCTAGCGCCGTGTCTCTCCACAGGCCCATGTTATGGGCGAGTCTCTTATTCTTAGCAAGATAGTCGATGCTAGCCGCCGTGTCTCTCCACAGGCCCATGTTATGGGCGAGTCTCTTATTCTCAGCAAGATAGTCGATGCTTGCGCCGTGTCTCTCTTCAACGTTGAATCCCAATTCACAAATACCATGAACTCACAACTAGACAAAATAAAGCCACCAACACTCGTGACAGAATCTATTTTCAGATCATGTTCTTGTCATTTGTCAACATTTGCTTCATTGTTTGATTTTGCTATAACTGTTCACGAGCAAGGAGTCTTCATCGGTAAACTGATGAACTAAGTGTCGAGTCAGCTCAAAATTATGAATGTGATAATTATTTACAGCTGTTAAAAATAAACGTTCTTTTCTGTTTGCCTCTTCAAGACCGTCTCGTTACTATTCTAATATGTCGACTGTATTCTCAACATTCGTCAGTAGAATTACATGTATTGAGTTATTGAGTTGTTTGCGGATCATCATCATTGCACTCCGAACATGTCCATAGGTGCTCAGATCCCCTCCTCAGCAATTCCCTCAGTGTCCAGCGACTGACGACTCCAGTTCTATGTTGGTTGATAAGTCTTCTTAATTACATGTATATAACCGTCAACAATCTCCGAGTCTGTTATCAAGTAATTTCGACCATATGTTAATACTGGCTCCATTTACTTCTGTAGAAATCATTATCTTAATTATATTGACAAAAAGAAGTGCATACTATTTTTAAAAAAAATTCCAATGCGTCTTTTGCCTGAGCTATTATACATGTGACCTGTGTTGTAAATCCACTGTATAGAAACAGTCTGTAGTTATTTAGGCTCAATTTTAATACTGATTCATATATTTAATTGTGCACTTAGAAGACGAAATGTTCTTTCGCCTCTTTCTACTAATCATCGTATGGTTTATATGGATCTATTCTAACATTTATCTCCAACAATTTTACTTTGTTCGTCACTAATTTCTGGTTTTTATCGGTGATTATAGTTTGACGTTTTGCATTGTAAATTAGATACAAACAAATATTATAGATTCTCTTTACATTATTTAATTGACTTGGATATGAAGACACTCCTCGCAATTTGAAACTAATACATTCTAGAATGTAACAATACAATAGGTTTGTCAAGTATATCTAGTATGGTTCTCAACACAGCAAGAAATTGTTCATTTGCTCACGTGAAAAGAGAAGCGTCAACCAGTGGACGATATCACCCGTGCTGAAGGTTGCTGCTTTCGTGTCTCTCTCCCCCCCTCTCTCTAACTAACACACACACACACACACACACACACGTATACATACAATCACACACACACACACACACACACACGTCATTGTTAATGTTATTGCTGGCAAGATTACTTAACATTTTAAAAAAATATATAATTTCTTGCGACAATTGTGTTGCAACAAAAGTTCATTATTTGTGTGGACATCTAGCAACGTGGAGATACCGACATCTGAATCTAAATTACCCGGGAAGATGTTGAAATTCCCATTACACGTCACCTGCAGGAGATGTAGTTCATGGCAGAATCATCAAATTATTTTCAATTTAAAAGAAAATTGCTTTCCTACTCATAAAGCAAACATCCGAGACGTCACACGAATAACTTTGAAAACCACTGCATAAAATGCAAACACTGATGATTGTAGTTTAACATGTACCCTTTCATGGAAATCTAATTTTAAATTTGACAGTTTGCCAGATTATTCAAAGCAGACAGGCAGTATACATTGCCCCCAACTGTTCCTGAATATGTGGCTGTTGAAGCAACATTTATTAACATAATTTAAGAGAAATATATTATCGTCAATAACGAAATGAGAAACATGAAAGTGGTACCAGGTTGTGAAAATAAATATTGTTTTTACTAATAATTACATCATTACGCCAAATGCTACTGACTGTATATAACGAGCCCTAGGCGAGGTATACAATTGTTCTCAGAGTTTTGCTCCTAAACTTCACAGCTCTACACCAAATTTATTCTCAAATTCACGTAAGCATATGTGTTGTTTGTCTTTGCTGCTTGTAGGCAGCCCAGTAAAGGTGTTTGTCTTTTCTGCTTGTAGACAGCCCAGTAAAGGTGTTTGTCTTTTCTGCTTGTAGGCAGCCCAGTAAAGGTGTTTGTCTTTTCTGCTTGTAGACAGCCCAGTAAAGGTGTTTGTCTTTTCTGCTTGTAGACAGCCCAGTAAAGGTGTTTGACTTTTCTGCTTGTAGACAGCCCAGTAAAGGTGTTTGTCTTTTCTGCTTGTAGACAGCCCAGTAAAGGTGTTTGTCTTTTCTGCTTGTAGGTAGCCCAGTAAAGGTGTTTGTCTTTTCTGCTTGTAGGCAGCCCAGTAAAGGTGTTTGTCTTTTCTGCTTGTAGACAGCACAGTAAAAGTGTTTGTCTTTTCTGCTTGTAGGCAGCCCAGTAAAGGTGTTTGTCTTTTCTGCTTGTAGACAGCCCAGTAAAGGTGTTTGTCTTTTCTGCTTGTAGGCAGCCCAGTAAAGGTGTTTGTCTTTTCTGCTTGTAGACAGCCCAGTAAAGGTGTTTGTCTTTTCTGCTTGTAGGCAGCCCAGTAAAGGTGTTTGTCTTTTCTGCTTGTAGGCAGCCCAGTAAAGGTGTTTGTCTTTTCTGCTTGTAGGCAGCCCAGTAAAGGTGTTTGTCTTTTCTGCTTGTAGACAGCCCGGTAAAGGTGTTTGTCTTTTCTGCTTGTAGACAGCCCAGTAAAGGTGTTTGTCTTTTCTGCTTGTAGACAACCCAGTAAAGGTGTTTGTCTTTGCTGCTTGTAGACGGCCCAGTAAAGGCGTTGTTTGCCTTTGTTGCGTGTGGCGTCTCAATAAACTCACTATTTGTCTTTGCGGTTTGCACTGTGCTTGGTTTATATGCAATTTTATATATGCTGTTTGTAAATCTCTCATGGTACGTACCGCTAGCATAAACTGTTTGTTATTCTTTAGAACAGATCGTGTTAATTTATTTTATAATGGCTGTATTGTATCAGTCAAAATTGTAATTGTTTTCCTTTGGCCACAGACTGATAGCAATTACTTGGTGATCTGACTGAACTGTCCATTTGCATTTTATGTTATGTTTTGTAAATTAGTGAGCGCTTGTGGTTCTGCACGTTATGTACTCAAGTCCATTTTTAGAATCATTAGCCATGGCATCTAACGTGGAAGTGAGTCACCTTTCAGTAGTGTCTGGTATACACTATCTATGCCTCAATGCAGAAGCAATTTACCATTCAGTCATGTCCGTTAAACATAATATATATATATATATATATATATATATATATATATACATATACATGATTGCTGAAGGGATTCACCTTTCAGTTATTTCTGTTAAATATTATATATGCCTGATCGTGGAAGTGATTTATCTTTCAGTCATGTCTGTTATGCACTATCTATGTCTAATTTCAAAAGTGATTTACCTTTCAGTCATTTTTGTTATTCATTATTTATGTCTCGTTATCGAGGTAATTTATCTTTCGGTAATGTATTTTATACATTACTATGTGCCAATGTGGAAGTGATTTACCCTTCAGTTATGTCTGTTGTACACTATCTAAGCCTCATTCTGAAAGTGATTTACCTTTCAGTTAATTATGTCTTTTATACAATATACATGTCCCATCGTGGAAGTGATTTACCATTCAGTGATGTCTGTTATACAATAGCAATATCTCATTATGGAAGTGATTCATCTTGTATTCATGTCTGTTATACAAATAACCATGCCCCATTGTGGAAGTGAGTTACCATTCATTGATGTCTGTTATACAATAGCAATGTCTCATTATGGAAGTGATTTACCTTTCAGTGATGTCTGTTATACAAATAACCAGGTCCCATTGTGGAAGTGAGTTACCATTCATTGATGTCTGTTATACAATACCCATGTCTCATTGTCGAAGTGATTTACCTTTCAGTCATATCTGTTATACAAATATCCATTTCTCATTGTGAAAGTGATTTACCTTCCAGCCATGTCTGTTATACAAATATATATTTCTCATTATGGAAGTGATTTTCCTTTCAGTCATGTCTGTTATACAAATACCCGTGTCTCATTGTGGAAGTGATTTACCTTTCAGCCATGTCTGTTATACAAATATCCATTTCTCATTGTGGAAGTGATTTTCCTTTCAGTCATGTCTGTTATTCAAATATTCATTTCTCATTGTGGAAGTGATTTACCTTTCAGTCATGTCTGTTATAGAAATATTCATTTCTCATTGTGGAAGTGAATGTCTGTTATACAAATATCATTTCTCATTGTGGAAGTGATTTACCTTTCAGCCATGTCTGTTATACAAATATCCATTTCTCATTGTGAAAGTGATTTACCTTTCAGTCATGTCTGTTATACAAATACCCATTTCTCATTGTTGATTTACCTTTCAGTCATGTCTGTTATACAAATACCCATTTCTCATTGTGGAAGTGATTTACCTTTCAGCCATGTCTGTTATACAAATATCCATTTCTCATTGTGGAAGTGATATAAGTCATGATTTACCTTTCAGTGATTTACTTTTCCGCCATGTCTGTTATACAAATATCCATTTCTCATTGTGGAAGTGATTTACCTTTCAGTCATGTCTGTTATACAAATATCCATTTCTCATTGTGGAATGATTTACCTTTCAGCCATGTCTGTTATACAAATATCCATTTCTCATTGTGAAAGTGATTTACCTTTCAGTCATGTCTGTTATACAAATATCCATTTCTCATTGTGAAAGTGATTTACCTTTCAGTCATGTCTGTTATACAAATATCCATTTCTCATTGTGGAAGTGATTTACCTTTCAGCCATGTCTGTTATACAAATATCCATTTCTCATCGTGAAAGTGATTACCTTTCAGCCATGTCTGTTTACAAATATCCATTTCTCATTGTGGAAGTGATTTACCTTTTGTCTAACATTAAATAAGAAACAACAAAACCCCTTCTATTCTTCTGTATAATTGTTATTGCATGGTGCTTATTACTATATATGTTTCTTCTTGCCTTGACCTTCTTTGATTGTTAAAATTATTATTTTATCTGAATGGTTGTGTATGTCTAGAATCTATCTATTGATTCGCTTAAACAGACAGCTTACTTCATGAGAGTCTCTATATCATTGAGGGAATAGATTCCTGCTGCTCTTGCCTCTCTGATCAATGTCCTTCTCAGTGTCTCTCTGGGGCGGCCAGTTTTTCCTCTTTCCTGTTGTTTCCCACATGAGGGCTTGCTTTGTTATTCGGTTATTATCTTTCCTCATCATATGTTCAATATATGACCATCGTCTTTTCTCGATTACTGAATATATTAGTGGTTGATTGGAGATTTATTTAATTTCCTCGTTTGTTTTGAATTCGTTCCACGTTATATCAAGTATTTTCCTTAGACATTTATTTTCGAATACGTTCAACTTAGTTTCTAATGTCTAGAATATAACTAGTTATTTCCCGATGCCCTATAAACCCAAACTCCGCGTTTTGCTTTTCTTGTTGCGAATGAAAAAAAAAACATATTTTTTACCAACCTTCCTACTGCTACTTCCTTTGAGTTTTACGTCAGCTAAACCTAATATTTAAATTATCGTCTACATGTCCTCCATAATATCCATTCATGTGTTCCCTGATGTGTTCAGTGTTCCTATGTTATTGTTGACTCTTTGCTCTCCAGGAACACGATATGAAATCCTACCCTAGTACTAGTGATATCTTGCCCTTAGTCTGGATCTGATCATATATATTGTTTTTGTTCGCTTGTGTTTCTTTGACCATCTAAGGGCTCTCAACAACCATGATATTTCTATAAGCATTACTTCTACAGTCTAGGTTGGTTGGGACAACACATACTGTTGCACATACACTCTAACTGTTGATGCAACCCTTTACAAACTCTTTCATTCGTGATTTATTAAAAGATGATCAATCCCTTACATAACGTGTCATCTCTACAACTTGTATTTTATTCTCTACCACTGGTGTAAGGGCCCAAGTTTCGCAAGCATATAGAAACATTGATATAACAAGTGCTCGCATTTAGCCTGATTTTAGAACCAAGAGCGATATTGTTATCTTTCCAAATAGGTTTCAGTCTTGTAAGAGCAACTGTAGTTAGCAGATGTTTCAGGTTTCGAGTCTTCATCGCTGACAATTAACCATAAATATTTAAATTTGTCACCTGTTTCTAGTTCTTGTCCAATTTTGTTTATGTTTGCGAGAATGCCCATTATGTTCTTGGTCATCTGTTTCTTTTTTTACTTACTGATCTCCATTCCATATACACCAGATGTTTTATCTGTCCGTTATATCAAATGTGCTAATTCTGGTTATATTCCTGCCAAACCATCGATGTCATCAGCAAATCGTAGGTTATTAATAATCCTGCTCTAAATATTAACAGCATCATCATGGTCTTCTCAATTCTAAACCATCGGTCATGATTCTCTACAAGAGAAAGTTGAATAAACTAGGAAAGAGTAAGCAGTCTTGTTGAACACCAACTGTTGTTCTGAACCATTTCTGTTGGGTTCCATTGATAAGTTCTACGTTTATAGACTAGATAGATGAGTTATATTCTAGAACAATCAATAAGTTAAATACAACAACAAATGAACTGCGTCAAATGTATGCTGGGAGTTATCTTGAGAGATACATTTACAAGTGAAGAACTAAGAAGACAGGGACCAGCAGAGCTGGTGAATCCATAATAAAGTTGATAGCCCGTCACGTGGCGTTTAGGGAAAGCGGAGTGTAATTTTTAATGAAAATTTAGAAGCCGTGCCGATGAGAATAATTTATGAGGGGCCTATTGTAAGAGTCACTGAGCTTTGTCTTTACTTTGTCCAGACTTTTATAGACTTTCGGCAAATGAATGTTGGTGTAGTGTGGTCGATATTACGCCCGTGCCGTTTTACTTTCCCTGAAAAAAAAATAATAAATCAGGTACCCATTAATGGCTCTCTGAACCTGGAAGTCGTCGATCAGGATCAAACTTTGGTGCAGCTAAAAACTATGTTTATTTGAACTCATTTTTGAGGACATTTTTGTGCATATAACATTTGTAACAAATGTATTGATTAATTTGGTATTTGTAATAATATTTGCATTTATTATATAAATAACTGTTCATGAATGGCAGCTCTTTTTATTTACAATAGCAGAATACATTTGTGTAAGAAGATTCATTACAAAACGGTGCTTTGTAATGAGTAAACAAACACAAAACATCAACAATGAAATAAAAGTTATACTTCAAATTGCACTCAAATAACTCCTACTCAAAATTTACATAAATCAACTTTGTTTTTATTTTAGATCCACATCTACACGCCGCGCATGACTTTCATTCATTTTAGGAGACAAATAACATATTTATTGCCAAACAATGTGTAAACAATAACAGAAAGAACCATTTTTCTCTTACTCTTCGCTATATTGAAATAATCAGAATTGACCTTATACAAACTGAAATCAACTTTCTATTTTAGACTTTCTAAGTTTCTATTCATTGACTTATGTCCATCGATGTTTACATAATTTATATGCATTTAATTCCATTCGAAACACAAATAATATATTTAAAAGTAGTCACTTCACTGTCACTTAATGTGTTGCACAGAAAATCAGAGAAATCATTATAAAACTATCCGTTTTGGGCGAATTTAAATTTAAAATGTATAATAAAATGCATTCGAAACTGCGGAAAGACGCCATTACTTAGCTTAACTGGTCACATGACAACAGTGTACATGTTAAAGGTGGATTAGAATGTATACGGCTAATTTTAAATAGAAAAAAAAATCTTCATGGTAAGCCACATACCGTACCGATTTAGGGTTCGGATGTTTTTGGTAAGCTAGGCGCGCCTGTGTCCACTAAGGGTCAGTGGTCCAGTTCACTAGCCTGAGCTATCGCGACCAGAAAACGGATGCGTTGGATTCTATTTTCAGTGGATTGTCTATGCTATGTAACAAGCCAGGACAAATTAAGTACAATCGACAAGGATATCAACAAAAGCTTTTAAAAAGAAAAAAAAATGCATAAACCTTGATGCTGAAAGATGAACGAGGAAGGAAAAAAGAAAACACATATTTAGAATAGAAAACTTGACATATCATTATTTGAGATATTATCTGTGTTGGATTGTATTTATTTTGTTACAGACATCGATCAAGATGAAGATCAATGTTTTGTTCGGTTTGTGCTTCCTGATGGCCTTTGTGGCTATGTCCGGTAAGTAGTCAAGAGCTTATGTCCACACATTATAATCTCAATCGCCATCTATCAGATCAGCAGCGGAAAATCAGAAGAAAACACAGAGACCACGACCCTTCTAATATGTTATCAGAATATATAGCATAACTACAATCCGGCTCAATGTGTTAAATGTCAGTGTACAACAAACCACTGTATTCCCTATTATAGCCGTGATATAGTTCAAATAACTCAAGTGGTTACTAAGAAATAAGACTTTAGTGTCTATAGATATCAAACTAACCGTACTAGCAACATATATCGATCTTGCAATGTGTAAGAGAACTGTGGGTAAGATATTTCAACAATTACCTCCCCGTTTCCATGGCAACAAAAGAACGGCATACCATCTGACGTTCTATACTTTTTAATGAAAATTTAGAAGTAGTGCCGATAAGAAGAATTTATAAGAGGCCTATTGTAAAAGTCACTGCGCTTTGTCTTTATATATATATATATATATACAGAGAGAGAGAGAGAGGGGGAGAGTTATTGAGTTATTTGCGGGTCATCATCATTGCACACCGAACATGTCCTTAGGTGCTCAGATCCCCTCCTCAGCAAGTCTCGCAGTGTCCAGCGACTGACGACTCCTGTTCCGTGTGGTTCCATCGGTGTTACCGTGTTAACGATATGATTGTTAAGTCAGAACCATGCAACTGATGCTTTATTAGGATTAACCTGACACTCCACGCGACGAAGAGATGCGATCGAGTTCGTCTTGCATTGTGAAGCGATTTCACTTCTGTCTCTTCCCTGTCGATATACCAGATATTCATCAGGAACAGTCATAGTTCTTTCCTTCCCATCCATTTGTTGTACCGTGATCGTTATTGTGTATACGTTAAGTAGAACCGGTGACAATGATGATGCCTTGTGACAGCCCTGGACAAATGGATGTTGGCTCGAAAGACCAACTTCCACATCTGAGTATCACCTTCCTCTGAAACAGTGCTGCAGCACATCAGTGATCCATCTAATGAGGAAGGGGTGCACCACCAGTTTGATGAGTATATGCATGAGGTATTCAAGCGGTAATATATTGTATGCATCCTCCAGATCTATAGCACCAGCACATGTCTCTTCTCGTATGTGGAGGCCTTTGAAGACGTCATAGGCGAAGACTGCCACATTGAGCCATGTCTCAGTTCTTCATTTCCTATCAGGAAGCAGTAAAAACCATGCTAGAAACAATTCATGAAAGAGAGTTAAGTAAGCAGACAACCAAGCATTACCTCAGGGGTTGCAGCACCTAAAATCAAAACGTAAGACGCTGTGTAGATCAGAAAGGCTATATCGGAAAATGAAGGCAACTAAGAGGGCTAGAGAAACGATCTTCGAGGATCCGTTCGCCTTTGCGATGGAGCTTTTTGAACGAACCACCAAGATCTGGAACATTGACATCAGACAGGGAAGAGTTGGAGAAACATCTGAGAGAGACCTACTTGGATAGTCAGAGAGACACTTAAGTATATGGCAGGTCTGGTGTGGCCGAGCGAACCTGGCACCACATTCGATAGGCCTCCTTCGCTACAAGAAGTGACAAATGTAGTTCACTGAACATGTACCAACTCAGCCATACGACGTTTTCTATCAGGTCTACAAAAGATGCCCAGAAGTACTGAAGCTACTACACCAGTTGCTAATGAGTGCATGGAAAAGGCAGATTGTAAACCAGGAGTGGAAGAAAGCTAATGGAGTGTACATCCCGAAGGAATAGAACTCAAATGAGATTACGCAGTTCAGCTCAATCTTCCCAGTGAATGTGGACGGGATAATACTCTTCTCTATGATGGCAAAGAGACTCACCTCGTACCTCAGGTAGAACGGATACATATATACTACCATACGGAAGGGAGGAGTCCCTTGTGTCCCGATTACTTTGAGCACACGACAAAGATATGGGAGGTGATACAGAGAGCAAATACCGAGAAACTAAATCTAGACGTAATATGGTTGGATCTTGCCAATTCATGTGGATCAGTTCCATATTAGATCATTTGGCAGGCTCTTTGAATGTACCATATACTCCAGAATGTGGCTGTCATGCTCAAACTGTATTTTACCGGCTTCACAGTGCGTTTCTCCACAATGGAATGTAGTACCGACTGGACAGAATTACAATTCGACATTACTATGGACTGTACAATTTTGCCCATACTCTTCGTGATGGAGATGCAAATAATACTGAAAACAGCAGAATGGGTTGCAAAGGACAAGACCTTAGAGATGGATAACACATGTCATCATTTAAAGCATTCAAGGGTGATACAACGGTCCAAGCGTCAGGAGAGACTGAAGCCTGAAGGATACTTGAACGACTAGACGAGCACATCATGTGATGTCGCAGAATACTTGAACGCCTAGACGAGCACATCATGTGATGTCGCAGAATACTTGAACGCCTAGACGAGCGCATCGTGTGATGTCGCAGGACACTTGAACGCCTAGACGAGCGCATCGTGTGGTGCCGGATAATACTTGAACGCCTCGACGAGCGCATCGTGTGATGTCGCAGGATACTTGAACGCCTAGACGAGCGCATTGTGTGGTGCCGGATGATGCTTGACGGCCTGCACGAGCACATCGTGTGATGCCGGATGATGCTTGAACGTCTGTACGAGCACATCGTGTGGTGCCTGATGATGCTTGTACGTCTGTACGAGCACATCGTGTGGTGCCTGATGATGCTTGAACGTCTGTACGAGCACATCGTGTGGTGCCTGATGATGCTTGTACGTCTGTACGAGCACATCGTGTGGTGCCTGATGATGCTTGTACGTCTGTACGAGCACATCGTGTGGTGCCTGATGATGCTTGAACGCCTGCACGAGCACATCGTGTGGTGCCTGATGATGCTTGTACGTCTGTACGAGCACATCGTGTGGTGCCTGATGATGCTTGAACGCCTGCAGGAGCACATCGTGTGGTGCCTGATGATGCTTGAACGTCTGTACGAGCACATCGTGTGGTGCCGGATGATGCTTGAACGTCTGTACGAGCACATCGTGTGGTGCCGGATAAGCTTTAAACGGAGGAGGTCACGGAGTCTCTCCATCAGGCGAGGGACAATCAAGGAAGTGACATTCAGTATAGAGAACCAGAGGATCACAACCGTCCTCGAAGAGCCGATAACGAGTCTACGCAGAGTGTATGACGCCTCATTGAAGTACATGAACACATCCAGATAGTAAGAGAGATTGCATACCAATGACTACAGATCATCGACCAAAACATACTTTTAGGAAAGTTCAAAATCGGGTGCCTCCAGTTCATGTTGATACCTACATTGGTATGGCCTCTTCTTATATACACATATAGTGTTATATCCTCTTCTGATATACGAGATCAGCTTCTGTACGGTGGAATCGATAGAGAGCAAAATTACCAAGTCAACAGCATAGCGAAAGCTTAATCCTGGAATATCCAAGGCGCGGACGATAAGAGATAAGAAATTACATGAACGATGTAAGTGAGATACTCTGGACGTTTACAATACTGACAGTTCAAACAGTGACATTTTTCCAGCTATCTCTATCATTTATTTCCAATTTATTACTGATCAACCCCTCCCGTTGAAATCGCGCCATACCAGAGCAGTCTGTACTTGAGCCTTTAAAGGACGTTGCAATTAATAGCCACTTTAGACCACTGGCACTGTGAAGAGGACATCAATGTTCTGGATTAAATCTAAGACATGTAATTATATCTTGCTAGTAAAGACCGTAGATTCGAACATAAGTGTCGCGTAGAGTAATTGTAGCTAGTTTGCGATGAATATATATTGTAAGCTTTAGTTAAATGCACCAGGGAGTCATGACCCAAGCGGACACACCTCCCAGAGAGTGTCAAGAAGCAAAGGGCCGATATACTTGCTTGTGATGATCTGATTGCTTCCCGCGGCGAAGCTTTGTTTAAAGAGATTCCTATTGTTTCTGATAATCGTTACTATATTGATCTCCGCAGTCTATCCGGCATCCGACTAAAAACTAACCTCAGGTGTGCGAACAATTATATATATCAGCTCTGCTCGGGTCTTTCCGACAAAATTAGTGTATCGGGAGATCCCCTCTTGGCTACTACTAATTTCTCAGCGGTTTTTTTCTTCCTTATGATGATTGTAGGTTTTAACATACTCATGACCAAACATTGAGACCTCAGACGCCATTGTTAGAACCGCTGATCAACTCATAGCTTGTGCGACGTGTCAAAACGTGACACTTTTGGTCCAGCGGTTACTTACATCTTTCTTGATCTCGGACCCTATGCTGACTCGATACCGTTATGGGCTCAGCAGACCACAATTCTTGAACTACCGATGCAGGTCTGAAGATGCAGGAGTGATTACCCCTTTTCTTCTTACCCTCAACCATGGCACTGCCTGCACTGTTATTGGTGTCAGCTATGTAGGAGCGTATTCTATGACATTGGCGTCTACAACACAATCACATCACCACACTCTGTGTAAAGAAATATGTTTATCTAACCAGATCTCCCACTTCTGTTGTCAAATTCGAGACAAGACGCCAGCCGCGAGACAGAGAGGTTGTGGGTTCAAATCCCGGCTGCATCAGTTGAGATTTGTATTTATGATTTCTCTCTGCGGCAACTACCCCTGGTCTCAGCTGAGGCCCGGCTTGAAACGTCCAATTACTCATGTACGGAAAAATAATATGAGTACCTCAGAAGACGGAGTTATCTGTCTGTGCGATGTGGTACCGCTGTGCTCATGTCTGCCACGAAAAAAATGAATTAGCATGCACAATTCAGGTCCTAGTCTCTAGGGACTTCGCCACAGGTAAAAACTGGCGATAAAAAAGACATAGCGTATATTTTAAAATGTACGAAAAGTCATTAATAATGGTTATGTTTTTCATTTTCAGCTGCATATGTTGAGTAAGTAGTTAACTAATTTTGTTTAACAATTTAGATTTCAACAAATAAATAGAACCAGAAAACAGCTCACTCATAACTGTCGAGACTTGAGATGTAATTAATAAAAAAGGTGTATTAAAGTTTCTCACTAATATTCTATTAGATGGACGGGGCATATACACAAATTGTAACGATCCACTTTGTGCACTAAGGGGTTAAGGCAAAGAAATGCAAATGAATGCATACAAATGCGAAGCTGCAGTAAAGCTGAATATGATGAAAAATTTTAAAAATACAAAAAATGGTATGTTAGAAGCTTTACGTGATGAGTGGACGACACAGACTAAACGACGTTTCGACCCAATAAGCCTTCAGCAGGAACAAACAAGAAACACACTCACACACACAACTAATAACGAAACATTCGAAATATGTTAAAGAAAATAAAAATGCATATCCTGTGTGTATGAAAAGGAAATGGTAACAAAAGTGTGGCTGTCGTGAATGTGCAGAAATGTGCGCAAATGGACACCGAACCAGAGGAGTTCACACAGGGGTCAGTGTGCAAACACAAAGGGGAAAGAATAGAACAGTAGACTAACAGGTGCTCAAAAGGTGGTAAGAGTGAGATGTCTGAGAGTGGGGTACAGTAAAAACAAATGAGGGGAAAGGAGCACAGAAAAAATGTATAGAGGAGAAAACCGAAGTGTCTCATAAGGGACTGGAGGAGCAAAACTATAAATAGCATGGCATAGTAGATAGACCAAAGATCCCAAATATGTGCAGTGGAGAAGGCTATGCAAAAGGGAAGGAGCAATCAAAAGGAAACTATGTGTATGAGTGTGATACATTCATGCCTCGTGGGGTCAGCGAACCATACTGGACTATGAGGCGATTTTCCAAAATATAGCGGCTGCGGTTGCCAGAGTAACAAAGGACAATTCCAGTGACACGAATGTCGTCTTTACCCTTGTGATCAGGGGAGGAAGTGGGAAGACACTGGGAACATCTACGGGATGTCCAACAGAATACTGGTACAGCAGTCTCTTTGATATTTTTCTGGGAAAGTAAATCGGCAACGGCGTAATACCGACCGCATTACGCCAAAAATCATGTGCTGAAGGTATGTACAATTTATGGTCACTAACAACATATTCCCTATAACCCACTTGGCGTGAAGGGGGCTATAGTGAAAGAAAGCAAAAATAAATCCTAAATAGCAAAAAGACAGTAGTGATGGTAGCAACAAAGAAAAAGACCACAACTCAATGCAAAATAAAACAAGTGGAACAATATTAAAACAAGTAAATGAATTTAAATATCTTGGAACAGTGTTAACCTCAGATGTGAGGTGTACAACAGAAGTAAGATGCAGAATGGCTCAGGCAAAGGCAGCTTTCCAAAAAATGAGGACGATACTATGCAATCCATTTTTTACAATAGAAACAAGAAAAAGAGTTCTTAAATGTTACGTAGAACCAGTTTTAACATATGGCTGTGAATCATTGCCAATAGGACAAGAGACAAGAACATTACTGGAAGCTGTAGAAATGTGGTTTTACAGAAGAATGTTGATAATACCATAGAAGAAGAGAAATGAAAACATTCTGAAAGAGGCCAAATCAAAAAGAGAGCTACTTTCCAATATTAGGAAGAAACAATCATCATTTTTGGTCATGTAATGAGAAGAGAACAGCTTGAATATATTGTAAGAACTTGGAACATTGAGTGACGAAGAGATAGAGGGAAACAAGAGAAAAGATACCAGACAGCTTAAGAAAATGGCTTGGCTGAAGGTCAACAACGGAAATGATAACTAACTGTCGTGATCGAAAATTGTGGAGAGACATGATTACCTAAGTCAGCAGGCTTGGTACTTGATGTAAGGTTAAACAAGACCAATTGAAAGGAGACAAAATCAAGACAATGAGTAGCGGCAGGAAAAGACGATTAATAGTGCTAGAACAATTTAATTAATGGTAGGGGAAGATAATGATAAACTGTAACTCAGTTTGCACGAAGGAAAGCGAAGTACATTCAAGATCACAGCCCCATACAACTGGATTTACATAATGACGTATTGGAGAATAAACCATACCAGATTTTGCTGCTTGGACAAGAAGACGTTAGCGACGGAGATAAAATAAAGGCACAACTTCATTCTTTTTTTTTTGTTGGGTCTAACTACTAGACTTCTCAACTGTTGTTATCTAATAATCCTTAATCGTACTTACATACATTGAGAGGTAAGACACAAAAAAGACTACCATTGTTTCATGATCTTAATGATATTGTAATAACAAAATACACTTTTCCCTTCATTTTCAACATCTTATGCTATTTGTAGTTTGATACTTGCAAAGATGGATATTATAGAATGTATTAGTCTGATGAAACAACATATTTTTATTTAATTAATCCACCTAATTTAATTTTAAACTAATATATTTTTAATGTTTCTTCTTTTCATTACACGCATTCAGACAATAAAAGCGACTGTGTTAAAGTAAAGACCCATTAAAGGTCTCCACTTTCAGGCTCCCCCCCCCCCTCTCCTTGTATAGCCCAAACCTCATCTGCCACTGTCTTCTATTCCTCTTGGTCTCCACATCAGACATTTATTGGCTGACAATTTATAGGATTGTTTCTAGATTTGTTGCAGAGACCCGTCCAGCTCCACCGTTTGCCAGTTATCACTGTGTTCATGCCGTGATGATGGTGGGATTGTTTCTAGACTTATTATAGAGACCCGTCCAGCTCCACCGTCTGTCAGTTATCACTGTGTTCATGTCGTGATGATGGTGGAATTGTTTCTAGACTTATTATAGAGACCCGCCAGCTCCACCGTCTGTCAGTTATCACTGTGTTCATGTCGTGATGATGGTGGGATTGTTTCTAGACTTATTATAGAGACCCGCCAGCTCCACCGTCTGTCAGTTATCACTGTGTTCATGCTGATTGCTGGTTGTGTGTAGTTGTTTGTTGCTGATTTTGTTCTGACAATTGTTTTCAAGCAGATTGTGTGAAGTGAAGGCAGACTTCAGATTTATTTTTTTTATTTTCTCAACAAGATTCAGATCGATAAAATATATCAGAAAACTGCATTAAAATACGCTTATTTTAACTTTTTTTAAATGCTTTTCTTTGTCTTCTTCTTTCACTTTTCTTTTCGATATTTCAAGTCCCAGATGATTTTTCTACCTCGGCTAGTGTTTAATAGTTACTTTTTCATTCGAGCTGCCTCAAAATCTCATTAATATATATATATATATATATATATATATATATATATATATATATATATATATATATTCTTCTCAATACAAATAAAGTATATGCCTTTAGTCTGTGACTCAACATTTCTAAAGCGTTTCCACCAAAGCATATATGATCCTCGCTAACATTTTAGAACAATCACAAAACACGAAGTGATCATAATTATCATACTTGTGGCTTGGAAAACTTGTTGACCCACGTCTGTAAACTGAGAGTTAAGCACTAAATGAGAATGGTCACACCTTGTTAACTTGTCAAATGTAATAATTACGTTAATTGATAGTGCACGTATTTTGTCTTTCAGACCGCAGCGAAGCAAAACAAAGTAAGTTGTTAACTAGATTACATAAGTAAGACAGCTGAGAACAATTATACATACATTGTGAATGATCTTACATTTGAACCTAAGTAGCCGAATTGTTGGCCATGAAAATCACATTAACGTCCTTAGACTCTCTTTTAATATTCATCATCATCATCAAGTACCGGGCCTACTGGCATAGCTGATCATGTCTCTCCACAACTTTCGATCTCGACAGTTCTTTATCATTTCTGTTGTTGACCTTCTGCCAAGGCATTCTCTTAAGCTGTCTGGTATCTTTTCTCTTTGTTTCACTCTATCTCTTCGTCCCTCAATTTGTCCAGTTTTAACAATATATTCCAGTTGTTCTATTATCATTACATGGCCAAACAATGATGATTGTTTCTTCCTAATATTGGAACTTATCTCTCTTTTTGCTTTGACCTCTTTCAGAACATTGTCATTACTCTTCTTAGCTGTTCATGTTATTCTCAACATTCTTCTGTAAAAACCTTATTTCTACAGCCTCCGGTGATTTTCTTGTTTGTTGTCCTGTTGTCCATAATTCACATCCATATGTTAAGACTGGCTCTACATAACATTTGAGGACTCTTTTTCTTGTTTCTATTGTCAAAAATGGATTGCATAGTATCTTCCTCATTTTCTGGAAAGCTGCTTTTGCCTCAGCCGTTCTGCATCTCACCTCTTTTGTACATCTTCCGTCTCAGGTTAACAAAGTTCCCAAATATTTAAATTCATTTACCTGTTTTAATATTGTTCCACTTGTCTTTATTTTGCACTGAGTGATGTCTTTTTCTTTGTTGTTACCATTACTTCTGTCTTTTTGCTATTATGGCAGAGTCCTTTATTTTTGCTTTCTTTCACTATAATGTCCAACATTTCTTGTAACTCATTTTCACTCTTAGCGATTAATACTGTATCATCAGCATTCCTTAGTTTAGTTATATTATGACCTCCAATTGTTATTCCAGGGATGCCCCTTATGGATCTTAAAATAATCTCACTATAAACATTAAACAAATCTGGTGACAGCACACAACCTTGCCTAACACCCTGTTTAATTTGTTGAAACATTCCTAATTGGTTTCCAGTTCGTATGGCCGCTGTTTGTTACCAGTACAAGTTCGTTATTATTCTTAGATCTTTGCTGTCTACGTTCATGCTTTCTAAAATTTTGATTATCTCTTGGTGCTTTACTTTGTCAAATGCCTTGGTGTAATCTGTAAAACATAGGTATTGATCTGTTTTCACCTCTATGGCTCTTTCCATTAAAGATCTTATGATATAAATGGCATTGCTTTTAACTTTACCTCTAACAAAACCGCCCTGTTCATCACTAATTTCTGGACTGATTTTGTTTCGCACTCTTCGCATTATGAATCTTAGTAATATCTTAGTCATATGACGCGTAAGGCTTATTGTGCGATGATCATCGCATTCAATCGCACCCGATTTCTTTGGTAGGGCTATGAATATTGATTTGAGCATGCCGTCTGGTATATATCCCCTTTAATATTATGAGTTATGAAAAAAGTTGCCACTATCATTGGGCGATTTGGGCAGCTCAGTTATCTGACTTAAAGGTTAGAAAATGATCAAAACACAAAGTTATCATACGGCATTAACAATACAGAATATTGAAGTAACAACTACCAGTGTGACATACGTGTTACTGCAACATTCCACTGACACACCTATACTGTAAGACAGGACAGCAAATTAATAATATAAAAGAAAACAAGTGTAAGACAAAATGACAAGTAGCGGCAGGACAAGATGGAAAGCAGTGGAAAGACGAGATGACAGTAGCGGTTATGACAAGTTGCCAAGTAGTTGTCAAAAGACAAGATAGCATTTTGATAATAAAAAAAAAAAGAAAACAAACACTGGTAAAACAAAATGAGAAATATTGGGAAGGCAAGGTGGCGAGTAGCGTTAAAGATAAAATGGCAGGTATCTGTAACACGAGATGGCGAGTAGCAGTAAGCCAGGATATTACGTAGCTGTAGGACAATATAATAAAAAGAGTTATGACAAGATGATGTGTAGTTGTTGGACTCGATGAAATGTAGTTGCGATGATAATTAAATGTAGGGAATGATGATATGTAACTGTATGATACCATGATAATTAGCTGTAGGGGTCGATGATAAGTAGCTGTATGATACCATGATAAATAGCTGTAGGGGACGATGATATGTAACTGTACGATACCATGATAATTAGCTGTAGGGGACGATGATAAGTAGCTGTATGATACAATGATAAGTAGCTGTAGGGAACGATGATATGTAACTGTATGATACCATGATAATTAGCTGTAGGGGCCGATGATAAGTAGCTGTATGATACCATGATAATTAGCTGTTGAACTCAATGATAAGTAGCTGTGTGCTACCATTATAATTAGTTGTAAGACCTATGATAAATAGATGTATGATACCATGATAATTTGATGTAGGACACGATGATAAGTAGTAAACTAATGAGACCTTGACCTTGCATTGGCCATCAATGGAGATGAAAAAAATAATGTCTAGCTTAAAAAATGACGTAATGCTAATGATTTTTTAAGAAGAAAAAGGCAAAGAAAGACTCTCAAAATATAAAAAAATTAGAGAAGTGGACACCACCCACTGAATAGAGAAAGGGTCCCAAAACTATATCGCCTGTAAACATGAATTTCACCTGGAAAGGCAAAATACAGTGTAGCAAAGTCATGTAATTGGTATAGCAAAAAGTGAAAAACACTAATTAATTACTTATTCGACTTGCCTATCATTACTATTAGATATTGTGATAGTACATTGCCACACGCATACTAGGTTAACCTAATTGGACGAAAGAACTGGCTCGACGACCTATCTTTTGATTATTGGATTGCTTTATGTAACAAAACTCTAATCAAGTAGTTTGTTATAATCATTGCCTTTCATCATCATCATTTATTACCAGTCATAGCCTATTTAAAACAATAATATATTATCCAGTGGCGTATTCTCTATGATACCGCAGACACCGTCGGTAGCCTGAACATATTAACGAAATACAAAAGGAAATGATAATTTATTGTATTTTTTTACACAATTATTATATTATAAATTTTCGAATATTCTATTACAAATTTGGTAGGCCATTATGATTTATTTGCTTTGATTTGCATTTATTAAAGCAAGGTTTTCCTCTGGCCACTATAACGTTTGTGAATGAAACCGAAACTACATTGAAACCTCTAGGAGCCAGCGGTACATTTTTCGTCTATCCGAATCTAGTTTAACGACCTTGCCATTCAAAAATTCCCGTCAAAATAATATACCGGTTGTTGCCGCTAGATGTATGCAATTTCATGGGTTATTTTTAGCTCTAGCCAATCAGAATCATCAGAAAGTGAAACTGAATCTGTCTGATTACTGGAACTTCCTTAGCTAATTATAACTACGTTATGCGCATCAGCATCTGTAGAAAGAACTTTTTCTGCTCTCAAGAGAATCAAATCTTATTGTCGCTCAACTCAGACACAAGAACGCTTATCTGGTTTGACAATAATGTCCATTGAGAAATCATTCCCTCAGAAACTTAGAAACCAACCCAACAGTACTTTCAATGACAAAGTCAGCAAGACATTTTCGTTCCAAACAAGACGGATAGAGTTTACATATAAATAAGTAAGTAATTAAAAATGTGGTGGAGTCATTAGAAAATATTATTTTACGTTAGCCTACTGAATATAATGTATGTTTTTATTTATTATGTCAGCGGTTGCCCAGACCCCAAAACCAGTATACGCCACTGATATTACCCCAACTAGAGCAGGGATAGTGATACAACATTAATACACGCAGAGACATGGTTGATATTGTTTGTTTAAAATACTCAAAGAATTGCCTTAAGAAACAAGGCGCGATGACTTGAGGCAACTAAGGTGGAATAAAAAAAAAAACTACAAAACACAATTACACATAGAAAAAGTAAACAGTTAAGATACGGTAGCGTAAAGAAATTCAAGTTTAAATGTGAAAAAAAGAGAATAAAATTAGATGATGTTGTCAAGAGCATATCTTTTTTTTTTTTAATTACAAAAAATAAGTATATAAACAAGAAGTGAACATTACATTCGTAGAAGTGTGTGATGGGTAAACGAAAAAAGTAAGTGATAAGGTTGTTATCTTTTGACTAAAACTACCTGCAGAAAATTGTCTGAATATTCCGATGGAAAGATATCAGTCTATTAATGAAAAATGAACATCCACCAACATGATATAAGAGCAGTGATAAGATTTAAATGTATAAGTTTGCAGATCATCAACTAAGAAACATTTCCGAAAAAAATGACCATGCAACGTAGATAATATCTGTTCTCTTCTATCATTCAATATATACAAGGTATGTTTTTCTGTTAATATATGGAGACAGACCAACCAAGTAAAATAAATCATAGTTCAACCAACATTTTTTTTACCCACTCTGATTTTAATTGTCCATAATGTGACATGTACCGCCTATTTGCACAAAAAGTAGAATAAAAGACGTAAGAAAGTTAGAAATCCTGTTTAAAATACATTTCGCTTTTCTTTCTTTCTTGAGACGTAAAAATTAAGAACATTGATACTGAATGTGTTGGTTTTTTTCAGATGTGAGGTGGCCAAATTTAAGTAAGTTGTTAATTAAACATAGACTCCAATAAATATAAATGGTGATTGAGCTACATGAGAATGTACACAAGTTTGTCGACCAGGAAATATTGTTCAACGTTCATCATTTAATTTTAAAGGTGTCGTCGTGTCAAGTAACAACTAACACTGTACGCTTCGGACAAATGAAGGTACAGGAGAATGCAAGAGTCAAAGAGACAGTATCACAGAAATACTACAGCGTGACAACAGAGCAACAGCAACCAGCATGATATATTTATTCGGTAAAATTAAACTGTAGCTTCATACAATGTTCCACGTGATTAGGTATAGAGTTTGATAACATGAGCCAATAGCTGTAAATGAAGCTGACATGTAACGTTGAGGAAAGCTGAAGTGAAACAAAGAAATGCAGCCGGACAAGATGACCAAAAGGAGGGACTATATGTTGGAGTAGTGTTGGCTATCTAATTATGTCTGACGTGTTGAAGTTGTAGGGCTAGAAGAAAGACTGACGAGAAAGATGTCCTGAAGAAGAAATGTCTGAGAACAGACACAGATCTTTACAATAAGAACACATGAAATATGAAGTGTCTTCAAGAACCAATGAACTAGTTCTAAATAAATGCTTTCTGAACACTGATATATTATGTGGCGACAGAAAAATTAGTACAACTCAGTCATGACAAAGTAAGTGAAGGAGAAGAAGATACGTTTATTTAAAAGTTCATTCATTTAATTTGTCTATATTGCAAGACTACTAGACTATAGATGGCGGAAACACATTATCACTCTCATATCTTATACATGACAATAATATACTATCACGTTGTAGAATTGTTGATCCTATTAACGCATTACCAAGTTAAAAGACCATACAAATGCAATAACACATTAACCCACTCATTGATCACAAATAGAGATATCACATTACATCAATAACAGATTATGAAAAGTAAAGACATCAATGATAAAAAATTGCTCCATCGACGCAAAAGACAATATCCTAAACAGCAAGAAGACAAGTATTGGTAAAAAAAAAAGGTGACGATAATTTTTAGAGCAAGAAGACAAGTGATGGTAAAACATGAAAACAGGTATTGATAAAACAATATGACAAGTATTGGTAACACAAGGTGACGAGTATTGGTAGAGCAAGAAGACAAGTGCTTATAAAACAAGATGACACGTATTGGTAAACAAGAACAAATGTATTGGTAAACAAGAACAAATGTATTGGTAAACAAGAACAAATGTATTGGTAAACAAGAACAAATGTATTGGTAAACAAGAACAAATGTATTGGTAAAACAGGAAGATACGTTTTGGAAAATAAAATGACATGTACTGGTAAAACAAGTTGACAAGATGTTTTTGTAAGACAAGTTAGCAAGCAGCAAACATATTATACGATGCGATGTAGATGTATTGAAATTTTATTGGTTGCAGATGTACATAACTTACACAATGACAGGCGAAGTAAAAGGGGGGGGGCGGAGTGGGAATTGCTATTTCCCATCGATATTTCTGCAGACAAAGCAACATTTATGCATTTGTTTCATATTTATATATATATATAAAACAAAAGTGGGATTATATCTGCATCTACAAGTATATCGAAGAAACAATCATCACCATCATGCAGCATGAAAATAACAAGGACAAATCTGAAACAAGTGCAACGCCTGAAATACTTGGGCACAATAATAACATCAGATGGAAGATGCACAACATAAATAAAATGTAGAATAGCTCAAGCCAAAAAAGCAATTCAGAAAATGAAAATATCTTATGCAACAAATCTATGTTAATAGAAATGAGAAAGAGAATTCACCGGTGCTATATAGAACCGACTCTGACCTATGGAAGCGAATCATGGACAGTAGACAAACAAATTAAAAGACGATTAGAAGCCGCAGAGATGAAATTTCTCTGAAGAATGTTAAAAGTTCCCTGGATAGCTAAAAAGACCAGTGAGGAAGTTCTCAAAAAGGTCAACACAAAAAGGGAGTTCCTAAAAGACATAAGAAAGAAACAATCAACATTTTTAAGGCACATCATGAGAAGATAAACCGTGGAATAATTGGTTACAACTGACAAAATAAAGGGAAAGAGAGATCGCGGACGACAAAGAGAGAAAATACTAGATAGCTTGGTGTCATGGCATGGAAAACAGTCAACAACAGAACTGATACGATGCACTGTAGATAGAAGGACATGATTGCCTACGCCAACCGGTATGGCACATGATGACGACAAGTCTTGGTACCAATATTCACCGTATCCACATTGACGTTATCAACCTTCCTTCCAATTTAATTTGCCAAAGTTACAAAGAAATAATTGTCAATGTTACACGGCTAAAATGATGCCATAATGTCAGATCTGCCTTATTTACGCGACCATTTGACCTACAAGCATTCCGTACTTCAATGTGTTTCTATATTTATGACTATCCTGGCTCAGATCGTAAGCAGTAGTAACCAAACACCAGTTAGCGATTGGTCAGATAATGTGGAATAAAGTATTAAAGTATTCATCATCATCGAGTGCCGTCTCCGCAACGAAGGTTGGCTACCATGGAGCACCATTCTGATCTGACTCTTGCTTTGATGGTGCAGGTTGTAACAGGCTGGTTTGTCCATCTTTTGATGTTACTAGTCAATGTTAG
The DNA here is from genome assembly GCA_032433765.1 of Megaustenia siamemsis. Lineage (NCBI taxonomy): Eukaryota > Metazoa > Mollusca > Gastropoda > Stylommatophora > Ariophantidae > Megaustenia > Megaustenia siamemsis. The sequence goes on from JAVIAB010000046.1 coordinate 13,367,601, forward strand.
TCTTGGTCTGCCTCTGTCTCTTTTACCTTGTATTTTCCCATCCAATATTACTTTTAGTAGGCTGTTGTGTCTTTTAACATGGCCCAAAAATCGCATTTGTCTTGTTTGAATTCTGTTTAGGCGTTCTCTTTTCAGTTTTAGTTGTTTTAAGACTTCATCGTTTGATTTCTTATCCTTCCATCCAATTCTACCTATTCTTCTATATATCCACATTTCAAAGGCTTCAATTCTCTGTTCTGTTTTCTTGTCCAATGTCCATGTTTCTGCACCGTATAGAAATATCGAGAAGATGTAACATTTGGCTATTCTTAGTTTTAGCCCTGGTGTTATTTTTTTCTTTCTTTCTTTCTTTTTTTTTTTTTTAAATGTTAGCATGTTCTTCATGACATTAAAATTACTTTTTGCCATTCCTATTATTTTGTTACACAAAAAGGGAGCTCTTAAAAAACATCAGAAAGAAGCAATCAACATTTTTCGGGCACATCATGAGAAGAGGAAAGTTGGAATACTTGGTTACAACTGGCAAAATAAAAGGAAAGAGAGATCGCGGACGACAAAGAGAGAAAATACTGGAACACTGTGGATAGAAGATTGTGGAGGGCCATGATCGCCTACGCCAATCGGCAGGGTACAAGATGATGATGATGATGATTTTGTTTATTTCAGTTGTGCATTTTCATCACTGGTTATAGTATGTCCAAGGTAGTTGTAGCTCTGAACTGTCTCTAGGTTTAATCCTTCAATTTTGATATCCAGTTGTGGGTTTTGAGTACTTTCTTTGTTTATGATCATAGTTTTAGTCTTTTTGATATTCATATCTAGACCATATTTTTTGCTTGTCATGTTTATTTCATTAAGTAATTGTTGTAGATCGTTAGGATTTTCTGCTAGTAGTACAGTATATCCGGCATATCTTAGGTTATTGATTATCTTTTCATTAATTTGTAGGACTTGCAGCTCTGTGATGTTTTTATAGATTAGCTCAATGTATAGATTGAATAAGTTTAGTGATAGGATGCATCCTCGTCTTCTCTTTTTTTATCAATGGGTATAGAGTTTTGTTTGTTATATTTTATTATTGCTGTTTGCTCCCAGTATAGATTACATATTAGTCGTATGTCCATGGCATCTAGATGTAACTCTTTTAGGCATTATATTAGTTGTTTGTGGTGCTGTCTATCAAAGGCTGTGGTGTAATATATGAAGCAAGCATATATTGGTTTGTTTACTTCTGTGTGCGTTTCAATTAATGTTCCCATGCAGAATATGGCTTCTTTTGTCCCGCTATTTTTCCTAAATCCAAATTGCTGTCATCTAATTCAGTATTGATTTTATTCTGAATCCTTCATTGTATAACTTTTAGCAAGATTTTTGTAACATGGCCCATTAGGCTTATTGTTCTAAAGCCACTGCATTCAACTGCACCATTCTTTTTAGGCAATGCAATGAAAGTTGACGTTTTTAGTCTATTTGGTATGTATCCTGTGTGGTATATGTAGTTGCATATGTCTGTAATCACATCAACGCCAAAATCCTCTAGTGCCTGTATCATCTCTATATGTATGCTGTTCGGTCCTGCTGCTTTTCCCTTTTTCATTGTTTTTATAGCTTTATCCACCTGAGATTTTAAGATTTTATAGCCTGATGTACATTTTATAATTTGTTTCTCCCTTTGATCATGAAATAGTTATGTTATATATTTCTGCCATCTACCTATTATATCTTTATTGCCTAGCGTTTTTCCTTTTTTGTCTGCAATGCATCCACCTTCTGTGGCTTTTTTTTATTTTTATTAGTCATTCTCTTTATTTCTCTGTGCATTCCTCTTAAGTCTTGTTTGCTTTCCATAGTTTCTATTTCTATACATTTTTGGCTGAGCCAGTATTCTTTTGCCTTTTTGCACATTTTTAGTATTTCATTATCTATTGTATTGTTTATGGCAGTGTTCTTCGCATGTCTCCTTTCTTCCATTTTTTTCTGAGATGGTGATAGTTATCCATTTTTGATTTTTGTTCTTTTCTCTTTTGGGTAAGTTGACGTAGGTCTCTTATCAAAGTATAATCAAAGTATTATAAAAGTATTAAGACAAATATCTCCCTATCCGGGATATACTTGTCTTAATGGGAAAAATACTGATAATCAATTTATTCTGGAGTTGTGATCGCAGCCATATGCTATAGTTATGAGAACACCCGCGTGAAAGACATCGCCAATGATGGCTAATTTTTTAGTTAGCCGAGTTGGCAGTGTTCCCTAGCGTTTAGCTTTCCGCAGCAAGCCGCTGTGCCAAGGAGTACGGGTTCGATCCTGCTTCGGACAACATATTGCTCTTTGTTTGTTGTGTGTTGTTTATTATTTGTCATCCTTTCCGGTGCTGTAAATATAACTCTTGCTCTGAATTGATTCTCGTTAATGTGGAATAAAGTAGTTGGTGATGAACTTCATTACACTGAGAGAGACAATCCGATGTAATAAAGGACATAAATCACGCTGCTCCATGGCGAATATATATCAATATTAGTAAAATAGTCAGTTGCTCATGCGAATATAACAATCTATTACCGACTAACAGAACCAGAACTCATCTAATTATGTTATTTATAATCCAAAATACAAGAATTTTCTTCAATCTCTATGTATTCACTTTGTATGATCATCATCTTCACTCAATAAATGTTGACCAATTTGAATACACTGAAGTTATTGTCTCAATGATCAAGGTTAGTTGTAGTCATTCCTCTTATACCTTGTCTATCAACATAACCTCTCGATTATGTTCGGTTGGAGTCAAAAACAATGTCCTAACATCATCAATCGCTATACATTTTACAAATATGACAATCATCATTTTTAAGAGGACGTGAACTTCCGGTATATGGTGAATCGGAGGCAAAAACAACTGAAGGCTATGTCTGAAAAGTGTTCCTTGTTGCAGTTTCCTCATATTCCAAGTCCGGCTAGTCGCGGGAGCTACTGAGTTAAGTGCTCTGTGCACACCGTGAGCTGTGTGTCTCATCCGTTTTGATCATGTTTTGATATCCCAATTGTTTACGATGAATGATGCCATCGTATGACAGGGAACAGTTGGCTATGTTCACTTTCTGCGCGGTTTCGCCTTATGTCTTTTGGCGTGTGCTGAGACTGCTACGATGGGGACTACAGTTATCTTTCTTTGTTTGGGAGATGAGATATTAATTCGGATGATTCCGCTGGCACGGGCGGTTGAGCAATTATGGGTTTTTTTCGTTTGCAGTGAGACCGATGCCTTCCATAACCAATAACCAAAAACCACTCGAACACATCGTATTCATACAACCAGTTATAATCACCTTGTGTACACTGAACATTACTACAACCATTGTTCCAATAAGCAAGGTTAGTCAAATAGTCATAACAGATGTCCACCGTCAACGTAATCGCTGTCTCGAGATACATACACCCACTTTCCAAATGCATATATTCGATAAATAAAAAATATATTCTATTCCTAGTCTAAATTATTTTATCTATTGTTTCTCTAACGTCCCCCAGTAATATTCAAACGATAATTTTATGTTGATTTCTACCCTGTCTTACAAAGGTTGTCCAACTTATTAAAATATCAAAAATATTATCTTTCTAATGTTAACTTTCTCTGGAACACACATTAATCCTTCCATTTTCCAATTTGCGTGAAGCAAAACAAAGTACAATCAAGGACCAGTTCACAGCTGTGATACTTGCATTGAGGAATATAATAGAATTTATTAGTCTGATTGTTTAAATAAAAACGTAAGTATGTTACCTAATGCGCACAATTTAATTTTATCTTCCTCTTTTTCCATGTTTCCTCTTTTCATTACACATATTCGGTCATTTATAAAAGCGTATGTGTTGAGTAAAACCACATTAATGTTCTCCACTTTCAGACCAGTACGAACCATGTTTAGCCCAAACTATTAACCTCATATGTCACTGTCTTCCATTCTCCTTGGTCTGCGCCTCAGACATTTATTAGATGACAGTTTATGGGATTGTTTCTAGACTAAATTATAAAGACCCGTCCAGCTCCACCGTCTGTCGGTTATCAGTGTACTCATGTCGTGCTGCTTGTGGGATTGTTTCTAGACTTATAATAGAGACCCGTCCTGCTCCACCGTCTGTCGGTTATCACTGTGTTCATGTCGTCCTGCTTGTGGGATTGTTTCTAGACTTATAATAGAGACCCGTCCTGCTCCACTGTCTGTCGGTTATCACTGTGTTCATGTCGTCCTGCTTGTGGGATTGTTTCTAGACTTATAATAGAGACCCGTCCTGCTCCACCGTCTGTCGGTTATCACTGTGTTCATGTCGTCCTGCTTGTGGGATTGTTTCTAGACTTATAATAGAGACCCGTCCTGCTCCACCGTCTGTCAGTTATCACTGTGCTCATGTCGTGCTGCTTGTGGGATTGTTTCTAGACTTATAATAGAGACCCGTCCTGCTCCACCGTCTGTCAGTTGTCACTGTGTCCATGTAGTGCTGATTGCATGTTTTAAGTAGTTATTTTTTGCTGATTTTGTTTATGTTTTTTCCTCAGGATAGTTGTATGAAATGATGATGACAAACTGCACATTTCTTCTTTCATTGCTCACCAGTATTCAGATCAATAAAATATGTCTGAATATATAGGGGATTAAAATACACTTAGTTTAATTTTCATTTTTGGTTGTACTGCTTTCTTTATTTCTTCCTCTTGGACTTCTATTTTCTGTATTTCATTTCCGCAATGATTTGTATTCCTTGGTTTGTGTTTTCAAGTTACTTCTTCATTTTGAGTTGCCACAAAATGTCATAAAAAAAGAAAAATCTTCTCAACGCATCTAAAGTGCATGTATATCGTCTGTGTATCAACATTTATAAAGCGCTTTTTTAAAAACTGATGTGAAATGCGTTAACTTTCTAGAACAATCACCAGAAATGCTCTGATAGCAATTATCCAACATGTGATATGTAAAGCTTTCTGACCCTAGTGTGTAAACAGAACATGAAGCTCAAAATGACAATGGACACTTCTTCTCATTTATTTCTCAAATGTAATAATTACGACTATTGATATGACATGTATTTTTTTCTTACAGAGTGACGGAACTCACAATGAGGTAAGTTGTTAACTAGAACCCATAAGTAACACAGTTGGGAACAGTTAATTATATATATATATATATATATATATATATATATATACATATATATATATATAATATATATTTGTTTATATATATATACGTTTATACATATATATATACGTGTATACATATATATATATATATATATATATAATATATATATATATATATATATATATATATATAGCCCTTTTCGTCTTGTCAGACGGTCTAGTGGAGGCTATTGTGTATTTTATTGAGGTTTTTATTTTCTCGAACAGCTTCACTCGTGGCTAATTCTATCAATGTTTGACAAACACACACGGCCACAGAATGAACAAGTCAGGCCCACTGATCCACAGGGTTTTCCTTTTTCCATGAGTCTTTTCTCTTCTACGTTTTGCATTAGCACAGTCTCAAAGGACGTTATTCTGATCCTTATATATGCTCTCCATGATGTGCGATCACTAACCAGATGTTCCCAGTCGTTTTAACAGATGGAGAAGTCACTCTCTCTCTCTCTCTCTCTCTCTCTCTCTCTCTCTCTCTCTGCGATCAGGACTCAGTCAGAGTAGGATTTCAGACTCCCACATGAAGTCAGCTGTCAGGTTAAGTGTGTTGATCGCCCCCAGAGACAGAACGTCACATTTAGAGTCCGCCAGATCCACTCTGACTGAACACCCGTTAATACGTTGCACAGCGTTCTGCGCCAGTGGCCCAGTTCATCCGATTTCAGCCAGCATTTTTTCAGGTTTGGTTTCCTTAGCCTTTGATTGTCCCCAATCTTCCTGCAAGGCAGCAGATTGTCTTTTCTGTAAGGGGATTCTGCCCTTAGATGGTCGGCCCTCCCAGATTTACGAGCACCATCTGCCCGAGTCACTAGAGGTGACTAACACAGACATGCGCACACAAAGATATGAGATGTGAATAACACAGACATGCGCACACAAAGATATGAGATGTGAATAACACAGACATGTACACAGCGATACGAGACATGACTAACACCGACACACATCAAGATATATGACACATGACTAACATAGACACACGGACACACCAAGATATGAGATATGACTAACATGACACACACCTAGATATGAGCCATGGCTAGCACACACACACACACTCAAGCTAAGATTTGAGCCATGGCTCATATCTAGGTGTGTTTCTGTGCTAGTGAAACAGGGTATAGAGGGGGTATGTTTCAAACTTACTATTTCTATAGCCTGTTTCAACCATACCCCCTCTATACCCTGTTTCACTAGCACAGAAACACACCTAGATATGAGACATGACTAGCACAGAAAAAAACATTAAGATATGAGCCATGTCTTTACGGAAAAACACCAAGAAATGAGCCAAGTCAAGAACATAAACACATTGAGGTATCCATATGCTTGGGTTAGTCTACAGACGCTTCTTAACGAGTGAATCATCGACATACGAGACGCAGGCTTCGATTAACTGTCCACAGGTTTCGTTCAAACAGTTGTCCAGATATTTGAGAATGCATTCTGACCCATAGAACTTTCCCTTGCATGCGCAGTTCCCGGTTGATTGTTCACAGGTGTCATTAAAACAGTTTTCTGGACATTTGAGAGTGCAGTCTGACCCGTAGTACGTTTCCTTGCACGTGCAGTCAAGCACTTTCCGGGTCATATATGATGTCACAGCCATCAGAACACATCTGTTCTCACTGTAGCCCAAAATTACCATCGGGACAAGTGTCATTACAGGTATAACCAGGATGTTTACATTGTAGGCATTTCCAGGATTTTTCCCACATAAAGGGCAGACACTGAGACAAGACCTCACATTTACTTTGACACGTACCAATGATGAAGTCGCAGCTTTTGCTACACCCACTACACACTGCACAAAACGACCAAGAATACCCGTCCAGACAATAGGTGTCTGTAAATGTCTGCGCCTCACACACCGTCAGTTCACTGCCGGCCTGCGAAATGGTCGCTGAGAACTCAGTCTCAATGTGTGCCTTGATCCCTCCTTGATAGTTGGTAGTATCCGTCACTCTCGTTATGCTTTGGGTGTTCACGTTCCCATTTTTCATGGAACTGACCCTTGAGGATGGATTTGGCTTCATCATAACTGAGTGGATTGTTCTCTTGTGGTAATCACCCTCCCTCTTTAGCTAATGTGTCTGCCTGTTCGTTCCCGCGTATATTACAGTGTGATGGTATCCACTGAATGACTACTCTCTGGAAGTTATTGCATAGTTGGTCCAGGGTAGTTCTCAAGTCATCTAGTTCATTGTTCTTGTGGTTTATTAGAGCTGATAGTACTGGCAGTGCATCAGTCAGAATCACCAATTTATTGTGCATGTTATTTTTGTGTTGAGTAGCCAGTGTTGCAGCTTCTCTGATGGCCTCAGCCTCTGCTTTAAAGTTGTTTGAGAATTTTCCAGTAGCTATTGACTTGGTGATCTCGTCCTGATTGGTCAGCGTCAAGAACACACCTCCCCCTCCATTTTTGGTGGCATTTGTAGCAGAGCCATCTGTGTATATGTGGGACCAGGAGTCCTGTGGGTAAGTATCGTGTATGTGTTTTTTCTGCTGCGTGTTTTCTTTCTGTGTCTGGGTGCCTTTTTTCATGATTCCTGTTATGTTTTCCTGAAGTTCTGGTATTTTATGTTTTCCGTGAGGAGACATATCAGATGGGGCCAAGGGTTTCGATATTGTTTGAGAAGTCATTCAGAGATGATGTACATATATATCTATATCATTGTTTAGGTCTACCGATTTGTCTATTTCCGTGTATTAGTTTGCCATATATTATTTTCTTAAGGATGCGTTTTTCTTCCATTCGCTGGACATGCCCCAGCCATCTTAGATATCTGAGCATCGACATGATTGTTGGGGTTAAGTTGGTTATTTTGTCCTGCCACTTGATGTGAATTATTATTAAGAGACATAGCATGTGAAAGACATTTAGTATTTTTCTGATTTGGGTACATTGTCCAGGTTTCAGATCCATATAATAGTATGCTAAGCACACAAGTTTGATATATTAAGAGTTTGTCTTTTAGTGTTTGTTTCGTGTTGCTCCTGGCCATTTCTATGAGTTTGCCGAAAGTCGTAGCTGTCTTACCAATTCGACTGTTTATTTCATCAAGAGTGTGTGTATACATACATACATACATACATACATACATATATATATATATATATATACATTTAACAATATATGATATAAATAAATTGTGAATGATCTTGCACTTGAATGTAAATAGTCGAATTGTTGGCCATAAGTTATTCATTACCGTCCATAGACTCTCTTTTAATACAATGGGATATGGAAAAAGTTGCCACTGCCTTTGACAATTTCAGGAGCTCAGTTACCTGATTTAAGGCTGGAGAATGACCAAGAATCAGTGATCATGTCACATTAACAGAACAGAAATAGTAATTGTTATAGCTGTAGAAGTAGTTAGTCGAAGGCCCCGGTATCACTGAAAACGAACTAAAATCCATAATTACTCAACCGCACGTGCATGTAGAATCATATGAATTAAGATCTCATTTCATTCAAGGATGAAAACAAAGAAATGCAGCTGCAGTCCTCATCTTAACAACTACAGCACACGCCATAATACATAAATCCAAGCCGCACTGACAGTGAACGCAAGCAAACTGTCCTTCGACAAGTCAGATTATTGTTTGCAGTGATACCGGAGTCTTCGACTAACTACTACTACTACTATAACAACTACAATTTATGTTTTATTGTATACTATATAATCATTTACCGTAAGCAATCAGCACGATCCAGTTGAAAATCACAGCTCACGGTGTGCGCATAGCACCTTAACTCAGTTGCTTCAACAGCAAGCCGAACTTGGAATTTGAGGAAACTGCAACACTTTTCAGACAGAGCCTCAGCGGTTCCTGCCGACTTCTCCGCCCTATTGACCGGGAAGTCCCAACAAAACAAATTATTGAGGTAACAAGTACCAGTGTGACGTACATGTTACTGCTACGTTCCACTCAAACATATATACAGTAACACATGGTGGCAAATGGATAATACAAAAAAAAAGATAAGACGAAATGATAAGTAGTAGTAAGATAGGATGACAATTAGTGTTAAGCCAAGACTACAGGTAGCAATAAGACAAGATGACAAGAAGCGGTAAGATAGGATGACAATTAGTGTTAAGCCAAGACTACAGGTAGCAATAAGACACGATGACAAGTAGCGGTAAGATAGGATGACAATTAGTGTTAAGCCAAGACTACAGGTAGCAATAAGACAAGATGACAAGTAGCGGTAAGATAGGATGACAATTAGTGTTAAGCCAAGACTACAGGTAGCAATAAGACAAGATGACAAGTAGTGGCAATGCTTAACCACATACAACTTTTAAGATGACATTCATGATTTGTGTACATATTTTCAAATTATGCAAATGATCTTAATGACAAATTTTTGTTTTTTTATTATTATTATTATTATTTATTTTTTTTAGAGTGGATGCTAGGTAAGTTGACACCTTGGTTTCCTTAAGTAACTTAGCTCCAAACATAAACTGTGAATGAGATTTCTTGTGAAGGTAGATAACTGAGATGTTGACTATGAAATATTTATTATCATGCCCAGCCAATCGTTTATTAGGAGAAATTTAAAAATAATATATATGAAAAAAACGGTATGGTTAGAGCTAACAATCTATCATTAGCGTATGCTTGGAAAAACAAACTACCATAGTAGGCTTCAATCAATCGATGATTTGAATTCAAGGCTCGAGAAATACGGAGGACGATAGTGACAGTATCACATAAATACAACAGAGAAGCGACGTACTTGTTCCAGAACATTAAACTGTAGCTTCTAGAAAAAGGACACAAGGCATGTTTATGTAATTGAAGACTATATACTATTAAACAGTTTGACAAATTGTGGTAAGGCAATTAACCGCGTCATACATTGGCGCTTTTTGATGATCACATACATCGACATCTGAAAGAACAACAAAATAGTACAAATATATCCTGTCGAAATGCGTGCTAGCAGAGCACCAAGGATAAAAGGGGGAAAAAAGGAGTAAAGACCAGGAGAACGGTTCTAAATGAATGTTTGCTGAAAACGGATAGATTGGACTGAAGTGTATCTTATATTGCAGTTATGTTAACGTAAGATAAGGAGACGAGAATACATGAACAAGGTTTTTATAACTTCTTAGAACATTTATATAACTCGTTTATGTTATTGGACTGACGGACAATGAATGGTAATTATACATTACCGCCGTCATAGACTATGAAAGGTAATACTATACAAAAATTACCACTGTTTCATCAGCTCAAAAAATGTAAACAAATGACACTCTATCTCTCTCCCCAAAATCATACTTTGCTATTCCTGCTTAGAATTTGTATTCCCGTGTAACAAAACTAACCCTCCTTAGTTTCATCAAACAATCGTCGTCTTTTTTTTGTTATCCCACATGTGAGTGATATCATCCACTTTACTCCTTGCTATCTCCATCTTCCTTAGTTTCATCAAACAATCGTCGTCTGTTTTTTGTTAGTCCGAATGTGAATGATATCAGCAACTTTACTCCTTGCCATCTCCTTCTACCTTGGTTTCATCGAACAATCGTCGTCTGTTTTTTGTTAGCCCACATGTGAGTGATATCATCCACTTTACTCCTTGCTATCTCCTTCATCCTTAGTTTCATCAAACAATCGTCGTCTGTTTTTTGTTAGTCCGAATGTGAATGATATCAGCAACTTTCCTCCTTGCCATCTCCTTCATCCTTAGTTTCATCAAACAATCGTCGTCTGTTTTTTGTTAGCCCACATGTGAATGATATCATCCACTTTACTCCTTGCTATCTCCTTCATCCTTGGTTTCATCAAACAATCGTCGTCTGTTTTTTGTTAGTCCGCGTGTGAATGATATCAGCCACTTTAGTCGTTGCCATCTCCTTCATCCTTAGTTTCATCAAACAATCGTCGTCTGTTTTTTGTTAGTTGGCGTGTGAGTGATATCAGCCACTTTACTCCTTGCCATCACCTTCATCCTTGGTTTCATCAAACAATCGTCGTCTGTTTTTTGTTAGTTGGCGTGTGAGTGATATCAGCCAATTTACTCCTTGCCATCATCTTCTACCTTGGTTTCATCAAACAATCGTCGTCTGTTTTTTGTTAGTTGGCGTGTGAGTGATATCAGCCACTTTACTCCTTGTCATCACCTTCTACCTTGGTTTCATAAAACAATCGTCGTCTGTTTTTTGTTAGTTGGCGTGTGAGTGATATCAGCCACTTTACTCCTTGCCATCACCTTCTTCATTAGTTTCATCAAACAATCGTCGTCTGTTTTTTGTTAGTCCGCGTGTGAGTGATATCAGCCACTTTACTCCTTGCCATCTCCTTCATCCTTGGTTTCATAAAACAATCGTCGTCTGTTTTTTGTTAGTCCGCGTGTGAGTGATATCAGCCACTTTAGTCGTTGCCATCTCCTTCATCCTTGGTTTCATAAAACAATCGTCGTCTGTTTTTTGTTAGTTGGCGTGTGAGTGATATCAGCCACTTTAGTCGCTGCCATCTCCTTCATCCTTGGTTTCATAAAACAATCGTCGTCTGTTTTTTGTTAGTACGCGTGTGAGTGATATCAGCCACTTTAGTCGTTGCCATCTCCTTCTTCCTTGGTTTCATAAAACAATCGTCGTCTGTTTTTTGTTAGTCCGCGTGTGAGTGATATCAGCCACTTTAGTCGTTGCCATCTTCTTCTTCCTTGGTTTCAGACAACAAAACCATAGTTACCGAAACGCCGCGTCGTTTGAGGTATTCACAACAGTTTTTGACTTTTATGTTCTAAAAGCGCATGTCTAGGCCACATTAATAATCTTCATCGTTCTTTCATTCATTGTCGTTGGTCTCTCTCTTTTTCATTCCCATAAGATTCTTTTGTGCGCCAGTTCTTGTGATTATGTATGCATTTCTGCTGAATTTGTTACCATTTTAATTCCACTGTTTGTCTGTTATTGCTCTGTTCATATCCTGTCATCGTTTTGTTTATATCCGGATATAGTTGTGTTCATATGTTGTTATCATTTTGTTTATATCCTGTTATCCTTGTGTTTTTATCATGTTATTGTTGTGCTCATTTATTGTTTATTGAGTGCATCTTGTGTAATGTTTTTCGTTGTCTGTTTTATTTAGGCAAAATCGTTTAAGAAATGTTGCCTGACAGATTGTGTGAAATGATGACAGTTTCCACATTACTTACCTACCAGTATTCACGTCTATAAAAATAACTATTAAAACTCTTTCTTACATCATTAGTTTCAATTTCTTTTGTAACAGGTTCTGGTCCACATGTTTATTTATTGAATGTCCAGCCTCAAGTGATTCTAGGGTTGTGTCGAGTCTATAAAACATTTAAATTAACTTTGTCGAACTGCATTTGCTGGTGTTTTACTTGGATTTAAATTGCTTGACAACCTCATGCATTAATGTATTCTTTTCCTTTCTTAAATAAATCAGCATGTTGAAGGCATTTCTACCAAAGCCCGAATGAACCACACTTACAAAAGCGATATAATAATCATGTATGGCCTGATTTGGTCACAAATGTGCCACCTATGATATGAAACGTTTAAAATAAGAATATGATTTCTTTTGAGTTGATTTGCAAGTATACAATTAACCATCATGTAAATAATTGTGTGATATTTTCTTTTTCAGCTGCACCCTTTTGAATTTCATGTAAGTAGTTGACTAGGTTTTACACATGTCTTATCTTTAAAGAAAGATACAATATGAACTGGCTTATATCGGAGTTGGAATTTGATGTGGGATCAGTAATTATAAAATGTGACAAATAGTGGTAAGATGATAAGACAAGTGGTGGTGAGATAGTGTGACAAGTGGTGGTGAGATAATATGACAGGTGGTGTTAAGATAATAAGGCAATTGGTGGTGATATAGTGTGACAAGTGGTGGTAATATAATGCAGCAAGTGGTGGTAAGATAATATGACAAGCGGGTGAAAGATAGTGTTTCAAGTGGTGGTAAGATAATGTGACAAGGTGTTGGTAAAATAAAGTGGTAAGTGTTGATAAGGTAATAAGACAAGCGGTGGTAAGATAATGTGACAAGGTGTTGGTAAAATAAAGTGGCAAGTGGTGATAAGGTAATAAGACACGCGGTGGTAAGATAATAAATAAGTGGTGGTAAGATAATGTGACAAGGTGTTGGTAAAATAAAGTGGCAAGTGGTGATAAGGTAATAAGACACGCGGTGGTAAGATAATAAATAAGTGGTGGTAAGATAATGTGACAAGGTGTTGGTAAAATAAAGTGGCAAGTGGCGATAAGGTAATAAGACACGCGGTGGTAAGATAATAAATAAGTGGTGGTAAGATAATGTGACACGTAAAAAAAAGTAAAGAACCCCCGTCACGCCAAGTGGCGTTAAGGGAATATGGTGGTAGTGACCATACATTTTACAGACCTTCAGCACATAATTTTTGGGGTAATGATAATGTGACAGTTGGTGGTAAGATATAGTGACAAGCATGGTAATATGTGTCATGTGGTGCTAAGATGTGGCAAGTAGATGTAAAACATAATCACAATTACCAGCAAACAAGATAACATGTAACAACATCCATAAGATGGCGAAACTTCATTAAACTCCTAATGATAGCGGAGCAGATGTGGCAAGAAAAAAGACAAAACGTGGAAAGATGTTCAGTCTAAATGTTTGCAAATAATAAATCCTTTGTAACGCCCCCTTGCATGTTCTTCGGTCGATCTGTCATTAGAAGAACTCTGTGTTAGATTTAGGATTAGAAATACCTAACTAAACTAAACCTTGTTGTTGTTCATCTTCTTTCCTTCCTCATCTGCCTTTCAGCGTCGAGGGGAGATATAATTTGCGATCTTTTGCACTTCTGTTCGCTTCTGCTGCTGTTATGTTTCCTGGTTCTTCTAATATTCCATCGACCCATCTTTTTCGTGGTCGACCCTTGGGTCTGGTGTTCTCACAACGTTTGTTGAAGGCTCGTTGTGTTGTGATTTGTTCTTTCTGCCATGTCACGTGGCCAAACCATTTTATCTGTTGTTTCCTTATATATTCTATGGCGGGGGCTATTGCTAGCTTTTTTCTCAATTCTTCATTTCTGATCTTATCTCTCAGACTGTTTCCTGTCATTCGTCTAACACATTTCATCTCTGTAGAGGTTATTTTTCTTATTGTTCTTGCATATAGGGTCCAGGTCTGGCATTGGTAGCACAACGTTGGGATGAAGATTGTATTGTATAGTGCTCGTTCTGCCTCCAGAGTTATTTCCTTCTTGGACAATAATGGTGATAACTGTCCGATGATTTGACAAGCTTTGTTTTATCTTGATTCTATCTCTGCTGTATGAGAATTATCGTTGGTCATTAGACTTCCTAGGTATTTGAAATCCTCTAGGTGTTTTTGTTGTCTGTCTTCTATAGTTATGTTGATATTCTGTTTATTTTTGGCGACATTCATGACCTCTGTTTTGTTGATGTTGATTTTCATGTTGTATTTTGTGCCTGAGATGTTGAGTTTGTTTACGTGTTCTTGTAGGTCTTCTATTGTTTCATGTTTTCGTGCCTGGCCGTCTGCAAATAAAAGTTCGTTGATCTCCTCTGTCTCTGATGGGTTGGCTAGCTTGCATATATGGTCCATGTATGTAATAAACAGTAGGGGGGATAGTACGCACCCCAGTCTTACTTGATCTAACTTCGAAGTGGTCTGTGTAGCCTGCTGCTGTTCTGACCCTGCAGCTGCTGTTTATGTAGAGACTTTTAATAAGGTTGGTTAGATGTTGACTTACTCCGTATGTTGTTAGTATCTCCCACAGTTGTTCTCTGTTTACTCTGTCGAATGCTTTTTCCTGGTCAATGAAGGCTATGTAAAAGTTTTGGTTGCGTTATGTCGTTTTTTCTGCAAGCTGTTTTAATGTGAATAGTGCGTCAGTACATCCTCTGTTTTTTTTGGAACCCCATTTCAGAATCGCTTAACTGTTGTTCTATTATTGGTCTCAGCCTTTTTTCCCAAGATTTTGGCGTATAGTTTTCCTACATGGCTGAGAAGAGATATACCTCTATATTAATTGCAGTCTCTTTTGCTACTTTTTTTTCCATATTGGTATGATGATTGCCTGTTGCCAGTCTTCTGGGGCTTGTTGTTGGTGTCATGCTACATTAAATATACTGTGCAGCCATGCCACTCCTTTTTCTCATGCTGCTGCTATTATTTCTATTGGTATGTTATCTATCCCCGGTGCTTTATTTCTTGGTGAATATTTGATTACTTCTTCGATTTCCTCTTTCATGGTGTTGGATTCAGTATTCGTGAGTTCTAGCGTGGTTTTTGTTTTGTCTTATTGGTAGTAGGTATGTTTAACAGGACTTCAAAATACTCTTTCCATCTCTGTTGCATACATTTGTTATTTGATATTGGCTGTCCGTCTTTGTCATTTATCAGCTCAATAGGGTTGTTGTTTTCTTTTCTCGCACTTGCGGCTTTTACTGCTTTGTAGAAATCTCTTGTCGCTGTCTTGAAGTCATGCTCATGTTTTGTCCGAATTCTGTCTTATTCTTTTGCTTAGCATCTTTGATCAAAATTTAAACTCTTTCTTGAATTAAGGCATATTTTTCATATTTTTCTTGGTTCTTGTTCTCCCTCCAATTTTTAAACAGTTTCGACTTTTCTTTAATTGCTTTTCTGATTGTTTCGTTCCACCACGGGGTGCACTTTTTCCCTTCTCTTGTTCTAGCTTCGTTCCACAAACTGTTTTAGAGATGTTGGTTACTGTTTCCTTAAATTGTTTCCACTCTTCTTCTACTGTGCATACTTCGTTAGGGAGTTTCTTGAATTCATCTGTTAGTTTTTCTTCTAATTTTTTTTTTGTTTCTTGATCTTTTAATTGTTTTATTTTTATTGTTTGTTCTTTTCGCTTCTTTTGTTTATTTTCGTATATTCTCTTTATTTTTGGCTGTCTTAGTGTGATCATAACCATCTTGTGATCCGTGTCATCTGTAATATTTGGGATTGCTCTACTGTCGGTTACTCTTTTCTTGTTCTGTTGTCTTGTTAGTATAAAATCTATCTGGCTTCTGCATGTTGTGTCATTCCAATTGTACCAGGTGTATACTTGCGACTCTCTGTGTTTGAAGAATGTGTTGGTGATAAATAATTCATTTTGATTGCATAGATCCAGCAGTCGGATTCAATTTTCGTTTATTTAAGCTGTTTTATCGCCAAAGGGTCCTAAGATATGTCTGTTCTCACTGTTGCGTTTCCCAAGCCTTCCATTAAAATCTCCCATCACTAACATGTCGTCGCTTTCGTCAATCTTGTTAATGATTTCATTCAATGTGTCGTAGAATTCTTCGCTGTCTCTTTTATTGTTGTTGCATGGTGCATAGATTTGAATGTAATTTGTTTTTCGATCGTCTTCTAGTAGTTTAATTGTGATAATTCTTTCTGAATGGTATTTTATTTGTAGAATGTTCTTTGCGTGTTCTAGGTCGATGATAAAACCTACTCCTTGTGTTGCTCTTTCTGTGTTTTTGACTCCTGAGAATATTTTTGTAGTTAATGTGTGTTTTCTTTATCTGTTGTCCTTTTACTCTGGTGTCCGCTAATCCTAGTATTTTAATTTTCCATTTTGTCAATTATTCCATAAGTTCGACTTCTACATTTTTTATCCCGTATATATGTATCTTTGCTACTTTATGTTTATCCATATAATCTATCTTTCTATCTCATCTTCTATTTATTTCTCTGAGCATAAAACATTTATCCCTTACCGACCTGCTGAGTCAGTCGTAAGTTAAGGGCTAAACCGTAAGTTAAGGGCTTAACCGTAAGTTAAGGGCTAAACCGTAAGTTAAGGGCTTAACCGTAAGTTAAGGGCTAAACCGTAAGTTAAGGGCTTAACCGTAAGTTAAGGGCTAAACCGTAAGTTAAGGGCTTAACCGTAAGTTAAGGGCTTAACCGTAAGTTAAGGGCTTAACCGTAAGTTAAGGGCTTAGCCGTAAGTTAAGGGCTAAACCTTGTTGGAACAAAAAATTGCACAGACGCTGGAAACAGTTGAAGCATTTAAATACGTACGGTCAGTTAGGGAAGATCACTCGTTTATCAGAAATAAAGTTTCGACGCTAAACTAGTAAACTACCAGACAATATGTACACTAGAAAATGAAATTCGCGGAGAATGAGATATTTAATGTCTAGCAAAATGTAATTTATCGACATAAAACAGGTGACTCCATGTGTACTCAACACACGATAAAGAAATTCAGCAGCTACATGTAGAGAAGAGCAGAACAAAAAGACATGTACACAACAAAGAAGTTCCTGCAAGCCAGCCAGAGCTCAGACAAATTTAGTATTTTGAGACGATCGGAGAACATGAGTTCGGAATGAAGTTATGATGAATTTAGCATGCACGAATAAAACTTAAATAACTTTCATATATCCATAGTTTGACTTAACTCTTGTGATTGATACTTCTTGCCAATCTCTGTAACATGAACTCTCTATTTTTCTTGTCAAGACAGTTATTTTTATTATTTACGATACTATTGACTAGAACTGTATTTAGTGTTTTTTTTTCCCTTTATAACCTCATTATTTATTTTCTTAATCACGACAGCTAATGTGCCTTTCTAAGGGATTTCAGAAAGGCACGAAATGACGGTACTATCATAAATGATAAAGCTGTGTCCACCCTTAAGCTCCGATCATAAGTGTCCACCTTGTGACATAGAAAGCCACGTATCTTAGGAAGTAAAGCAAAATAGAAAGAAGATTGGCTTCTTTCAAATGACATTCGTGAACATTGTTTATATTTTATAAATGTGCAAAATGATGTCATTAATATTGCATGTGTTGGTTTCTTTGTTTTCTTTAGATTGGAGCCCATTTTTTCAATGTAAGATTTTAACTAGACTTCTTAAATAGGTAACTTATTTCTAAACACATAAAGATAAACAGTGAATGAGCTGACATCGTTATGTGTGCAAATGTGTTGTTGGCAGGGAAATGTTTTGGCGTGCTTGTCTTCTATTTATTAGAGGGGCCAAAGGGGTGGTTGGGAAAAATGGCACGAACGGGCATTTGACTTCAACTGTTTTAAAAGAATAATAGATAGAAGGAACAAGTGTAACAGAGTGTAATGGTGTAAGGAGGTGAAGATCATCATGGTGTGTAAGAGAAATGAGACACACGAGGTTCAGGGTCTCGCATGAACATGTAATGAGCGAAGTGAGTGAGAGTGGTCATACTTTTCAGAGTGGCAGGTAAATAGTAGTTGAAACCAGTGGCGTATACTGGTTCTGGGGTCTGGGCTACCGCGGACCTAATACATAAAACATACTTTATATTCAGTAGGCTAACATAAAGTAATATTTGCTAATGACTTCTGTACATTTTAAATTACTTACTTATATGTAAACTCTATCAGTCTTGTTTGGGACGAAAATGTCTTGATGACTTTGTCATTGAAAGTACTGTTGGGTTGGTTTCTAAGTTTCTGAGGGAATGATTTATCAATGGACATTAATGCCAAACTAGGTAAGCCTTCTTGTGTCTGAGTTGAGCGACAATAAGATTTGATTCTCTTGAGAGCAGAAAAAGTTCTTTCTACAGATGCTGATGCGCATAACGTAGTTACAAATAGCTAAGGATGTTCCGGTAATCAGACAGTTTCACTTTCACTTTTTAATGATTCTGATTGGCTAGAGCTAAAAATAACTTATGAAATCGCATGCATCAAGCGGCAACAACCGGTACATTATTTTGACGGGAATTTTTGAATGTCAAGGTCGTTAAACTAGATTCGGATTGAGGAAAAATGTACCGCTGGCTCCTAGAGGTTTCAATGTAGAATAGTTTCGTTTCAGTCACAAATGTTATAGTAGCCAAAAGAAAACATTGCTTCAATAAATGCAAATCAAAGCAAAGAAATCATATTGGTCTACGAAATGTGTAATAGAATATTCGAAAATATGTAATATCTTCTCTTTCTTCTACCTTTTTAGCTCCCAGTGGAGCATAGGTCTTCAACAAACACTTTCCAAGTCGTTTTGTTTTTTGCCATTCTTTTAAGATCATTCTATGTCTTCACCATCATCTTCATAAATAATATATATATATATATATATATATATATATATATATATATGTATGTATATATATGTAATATAATTACTTTAAAATATATATAATAAATTATCATTTCCTTTTATATTTTGTTAATATGTTCATGCTACACTCGGTAGCTGCGGTAACATAGAGAATACGGCACTGGTTGAAACACAGGGAGTTCTCGGGAATGACGTAGCTAGATCTCCATTGGTTGAGACACGAGATACTTAAGAGCCTTCGCAGAGAGGAAACGACAAGATCACATGTAAACTAAGGAGGTAGGAAGACACAGTCGATCCAAATGATTTGAGAAGTGCATATATTTTAGTAGTAACATGGCACATGATCATATTAGCTAGCCGTGTGTAGGAACACTCATACGCTGGATATTTCTTTATAAGCGGCAAGTGAAGATGACAAGTATCAGAGAAGTAACAAGAATAACAGTAACACAAGAGAAGGAAGCAAATAATAGTTAGACAAGACAAAAAGTAAAACTTAAGATAGTGGCAAATAACGGTTATATAAGAAGAATAGCAACACAAGAGAAGGTGATAAATAATAGTTAGATAAGGTCGCTAGTAGTAACACAGAAGAAAGTGACAAATAATAGTTACACAAGATCGAACGAAGCAGCAGGAAATGATGACAGGTATCAGTTATACACGATCAAAAGTAACACTAGAGAAAGTGAACATAACAGACAGGATACAACAACGGCAAGAGAAATGAAAAAAAGACAACTAAATTTAGGCAATTTCAAAAGAAGTGGCAAACGAAGATGAGAAATAAAAAAAAAGTTAGTCAAGAAACAAAGAAACGATAACAGAAAATGACAAGTAACAGTTAGATAAGAACAATAGTAACGCAAGATTAAATGACAAATATCAGGCAAGATCAAAAGAAGCGACAATAGAAGGTAACAATTAACAGATAGACAAGATCTATAGTGACATAAGAGAAAGTGATAAATTAACAGTTAGGCAAGATCATTTGTAACAATAGAAAAGGTGACAATTAACAAACATGATCAATAGTTGCTCTATAAAAAGGGACAAATAATAGTTAAACAAGATCATTGGTAAAATAATAGAAAGTGACAAATAGCAGTTAAATAAGATAATTAGTAAACCAGAGAAAGTGACAAATAACAGATAAACAAGATCATTAGTAACACAAGAGAAAGTGACAAATAACAGTTAAACAAGATGATATGTAACACAAAAGAAAATGACAAATAACAGTTAAACAAGATCATTAGTAACACAAGAGAAAGTGACAAATAACAGTTAAACGCGATCATTAGTAACACAAGAGAAAGTGACAAATAAGAGCTAAACAATATCATTAGTAACACAAGAGAAAGTGACAAATAATAGTGAAAAAAGATCATTAATAACACAAGAGAAAGTTACAAATAACAGTTGAACAAGACCAAATGTAGCGGCAAGAGAAAAGTGACAAATATCAGTTAACAAGATCAAAAGTAGCGGCAAGATAAAGTGACAAATATCAGTTAACAAGATCAAAAGTAGCGGCAAGATAAAGTGACAAATATCAGTTAACAAGATCAAAAGTAGCGGCAAGAGAACAGTGGCAAATATCAGTTAACAAGATCAAAAGTAGCGGCATGAGAAAAGTGACAAATATCAGTTAACAAGATCAAAAGTAGCGGCAAGATAAAGTGACAAATACCAGTTAACAAGATCAAAAGTATCGGCAAGAGAAAAGTATCAATATCAGTTAACTAGATCAAAAGTAGCGGCAAGATAAAGTGACAAATATCAGTTAACAAGATCAAAAGTAGCGGCATGAGAAAAGTGACAAATATTAGTTAACAAGATTAAAAGTAGCGGCAAGATAAAGTGACAAATATCAGTTAACAAGATCAAAAGTAGCGGCAAGAGAAGATGACAAGTAACGGTAAGAAGGCACAAGTAGCACACTCATATAACGATGAAGTTGTATTGACCACAAAACTCATATGACGATGAAGTTGTATTGACCACAAAACTCATGTGGCGATGAAATTGTATTGACCACAAAACTCATATGACGACGACGTTGTATTGACCACAAAACTCATGTGACGATGAAGTTGTATTGGCCATAAAACTCATATGACGATGAAGTTGTATTGACTACAAAACTCATATGACGACGACGTTGTATTGACTACAAAACTCATATGACGACGACGTTGTATTGACTACAAAACTCATATGACGACGACGTTGTATTGACCACAAAACTCATATGACGACGACGTTGTATTGACCACAAAACTCATATAACAATGAAGTTGTATTGGCCATAAAACTCATATGACGATGAAGTTGTATTGACTACAAAACTCATATGACGATGAATTTGTATTGGCCACAAAACTCATGTGACGATGAGGTTGTATTGATCAAAAAACGCATATGACGATGAAGTTGTATTGGCCATAAAACTCATATGACGATGAAGTTTTATTGACCACAAAACTCATGTGGCGATGAAATTGTATTGACCACAAAACTCATATGACGACGACGTTGTATTGACCACAAAACTCATGTGACGATGAAGTTTTATTGACCACAAAACTCATGTGACGATGAAGTTGTATTAGCCACCCAAAGATGTTAAATATTAAACAATGCAAGATTTTTTTTTTTTGGGGGGGGTGGGTGGGGGGGGATACATGCATCATCATTCTCTCAAATTTCTCCTATTTCTATATACTTTACTTTGTGAAACACTTTGATGGCAACTATAAAAAAAACGTGCATATATATTTCTATTTTATTGCTTTCCATTATATTATTATCATCTCAACAAATCATCACTGATCGTTGCTAATTCCTCGTTTCATTTTGCCTATTACTTTCTAAATGATGATGATTCTTAGTAACATTTAGGTCACGTGACTCAAAAGAATGAGGTCATGATCGTCATATTTCATGACATCAGCTTTCTTTAGTGTAGCTCTGAATGTAAGTTTTAGAAGATCATCCGTTTATATCATCCATCGTTGTAGATGTTATTCAAAACTGTGTTATTATTTTAGTTTCAAAATCTCCCATAACTTCCATCACCTATTTGGTTATATTTGTGTCTGATGTAGTTGATTTTATTTATTGCATGTTGTGTAAATCATTCTCCACTTCTTATATGCTTAGTTGCGGTCCTTTCCAATTATCATGAATGTTTAATGTTGTTCTATCATCGCAGAGTTAATTTAATAATTATGCCCATCTTTCACTTATGTTTCCTTATTTCATCAATAAACTCATTTCTTTGACTTTAAACAATCAGCGTTTGTGTCGTGTCTTATGTTTAGGTCTCTTCATCAGTTTGTTTGTGGACATCGATTGTGACATTTTATGTTGGAGTTCAATGTAGGCCAATCTTTTGTTAGGCTAAGCTTATTTATCTTTTATATTCATCTGTGTGCCGTTTATCCATTCTTCTTGTGTCACACAACTTCTGAGGTCATCCATTTCTTTCTTGTAGTTTTCTCAAAGTAATTTTTTTAATATTTGATTTTGATATTTGTTAAATTGACTTTTGTATAATTTTTCATACTTCATCAGTGCTTTCAATTTACTATATTGCATTGTATATGTGATCTAAATAAAATATGATCATAAGCAATGGAAACTCTCAAGACCTATAATTAAATATCAAAGTTGAAGGAATACATCTGGAGACAGTTCAGAGGTACCACTACATGGGACATACTATAACCAGTCATGAAAAATGTATAACTGAAATAAACGAAGAATCATAATCATCATAAAGTACCGGGCCTGCTGGCGTAGGTGATCATGTCTCTCCACAACTTTCGATCTCGACAGTTATTTATAATTTCCGTTGTTGACCTTCTACTAAGCCATTCTCTTATGCAATCGGGTATTTTTTCTCTTTTCTTCCTTTTTTCTTTTCGTCCCTCAATTTTCCCAGTTGTTACAATATATTCCAGTTGTTATCTTCTCATTACATGGCCAAAAAAATGATGATTGTTTCTTCCTATTATTGGAAATTAGCTCTCTTTTGCTTTGGCCTCTTTCAGAACGTTTTCATTACTCTTCATAGCTGTCCATGGTATTCTCAACATTCTTAATTAATTTCCGTCTCCTAATTTCTAGACTCCTTTCTAAACATCCATATGTTATGGCTGGCTCTACAAAACATTGAAGAACTATTTTCCTTGTTTCTGTTGTCAAAAGTGGATTTCATAGTATCTTCCTGATTTTGTGGAAAGCTGAATTTGCCTGAGCCATTCTGCATCTCATCTCTGTTGTACATCTTCCGTCTGAGGTTAACAAAGTTCCCAAATATCTTAATTCATTTACCCGTTTCAATATTGTTCCATTTGTCTTTATTTTGCACTGAGGTGATGTCTTTTTCTTTGTTGTTACCACTACTACTATATTTTTGCTAATTAGGCTTAGTCCTTTATTTTTGCTTTCTTTCACTATAATGTATAATATTCATTGTAGCTCATTTTCACTCTTAGCGATTAAGACTTTATCATCAGCATACCTTAGATTATTTACATTATGACGTCCAATTGTTATTCTAGGCATACCCCCATGGATCTAAAATAATCTCAATATAAATATTAAACAAATCTGGTGACAGCATACAGCCTTGACTAAACCCTGTTTTATTTGTTGAAACATTCCCAATTGTTTCCAGTTCTTATGACCGCTGTTTGTTGCCAGTACATGTTCTTTATTATTCTTAGATATTTGCTGTCTAAGTTTATGCTTTCTAAAATTGTGATTATTTCTTGATGCTTTACTTTGTCAAATGCTTTGGTATAAGACTGTCTTAATTTCTTTATACATTTCATGAATCGCCACAATAATAGAAATCACGACTACAACGTTAAGGGGTGATTCCAATGGAAAACCTCGTTCAGTAGGGGACATCATGTGCTACAGGTGATACCCGATCGGCATTAAACAAAGAATAGGTATGGCAAAATGTAATTTTAATGCCATGAAAAATATACTAACATCAAAAGATATAACACCTGGTCTAAAAATAAGAATAGCAAATGTTACATCGTCTCAATATTCCTGTATGTTGCAGAAACATGGACATTAGGCAAGAAAACAGAACAGAAAATGTATGCCTTTGAAATGTGTATTTATAAAACAATAGGAAGAATTTGATGGAAAGAAAAGAAAACGAACGATGAAGTTTTAAAACAAATGAAAATGAAAAGAGAACAACTAAACACAATTAGAACAAGGCAAATACAATTTTCGGGGCATGTTAAAAGACACAACAGATTAATAAAAGTAATATTGGAAGGGAAAATACAAGGTAAAAGAGGCAGAGGCAGACCAAGACTAACATGGACGACTAACATCAAAAGATGGACTAGTCAACCTATGACAATATGCATCATCAAAGCAAGAGACAGAATGAAATGTCGCTCCATGGTAGCCAACCAACGATACGGAAACGAAACTCAATGATGATAATGAATTATAGCAGTACTAAATTGTATCATTGTATTTTTCTTATATCTTCTTGCCTGATTTAAATATATCCAAACTGCTACACTTATTGTAGTTTATAATTTCATTCCCAATTTTTTCTACTGCTGGGAATTGATAGCTTTAACAATCTACAGCGGGCCTTTTTTTCACAGACTGTTTCTGAATTATTTATTATGTTATCAAACTGATTACGATAATAAGCAATTCAGAAACAGTCTGTAAAAAATAAAGGCCCGCTGTACATTGTTAAAGCTATCAATTCCCAGCAGTAGAAAAAAATATTATGTTATCAAATTGATTACGACTATTAAAAAATGGTAAAGCCACAGGACCAGATGAAATTCCTTCGGAAGCCATCAAAGCAGATACTAACACCTCTACAAAGATGCTACATAATCTATTAGGTAAAATTTGGGAGAGGGAAGAAATACTTAAAGACTGGAAAGAAGGTTATATGATCAAACTGTCAAAGAAAGGAAGTTTACAGGATTGCACAAATTATAGGGGAATTATGCTACTATCAGTGCCAAGAAAAATATTAAGCAGAATCATTCTGGAGAGACTAAAAGAGGCCATAGAGAACATTTGAGAGATGAAAAAGCAGGTTTTAGGAAGAACAGATCATGTGCTGATCAAATAACTACTCTACGTATAATAGTTGAACAAAGTTTAGAACTAAAATCCCCACTTTATATTGGATTTATAGATTACGAAAAGGCATTTGATAGTTTAGACATAAGAATGCTTTGGAAGTTGTTGAGTCATTACGGAATCCCCATAAAGTTGATTAACCTGATAAAAACAATGTATGAAGGAACGAAATGTAGTGTGGTGCATGAAGGACAGATTACAGAAGCATTTGAAATAAGAACGGGAGTAGGCAGGGATGCCTTCTGTCTCCATTTCTCTTTCTACTGGCCATAGATTGGATTATGAAAATAACTCAAAACAACAGAAATGGAATCCAGTGGTCACTGACCAAACAACTTGATGATTTAGACTTTGCTGATGACATAGCTCTCCTATCACACAGCCATCAATAGATGCAGGATAAAATGAACATACTTGATGAAAGATCACAACAGATAGGACTAAAGAGTAATAGAGATAAGACTAACATTATGAGAATTAATACAGTTGGCAATAACCAAATAAAACAAGGAGAATTACCTCTACTAGACGTACTATCTTACATATATCTGGGCAGTAATATAGATAAAGAGGGAGGAACAGAAAATGATACCAAAATAAGGATATCAAAAGTAAGAGGAGCTTTCATTGCACTGGGAAACATATGGAAATGCAAATAAATTAGGTTAAGTACAAAAATAAAAATTTTCAACTCAAATGTTAAGGCGGTCCTATTATATGGCTGTGAAACATGGAGAACAACAAAATTGACAATTACGAAGATGCAGACTTTCATTAAAGGATGTTTACGCAGGATAAAAGGATGGAAATGGCAGGACAAAATCACTAACATAGAATTAAGGAAATGTACCAATCAAACACCAGTGGATAAAGAGATACAGCGAAGACGATGGCGCTAGATAGGACACCCACTACGGAAGCCAACTGAGCTTATTCTACAACAGGCCCTTTTTTGGAATCCCCAGGAGAAAAAAACAAAGAGGAAGACCAAGGAATTCTTGGAGAAGACAGATAGAAGCAGAGATGAAGATGATGGAGAAGACATGGAATGATCTTAAAAGAATGGCAAAAAACAGAGCGACTTGAAAAGTGTTTGTTGAAGACCTATTCTCCACTGGGAGCTAAAAAGTTAGAAGAAATTGATTACGAATATTTTATCTCACGAGTTTTTCCTCTGCCAAAGACGTCGTGAATTTTTACTCAAATCATGTATTTCATACCATCACGTTGTGTGCTTTAACCCATTCTATCAGGTTGTCTCCTTTGTAAATTGTTTGGTCCTAGACCACAATCATTAACCACTTCTTGAACGTTCTCATTTTCTTTTCATTGAGGTCTCCTAGAACTAACACAGCTTCATGATTTTCACTGCTCAAGTGTTATGTACCCGTTGACTTGATTGCTTGATTTTCTACAGTTGTTATGCCTATTTTATTCTATCTCGCACCAATTGGTTCTATAGCTAAACTTGCTGGACCAACGACTGACAAATATTGTTTTATATTACCCTCCGTCGGTTTCATTTTAAGATGATTTAGCAGAGTCCGTGACTAAAAGTTATAACTCCTACAGCAGTGCAGTTTTTTTTCTTTAATTTGCTCTCTCCTAGCCTTGTGCTCTCTCATATGTGCACGCAGAGCTTTGCTTTCATTAGCATTTGAGTTACAAGAAATGTTAGACACTATAGTGAAAGAAAGCAAAACAAAGGACTCAACATAAATACCAAAAATACAGAAGTAATGGTAACAACAAAGAAAAAGTCATCGCCTCAGTGCAAAATAAAGACAAACGAAACAATATTAAAACCGGTAAATGAATTTAAATATTTGGGAACTTTGTAAACCTCAGACGGAAGATGTACAAAAGAGGTGAGATGCAGAATGGCTCAGACAAAAGCAGCTTTCTATAAAATGAGAAGGATACTGTGCAATCCATTTTTGACAATAGAACCAAGAAAAAGAGTTCTTAAATGTTATGTAGAGCCAGTTATAATATGGATATGAAACATGGACAATAGGAAAACAGAAAATCACTGGAGTCTGTAGAAATTTGGTTTTATAGAAGAATGTGTAGAATACCATGAACAGCTAAGAAGAGTAATAAAAACATTCTGAAAGAAGTCAAAGCTAAAAGAGAGCTAATTTCCAATATTAGGAAGAAACAATCATCATTTTTTGGCCATGTAATGAGAAGAGAACAGCTGGAACATATTGTAACAACTGAGAAAATTGAGGGACGAAGAGATAGAGGGAAGCAAAGAGAACAGATACCATACAGCTTAAGCGAATGGCTTGGCAGTAGGTCAACAACAGAAATAATAAATAATTGACGTGATCGAAAGTTGTGGAGAAACATAATCACCTACGCCAGCAGGCTTGGTACTTGATGATGATGATGATGAAATATAATACTAGTTTTGTAAATACATTACTAAATGTGTAAATATGTTACTAGTTTTGTGTAAATATGTTATTAGTTGTTTAAATATGTTACTAGCTGAGTAAATATGTTACTAGTTTCGTAAATATATTATTAGTTTTGTAACATTGTCATAGAACATTTTCCAATATCGTGATTAGTGATATATGAACGCTGATTTAATCAAGCGCTAAAGATTACAAGTTTATATTAAGTTTATTCTGTTTGATGAAAGTATAGAATAACATAATTGTTTATCGCAAGATCTTGTAACAAATAAATGAAGAGAGTTACATTGAATCATTTCCTTATGCATTCTTATATAAATAACGATTTATTTATGAAACCACATGTGATCACATTAGTTTTAAAAGTGAACTAACTGTAATGTATGAAAGTTCCCGAATTTCAAGGGTTGTCTATTACTGAACTTGTCAAGTTTATGAAACATAATCATTTCTATTCTGGGCTGAAAGAAGTGTACAAATTAAATGAAAGTATGTTTAATATCCCTTACACTACAAGGGCAGTAGAACACTCACTTTGTTGCTTTGAGACGGAAACATTGTTACTGTAGGTGCAGTTAGAGTCTATCTTGTTTGAATCGTTTTAGTCTTATTTCTAAAGAAAGAAAATGGTACAAGGTTTACGACTGAAAGTCTCATAACAAGTTTCAGAGTAAAGAAATTAGTCTGGAATGCATAATTAAATAAAACATCGTGTTACGATTTGGAAATATATCAAATTGATAGTTGTTTAAGATTGATGATATTTTTTCCTCACCACAAATTATTTAATTAAAATAATAATTGAGGTTTATTTGTATTCACTTTTAAAATGTTATTATTACCAACATTGAAATTGTGTGTTTATTTTTTAGGTATAATGCTATCAGCAAAACGTAAGTTGTTAACTAGGATTCATAAGTAACTTAAACTTCAGACAAAAAAAGGAGACAATTTGTGCTTTCATCAGAAGGTATTGAGTCTTGACTAGGAAATATGCATTAACGTGACCTGGCTTTCTTTAACTATAGGAGACTTGACAGAAGGAACAACAAACTGTGTACGCTTTGGGAAATCAATGATCTGAATTATGGCTTGGGATAAACACGTGACATTTACGGAGATTTGACAAAGTAACAATTAACATTGTGATCTGCTTGTTTCTAAATAGACAACTAAACCTCATAAATCAATAATGAATGTTAATAAGTTGCCACTTATGTAGACTGTGACCGGTTGTAATGTATTACCACAATTACAAACTGTTGAAGGTTATAACATGAAGGATACCTTCCATCAGCTTTTAAGGTTGTAACAATAAACACGTTCTCTCTCCCATTCATTATTTATTGTTTGATATTAGATATTCGGGTTTTGATTCTGCCGGAACAGTATAACTGTCTTTGAATCTGATAATATTCCCTACTACCGATGCTCTAGTCCATCTCTTGATGATATCAGCCTTTTCCTCCTGTCTTCTTGTTCTTTTCTGGGACAGACAAAACATTCGCTGTTTATTAGTCTTTTTTTCACTAGTAGTGGAACAACAATTATCTCCACTCCCATGCCAGGATGCCCCTTATCTGGTCCACACTGTTAATCACTGCTTTCATTGTCGTCCATTGGCCTGACTCTCTTTTCTTAACTCTTCATAAACAGTTTGCTATTCTTGTGGTTGTTTTCATGTCTCTTCTGAAGTTATGGCCTTTTTTGGCACCATCATATTCCTATTATCTTAATGTTTCATATAATGTTGATCGTAACTTTTATGTTGTTCGTATTTGTAGATTTTCTTTGGGCATTATCTTATAAAAGTTGTTCATGCACATATTGTATATTAATTTCATGTATTATTAGTTGAGGTAATTTCGATTTTTATTATAAAATAGTAGGTCTACTCCGTGTCTATCTCTGCCACTTTCATTCTGTAATTTAAATATTTTTCGAGGTCTTTTTTAAATCTAAACTGTTTTATTTGTTGTTTCCTCGTTTTGAGTTGTTGCGCAACTTCAAAAATGATTTTCTTCTCAGCGCAACTAATGCACGCCTTTTAGTGAACCTTGCTACCATAGTGGATAGAGCAAGCGCCACCTTCAACTGACGATATTTGTCCAGGCTGTAACACGGAGTCTCTTGGAGCAGAAACAGTGGACCAAAGAATAACATTTTTGTAGATGTATAATGTCTTTCTCGATAAATTTCCAAATGCACAAATAACATTACTTTTGATATTGTTTGCATTTTTATAGCTTGGACGCTGCAAAGTAAGTTTTTAATTACAATTCTTCCGAAATTCAGCTCCACACAAATAAACATAAACGATAAATGAGCTTACATGTGAATGTAGACAATTGAGTTTCTGGGAAGGAAATATGTAGATGTGAGACGGGCTTCTGTTTATTAGAGAGAATCACATCTACCATTACCCACTTGGCAATGTCGATCTATTCACTACAATAGCAGAGCGGGCTATTTGTTTCCGAACAATAAAATTAAACCTCACACGACGTTTCAGCTGACTGTATACAATATAAGACTAAATGACATATAGATGCATGAGAAGATAATAAAAAAAAAGCTGATTACTGAAATTTTAAGGTGACGTTTAACAAGAAAAGAAGTAGCGCTAAGAATATATAAACAACAGTCATAAGGCCTCCTGACAAACAGCATCAAACAGTTTTACGGTATACGTGTTTATGTTATGATGAATTGAAAAGTAGCGTTAAGAATAAATGACAGTTAACATTATCACACGATAGCAAGTAGCAGTAAAATAAATAGCAGTCAAATGATGACAAGCAGTGGTAAGATGAGATGACAAGTAGTGGTAAGTTGAGATGACAAGTAGTGGTAAGATGAGATGACAAGTAGTGGTAAGATGAGATGACAAGTAGTGGTAAGATGAGATGACAAGTAGTGGTAAGTTTAGATGACAAGTAGTGGTAAGATGAGATGACAAGCAGTGGTAAGATGAGATGACAAGTAGTGGTAAGTTGAGATGACAAGTAGTGGTAAGATGAGATGACAAGTAGTGGTAAGATGAGATGACAAGTAGTGGTAAGATGAGATGACAAGTAGTGGTAAGATGAGATGACAAGTAGTGGTAAGTTGAGATGACAAGTAGTGGTAAGATGAGATGACAAGTAGTGGTAAGATGAGATGACAAGTAGTGGTATGATGAGATGGCAAGTAGTGGTAAGATGAGATGACAAGTAGTGGTAAGATGAGATGACAAGTAGTGGTAAGATGAGATGACAAGTAGTGGTAAGATGAGATGACAAGCAGTGGTAAGATGAGATGACAAGTAGTGGTAAGTTGAGATGACAAGTAGTGGTAAGATGAGATGACAAGTAGTGGTAAGATGAGATGACAAGTAGTGGTAAGATGAGATGACAAGTAGTGGTAAGATGAGCTGACAAGTAGTGGTAAGATGAGCTGACAAGTAGTGGTAAGATGAGCTGACAAGTAGTGGTAAGATGAGATGACAAGTAGTGGTAAGATGAGATGACAAGTAGTGGTAAGACGAGATGACAAGTAGTGGTAAGATGAGACGACACGTAGTATGTAGAACAAAATGGCAAGTAAAACACATGTGAGCTATTTAAACTGAATTGACAATTTTAGTAATAGCATACTTTTTTTAAAAAGGTGACCAAATGTGAAGGAAAAAATGGTTAAGAAGGTGCTGAGACCAAATGTCTGCTCGATGAGATAGATCTATGCAGGACACATAAGAAAGGAAGACCTATAATCAGTGATTATGAGAGCAAACACAAACAAGTTCATGTTGAGACATATATAGAGGAACATACAATACATTTTAAAGTGCAAAATATCCGCAGTCCTTTAAACGTGACCGATGGATAAGAAACAGTTGCAACCATTGGTCCGTCTGTAAACATTACCAGATTCATAGAATATAGTTAGTAGTAATACATTACACATTTCTGATAGCGTTTAGTAAAACTATCTCACTACTCATGGATTGTCAATAAAACTCCCTGTCCGATCCAAGATAGAGGATGTGTTTACTTCTGTCTTGTCATGTAACGGTTGGTCGTGGGACTGACTCTCACTCTCAGACTCGCCCAGAGAAACCTTTTGATGGGTAAACCATGAATGTTGTGGAATTATATTGCCACATATGTAGACTGTGGCCGGTAGTAATTTATTAACACGAATACGAGCTGTTGAAGGTTATAACATGAAGGATACCTTATGGTTCCATCAGCTTTCAAAGTTGTAACAATAAACACGTTCTCTCTCCCATTCATTATTTATTATTTGCTATTAGAGAATAGGTTTTTTACTCTGTCGCAACATTATAATCCCTACTACCGATTCTCTAGTCCATCTCTTGATGATATTATACTTTTCCTCCTGTCTTCTTGTTCTTTTCCCGGACAGACAAAACATACGCTATTCATTAGTTTTTTGTGTGTTTTTTTCACTAGTAGTGGAGCATCAATTTTCTCCACCATCATGTCATAGAATATAGATAGCAGTAAGACATTACTACATTTCTGATAACTTTTATTAATACTGACAACTCTATTACTCGATTCTACTATATTGATATATCACTACTCGTAGATTGTCAATAACACTTCCTGTACAATCCAAGATAGAGGATGTGTTTACTTCTGTCTTGCCATGTAATGGTTGGTCGTGGGACTGACTCTTAGACTCGCCCAGAGAAACCTCTTGGTGGGTAAACCATGAATGTTGTGGAACCTCGTTACGTTATAATGAGTCATGACTAAATATGGTCGAGAAAATAATAGCACGGAGAATGTCATCAGCCAGAAAGCGCTAACGTGATTGGCCATCTAGGATGTTCGAACAAAGACAAGAAATTGCAACGTATTATATAATGTACATAAACAACAACTAAAATGTCAGGCCCTACATCAAATGGCTGACCTGGTTTGAGTAAAGATGGCTCTTACAAACTTCAAGTAATAACAAAAACACCTGATGAGCTGAACATCAAAGACATACTTCACCGCACGTATCCCATTCAACTGATGCAGTTTGAAACATATGCACACATTTTGAAATCATTACATGAGAAAA
This sequence comes from Megaustenia siamemsis, assembly GCA_032433765.1. Lineage (NCBI taxonomy): Eukaryota > Metazoa > Mollusca > Gastropoda > Stylommatophora > Ariophantidae > Megaustenia > Megaustenia siamemsis. The sequence goes on from JAVIAB010000046.1 coordinate 13,400,542, forward strand.
CAACATAGACGATGTTGTATTAGTGGTGAAACACATGGCTGAAAGTAAAGTCTCTGGCGTAGATACAAGAGCTGCAGAGATGCTGAAATCATTTAGAAGAGTTCTCTCAAACAGGAAAAAGGTGATAATTTAGAAATTACTTTTAAAATGCAAAATTAAAGATCACAAAAACTGTAGAGAAAAAAATAAGCGGCATGGATGAGGCAGATAAAATAGAGCACCAAAGAACAATCAGAGTTCAGAAAGGATATATATATATATATATATATATATATATAAATGTGCATGTGTTTGTATATATATATATACATATATATATATATATATATATATATATATATATATATATATATAAACTCATATGATAATATTACACCAACTTACACAAAAACAACCATTGACCTTCTATTTCATTGCTTTAAAAAGAAAGCGCTTGACACACATTGGTTATTCTTGCGAAATATCTTGAAATATTGCGGTATACTGCACAAATTATCAACAGAATACAAGCCATATATAACACAGATCAGGGAATGAATGACATGGTTTAGACCGAAACAAGAGTAAAATAGGGATGTAAACTATCACGACTGTCATTTGGAATTACCAGTGTTTAAATAATGAATACATTTTACATAGGCAAAACATGAATTATATGGCATAACCAGAATAGATTGAAAGATCGTGATTTTGTATGTGACGTAATACTCCTAAGTGACGATATCAACAAGATCCAACATTTCAGAGATATCATATAAACCGTGGATCCATTGGTTGACAATCGTCAACGAAAGTGTAGCCAGCCAGCCCGCTCTATCATATCCCCTTCCTCCAGCATTTCCAGGGACACAGACAATAGTGACCTTACGTATTGTTTACTTCTGCAGTGACTTATTCCTTGCCTGCGTAAAGGGCCCGCCCCCACGTTTTTTTATCATGATCATCGAAGCACTTAGTATGCAGGCGTGAGTGTAGTTTTGTGACTCTAACCAGATGAATGTCCTGTGTCACTGCCATCATATCCATCTTAAGGCTACTTGTGGTCATAACGTATGTACCACAGTCTTCTTTGACTATTTTGCCAGCCGAGCTTACCGTAAATGATCATATACTCCTTTGATACAGTATTACGAATCCATTTGTATAGATGACTGCATCTTTCGCATCGGTGTTATCCCAAATAATGAATAAGAATCAAGAAAAATATGAACAATATGGCATAGTTCGAAATAGAAATATAGTTAAAATGTTATCAAAGAACGTAAGCAAAATAACCTGACAGAATTCGGACAAATTTTGGGGAGGGACTTCAAGACAGAAACAAGAGATTTCTACAAAGCAGTAAAAGCCACAAGAGCGAGAAAGGAAAACCATGATCCTTCTGAGCTGATAAATGACAAAGACGGACAGCCAATATCAAATAACCAACATATACAACAGAGATGGAATGAATATTTTGTTAAACATGACAAAAACTGCCAACAAGACAACAAAAACCACACAAGAACGCACAAATACTGAACCCAACATCACGAAAGAGGAAATAGAAGAAGTAATCAAATATGCACCAAGGAATAAAGCACCGGGGATAGATAACATACCAATACAAATAATAGCAGCAGCATGAGAAAAAGGAGTGGCATTGCTGCACAGAATATTCAATGCAGCATGGCACCAAAAAAAGCCCCAGAAGATTGGTAACAGGCAATCATCATACCATATGGAAAAAGAAAGGTAGCAAAAGAGACTGCAATCAATATAGATGTAATCTCTTCTCAGATATGTAGGAAAGCTATACGTCAAGATCGTGGAAAAAAAGACAGAGACCAATAATAGAACTACAGTTAAGCGATTCTCAAATGGGTTACGAAAAAAAACAGAGGATGTGCTGACGCTCTATTCACATTAATACAGCTCGCAGAAAAAAAACGACAGAACACAATAACAAATTATACATAGCTTTCATTTACCAGGAAAAAGCATTCGACAGAGTAATCAGAGAACAACTGCGGGTAATACTAACAACATATGGAGTAAGCCAACATCTAACCAACATAATTAAAAGTCTCTACAACAACGGCAGCTGCACAGTCAGAACAGTAGTAGGCTACACAGGCCACTATGAATTTAGATAAGGTGTAAGACCGGGGTGCGTACTATCACCCCTACTGTTCATTACATACATAGACTATATATGCAAGTTAGCCAACCCATCAGAGACAGAGCAGATCAACAAGCTTTTATTTTCAGACGATAAGGCACCAATACTTGAAAAGATGGAAGACATGCAAGAACACTTATATAGACTGAACAGCACAGGAACAAAATACAACATGAAAATCAACATCAACAAAACAGAAGTCATGAATGTTGCCAAAACTAAACAGAACATCAACATAACTATAGAAAGCAGTCAACTAAAACAAGTATAGGAATGTAAATACGTAGGAAGTTTAATGACAAATGACAATAATTCTCAAACAGCAGAGATAAGCTCAAGTTGCACCAAAACTTGTCAAATTATTGGACAGTTATAACCACTATTGTTCAACAAGGAAATAACTGTAGAGACAAAACGGGTACTCTACAATACAATCTTCATCTCAACGCTGTGCTAAAAATACCAGCCCTGGACCCTAGATGCAAGAACAATAAGAAAAATAACCTCTACTGAGATGAAATGTGTTAGACGAATGACAGGAAGCAGTCTGAGAGACAAGAACAGAAATGAATAACTGAGAATAAAGCTAGGAATAACCCCCGCCATGGAATATATAAAGAAACAACAGATACAATGGTTTGGTCACGTGACACGACAGAAAGATCAAAACACAAGACAACGAGCCTTCAATAAACGATGCAAGAATATCAGACCCAAGGGTCGACTACGAAACGATAGATCGATGAAATATTAGAAGGAAACATAACAGCAGCAGAGGCCAATAAAACAGCAAAAGACTGCAAACTATATCTTCCCTCAATGCTGAAAGGCGAATGAGGAAGGAAAGAGAAGAAGAAGTTATCGCAGATGAGACTGTTGACCTCCGCATTGACCACGACTGAGTTTTGCATCCTCCACTATCTGTCGAGTATACAATACACGAGAATATGCCCCTAATGACGTATGCACAGGTATCCACCCCTTACAAGCATTGGTATTGGTAAGCCGACAGACCTGTTTTATTTCATTTTCTGCTCGGCTCACCCATGATTTGCTTCTTTTTAGCCTGACCCTTTATTGTGTTCAGCTCGTGGTGCACGGGTGCTCCTTATATCTGCACTAATCTTCAGGTATTCTCGTGCCCTCCAGATCTTGATCATATCATTAATGGTTCAAAAGTCATGAAGATATCACATTGCCACACACGGGGTATCCCTCGTACACCCCAAGATAATGTGCATAGCTTAATTCTGTATTTTTCTCCAGCCTATCAATTTACGTTGCACTGGCAGTAAAAATTGATAGGGCGCAATCGATTGGTGCAAGGACTAGACCCTGGAACAGAAGGACAAGTAGCCTCTGCTCGATGTTGGCAGCTGCTATGACTTTCAAGGCGGTTAATCCTTTGTAAGATTTAATGATCACGTGGTCGATATATGGTCCCGAAAACACAGGCTGCGATCAAACTTAACTCCGAGGTACGTCATCAAACCGCACCTGGTCACCTCATCAACTCCAATTAGTACCACCGGTTTTTCCGTGTTAACGATATGATTGTTAAGGGAGAACCATGCAACAGATGCCTAATTATGATTAACCAATGCACCTGATACACATGCCAGAAAGAGATGCGATAGACTTCGTTTTGCATTGTGTAGGCGATTTCCCTTGTCTCTTCACTGTCGATATACCATTATCATCAGCAAAAGTCATAGTTCTTCCCCTTCCATCCAGCTGTTGTTCCTTGGTCGTGATTGTGTACAAGTTAAATAGAACTGGTGACAATGGTGAGCCTTGTGGCAGCCATGGGCAAAAGGATGTTGGCACAGATGACCAACTTTCACATCTGAGTATACCTTCCTCTGAAACAGTGCTGCAACAATCCATCTAATGAGGGAGGGGTGAACCGCCACTTTTAGAAACATGTGCATGAGGTATTCAAACGGTACTCTGTTGTGTGCATTTTTCAGATCTATAGCAGATGTACACGTCTCATCTCGTCTGTGGAAGCCTTTGAAGACGTCATATGCGAATACTGCCGCATACTCTTTACTATATATATGACCTCCGAGTGTGGATGGGAATGCGCGTATCTGTTCAAGGTGAGTACACGGTCAACTACTTTCTCCAGTCGCTTGCCCACAGTGTTCTGCATCGTGATGATTTTGTAGGCACTGATCAGAGAATGGTCCTTGTTTGGCCTCGGTAGCAGTAGTATGTAGCTGTGTAACCACATCTCCCTAATCTGGCTACACTGCATTCTGGCATTAAACTCTTTGGTCAGTTTTTGCCGTCGTTGTCGGCTAAATCGCTTATGCCGTCTTACCGAGCACCATCTGGACCAGGTGCATTGTTGTGTGCCCTTTTAAATGTTGTGTGAATGGCATCGGTTGTGATTGTGAGATCTTCCTACTCACACATTTCTGATAGTAATCCCCGTATCCTCATCCTTACAGCTTCATTGTAGTCCAGCTACAGTCTGGAATGTCTATGTGACGTGCTGTGCCGTTCATGCTCTGATGAAGGCACCAGAATGTGGCTAGCGAATTTTCTAGGCACACTTTTTTTACATAGATAATCCCTGTTGGCATCCTAAGCTTGCTTAGCACATAGTTTAAAGTGCATCATTTTGTTGTCGACCTTTTCTTTCAGATGCCTCAAAAGCTTAGGTTTTGTTCTTCCAATCTTTCTGGCTTTCAAGGAGGCTTTAGGGAGCCGCGATAGCTCAGTGGTTAGTGAACTGGACTACAAAGGACAAGGGGTAGTGTTCGATCCCAACAGACGGCTTCCGGGTTCACCCAGCTTTAAATGGGTACTGGATTTATTTTTGGGAAAAGTAAAGCGGCACGGGCGTAATGCCGACCACATTACACCAAAAATCATGTGCTGAAGGTCTGTAAAATATATGATCACTAACACCATATTACCTATACGCCACTTGGCGTGACGGGGGCTAAATATATATATATATATATATACAATACAAACAAATTGAAGAATTAACAGGAAGAAAAACGCAATCAATAACTGAATGATTAAGATCAAAGGTAGGAGAACTGTTGATTGCACAAGAAAACATAAAGGAACGATGGACATAATACATTAAAACATCTTTATATTGATGATCGAACATAAATAAATATTAATGATAATGGGGAAGAACCAGAAATACACAAAGAAGAAGTGGAAGACGCGTTACGCAATATGAAAGCAGGCAAAGCTTCTAGATAATATAATTAAAGAAGAGATTGAAGCCATGGGTGATTTTTGAATAGAAATAATAACAAAAATATTGAATGATATCTACAACAGCGGATATATGCAATATTACTTGCTCAAATCAATATTCATAGCCCTACCCAAAAAAAAATATGATGCGATTGAATGCGATGACCATCGCACAATAAGCCTTATGAGTCACATGACTAAGATTTTACTAAGACTCATCATGCTAAGAGTGCGAAATAAAATCAGTCCAGAAATGAGTGATGAACATTGTGGTTTTGTTAGAAATAAAGGAACGAGCAATGCCATATACATCAAAAGATCTTTAGTAGAAAGAGCCATGTAGGTGAAAACAGATCTATACCTATGTTTCATAGAGTATACCAAAGCATTTGACAAAGTAAAGCACCAAGAAATAATCAAAATTTTAGAAAGCATGAACGTAGACAGCAAAGATCTAATAATAATAAAGAACATGTACTGGCTACAAACAGCGGCCATAAGAACTGGAAATCAATTCGGAATATTAAAAAAAAAATAAATAAAAGGGTGTTATGCAAGGTTGTGTGATGTCACCAGATTTGTTTAATTTGTATGGTGAGATTATTTTAAAATCCATAAGGGGCCAGATCCAAAGAAGACCAAATATTTACTGCCACATAGAGCCAAGACGTTCGAAAGCACCTTAGTCAGTGACTCATAACTGACATTTTTTTGTCAAAATCACGAGAAACTGCTATTTTTTCTAGAACTCATCCTCGCTACCACCATCATCATCATCATCATCATATCGTGCTGTCTCCGCAACGAAGGTTGGATACCATGGAGCGCCATTCCACTCTGTCTCTTGCTTTGATGGTGCAGATTGGCATAGGTATACTTGTCTTTTGATGTTACTCGTCCATGTTAGTCTTGGTCTGTCTCTGCTTCTTTTATCTTGTATTTTCCCTTCCAACATTACGTTTATTAGGTTGTTGTGACTTTTCACATGCCCTAACAATTTCATTTGTCTTGTCTGAATTGTGTTAAGTAGTTCTCTTTTTATTTTTAGATGCTTTAAAAATTCATTGTTTGTTTTATTTTCCTTCCATTCAATTCTACCTATTCTTCTATAAATTCATATTTCAAATGCTTCAATTTTCTGTTCTGTTTTATTGTCTAATGTCCACGTTTCTGCACCATACAGGAATATTGAGAAGATGTAACATTTTCCTATTCTAAGTTTCAGCCCTGATGTTATTTGTTTTGTTGTTAGTATATTTGTTATGATATTAACATTGCATTCTGCCATACCTATTCTTTTGTTTATTTCAGTTTTACATTTTCCATCATTGGCTATCGTATGTCCAATGTAGTTGTAGCTCTGAACTGTCTCCATATGTATTCCTTCAATTATTATATTTATTTGTAGGTCTTGAGAATTTACTTTGTTTATGATCATAGTTTTATTCTTTTTGATATTCATATATAGTCCTTATTTTTTGCTTGTCATGTTTATTACATTAAATAATTGTTGTAGATCTTTAGGATTTTCTGTTAGTAGTATAGTATCATCAGCATATCTTAGGTTATTGATTATAGTTTCATTAATGTTGAGGCCTGGCAGCTCTGAGATGTTTTTAAAGATTTGTTCAGTGTATAGATCGAACAAGCTTGGTGATAATATGCACCTTATGTTTCATAGATTATACCCAAAGCATTTGACAAAGTAAAGCACCAAGAAATAATCAAAATTGTGTAAGGCATAAACGTAGACAACAAAGATTTAACAATAATAAAAGAAACACTTACTGCCAACAAAGAGTGGCTATAAAAACTGAAAATCAATTGCGAATGTTTCAACAAATAAAACAGGGTGTTAGTCAAGATTGTGTGCTTTCACTTTCACCATATTAGTTTAATATGTATACTGAGATTATTGTAAGATCCATAAAGGTCATTCATGGAATAACAAGTGGAGGTCATAATATAAATAATCTAAGGTATACTGATGACAGTCTTAATCGCCAAGATTATTTCTCTCTCTCTCTCTGCGATCAAGTCTGCTGTCTAAGTGATTCGATTGCACCATATAGTTTCTCTTCAGGGAGGTGGGTGTGAACCACATTGCTCTTCTCAGGTCTGTGTACCGGGAGTAATCCTGTAGAACATGTTTTGTAGTAAGATTATCCAGTGTACCGTGGCATAGGCTGGTTCTACCTATTTTGAATTTGGTGAACATGTGATTTCTCATTCTGTTGTGGCCAGGGAGTAGGCGAAGTATGATGACTTGATCCCTCCTTGATAGTGGTAGATCCATTCTGATTGAATACCTGTTAAAACGTTGCCCTGTGTTCTGCGCCAGTGGCCCAGTACATCCGATTTCTGCCAGCATTTTATTCAGGTTTGCTTTCCTTAGCCTATGAGTTACAAGAAATGGTAGACACTATAGTGAATGAAAGCAAAACAAAGGACTCAACCTAAATACCAAAAGTACAGAAGTAATGGTAACTACAAAGAAAAAGACATCACATTAGTGCAAAATAAAGACAAATGGAACAATATTAAAACCGGTAAATGAATTTAAATATTTGGGAACTTTGTTAATCTCAGACGGAAGATGTACAAAAGAGGTGAGATGCTGAATGACTCAGGCAAAAGCAGCTTTCTAAAAAAATGTGAAGGATACTATGCAATCCATTTTTGACAATAGAAACCAAAAAAAAAAAAAAAAAAAGATTTCTGAAATGTTATGTAGAGCCATTCTTAACATATGGATGTGAATAATGTACAATAGGACAACATACAAAGAAAATCACAGGAGTATGTAGAAATGTGGATTTACAGACGAATGTTGAGAATATCAAGAACAGATAAGAAGAGTAATTAAAACGTTCTTAAAGAGGTCAAAGCAAAAAGAGAGTTAATTTCGATTATTAGAAAACAAACAATCATCATTGGCCACGTAATGAGAAGAGAACAACTGGAATATATTGTAACAAATGGGGCAATTGAGATACGAAGAGATAGTGGGAATCAAAGAGAAAAGATACCAGACACCTTATGAGAATGGCTTGGCAGAATGTCAACAATAGAACTGATAAATAACTGTCGAGATCAAAAGTTGTGGAGAGACATGAAAACCTACGCCAGCAAGTCTGGTACGTGATGATATATATATATATATATATGTAGTAGTAGTATAGATCAAGATTGTGAAACAGGAAAGATAATAGAAGCAGGAAAGCAAAAGCAACAACATTTTACATAAATAAAACCTAGTCATAATATGGAAAAAAAATACTAGGCAATAAAACTAAACTTAGAATATTTAACTCATGCTGTACCTAAGCATGTGAAAGCTGGAAAGTAACTAACAAGATTTCGAGAAAGCTTAACGCGTATGTAGTCACATGTTTAAGAAGAATATTCCGCATACAATGGAATGACGGAATGACTTCAAGACCTATAGAGATATGAAGTAAATGATAATGGAACCAATGATGCCATGTACAATTGTGAAGAGAAGATGGACAAATGCCGGAAATGTGTTGAGAAAAGGCAACAAAAGAATTTCAAATCAGGTTCTTCTGTAGGAAAGATCAGGATACAGACAATAGAGGAAGACCTAGAGAGACACTAAAAAGAACACTGATGAGATAAGCAAAGTTGGCAGACATACACTCATGATGATAAGATCGAAAATCTCAGCAAAAATAGAGATGAATGGCGCAAAACAAAACGAGTCTTTATGATGTCTAGCGGTTCTAGAAATATCAAGACACCAATAAACTTTGAATAACACTAACAGATTATCTCACTCATTGGCTATAGATAATATACCACCAAGCAGTAAATTTTGGAAAGAATTAATCATATTACCACACTAGTAGACTTGTGAATGAAAAACTAAACAATTAAATGCAGTCATTGAAGTTGGATGCATGAATACAATCTACATCGTCTACCTTTCAGCTCCCTGTGGAGCCTATGTCTTCAACAAACACTTTCCAAGTTGTTCTGTTTCTTGCCATTCTTTTAAGATAGTTCCATGTCTTCCCCATCATCTTCATCTCTCCATCAATCTGTTTTCTCCAAGAAATCCTGGGTTTTCCTCTTTGTCTTCTTCCCTGAGGATTCCAAAAAAGGGCTCGTTGTGTAATACGCTCAGTTGGCTTCTGCCGTGTGAGTCCAATCCAGCGATATCGTCTTTGTTGTGTCTCTTTATCCACTGGTGTTTGACTGGTATATATCGACACTTCTATGTTAGTGATTTTGTCCTGCCATTTCCATCCTTTTATTCTGCGTAAGCATCTATTAATGAAAGTCTGTATCTTCATGATTGCCATTTTAGTTTCACGGCCATATAATAAGACTGACTTAACATTGGAGTTGAAAATTGTTAATTTAGTATTTAACCTATTTTCTTTGGACCTCCATATGTTTCCCAGTGCAACATAAGTTCCTCTTGCTTTTGATATCCTTATTTTGGTATCATTTTCTGTTCCTCCCTCTTTATCTGTATTACTGCCCAGATATATGTAAGATTGTAAGGCTAGTAGAAGTATTTCTCCTATTTTTATTTGGTTATTGCAAACTGCATTAATTCTCATAATTTTGGTCTGATCTTTATTTATTTTCAGTCCCATCTGTTGTGATCTCTCATGTAGACTCATTTTATCTAGCATCTGTTGATTATTGTGTGATATGAGAGCTATGTCATCAACAAAGTCTAAATCATCAAGTTACTTTGTCAGTGACCACTGGATTCCATTTCTGTTGTTTTGAGTTATGTACATACTTCAATCTATGGCCAGTAGAAAGAGAAATGGAGACAGAAGGCATCCCTGCCATACTCATGTTCTTATTTCAAATGCTACTGTAAGATATCCTTCATGCACCACACTACATTTCATTCCTTCATACATTGTTTTTATCAGGTTAATAAACTTTATGGGAATTCCGTAATGACTCAGCAACTTCCAAAGTATTCCTCCATCAAAACTATCGATGCCTTTTCGTAATCTATGAATCCAATATAAAGCGGGGACTGTAGTTCTAAACTTTGTTCAACTAGTATACGTAGGGTAAATTATACCTATATAATAATATTTAATTTATATTATGAATACGATAATAAAGTTAATATTCTACTGAAGCTCCCAACAGCAGCAACTGCCACAGTTGCCATCAACACAAAATGCTAAAACAAAATGCTTCTTGCTTCCCGTCGTCATAATGTATATGTTATTTCCGAACGAGTTACAGCCCCTGTATGGCACAATACACCGTCTCCTGTCTGATGAAATACTAAATGTTTACAGGAGACAGCAGAAGACTGTGGGCACAGCAGAACAAACAAGTCAATGCCCCATATGCGCAGTAGACGATTGTGGGACAAAAACAAACCTGCTTGCTCCGTTATCATTGAGTTCATGCCATGATGATCGCAACTATTGAACAGTTTTTAGCTGCTGAGTTTGTTTGTGCGAAATGTTCCAAAACATATTGAAATTTTAAAAATGTAGAACAATCAACACTGTGAGCTAATGCCCATCTCTGATCATAATGCTCTCAATTGTGACATGGAACTTCTTGAAACACAAGCAATAGAGGAAAAAAAGAAACGATGTGAATACTTCTCTAAAATGACATTGTCCCTTGTCCCCTCATTTTTCAAATGCACATATTATGAGTATCGATGTTCACGTTCTAATCTTTGATTATAACAAACATGCTGGGTGACGCGTGCCAATGTATCAGTCAATGACCGAAACTGTCCCCTGGGTACACGACCTCGTTTTTGAATGTGGATTTATATAAGAATATGTAGACTAGGATGGAAACAAAAGATAACAAACGATAAAGTTTTAAAACAACTGAAAATAAAAAGAGAACTACTAAATACAATTAAGACAAATGACATTTTTGGGGCATGTTAAAAGACACAACAGCTTACTAAAAGTAATATTCGAAGGAAAAATACAAGGTAAAAGAGGCAGAGGCAGACCAAGACTAGCATGGACGAGTAACATCAAAAGATGGACAAGTCAATCTATGACAGCCTGCACCATCAAAGCAAGAAACAGTGTAGAATGGCGATAAATGGTAGCCAACCTTCGTTGCGGAGAAGGCACACGATGATGATGATGATGACACGACCTCGCTAATCAAAGCCGAAAACCATTCTCTATAAACCCCCGTTGTCTTGAGGATAAACTCCGTGTCAATAAAAACACGGACATGAAGACGCCATTAACTTCCTCCTGTAAAGACGGAACATTCCAACCTGATTGATGTGGGTTCACATAAATGGAAGTTTGAGACGTCTGCAGCCAATGAATATGCTCAACTGTGCTACACGTATCCATACAACCACTATTGATCATAATATGACAGGTAACGTACCCGAAATAAGAAAGATATAATAAGACTAATACAAGATGAGACATAACGATAAGAAAATATGACAATTAGCAGTAATATAAAACATGATGCAGCGATAAAACAACATGACAATTAGCAGTAATACAAGATGGGATGTGGAGACAGCACGACAAGCAGCAGTACTATAAGTGTAGTCGTGAGTAGGGGGAGACCACGATAAATGAGGGTGAGTATGGAAAAAGCACGAGTCTAAGGACAGCCGTAAGAGGGTAGCCCAAGAGAAGTTAGGAAAATACGTGAAGGTTGAATCTCGTGATAAGTGAGAAGGTTTAGTAGATGAGAAATTAGACACGTAGATCGAGTTGATTGAAAGAAAATAGAGGAAGTAGCTTTTGATTGGAGGATACACGGAGGATTTAAAGAATTTCGATACAAAGAAACAGGAGGAATTTCAGAGAGAAAAGTGAGAGATGTCACACGCCTAGGTGTAGATACAGGGCGGCCACGTTGTGGGGTTAGCCCTTAGACACTAACAATGGCCCAAAATAGGTAATAATGTTTAAGTTTAATGTTTTAGGAGATTCAGACAGGAAAGTTAGAGATGACACACACAGGGGCTAACAATGGCCCAAGCTAGTGAGTAGCGTTGACGTTTTAAAGTGTAGACTAAGGAAAATTAGACTAAGAGAGCACGGAAGAGCGTGGTGTTAAACCTCGATGATTAGACAGGGGCTGTCGATGGCCCAAGATAGTTGGTGGTGTTTAAGAGAATTAGTCAACGAGACAGGTGGATACAGTAGGGTAGCGATAGACTGGGGAATTGTTCAGTGGGGAGCAGTTCCGTATTATTAAGTACGCCTAGTCAGGTGTGTGAGCCTAGGGCCCAGTGGCGAGTAACATTGCTACTGGGCAGTGTGATTGACCATACGGTACAGACAGTGGTGATGTAAATTCTTTGTAAATATGTTAGAAGAAGTCGCCCATGTGTTGGGTCAGTGAATAAAGACTTGTTCGCCTCAATTTAGTTTAATGTTGTGAGTTCTCACAGTCAGCTTATCTCGCCAGGCGGAGACAACCTTGGGGTAAGAAAAAGAATTAAAAGTCGCGGCACAACTAATCGAAGTACTATACTTAACCAAGGACACGGGTATAGACGTGTCAAGTTCCCAGGCCAGAGGTCCGTTCAGGACCGAATATTCAGTCGAGAATCAAGACTACAGGCGACGTGTGAGTGAGTTACCATTCATCAAATTGCACTACCCAGGGACAGCAGAAGTAAACATGTCCAGTGACGTCATCCAGGAATAGCGCCACCGCTAGAGTAACGTGAACAGGAGAGGTGGGCAGCCGGCCGAAATTGTTGACAGTCCAAGACGACGATAACTGGATTGATCACCATCGAAAGAAACATATTCGGTGACAACAAAATAGAAACTCCGGTGACATTATCGCCAGTCATCGATCACCAGCAAAGTACAAGACAAGTCCTGATAAAGATGGGCAACCCAACAAAACAGTATACTACAATTGTTTGTAACAAGAATCACTGTATACACAAGATGACAAGCAGCTGTAGATCATAAAATAAAATAAAAAATAATTGGACGTTTAAGCTGTATTGACTTTCAGTTGCAACAGACTTTAAAAGTATAAGAAAAACTGAAAGTAAAGGAAAACCTAGGAGGTCTATGTTTAGAAATAATGTATCAATGCAAATACAGTTCTGCACATACAAAATTAAACACATTGAAGGAAATGGGAACCATTCCAAAGGAATACATACTGAATGTGGATGTATTGGATTACAGATTTATTTTTTCAGGTTTACTTCTGGGTGCCAAGTCATTTCCACCGTTTACGTTTTCCAAATCATGTTGACTACTTTTTTTGCAATTTCTTTTTGACGATTGTGCTTTTTGCAAAATAATATAAGCGTTGTCCTCGGACAGGTTGTGTGAAACGGCAGTGTTGACCTGTCCTTTTTTAACCACAATGCAGATTAATAAAGAATACTGAAAATACACCCCTTTCATAAAGCTTAATTAATGTATATTCAGTATACATTCATGTGTAGCCTATAATAGTACATTTTTCTAACTGTGTTTCATTGTTGTTTCTTCAAAATCTCATACATTAATTTCTTTAATGGCGAGCACGTAAAGCTAGAATAGCTTCGCCCTCTATGACAAACTCTGACTATAAATGACATATCTGGATATAGGTCACCTCATGGTATATGAGAAAACAACAGATTTCAAAAATAGTTTAAATTAGCGTTGAACGTTTTCTCATTTTTCTAATCTACAGATTACCAATATTGATATTTTTTGTTCGTTTTAGATGTGAGCAGATGATAGCCACGTAAGTTGTTAATTAGACCTTCTTAAAAGTAACTTAGGTGCAAAAAAAAAACATGAACCATGAAGGTACTTACATCAGCATGAAGATAACAGATTTGTGTTCCAAAATACACCCTCGGTTGCAAATCATATAGATGTGGATCAACGGCAGTAATTGCCTCATGTTGTTTCGACGAGCAGCATCTATCATGGCCCTGCATCGAAATCTCCAAGACATGAGTGTTGTCATTACGAATAGAAGGCTAGAACAATGCAGGACATCTGAGTTGGTTACTTTATTCGGCCATTTAATATCTCTTTTAAAACGCGCGCACGCACACACACACACACATACACACACGCGCACACACACACACAAACACAAACGCCGCTATGAACATACGAGATCTGACTTCAAGGTTTGAAAGAGACAAAGCATCATTATCAAGTGCCTTCACTAATGTCGTATGCGCGAAGTCTCTCTAGAACTGTGTCTCTACTTTTTGTTTTTCAGTTCTGCCTTTGACTTTCAACCAAACAATTTCCCTAAAATGACTTGCATATGTTCTCTCCGCTTCCCTCCATCTCTTCTTCTTTCTATATTTCCAGATGCTATACTATATTGCAGCTGTCGGGTTCTTTTAATCTTCTTTCCTTCCTCATCTGCCTTTCAGCGTCGAGGGGAGATATAATTTGCGGTCTTTTGCTCTTCTGTTCCTGTTCGCCCCTGCTGCTGTTGTGTTTCCTAGTGCTTCTAATATTCCATCGATCCATCTTTTTCGTGGTCGACCCTTGGGTCTGTTGTTCTCACAACGTTTGTTGAAGGCTCGTTGTGTTGTGTTTTGTTCTTTCTGCCTTGTCACGTGGCCGAACCATTTTATCTGTTGTTTCCTTATATATTCTATGGCTGGGGCTGTTCCTAGCTTTTTTCTCAGTTCTTCATTTCTGATCTTATCTCTCAGACTGTTTCCTGTCATTCGTCTAACACACTTCATCTCTGTAGAGGTTATTTTTCTTATTCTTCTTGCATCTAGAGTCCAGGTCTGGCATTGGTAGCACAACGTTGGAATGAAGATTGTATTGTATAGTGCTCGTTTTGCCTCCAGAGTTATTTCCTTGTTGGATAATAGTGGTGATAACTGTCCGATGATTTGACAAGCTTTGTTGCATCTTGATTCTATCTCTGCTGTTTGGGAATTGTCGTTTGTCATTAGACTTCCTAGGTATTTGAATTCCTCTACTTGTTTTAGTTGTCTGCCTTCTATAGTTATGTTGATGTTCTGTTTATTTTTGGCGACATTCATGACTTCTGTTTTGTTGATGTTGATTTTCATGTTGTATTTTGTTCCTAAGATGTTGAGTTTGTTTAAGTGTTCTTGTAGGTCTTCTATTGTTTCATGTATTAGTGCCTGGTCGTCTGCAAATAGAAGCTCGTTGATCTCCTCTGTCTCTGATGGGTTGGCTAGCTTGCCTATATGGTCCATGTATGTAATAAACAGTAGGGGGGATAGTACGCACCCCTGTCTTACACCTGATCTAACTTCGAAGTGGTCTGTGTAGCCTGTTGCTGTTCTGACCCTGCAGCTGCTGTTGGCGTAGAGACTTTTAATAATGTTGGTTAGATGTTGGCTTACTCCGTATGTTGTTAGTATCTCCCACAGTTGTTCTCTGTTTACTCTGTCGAATGCTTTTTCCTGGTCAATGAAGGCTATGTATAAGTTTTGGTTGTGTTCTGTCGTTTTTTCTGCAAGCTGTTTTAGTGTGAATAGTGCGTCGGTGCATCCTCTGTTTTTTCGGAACCCCATTTGAGAATCGCTTAACTGTAGTTCTATTATTGGTCTCAGTCTTTTTTCCAAGATTTTGGCGTATAGCTTTCCTACATGGCTGAGCAGAGATATACCTCTATATTGATTGCAGTCTCTTTTGCTACCTTTCTTTTTCCATATTGGTATGATGATTGCCTGTTGCCAGTCTTCTGGGGCTTGTTGTTGGTGCCATGCTGCATAAAATATTGGTTCTTTTAATGTGCACGTTTATTCTTGGTTTGCGTTATTTAATATGCATTGGGGCGTTAATCGCACTGTGCACGCTCGCTCCTTTCTGAAATAAATGTTCTCAAAGTTGGCGTAGACCAGGGATGGCCAATAGAGTGCCCGCGGGCCACAAGTGGCCCGCGACGTCCTTTTTTTGGCCCGCGACGGATAAAAAATAAAATCAGATTGCATTGAGCAAAATGTCCTGGGTAAAATTGATTAAAAATGTGTTACATTAACTTCTACCGTGGAGAAAGCTAACTCAAATATTCCCTAGTAGTTTGTTTGAAATAAAGTATAATTATCGATGGAAACATCCTAGGAAAATCAAAGAAGAATATTAGTACACGTAGACCTACGTTTAACACTCGGAACACTAAAGTAGTTAGTTGGACGTCGCCTTCCCGTCATTCTCGACCCATCCTTTTTTTCGATTTGAGCATCCTGTGACCGACTTAAACAAAGGAGGAAGCCGACGAATGGTTCTAGAGCCGACTCTCGGTTCGGCGAGTTCAAACAGTTTCCGCCAAGAAATACTGTCAGTCACCCACCTCTTCCACTCCAACACATTCACCTCACAATTATTTTACTTTCAGGTTCTTTCTCTCCAAACCTCTTTTCATCAGTCAAAATTATATATTCGATCTGATCATTCTGATTTTGTCGAGTTACAGTGAACAGTTCCATTTTAACAGGAAACAGTGCTATTGTTGTAATCTGTGATTTCATTGTCTGTTGCTTCGGTCGTGGTATAATATGAACAATAAACGTCAATTAAAGAGAAAATCAGATTTTTCATGAGAAATGGGAACATGCCTTTTTATTTATCAACAATAAGGATAGCAAACCGCAGTGCCTTGTGTGTTTGCAAGTGTTGTCTGTAAATAAAGAGTATAGTCTTAAACGGTATTATACACAGCACCACGCCGCTAAATACAAGGACTACATTGGTACAATACGTTCTACACTTGTGTGCGATTTGAAGAAAAAGTTTAGTGCTCAGAAATCTGTTTTTACTACATTAACAACAAAACAAACAAGTTCCTTAATGGCATCGTTTGTTGTAAGCGCAGAGATAGCGAAATAAAAAAAAAATCATTATGTGACGGTGACTTCGTAAAGCGTTGTTCTATTAACATGGCGCGTGCATTTGGTGAAGAAAAAATTGCCAGTCATTTTGAGAGCGTTCTGCAGACTATCAAATCTTCGTACTTCGCGTTGTGTTCTGTTTCGTCGGTTGGGTCGGAATACTTCCCAATTGTCTACACGAACTTGATTGCACACGCAAGATTCTTGTATAAAAGAATAGTAACACTTTAATTACATAATCCAATAAACAGAGGTACATCAATATAAAAAGCCTAATAACATGGCATTGTCGCTTGTGTATCAAAGTAAATGCTAAGGAAGTATCAGTTATCTCCGACTCTTGCAATTAATTTCAGAGCGCTCTCATCACACATTGAATCACTTATCTTTGTCACTCTACGTTATTTAGAAATATCCAGGTTCCTATCATCATCATCATCATATGCCATACCGGTTGGCGTATTCGCTCAAGTCCTTCCACAATCTTCTGTCTACAGGGCATCGTATCAGTTCTGTTGTTGGCTGTTTTCCATGCCATAACAACAAGCTATCCAGTATTTTCTCACTTTGTCGTCCGCAGTCTCTCTTTCATTTTATGTTGCCACTTGTAACCAAGTATTCCAACTTTCCTCTTAGCATGATGTGTCCAAAAATGATGATTGTTTCTTTCTGATGTTTATTAGGAGTTCTATTTGTGTGTTGGCCTCTTTGAGAATTTCTACATTGATCTTTTTATCTGTCCAGGGAATATTCAATATTCTTCTGAGAAACCCCGTATCTGTGGCCTCTAATCGTCATTTCATTTGTTTGTCTGTTGTCTATGATTTGCTTCCATAGATCAGAATTGGTTCAATATAACACCGATGAACTCTCTTTCTCACTTCTATTGCCATATATTTGTTGCATAATATATTTTTCATTTTCTGAAATGCTATTTTGGCTTGAGCTATTCTGCTTTTTATTTGTGTGGTGCATCTTCCATCTGATGTTATTATTGTGCCCAAGTAGTTGACGCGTTGCGCTTGATTCAGATGTGTCCTGTTTATTTGTATGCTGCACGATGGTGATAATGTTTTTCTTTCTATGACCATTACTTCTGTTTTCTTACTATGATGGATGATTTGGTTAAAGATGATTTCTATAAACAGCTACAATGTCAGATGGCTGCAAGACAAGTCAAGGATATTATAATCTTCATGGGAGACCTAAATGCTAAAGTAGGATCAGACGACAGAGGCTTCGAAGAGATTATAGGAAAACATGAACTTGGAGATATAAAAGAGAATGGACAGATATTTGAGAATGTATGTGCAATTAATCAATTGAGCCTAGGAGGAACAATATTCCAACATAAAAGAATACACACCGCTACATGGGTGTCACCAGATTATAGAACGGAAAATCAAATTGATCACATATGTATTACTAATAAGTTTAAGTCATCTTTACAGGATGTAAAAGTATATAGAGGGGCAGATGTAGCTTCTGATCATCATCTTCTGATAGCCAAACTTAAAATTAAACTAAAAAGGTATACTACAACGAATAAGGGTAGAAAGTATTTCAATTTACGGTTTCTTAAAGAACAAGGAATTAAAGATAAATTCGCAGTCACAATATCAAACCAATACCAAGTACTCATACATATAGAAGATCATTGGAAACAGGTACAAGATATATGGAAAGAGACATGCGAAGAAACACCGTGGAAAAGAGAACGCCAGAAAAAGGCATGGATGACAGCAGAGACCCTGGATAAAATTAAAGAAAGAAAGAACAAGAAAGCAGACATAAATAAAAGCAAAACGAGAAGTAATAAAGCCAAGACACAGGAAACTTACACAGAGGTGATCAAGGAAGTGAGAAGATGCATTAAAAAGGATAAGAGGAAATATATAGATGAATTAGCTAAAGAAGCAGCAAATAACGGAGGGAATATGAAAGAACTGTTCAACAGCACAAACAAATTAAGTGGAACATACAAACACAGCAATGCTTTTATTAAAGATAAGAAAGGAAATCAGCTTAGTAATATAAGGGAAGAAATGGAGAGATTGAAAGAGCACTTTGAAGAACTTTTGAACAGACCCGGCTCAAATAATCCTCCAGATATACTACCAGCAGAAGAAGAGTTACACGTTAACTGCGGAAAACCAAGCAAAGAAGAAATAATGAAAGCCATCAAAGTATTAAAAAAAAGGTAAATCCACAGGACCAGATGAAATTCCTTCGGAAGCCATCAAAGCAGATATTAACACCTCTACCAAGATGCTACATAACAGGAACAGAAAATGATACCAAAATAAGGATATCAAAAGCAAGAGGAGCTTTCATTGCACTGGGAAACATATGGAAATCCAAAGAAATTAGGTCAAATACAACAATATAAATGTTCAACTCAAATGTGTATCGGTCCTATTATGTGGCTGTGAAACATAGAGAACAACAAAATTGACAATCACGAAGATACAGACTTTCATTAATGGATGCTTACGCAGGATAAAAGGATAGAAATGGCAGGACAAAATCACTAACATAGAATTATGGAAATGAACCAGTCAAACACCAGTAGATAAAGATATACAGCGAAGACGATGGTGCTGGATAGGACACACACTACGGAAGCCAACTGAGAGTATTACACAACAGGCCCTTTTTTGAATCACCAGGGAAAAAGACAAAGAGGAAGACCAAGGAATTATTGGAGAAGACGAATTGATGAAGATGATGGGTATGATCTTAACAGAATTGCAAAAGATAGAACGACTTGGAAAGTGTATGTTGAAGACCTATGCTCCACTGGGAGCTAAAATGTTAGAAGAAGAGGATTAATAATATTTTCCACATTTGCTGATGAAAAATAAGAACTAGACTAAAGATTCGATAAAAATGGTATGAATACAATGATAACAGGAATAACGATTGAAGTGGACACGTCATGTATTCAGAAGATGTCCAGAAACAATCACAAACAACTGTCAAATAGTGGATTTTTATGTATGATAAATGTGAGGAAGACCAACAATAATAGAAGATGAGAAAAAAATGCTAAGAAAAAACTGAGAAAAACTAATAGTAATCGTGTGGGCCAGACATAGAGCACCGTCATAGAAATATATCGTACTTTATTGCCAGCTTTCACTCTACACGTTCTACAATCTGTACCGGCCATGGATTATTATGTTTCTCTACGAACGAAAGAAGAAGAAACGGAGTAAAGATCGAAACGTTTAAAGTGGACTAATAACATTAAAGAGAGAATAATTGGTAGCTTTATCAGAGATCAGTTCGCTTACACCTGAATCAAAGCGCGATGAGCATATGCTCGCAGTAAAGTGAAAACCAATCCGGCGACAGAACATAGACTTGTCTGACTCCTTGTTTTATATATTGCATTTCCCTGTTTGGTTCCTAATTCGTATAGCTGCTCTGTGTTGCCATACCATAGTTTTTATGATTCGTAGATCCTTGCAATCAATGTTTAATTTCTCCTGCACATTGATTATTTCCACATGCTTTACTTTGTCAAATGCTTTTGTGTAGTCTATAAATCATATATATATATATATATATATATATATATCTTTCTTTACCTCTATACATCTTTGTATCAATGTTCTGAAGATGCATACTGCATTATTGGTGCCCTTTCCTTCTACAAATCCACATTGTTCATCACTTATTTCTGGTTTTATTTTGTTCCTTACATGTCTCATGATGATTACTTAGTAATATTTTCGTCATATGGCTCATGAGACTAATAGTGCGATGATCCTCACAATCAGTGGCTCCTGACTTCTTCGGTATGGCTATAAAGATATATTTTAGTAGATCTTCGTGTATGTGCCCAGTGTTATATGTCATTGTTTAGTGTTGTTATGACTTGTACTCCCAGCTCTCTTAATACATTTATGTCTTCGATTGGTATATTGTTGGGACCTGGAGCTTTGACTCTTTTCATGTGTTGAATTGAGTCGTCCAATTCCCTCTGCATTATTGATGGGTCTGTGTCTTTGTTTTAATTGTTTAGCTCTGGTCTTTCATCATGATAGAGTTAACTGATATATTATGTCCATTCCATTATCTTCTCCTGTCCAATATTTCCTTTCTTTGATTTTACACAAGATGAAACTTTACCTTCCTTTCTTCCTGTTAATTCATTTAATTGATTGTGCATAAACTGGGCTGTTTTCTTGTGTTGTGTTTCCATTTCTTTACATTTTTGCATTAACCATCCTTATTTTGCTTCTCTGCATTTGTTATGGATCGATTTGTGCAATATTTTGTATGTCATATTTATTTCTTGTTTTCGTCTTTTGTCCATTAGTTCTAATATCTCTTCTGTCATCCATTTCTTTTTGTTGAGTCTTTTAGTGACTGGTATTACTTCTTTTAATGTTTGCTGAATCGATTGTTTGAGCATGTCCCATTGATCCTCGATGTCCTGTATTTTCTAAATAGCACTATATTTATTCTGTACTTATCACACATCTGTCTATCTACTCTAAGCATATCTAGTTCTAATTTTATATTTCTTGGGGATTTATGTGTCTTCCGCAGTTGTATTCTTATTTTTCCAACTACTGATACATGGTCACTATTGCAATTTCTTACTGCCCTTGTTTTAACAGATGTTAGCCCATTCCTGAACCTTCTCTGTACTAGTGTAAAATCAATTTGATTGTGTACTTTTTTTTTGTCTGGGCATTGCCATGTCCAAAGTCGCCTAGGGTGTTGCTTGAACCAGGTGTTACCTATAATTATATCATGTGTCTTTGCCCAATCTATCAATCTATACCCTCGGTCATTTATCTTTCCAAGGCCATGTCCCCCAGTCATATTTTGCACTTTAGCTGTTCGTATCTTTGCATTGAAATACTCGAATATCGTAATAGTTATTTCTTGGGATTTACACCGTTCCATTGTCATCTCTAACGTGTCAATGTCTTCTTCTTCGCTATTACTAGTTGGTGCAAAAGCTTGAATTATGTTGATATCCATTGGTCTACCTATCAATTTTAATTGCAGAATTAGCTTGATATACTAAAGGATTAAATATATCTCGCACCCTTACTACTACATTCAACTTCTTAAACGAAATGTCCATCTTGTACACTTCTAACTAAAAGAGATTTGCTCGGTTCTACTCAGTTATGTTAACTGCATCTTCATATTTACCTAGTTTTCATGGTGTCTCATCATCTGATACTCCATCCTACCCACTCCTAAGAAAAATCGTTTGCTATGTTACTGATAAAAATAGCCTAGCGCCCTAGCATACCCCTACTTCCTTAGCTTACATGTGATTTCTTACTGTTTCCAATCCTCCCTGTAGCTTAGGTATCTCATGTCATGACCAATGGAAACCTACCTACGTCATTTCCCCAGCCAATGAAATCTCGTCACGTCATAGTCCAGATCTCAAACCGAATACCTCCCTTAAGTATATTCACCGCTTCTTGATTGTCACCATTCCTCACAACCGCGAGATCTCCCTATTTCTACTCACCCAAACAACCCGCTCATAACTATCCGTGAATGTTACTTTCCCTAAACACACGATGGTTCTCTCAATTCTCCTTACACTGTCCCCAAAACCATTATTTCCCAACACCCATACACCCACTGTTACATTAATTTTGTCACAAAAAATTATGTTTCCTTCCTCCTGATGTCGGACATAACTGACCGCTTAATCTGGGTTCTTATGGTTCGCTTATATTAATGGGACCAGACAGTATTACGGCAAAGAGCAAGAGGCAGGCCCAGAATAAGTTGGACAGACCAAGATCAAAGAAGCGCTACAATAAAATCAAGAAGCGCTACAACAACATCAAAGAAGCGCTACAATAAAATCAAGGAAGCGCTATAACAACATCAAAGAAGCGCTACAATAACATGAAAGAAGTGCTACAACAATATCAAAGAAGCGCTACAAAAACATGAAAGAAGCGCTACAACAATATCAAAGAAGCGCTACAATAAAATCAAGGAAGGGCTACAACAACATCAAAGAAGCGCTACAAAAACATCAAAGAAGCGTTACAACAACATCAAAGAAGCGCTACAAAAACATCAAAGAAGCGCTACAACAACACAAAATAGTGCTACAATAAAATCAAGGAAGCGCTACAACAACATCAAACAAGTGCTGCAACAACATCAAAGAAACGCTACAACAAAATCAAACAAGTGCTACAACAACATCAAAGAAGCGCTACAACAACATCAAACACGTGCTACAACAACATCAAAGAAGCGCTACAACAACATCAAAGAAGCGCTACAACAACATCAAAGAAGCGCTACAACAACATCAAAGAAGCGTTACAACAACATCAAAGAAGCGCTACAAAAACATCAAAGAAGCGCTACAACAACACAAAGAAGCGCTACAATAAAATCAAGGAAGCGCTACAACAACATCAAACAAGTGCTACAACAACACAAAGAAACGCTACAACAACATCAAAGAAGCGCTACAACAACATCAAAGAAGAGCTACAACAACATCAAAGAAGCGCTACAACAACATCAAAGAAGAGCTACAACAACATCAAAGAAGCGCTACAACAACATCAAAGAAGCGCTACAACAACATCAAAGAAGCGCTACAACATCATCAAAGGAGTGCTACATCAAAATCAAAGCGCGCCAACAACATCAAAGAAGCGCTACAATAAAATCAAGGAAGCGCTACAACAACATCAAAGAAGCGCTACAATAACATCAATTGACAATGAATGAAACCGTCGAAATGGCGAGAATCAGATCTATGTATATCTCACTGGATAACTGAATGGGTATAAGAGGGGGTGAAGAAAAAAGAAGAAAGAAAGAATATTACGGGTAGTTCTATTTTGCAATTTATTATAATCTAACTATACATTTAAATAAATCTGCTGACAGTACACATCGTGGCCTAACACCTTGTTTTGTTTTTGGAAACATCCCCAGTTCTGGTCAAATGTCTGCTTTAGTGCTATAGCTCGTTTCAAAACATTTGCCCAACTTCAAAACGCTATTACTCTCTAACCGTTTGTTATTTACTTTTGAAATTTTCCAAATGTTATTAGAATGCAAAAGACCCTTTAAATGTATATTTAACAAATATCTTGCAGCTGCAGTTTTCTTAAAGCGGCGATATTTCTTTGATGTTTGTTAAAATTGTAAATTGTGAAGCCCTAAAGAATAGAAATTACCGTAGTTGCTGGTCTACGATTAATTTTCACTAGGTAAAGGCGTGGCCGTAATGGGGAAATAACTGGATAAAACAAAACACCAGGAGAATTATTGTCTGCTCAGTTCGAGGACGGACGATAATAATATCAAGGTATACCTGTATGTCCAATTTTCATAGTTGTGTGGTCCTGAAAAGGACCGTTTGTAGAAATAATTTAAGGTAATATAGGGGCCAACATTGTAGGGGCTATATACTTTCATTCTGAATCAGACGAGTCTAAAAGATTAATAACTGTTTGGGGTTGAACATTCCACAAACCATCATTTTTCCAATATTCCTCTTCCTGTTTTAAGACGTGGTCTTCACATTTAGCGATAATAATCTTTGTCTATATTTAATAAAGCGAGATTAGCAAGAGTCTTTACATCGCATATTTTGAATGTTGTATTTTCATCTGCCGCTTGTCCTTTTAATTTTGCCCAGATTAGTTCTATTGGATTTAAATGAGCATGGTAAGGTGGCAGCCTCAAACTTATATGACTGTGCTCTTGGATAATCTTATCTATTTGAAAAATCTTTGTCCTCTGTTTTTGCTTTACTAGAGATAGTAATTCAGGTTTTAAGTACATGTTATTAAATTGTATGTGCTCCTTTGTGAGCCATATCTTAATAGCATCTTTTGTACTGGGTGACGTCGGGACTTTATCTTCAAGTGCAACAATGTTGCGGTACGCTGCATTGTCCATTATTAGGCAAGATGGTCGATCTAGTGCTGGGAGAACAGAATTTTCAATCCAATGTCTAAATATGTGACCATTCATCTCAGAGTGATAATCCCGATTGTCTATGGATTTTGAAAGAAAAATGAGCTCTGCATTCTGTATTAGTCCATGTTGTCGACTACCTGCATGAGCAATTATCAAGCGCTGTCCTTTGCTGCTAGGTATTAATCTCTTAATCTTTCCATCTGATAACTGCCATTCCCTTTGGTTAGTGTGGTGAGCATTGATCCATGTTTCATCCAAGTACACAATATCATAACCTTGCTTGCGCACCTCTTTTACTTCACGTAAGTACTTGCTTCTCATGACTACTATATGTGGCTTCTCACAGATGATGTTTCGTCCATTGGAATACTTTCTGAATGTAAAGCCTGCAGCTCTCACATTCCTCCATAATGTAGACTTTGATATTTCAATACTGTTGTTCTTTTTCAGCGATACTTTTAATTTTCTTATTGTAACAGTTTCATTCATACCCAACATTTTGCGAATTTCACTTCTAATAAGTTCACTGTCGAAATTATCCAACATTTTTGCTCTTCCTTGTGATTTTGTATATTTGGAACATTGACGGTCACGTGCGAATCCAGCGATTAAATGACCGTTTAGATAAATCCAAAATGTGTCTTGTCCTATTCTCTGGGTTTTCTAAAGAATGAAATAATCTTCCTCGTTTAGCCTCTTTGCAAAAATAGTCGTACATTTTTATTACGATGTTTTGTAAACTGCAGAATTTCATTTTAAGACTCATGATAAATGTTAGCGTTCCACGTTACGCCGCTGAATTAACGGAAATGGAATACACAATGTCTCGTGTTTAATACAAGTGTCTATTTGTGTCAGACAGCTCATGCGGAAAGCGTGCAAAAATGTGTGTAAGGATTTTGACTCGCTATTTTTAAAGTAAAATACTGTAAACACTAAGTTTTGACTACATCAATGGGTCGTTATAAATTTATATAAATCAAATAAGCAACAATAATAACCAAATGTTTTTTTTAAATGAAATTAATTCCCTGTTGGGTTCTAATCATTATAACTTTACATGCAAATTTTGAAAAAATTACAAAAAGAGATTAAAAAGATATCGATTTTTAAAGTTGGGCATAACTTATGAAACAAGCTATAGTAAATGTTCTTTATTATTCTTAAATCTTTGCGGTCAACATTTATGCTTTTTAAACTTTTGATTATTTCTTGAGGCTTTACTTTGTAAAATTATTTGATGTAGTCTATATAATATAGATAAATATATGTTTTTAATATATGGAATTGAGTTTCCGGTTGTCCAAGATGTCGACGTGTTTTAATTTCATATCATAATAACAGTAACATCGTACTTTCGATGGGGATAATACATTAGCACAGTAACATCGTACGTTAGATGGAAGTAACACATTATCACAGTAACATCGTACAATAAATTGAAGTAATACATTACCACAATAACATCGTACATTAGATGGAAGTAATACATCTATAACCGTATTGTATTTGTTCTTGGTATATACACGACACCGCACATTCATAGAATCAACAAACTTTGTGTGTTACAAGACAATCCTCATTTATTATGTACATACATATATATATATATATATATATATATAGATATATATATATATATATATATATATATATATATATAGATGCTGTCAGGCTGTCCTTCCTAGCGTCTCTGTTCTGTAGATACTTGTTTGATCTAATAAGTCTTGGCCGGTGAAGTACTTCCACTACCGTCGGTGTTGTACCTCAGCTATTCGTATAGTGGATATTCTAGCTTTCTCTCTATCTATATTGTTTCTCTTTCGTCTGTGTCTTCTGTTTCTTACGTTCTCCGATGGCTATCGCTGTGCCTATCTTTAGGACTCCGTCTCTCGTTCTAGTTCTCGTCATCTAGTTCTGTTCTGGTGCCTTAATTCTAATTCTGATCTGTAACTCTAATTCTGCTCTCCTGTTCTACTCTAGTTGAAGTTCTTCAGCGACTATTTCAATTCCTAAGTTCTCTGTAAGTCTCTAAATTCTCTGTCTCTCCTAAGTTCTCTGTCTCTAAGTCTCTGTCCCTACTTTTATACTCTGTCTTTTGACCGGCTGTTTACATTTTCGCCTGCCAATTATCACAATGACAGGTTCCAACCCTCTCTGCACTCAAGTAACTCTCTCTAATCAACTGACACGCGTGGCCAGGCCTACATTTGTTTACAGTTCTAGTTTCCTCTACTTACAGCCCGGGTCATCCCCCCAGCCATCTGGCAATTTTAATTTATATATGCCACATGCTAGGGTAATTCAGTGCTAGGTTCATTCAGTACGGTTACAGTGGTCTCTAGCCCTCCATATATTAATTTTGTCTAATTCTGTTTTGTCCTCACTTAATTGTTATTTAAATATGTATGTGATATCATTCACGGTTACATACCTACCCCTATTCTCTAGTGAGAAAATATGCCAAGATTTTCTCACTCAAAAAATAAAAAAATATAACCGTGAAGTCTTCCATCCCTACCAGTCAATGTCATCTGATAATATAGTCACTCTACGTCAATAAAGGACAGCTGTACATCTACTGTAGCATCAAACATCATCAAACATACACAGAGTATGTCAAAGTACATACTTAACGCATGAAATGTATGCAATATATCAAAGACACTATCCTATAAGGGAAATAAAATAAATCATGCATGACATTTATCAATTCACTCACATATAAAATAAATCAAAGTCCCTTGCAAAAATACTTTCAAAGTCAAAACTCCATACATGACAACAACAAAATAACTCTCGAATCCGCTTCAAAAAAAATAGGCTCAACAATCATTCAGTCCATACTCAGCAACTTGTCTGTTCTGGAGGACCTGAATTCTGACCTAAACACTTTTCACTCAGCTCATCTCATAGCTCTTAAGTTTCTGTAAAATTGTTGAGTCTGTAACCAACAACATGATTATATATGGTACTATTACAACAGGAACTTTGAAAGTATTAATAAAAATGTTCAACGATATATTTAACCAAATCTCTGGTATAATTGCAATATGCATTTTTGACAGATGTCTAGAACGCATCTGAAATAGAGGTAAACAAATTTACATAAATCTTCATGCATGTTAGAGTATAATATCCTCTCAATTCACATAAGAACATTCAACAATAATTGGACAACTCACACATCTCCGGAGATAACAATCACAAACAACAATTAGCTCGAGCTAAATGTATACATATGTACTTCCGACCTCTATCCCGATTTCTTCATAATCCTCTGAGCACTCTTCTCCATAGTCTCAGTTTCTTATGATACCCTATCTCAGAATCTTCCGTTTACTCTCAAAGTTACCAATATTTCTGGACATAGTCCACAGGACATAGTTACCTTACTAGTCATTTGACCCAGAAATAATCTGCACTTATTTCTTATTCTCCCAGGACTATCATTTAGTCTCAATAATTTCTGGAATTTTTCTTCCCCGTTTCATTTCCCTCTTCTCACTATCTTCCATGACTTCTTGTAAGTCTCTCATTCCCTCATGTAGCCTTTCACGAGTTACCACTCTTGTTACATGATTATTTCTCATGAGTCTTTCTCTAGACTCATTTCCTTCATGATACTCTCTTTCAGTATCTTCTATCTATTCTTAACATCAGAATTATATATGGGTACAGTCCCATTGACTTGTACCTACCTGTCATTTATTTGACTCAGAAAATAATCTGCATAATCACTTGTTTCTTCTCATACATCTGTATACAAGGTCTTCTGAAATTTCTTGCACAACCATAGTCATTAGACTACAGATACATGATTTTCTTCTCATTATCTCATACAACTTCTCATATGTACTCTCTTATAACTTTCTACGAGTTACCACTCTCGTTACTTAATTACTCTATTCCCAACCTAACTTCATTTAGGTCAACTCAAAACACAGGTTCTTTATCGCCTTTGTCTCTCTCTTCTTCTTTCTCACTTACTACATACAATTGATCTCCCGTAAACTTGGATTATCATCCCATTCAATAGTTTACTACTTCTGATCAACTACTCAAGTCTGTATTTCCTCTGAGGCTATCACTCTTTTCCCTCAGATCTCTTGTCTACTTTTATTCTATACCTCTCCTCTTACAACTTGGAGCTTCTTCCGATGAAAATTCATTCGGTCTTTTCGTTATTTGATCTTCTTCTATCAATGATTCCTCCACTGTCTCGTAACTATCTGATGCAATAAAGTCTATTGTTTTCATTTCATTATAACTTAAATTGTCCTTATCTTCTTGTGCTAATCTGTTTTCCCTATCCTCTAACCGTTGCCTCCTTTCTAGTTATATCTTTAACTGCTTGTTGAGGTAAAATGTACATGTTTCTTCCTTGTAGTCTACGAATTACCTAAACCTCCCTTTATTTAAATCATCTAATTATTATCGTATAATAGTCAGACATAACTTACCACTTATACCCGCCTTTCTTTCATTTTTACTTCTTTTTCTCTGTCCATTTGGTAGACATTCTCGTATCCTCTTCATCTCCGTCCGTTAAGTATCCTTTTTCTGATAGATATATCATTGTGTTTCTGATATCTTCTTCACGCTGTCTTCGCTTTTCTTCCGTTAATTCTATGGAATCTCTCCGATTCCATCTATCCTCTTCTATACCGCTAGATTCTTCATCACCCAGAGTAATGGGGCTATTCTTCCTCGGTCTATTCGCACCTACACTTTCATTATGTCTTTTATGTACCCCAGTATCATCCCATTTCTGCAACATGCGATTCTCTTTTTCTAACTCAGCTATCTATTGCTTCAGCAATTTGTTTTCTTTCACTAAGTCACCATTTCTCTCTACAAAATGCTTGGTCTCCTGTAACATAGTGATGCAAGTTTTAATTGCCGCAACCAATTCGGTTTCTGTTTTCTTCCGTTTTTCTATTTCTTCTTCTAATCTTTTTATTTCACTCTTCTCCTGTGTTTCTATGTCATTTTTTTGCTTTTTCTATTTTCATTAATTTATTCTCTTCAACAACAACATTTAGAGGATCTGTTTCTGTTTCCTGATCTTGCTTTAATGCAAAGAACCTTGTCTCTTCACCTTTTTCTGTTTGTGTAATTTTATCTTTATGTTTTGTTTTTCCTCCGACTTCTAGTGTCTGTGTTTCTGCACAGCTTACTTGTGTCACTATTACTTCTCTGTCAGCACCTTCTGTTTGTGTAGTTTTATTTTTAATTTCTACCTTTCTTTTGAAATGCTTTATTAAATCTTTCTTCTTTATTTCCTCTTCTGCTGTGCTATATTCCTCTACGTCACTAGTTTCTTCTGATCTACTCTCCTCCCACTCACGTTCTTTCATTATGCGTTTGTTAAAATGTATAGCATACAAATTATTCTCATATCTCCTCTGTCTTATTTCTGATATCTGAGGCCTGTCACCAGCTCTACAATCACTCTGGCAGTACTTCACTTGACCGTAACTTTGATATCTAGACTCCCTTCTATGTCTGTAAGGGTTAGCAATCTCTACATTTAAATCATTGTGTGAGAGTATGTGTTCTCCTTGTATGAAAATATTTTTAATGGCATCCGCATTTTTAAATAAAATAAATACAATCTTTCCTATTTTTCTTGTCATCAAGTTACAATAGGTAATTGATCCAAATTGTCCAAAATGTTTCCTTAACTCTTCTGCCGTTATTTTCTTATCTATATTCCCTACAAATAATTTACAATATATAATGTCATCTATTTGTCTATGTGTTCCATCATTATGTCTTGCTAACCTTACTTGCTCCATCTACATCTTTTATGATACTTAATATATGTTTTATCTACCTATGACTCCACAAGCTATTAATTTATTCTGAAAAATAAACAAGTGATTAAGTAATATTGCTGCACCTCAGGCTCTGGAGGGATATAATCTAACTGCAGTGACACTTTAATTTATGCTTTAAAATAACTGAACAATTAACATACATCAATTTCACTGTTAAATATATATATATATATATATATATATATATATATATATATATACATATATTAAAAAATCAGCAATTTTAATCTGGTCAGGGTTTCTGAAAAAAAAATGAAACTTAAACTTAGTACAGCACCCTGGAATGACAACATTAATTATCATTAATAGTAATTCTTAAAACTTTCGGCAGCCAAAGAAATAGTTTACAAATAACAATGCTATTGTGACAGTCACCATTAAACAATATATCACACTTTAAAAAATGATAACCATCACACGCCAACAATACTTTACAATGACTGGTATGTCTATTCTTATTAAATCTAACAAAATAATTGACGATTTAACACTCCTAACTGCTGCTTAACAACCTTAAATAACTAATTATTCGTCAAATTCTCACAGTTAGTGTGCACACTTCCTACTAACACACGCGATGATAACAGAATCACTGATGTTATAACTAAACTACACACTCTTGACACTCCTGGAAATTAAAATTGTTCTCTACCTACTGTTTACTGTTCTAGCACTGAGCACGATGAAACTGAATTCTATTATAAATTAAAAAAAAAAACACACATTGAGCTCACTAGACTTGACCACAGGTGTTGTTATTTCTGCTGGTGTGTCGAACAACACATAACACTCGTGAAAACGTGAAGGGATTACTGCTGGACGACACTTGAAATTTTTGACCAAAACATTGATGGTCAACAGGCTTGACACGCACGCGGTAGAGTTTCTTGTTGATGTGTTGGTCTGCTACAGATTCAGGTAAAGGTGAACTCTGGGTGACCTTTCTGCTTGTTGGTCAACTCGATTGTGAGGTGGGCTGGATATGGAATAATGTGCTGTGTCGATTCTTTTCTATATCTTCTCTCTATCTTCCCTCCGTTGTGATGATTATTCTCTATATCTTCTCTATCTTCTCTCCGTTGTGCTGTGTTGATTCTTCTCTCTATCTTCTCTCTGCTGTGATGATTCTTCTCTCTCTCTTCTTTCCGTTGTGGTGTGTTGTCTTCTCTCTGTTGTGTTGTGTGGCTCCGATCCTGGTCAGTGGCGCCAATTTATCTGTATAACCGTATTGTATTTGTTCTTGGTATATACACGACACAACACATTCATAGAATCAACAAACTTTGTGTGTTACAAGACAATCCTCATTTATTATGTACATACAGATATATATATATATATATATATATATATATATATATATATATATATATATATATATGCTGTCAGGCTGTCCTTCCTAGCGTCTCTGTTCTGTAGATACTTGTTTCATCTAATAAGTCTTGGCCGCTGAAGTACTTCGACTACCGTCGGTGTTGTACCTCAGCTATTCGTATAGTGGATATTCTAGCTTTCTCTCTATCTATATTGTTTCTCTTTCGTCTGTGTCTTCTGTTTCTAACGTTCTCCGATGGCTATCTCTGTGCCTATCTTTAGGACACCGTCTCTCGTTCTAGTTCTCGTCCTCTAGTTCTGTTCTGGTGCCTGACTTTCAATTCTGATCTGTAACTCTAATTCTGCTCTCCTGTACTACTCTAGTTGAAGTTCTTCAGTGACTATCTCAATTCCTAAGTTCTCTGTAAGTCTCTAAATTGTCGCTCTCCTAAGTTCTCTGTCTCTAAGTCTCTGTCCCTACTTTTATACTCTGTCTTTTGACCAACCGTTTACATTTTCTCCTGCCAATTATGACATTGACAGGTTCCAACCCTCTCTGCACTCAAGTAACTCTCTCTAATCATCTGAGTTCTAGTTTCCTCTACTTACAGCCCGGGTCATCCCCCCCAGCCATCTGGCAATTTTAATTTATATATGCCAACCGCTAGGGTCATTCAGTGCTAGGGTCATTCAGTACGGTTACAGTGGTCTCTAGCCCTCCCTATGTTAATTTTGTGTAATCCTGTTTTGTCCTCACTTAATTATGATTTAAATATGTATGTGATATCATTCACGGTTACACATCACCACTGTAACATCGTACATTAGTTGGAATTAATACATCGCAACAGTAACATCATACATTAGATGGAAGTGTAACATGACCACAGACATACTCTAAAGTGTTGGGTTGCTCTTGTTTATACAATCAACACCACTTTTTATACAAAAGATATCTCCCGCCAAAATTTCGAGAAAATCTCAGAAGAATGCAGATAGCATTACGTACGAGCACGCACTCAATTGAACGGTGCGGGTTGATTTTTGCTGACAATATTGTCAGAGCGGAGCACGCATTGAATGGTCTGCTCTGTACTGGTTTAACTGCGAAGGGTTCTTTAACGTGTGGCAGTTCACACGGGATCTCTTTATTCATTATCGCGCTCCGATAGGGCTAGTCATCGCATCTAACTAACCAAGAGATCATCATCAAGTGCCAGGCCTGCTTGCGTAGATAATCCTATCTATCCACACCTTTCGATCTAGACAGTTATTTATCATTTCTGATGTTGACAATCTGCCAAGCCATTCTCTTAAGCTGACTGGTATTTAAAAAAAAAAAAAATTATGATCGTTTCTTCCTAATACTGGAAATTAGCTCCCATTTTGCTTTGACCTCTTTCAGAACGTTTTCATTACTCTTCTTAGCTGTCCATGGTACTCTCAACATACCAAATGTCTACAGACTCCAGTGATTTTCTTGTCTGTTGTCCTATTGTCCATGATTCACATCCATATGTTAAGACTAGCTCTACATAACATTTAAGAACTCGTTTTCTTGTTTCTATTTTCAAAAATGGAATTCACAGTATCTTCCTCATTTTATGGAAAGCCGCTGTTGACTGAGCCATTCTGCATCTCACCTCGTGTGTACATCTTCCGTCTGAGGTTAACAAAGTTCCCAAATATTTAAATTCATTTACCTGTTTTAATATTATTTCACTTGTCTTCTTTTTTGCACTGAGGTCATGTCTTTTTCTTTGTAGTTACCATTACTTCTGTCTTTTTGCTATTAAGGTTGAGCCCTTTATTTTTGCTTTCTTTCACTGTAATGTCCAACATTTCTTGTAACTCATTTTCACTCTTAGCGATTAAGACTGTATCATCATCATACCTTACATTATTTATATTATGACCAAGATATCAGGGAAGGGTAATGTCACAAAGAAACCTCAAATTATTTTTTTCATTTTTTTTTCTTCAATAACCACCATTTGCTAAGGGATTAAACCTGGGACCTTCCTGTCCAGTGGCCGATGTACCATAACACACACACCCAAATGTAATAATCCAATTACCACACAATATGGAAGGTAATAGAAGCGAGGATTACCATTTGTTCGATACACTCAAAAAGATGCAACACCAACATTGTTTATTTGAGCATCGCGCTTTGACTCTGATGTAACAGAAATGAATTCTCTAATGAAGCTATATTTCGTTCAGAAATTCGTGCCCACAAAGATAATTACATATTTCGGACACTGTTTGATGAATTCCTGTAATTCTTTTTCGTGAAATCTTATTTTTTTCACCGCCCTTCAGTCTGATTTTTGCGCTACTGTCATGCATTTTGGAAAGATTTTTGCTTTTTTGAGGTATATAAAAAAAATGATTTTCTTGTGTGGCCTAAATTGTAATATTTATTAAATATAATATATATTATATATATTAATACCTACATTTGTTGTAATCAACTCACCATTTAAAAAAGCAAATTTCACGTGCTCTCCACACAATCTTAGCACCGTTTCGCGCACGTAACTTCTAATTTCGATGTTTTTCTTTTATGTCATTTCATTTCGTTTCTTGTTAAATTGGCCAGAGGCATATTTTGACAAAATATTTGCTATTGATGTATATTAATTTATATGTGATAATTTGTAAGCTGTTGTGTAGTGTCAAACACTTGACTTTTAAAACCATGAAGATTTTAAAGTGTAAATTCATCACTATGCTAAAGGTAACTGTGTTATTGTACATGCACTTTTGCAAGGAATCTAAAAGTGGCCGGTTATATTACGATATTAAAAAAAAAAACAGAAAACAGAACACGGGCAGCTCTAAATATAGATAGAAAATCTCGATGGATAGGACACAACTTTGACTTTGCAGAGGCGACGGTCAAGCAAGGAAGAAAAAAATTAATAGTTCATGATTTTGGCAAATATGTCATTTTACATGAAATTTTGAAAATGTTTGAATCGAATCAACTTGTTACACTGCGCAAACTTAAAGTTTGGCTACAATTAGAATGTGATATTGAAATATCAAAAACTCCTCTTTGGAAGATCATAAGAAGCGTTGGTATCACTTTTCGAAAATCTGATAGTGTTAGAAATATTGTTTTAGAAAAACCACACCAGATAGCTGCTCGAAGCAAATGCCTGAGGCAGATCCGTAAGCGATGAATGGAAGGCTACGATATATATATATATATATGGTTATGGAAGGCACCAGTATCACTGCAAAAGAATTAAAATCCATAATTGCTCAACCGCCTGTGCCAGTGGATTCATCCGAATTACTATCTCATCTCCCAAACAAAGAAAGGTAGCTGTAGTCCCCATCAAAGCAATCTCAGCACACGCCAAAAGACATAAGGCGAAAATGCACAGAAAATGAACACAGCCAATACTTCTTTGTCATACGATATCATCATTAATCGTAAACAATTGGAATATCCAAACATGATCAAAACGGGTGAAACACACAGCTCAAGGTGTGCACGTGGCACTTAACTTAGTAGCTACTGCAACAAGCCGGACTTGAAATATGAGGACACTGCAACAAGGAACACTTTTCATACATATCATTCAATGGTTCCTGCCGCCTATCCACCACATTAACGGGAAGTTCATGTCCTCCTGAAAATAATGATCGCCATATTCTGAAAATGTATTGCGCTTAATGCTCTTAGGACATCGTTTTTTGACTCCAATTCCGAACATATAAAACAGAACTATAGTCCGTTTCATAACTCGTGCCCAACTTTTAAAATCGATATCTTTTTAACCACTTTTTGTAAGTTTTTTCAAAATTTGCATGAAAAGTTATAATGATTAGAACCCAACAGGGAATTAAATTCATAAAAAAAAACATTTGGTTATTATTGTTGCTTATTTGATTTATATAAATTTCTAACGACCCATTGATGTAGTCAAAACTTAGTGTTTACAGTATTTTAATTTAAAAATAGCGATTAAAAATCCATACACGGTACAATTGACATCTTTGCACGCTTTCAACGTGGGTTTTCTGACACAATTAGACACTTGTAAAAAAACACGAGGCATTGTGTGTTCCATTTCCGTTCATTCAGCGGCAGAGACGTGGAACGATAACATTTATCATGAGTCTTAAAATGAAATTCTGCAGTTTACAAAACATCGCAATAAAAATGTATGACTATTTTTGCAAAGAGGCTAAACGAGGAAGATTATTTCATTCTTTAGAAAACCCTGAGAATAGGACAAGACACATTTTGGATTTATCTAAACGGTCATTTAATCGCTGGATTCAAGTACGTGACCGTCAATGTTCCAAATATACAAAATCACAAGGAAGAGCAAAAATGTTGGATAATTTCGACAGTGAACTTATTAGAAGTGAAATTCGCAAAATGTTGGGTATGAATGAAACTGTTACAATAAGAAAATTAAAAGTATCGATGAATAAGAACAACAGTATTGAAATATCAAAGTCTACATTATGGAGGAATGTGAGAGCTGCAGGCTTTACATTCAGAAAGTATTCCAATGGACGAAACATCATCTGTGAGAAGCCACATATAGTAGTCATGAGAAGCAAGTACTTACGTGAAGTAAATGAGGTGCACAAGCAAGGTTATGATATTGTGCACTTGGATGAAACATGGATCAATGCTCACCACACTAACCAAAGGGAATGGCAGTCATCAGATGGAAAGATTAAGAGAGTAATACCTAGCAGCAAAGGACAGCGCTTGATAATTGCTCATGCAGGTAGTCGACAACATGGACTAATACAGAATGCAGAGCTCATTTTTCTTTCAAAATACATAGACAATCGGGGTTATCACTCTGAGATGAATGGTCACATATTTAGACATTGGATTGAAAATTATGTTCTCCCAGCACTAGATCGACCATCTTGCCTAATAATGGACAATGCAGCGTACCACAACATTGTTGCACTTGAAGATAAAGTCCCGACGTCATCCAGTACAAAAGATGCTATTAAGATATGACTCACAAATGAGCACATACAATTTAATAACATGTACTTAAAACCTGAATTACTATCTCTAGTAAAGCAAAAACAAAGGACACAGATTTTTCAAATAGATAAGATTATCCAAGAGCACAGTCATATAAGTTTGAGGCTGCCACCTTACCATGCTCATTTAAATCTAATAGAACTAATCTTGGCAAAATTAAAAGGACAAGTGGCAGATGAAAATACAACATTCAAAATATGCGATGTAAAGACTCTTGCTAATCTCGCTTTATTAAATATAGACAAAGATTACTGGGCTAAATGTGAAGACCACTCTTAAAACAGGAAGAGGAATATTGGAAAAAATGATGGTTTGTGGAATGTTCAACCCCAAACAGTTATTAATCTTTTAGACTCGTCTGATTCAGAATGAAAGTATATAGCCCCCACAATGTTGGCCCCTATATTACCTTAAATTAGTTCAACAAACGGTCCTTTTCAGGACCACACAATTATGAAAATTGGACATACAGGTATACCTTGATATTATCGTCCGTCCTCGAACTGAGCAGACAATAATTCTCCTGGTGTTTTGTCTTATCCAGTTATTTCCCCATTACGGCCACGCCTTTACCTAGTGAAAATTAATCATAGACCAGCAACTACGGTAATTTCTATTCTTTAGGGCTTCACAATTTACAATTTTGACAAACATCAAAGAAATACGCCGCTTTAAGAAAACTGCAGCTGCAAGATATTTGTTAAATATACATTTAAAGGGTCTTTTGCATTCTAATAACATTTGGAAAATTTCAAAAGTTTTTAACAAATATTTACTGAGTAATAGCGTTTTGAAGTTGGGCACATGATTTGAAACGAACTATAGTTATCGGATTATCCCCGTCGCACAACAGACTTAAGATCTTCCCGTAGTATGGATTTATTAAATTATAAACCACATATTTAAATTATAAAAGCACATATCTACCCGGAGACGAAGGCGCACCTCACTCTCCTGAGCTGAAAATTGTCTGCGACCTACAGCTGATGGCTTGCGCTAGGATCGGTGCATTGGAACCATCCAAACCCTGCTCCTAGTGTTTGTGTTGCCTCTATTAAGAGACTAGCATGTCTAGTATGGCCATGCGAGTAGGGATCGAAGAGGGAAGACAACCTGATTCTCAAAAAATGTCGCGCTGAATTCGGATGTGTTGGGCCTAAAGGCGTAAATATCACAATTATACTACATGCCACAGCACAACTCATTTAACGTCCTTAGAAAGACGGATGATGAAGATGTGTACACTTAGTAGACAGGCGAACGCAGCAAGCAAGCAGGCAGCAAGCATGTCTACCCTGGATCTCACGGTAGCCCTCTTGAATTTAGACAGCATCCTTCCTGACTAACATTAAACCGCGAGAGTCATCCCGGTGCTGGAAAGTCATGAGCAAAGATCCGTCATTTCTCAATTCAACAGTAGCTTATGGCCGGTATACGAGAGGATTATAGGGATATACGATGAGCCATTATGATGACGAAGGACAAACAACAATGACTGCGCCCATAGATTCCCGGTTACTCTAGTGAATGAAGCATACAAAGAATGCAACTTGATGCAAATTCCCTAAAGTGAAAACATGGGTAGGCTTGACGGGAGAGCCGACATTAATCAATCCCCAAATGCAATTTCTGCAGCGATGGAGAGAAAATGAACTTCGTTCCACGATCTTGATAACAGAGGTCCTACGATATAGTACATTTGGATGAAACGTGGGTCAATGCTCATCATACATATGAGAAAGAATGGCAATCAGTTGACAGAGAAAATAAAAGAAGCATTTCCAGCATCATAGAACAACGCATTAATGTTGGTGCATGCTGGCAGTAGAGAGAATGGTCTTGTTAATGACACACTCATTTTTCAATCAAAGTCTACACAATATAGGGGCTACCACACTGAAATGAATGGACGAATTTTCAGAAGCTGGATAGTGAACACTCTACTGCCCATTCTGGATAGACCTTCATGACTTATAATTGTTAAAACTAGAGTTGTTACAACTTGGTAGACAAACTAAAAAGACAAATGTACATAAAATCGATAAAATAATTGCAAAGTATGACCACACATCTCTTCGCCTCCCATCTTATCATTTGCACCTCACTCAACCCAATAGAACATGTGTGGGGTAAAGTCAAAGGGCAATTTGCTGCGCAGAAAAAAGGCGATTAAAATGTGTGTATATATATATATATAAGGATATACGTGTTATCAAATCTAACTACATGGCGATAATATGCTAGATACTCAAGAGAGGAAAATAAAAAAGGGTCAGTTCCCTGTGTTCTTCTGCGTGATCAGTCTTCAAATGAACTAAATTGATACGGCAGGATGACCAACTATAAATCTCACTGACCAGGCTGTCTAGTGAGAAGACGAAAAGGAAGGGTTCTAAAAATATGGGGGGTTGGGTACAGGATATGTATAAACTATGCAAATCTAACTCTGTGTGTGCAACCCGAACCGATGTGTAAAAATAAACATGTGTATGTAACAATGCATGCGTACAAGCATAAATCAGCATATATATTGCCACAAGGCCAACAAAAGAAAAACCCAAAGGAGCCCAAATGTGCCAATACATGTGCAGATACATATATCCACATGTATAGGTTCAGATGCGCATGGGGGAATGAAATATGTAGTGGGTGTCCTATGTGTATGAGAGTGATATGTTCATACCTTGGTGGGAGATAGCGAACCCAACTGGGCAATAAGGCGATTCTCAAGGGCGAATCGGCTGCGATTGCTGGAGTGACATGAGACAATGCCAGTAACTTGCATGTCGGGTTTACCACTATGGCCAGGGGAGTTGAAATGGGCCGACACCGGGCTGCCAGTATTTTGCTCAACATCACGAAGATGCTCACAAAATCTTTCACTCAAGCGTCGTCCATGTCCACCTACATACGTCATCTGGCAATGCTTACATATTATGGTGTAACTGATATTCCGTGACACACAAGTGAACCCCTCCTTGATGTCGAATCGCTTATTAAGGAAAAAGACTGAATTAGTGCACAGCACGTATTTACAAGTTCTGCAAACTCGACGTCCACAAGGAACAGTACCAAGGTGTTTGTGGTTTGAGCGGGGGAGGCGGCTCGTGACAAGAATGTCTCTCAGACTCCTGTCACGTCTGAAGGCTACAAAACGAGAACCACTGAAAAGTAGGCGGGTAGTGGGATCTGAGTGGAGAATGGAGCGATGCCGGTTAAGGATCCTCACCGCAGCCAAGTTGTGGGGGTGGTAGGTGAGGGTGAATATAGGATACCCACTACATATTTCAAACCCTAGTGCGCATCTGAACCTATTCATGTGGATATATTTGTCTGCACATGCATTGGCACATTTGGGCTCCTTTGGGTTTCTCTTTTGTTGGCCTTGTGGCAATATATATGCTGATTTATGCTTGTACGCATGCATTGTTACATACACATGTTTATTTTTACACATCTGTTCGGGTTTCACACACAGAGTTAGATTTGCATAGTTTATGCATATCCTGTACCCACCTCCCCATATTTTTAGAACCCTTCCTTTCCGTCTTCTCACTAGACTGCCTGGTCAGTGAGATTTATAGTTGGTCATCCTGCCGTATCAATTTAGTTCATTTGATAACAGACCACGCTCAGGAACACAGGGAAGTGACCTTTTTTTATTTTCCTCTCTTGAGTATCTAGCATATTATCGCCATGTAGTTAGATTTGTTAATATATCCTTATATATATTTATTTGTGTTTGTTGTTCGTCCAGATAAAGGCCTACTTGGCCGAAACGTCGACTTTTGTTCCTCCATCACCACGTAACGCTGTCACCATATCAGTTTTTTCTTCTTTTTCTAGTATTGCTATTATCATCAGCTTTAAAGCAGCTTTGCATCCCTACGCATCTTGGTGCATCTTGATGCCATTACATCGACTAAAATTTGTGTTGTTAAGGAATGCTCGCGTGATGCTCTCTCAACGATAGACATTTAATACTGGAGAAAATGTGACGACCATGTGCTCAAAGAAGAGGAACAATACTGGAGAAAATGTGACGACCATGTGCTCAAAGAAGAGGAACAATACTGGAGAAAATGTGACGACCATTTGCTCAAAGAAGAGGAACAATACTGGAGAAAATGTGACGACCATGTGCTCAAAGAAGAAGAACAATACTGGCAACGAGATGGATTACAGTTTGTCCAACCGATAACAGTTGTTAACCTCTTAGATACTTCTGTTTCAAAATGACATATGTATGACATGTGCACAATTTTGTTGATGACACTCTTACTATTTGCTGACTATGTGTGTTTGATGTTCTGGTTGTTCCATATATTTCGTTGATAACACGCCTGCTATTAGGCGAATATGTGTGTTTGATACTTTGGTCAAAATGTACCTATCTCTATGACGAAGATATAAAATACAATGACAAATGTTGACCTCTTCAATGTGATATGGATACACATTTGCTTGCACTGTTAGAAGATTAACATAATTTAAGTAAAATCGAATATTTAGAGCACGCGGTTTGATATTTTCCTAAAATTATATAACAAAAAACAATTTGTTCAAAATTCAGACTTCCTTT
This sequence comes from Megaustenia siamemsis, assembly GCA_032433765.1. Taxonomy (NCBI): domain Eukaryota; kingdom Metazoa; phylum Mollusca; class Gastropoda; order Stylommatophora; family Ariophantidae; genus Megaustenia; species Megaustenia siamemsis. The sequence goes on from JAVIAB010000046.1 coordinate 13,442,482, forward strand.
GTACTTAAATGTTATAAAAACTGAAGGTCGGTTAAAAAATAAGATTTCATGGTAAAGAATTACAGAATTTCATCAAACAATTTTCAAGATAATTGATCAACTCCGTGGACACAACTTTTGAGAACGAAACTTATTTTCTTAAATTGTTATCGGTCCACTTCAAACATTTTAGTCTTTACTTCATTACTTCTGTCTTCGGTCACAGAGAGGCATAATAATTCATGGCCATTATAGATTGTAGAACTTGTATAGTGACAATAAAGTACTATACATTAATCTGATAGTGCACTATGTATGTACTGCACAATTAATTTAATGATTTTTCAGATTTGTATTCCATTTTTTTTCTTGTTTTCCATTGTTGTTTGTCTTCCTCTCATTTATCTTCCCTATGAATCCACAACTTGACAGTATTTCTATGATTGCTTCTGGACATCTTCTGAATACATGACGTGTTCACTTCAACCGCTCACCCTGTTATGATTATATTAATACCATTTCTTTGCAATTTTAGTGTAAGAAAAGAAATTCTGAGATATCATTTCTTGTATCTTAGCTGTCACAGTCTACCACTGTTCTTGGTTGTTAATCCAATCTGTCATAGTTACCAACGTTCTTGGATGTGTAACTTAGTTTTACTTCTTCCTCTTGTTCTTTCTTTCAGCATCATGTGGACCTAGGTCTTCAACTAACAGTTTGCAAGCCATTCTATTTCTTACATTTCTTCTAAGATCTTTTTTCATATCACCCCCATCACCTTCATCTTTGATTTCACCTGTCCACTCCAAATTATTTTAGTCTTCCTCTTTGTCTTTTCCCCTGGGGTTTCCAAAATCTGGCACGCCGTGTAATCTAAATGCGCATTACCGAGTACATGACATATCCACTTCAACTATTCTCCCAGGTATCATTGTATTTATAATTGTGAAACAAAATAAAACTATTCTGATATATCACTTCCGGTAACTTGATGGAATTGAATATTATCTTGTTTTTATATTGTATATATTTACCAAATTTTATTTATTTTTTTATAACTATACAGTTACATTCCATTCAGATATCATTGAATTCGTTGTTCTTGTTTCCTAATATTCTTTGTACAAAATTTGGAAATGCCATTATTTTTATTATTATTCTCATATAATTGATATGCAATAGCAAATGTGTTTAGAACATTACATTGGTTTTTCTCCAACAACATATAGTATTAGATTCATTAGTTTGAATTGCCTCACATCTTCTTTATGTGTTTCTATCGTGACGTAGATATTGCCATTTTTGGAAAGTCTGAATGGACCATGTTACCAGAAACTATGGAACAGTGATGCTCTTCTGACATAATCTGATCATTATTGACTCACCTGACCTCATTTGACACGAAATGTCTCGTGACACAAGAATTAGGTAAAGAGAGACAGAAGTTTACAACACTGCATTAAAATAACATTAAGTTGTTTCCCCTAATTTGTTTCAAAAATTGTAACTACAATACTGATTTTACGTGTTTTGTTCTTTAATTGTTTTTAGATTGGATGCGAAACTTGATAAACTAATGTAAGTTCTTAAGTACAATCAATATGTAGATAAGCGTCAAACAAAATGAAATATACATTCAGAGAGCTTATATCAAAATGAAGATGTCTAGTTGTTGACAAGGATATCTAAATTACCTTGCCATGAATCCCTTCAATAAGAGTGTTTGTTGTTGCCAAATAAACAGTTACCATTGCGAGGTTTGGTCAATCGATAATCTTAATTCAAGGCCAAGAATCAGAGACGGTAGCACAAAATTACAACAGTCAAAGTCTACCAGAGCCTGCCACAATATTCCTGTTGATACTTGTATGTAAGGTAAGTCAAGTCATGTTACTAAGAATCATCATGTGAAGAGTATGAAATAAAATCATGCCAGAAATTAGTGATGAACAATGTGGTTTTGTTAGAGATAAAGGATCGAGCAATGCCATATACATCATAATATCTTGAGTAGAAAGAGCCATAGCGGTTAAAAAGATATATACCTATGTTTCATAGATTATACAAAAGCATTTGACAATGTAAAGCACCAAGAAATAATCACAATTTTAGAAAGCATAAACGTAGACAGCAACGATCTAAGAATAATAAAGAACATGTACTGGCAACAAACAGTGGCCATAAGAACTGGGAACCAATTGGGAATGTTTCAACACATATAACAGGGTGTTAGACAAGGTTGTGTGCTGTCACCAGATTTGTTTAATGTTTATAGTGAGATTATATAAATATCCATAAATGGCATACCTGTAATAACAATTGGAGGTCATAATATCAATAATCTAAGGTATGCTGATGATAAAGTCGTAATCGCTATAAGTGAAAATGAGTTACAAGAAATGTTGAACAGTGAAGTGTAATGAAAGGAAGCAAAAAAAAAAGGACTCAGCCTTAATAACAAAAAGACAGAAGTACTGGTAACAACAAATAAAAGACTTCCCCTCAGCGCAAAATAAAGACAAGTTGAGCAGTATTAAAATCGGTAAATGAATTTAAATTTTTGGGAACAATGTTAACCTCAGACGAAAGATGTACAACAGAGGTGAGATGCAGAATGGCTCAGGCAAAAGCTGCTTTCCAAAAAATGAAGAAGATATTATGCAGTCCATTTTTTACAAAAGAAACAAGAAAACGAATTCTTAAATGTTATGTAGAGCCAGTCTTAACATATGGATGTGAATCATGAACAATAGGACAACAGACAAGAAAATCACTGGGGCCTGTAGAAATGTGGTTTTAAAGAAGAATGTTGAGAATACCGTGGACAGCTAAGAAGAGTAATGAAAACGTTCTGAATGTGGTCAAAGCAAAACGAGAGCTAATTTCCAATATTAGGAAGAAACAATCATAATTTTTTGATCATGCAATAGGAAGAGAAGAACTGGAATATATTGTAACAACTGGAAACATTGAGGGAAGAAGAGATAGAGGGAAGCAAATATAAAAAAAAAATACCAGACAGCTTAAGAGAATGGCTTGGCAGCAGGTCAACAATATAAATAGTAAATAAATGTCGAAATCGAAAGTTGTGGGGAGGCATGATCACCAACGCCAGAAGGCCCGGTACTTGAGGATGATGATTATGATGTGAAAGAGACAAGTAGCGGTAAAGGTGGTAGACGAGATGAGATAAAGGATATGGAGAGTAGATGTAAAGGAAGAAGACAAATAACATGATACACTATACTTCGATGTGTAATAGTGTTGAAGCATGTGATAGAGAAGAGAGACGTTAGGGATGTGATACATTGACTAATAGAAAGTCAATGAATAGAGAGATTAGAGAGTTCAATGGAATAGAGAGATTAGAGAGTCCAATGGAATAGAGAGCTCAATGTCCGATGATCGTTAATTGCTATATAGATTCGTCATCAAGCACGACGAATAGATGATCTTTGAGAGTGTGGTAAATGAATCACGATTAGTTAGTTGTGTTATAACTTTGATCGAGTGCAGACGTGTTGTCATAAAATGTAAAAATTCAGTGAACTCAGTTTGGGGGAACTGAATTACTGTAGTTGGATGTAGTTGTTTTAGGAAAAAAATAGGTTTGAAGACGGCAGACATTGTTAGAGAACACAATCCTTGGCAGTAGTGATGAGTCAAACGTCATAAAGTGAACTAGCTATTTCAGGTATTGAAGTAGTGCAGTCTGAATTTAGGGCTCGGGTAAGTGCTATTTTTTAATGCAAGTGCTCTTATCAGTTAGATATTAATTTATGGATTGCAAGATCAAAGAAATAACCTCGTAGTAGGACTAATTACTAATTGATCCGTACCTGTCGCATCCAAAATTACACAGCGAGTGTTAATTCATGAAGTTGTGTTGTATGACATATGAGACTATCAATATTGTTGCAGCTTATGTGATAAAATACATAATATTGAAATAGTAAAGACTGAGTTATAAGGAGTAAAAAATCCAGAGTATTTTGTGATTACCTGAGAAGTGACACACGAGCTCTATTGACTCTCTAACTAGAGACATAAATCAGGTATTGCAATACCGGAATGAGCCACTGATGATACGTCTGGTCGAAAGGTATGCAATAATAACTAAAATTTGACAACGTGTACACAGGAAAATGTACAACATTTAAGGACGTGAGAATCAATTTTTTTTTAAATGATTACTGAAATCGAATGTGCTAGACTATGTGTTGACGTAAACAGCAGATCAACACTAGACGGAGGAAGGTCGCATTCACAACACTTGACTTGTCAAAAAGAAATATTTGCGTGTGTACGACTCCGCTTCACCGTCGCAGATTTGTTATGTAGAATTTCATTTTGACTTTAAGGCAGAAAATAAATTGCATTGGAAAGCCGTTATTAATCAATCCTGAAATGCAATTTCTGTAACGATGGAGAGAAAATAAACTTCGTTCCACCATCTTGGAATCAGAAGTCCTACGATATAGTACATTTGGATGAAACGTGGGTCAATGCTCATCATACATATGAGAAAGAATGGCAATCAGTTGACAGAGAAAATAAAAGAAGCATTTCCAGCATCATAGAACAACGCATTAATGTTGGTGCATGCTGGCAGTAGAGAGAATGGTCTTGTTAATGACACACTCATTTTTCAATCAAAGTCTACACAATATAGGGGCTACCACACTGAAATGAATGGACGAATTTTCAGAGTCTGGATAGTGAACACTCTACTGCCCATTCTGGATAGACCTTCATGTCTTATAATTGTTGAAACTAGAGTTGTTGCAACTTGTTAGACAAACTAAGAAGACAAATGCACATCAAATCGATAAAATAATTGCAAAGTATGGCCACACATCCCGGAGCCACCCAACTTATCATTCGCACCACAACCCAATAGAACGTGTGTGGGGTAAATTTAAATGGCAAGTTGCTGAGCTGAAAAACGGCCATTAAAATTTGTGTTTTTTAAGGAATGGACGCGTGATGCTCTCTCAACGATAGACATTGAATACTGGAGAAAATGTGACGACCATGTGCTCCGAGAAGAGGAACAATACTGGCAACGAGATGGATTACAGTTTGTCCAACCGATAACTGTTGTTAACTTATTAGATACTTCTGTTTCAAAATGACATATGTATGACATGTGTATGACATGTGTATGACATTTGCACAATTTTGTTGTTGACACTCTTACTATTTGCTGACTATGTGTGTTTGATGTTCTGGTTGTTCCATATATTTCGTTGATAACACGCCTGCTATTAGGCCGAATATGTGTGTTTGATACTTTGGTCAAAATGCACCTATCACTATGACGAAGATATACAATCAAGTGAAAAATGTTGCCCTCTTCAATGTGATACGGACACGCATTTAGCTTGCATTGTTAGAAAATTAACATAATTTAAGTAAAATCGAATATTTAGAGCACACGGTTTGATATTTTCCTAAAATTCGTAAACAAAAAACGATTTGTGCAAAATTCAGACTTCCTTTGTACTTACATGTTATACAAACTGAAGGTCGGTTAAAAAATAAGATTTCATTGGAAAGAATTACATAAATTCATCAAACAGTTCCCATATAATTAATCAATTCTGTGGGCACAAATTTTGTGAACGAAATATACATCTTATTCTCTTAAATTGTTATCAGTCCACTTTAAACGTTTTAGTCTTTACCCCATTATTTCTGCCTTCGGTCACAGAGAGACATTACAATTCATGGTGAATATAACTTGTAGAACTTGTATAGTGACAATAAAGTACTATACATTCATCTGATAGTGCACTATGTATGTCACGTACAATTAATTAAACGATTTTTCAGATTTGTTATTGCTTTTTTTTCTTGTTGTCCATTGTTGTTTGTCTTCCTCTCATTTATCTTCCCTATGAATCCACAACTTGACAGTATTTCTATGATTGCTTCTGGGCATCTTCTGAATACATGACGTGTTCACTTCAAGCTCACGCCCTGTTATCATTGTATTAATACCATTTCATTGCAATTTTAGTGTAGTTCTTTTTTTTTTTCAATCAGCAGTAAAAAAAAAAAAATTGTAAGAGATCACTTCTTGTATGTTAGCTGGCACAGTCTACCAATTTTCTTGTTAGTTCGTCTTAAAAGTCTACCAATGTTCCTGATAGATTATCATATCTATTACAGTCCACCAATGTTCTTACTTGTTTATCTTTGCTAACACAGTCTAACAATGATCCTGGTTAATTATATTGGCTATCGCAGTCGGTAATTTTTCTTGAATGTATATGTTAGCTATCACAGTCTACCAATGTTCTTAATTTTGTGTCTTAATTATCACAGTCGACCAATGTTGTTGATCCCTTATCTTATCTATCACTGTCTACACATATTCTTGGCTTCTTATCTCAGCTGACACAGTCTACCACTGTTCTTGGTTGTTAATCCAATCTGTCACAGTTACCAACGTTCTTGGATGTGTAATTTAGTTGTACTTCTTCCTCTTGTTCTTTCTTTCAACATCCTGTGGACCTAGGTCTTCAACTATAGCTCGTTTCAAAACATTTGCCCAATTTCAAAACGCTATTACTCTCTAACCGTTTGATAAATACTTTTGAAATTTTCCATATGTTATTAGAATGCAAAAGACCCTTTAAATCTATATTTAACAAATATCTTGCAGCTGCAGTTTTCTTAAAGCGGCGATATTTCTTTGATGTTTGTCAAAATTGTAAATTGTGAAGCCCTAAAGAATAGAAATTACCGTAGTTGCTGGTCTACGATTAATTTTCACTAGGTAAAGGCGTGGCCGTAATGGGGAAATAACTGGATAAAACAAAACACCAGGATAATTATTGTCTGCTCAGTTCGAGGACGGACGATAATATCAAGGTATACCTGTATGTCCAATTTTCATAGTTGTGTGGTCCTGAAAAGGACCGTTTGTTGAAATAATTTAAGGTAATATAGGGGCCAACATTGTGGGGGCTATATACTTTCATTCTGAATCAGACGAGTCTAAAAGATTAATAACTGTTTGGGGTTGAACATTCCACAAACCATCATTTTTCCAATATTCCTCTTCCTGTTTTAAGACGTGGTCTTCACATTTAGCCCAATAATCTGTGTCTATATTTAATAAAGCGAGATTAGCAAGAGTCTTTACATCGCATATTTTGAATGTTGTATTTTCATCTGCCACTTGTCCTTTTAATTTTGCCCAGATTAGTTCTATTGGATTTAAATGAGCATGGTAAGGTGGCAGCCTCAAACTTATATGACCGTGCTCTTGGATAATCTTATCTATTTGAAAAATCTTTGTCCTCTGTTTTTGCTTTACTAGAGATAATAATTCAGGTTTTAAGTACATGTTATTAAATTGTATGTGCTCCTTTGTGAGCCATATCTTAATAGCATCTTTTGTACTGGATGACGTCGGGACTTTATCTTCAAGTGCAACAATGTTGTGGTACGCTGCATTGTCCATTATTAGGCAAGATGGTCGATCTAGTGATGGGAGAACAGAATTTTCAATCCAATGTCTAAATATGTGACCATTCATCTCAGAGTGATAATCCCGATTGTCTATGGATTTTGAAAGAAAAATGAGCTCTGCATTCTGTATTAGTCCATGTTGTCGACTACCTGCATGAGCAATTATCAAGCGCTGTCCTTTGCTGCTAGGTATTAATCTCTTAATCTTTCCATCTGATGACTGCCATTCCCTTTGGTTAGTGTGGTGAGCATTGATCCATGTTTCATCCAAGTACACAATATCATAACCTTGCTTGCGCACCTCTTTTACTTCACGTAAGTACTTGCTTCTCATGACTACTATATGTGGCTTCTCACAGATGATGTTTCGTCCATTGGAATACTTTCTGAATGTAAAGCCTGCAGCTCTCACGTTCCTCCATAATGTAGACTTTGATATTTCAATACTGTTGTTCTTTTTCAGCGATACTTTTAATTTTCTTATTGTAACAGTTTCATTCATACCCAACATTTTGCGAATTTCACTTCTAATAAGTTCACTGTCGAAATTATCCAACATTTTTGCTCTTCCTTGTGATTTTGTATATTTGGAACATTGACGGTCACGTGCTTGAATCCAGCGATTAAATGACCGTTTAGATAAATCCAAAATGTGTCTTGTCCTATTCTCTGGGTTTTCTAAAGAATGAAATAATCTTCCTCGTTTAGCCTCTTTGCAAAAATAGTCATACATTTTTATTGCGATGTTTTGTAAACTGCAGAATTTCATTTTAAGACTCATGATAAATGTTATTGTTCCACGATACGCCGCTGAATTAACGGAAATGGAAAACACAATGTCTCGTGTTTACTACAAGTGTCTATTTGTGTCAGTTTAACTCACGGGGAAAGCGTGCAAAATCCTAAATTGGACCGTCTATAGATTTGTAATCGCTATTTTTAACTTAAATACCGTAAACACTAAGTTTTGACGACATCAATGGGTCGTTATAAATTTATATAAATCAAATAAGCAATAATAATAACCAAATGTTTGTTTTTAATGAAATTAATTCCCTGTTGGGTTCTAATCATTATAACTATACATGCAAATTTTGAAAAAATTACAAAAAGCGGTTTAAAAGATATTGATTTTTAAACTTGGGCAAGACTTATGAAACAAGCTATAACAGTTTGCAAGCCATTCTATTTCTTACATTTCTTCTAAGATCTTTTTCATGTCATCCCCATCACCTTCATCTCTGATTCCACCTGTCCACTCCAAAATATTTTAGTCTTCTTCTTTGTCTTTTCCCCTGGGTTTTTTCCAAAAACTGGCAAGCCATGTAATCTAAATGCGCATTACCGAGTACATGACATATCCACTTCAACTATTCTCCCAGGTATCAATGTATTTATAACTGTGAAACAAAATAAAACTATGCTGATATATCACTTCCGGTGACTTGATGGAATTGAATATTATCTTGTTTTTATATTGTATATATTTACCAAATTTAATTTATGTATTTAAAACTATACATTTACATTCCATTCAGATATCATTGACTTCGTTGTTCTTGTTCCTAATAATAATCTTTGTGCAAATTTGGAAATGCCATTATTTTTATTATTATTCTCGTATTATTGATATGCAATAGCAAATGTGTTTAGAACATTATATTGGTTTTTCTCAAACAACATTTAATATTAGATTCATTAGTTTGAATTGCCTCACATCTTTTGTATGTGTTTCTGTCATGATGTAGATATTGTCATTTTTGCAAAGTCTGAATGGACCATGCTACCAGAAACGATAGAACAGTGATGCTCTTCTATAGTCCGTTTCATAACTCGTGCCCAACTTTTAAAATCGATATCTTTTTAACCACTTTTTGTAAGTTTTTCAAAATTTGCATGTAAAGTTATAATGATTAGAAACCAACGGGGAATTAATTTCATTAAAAAAACATTTGGTTATTATTGTTGCTTATTTGATTTATATAAATTTCTAACGACCCATTGATGTAGTCAAAACTTAGTGTTTACAGTATTTTAATTTAAAAATAGCGATTAAAAATCCATACACGGTACAATTGACGTCTTTGCATGCTTTCAACGTGGGTTTTCTGACACAATTAGACACTTGTAAAAAATACGAGGCATTGTGTGTTCCATTTCCGTTCATTCAGCGGCGTGACGTGGAACGATAACATTTATCATGAGTCTTAAAATGAAATTCTGCAGTTTACAAAACATCGCAATAAAAATGTATGACTATTTTTGCAAAGAGGCTAAACGAGGAAGATTATTTCATTTTTTAGAAAACCCTGAGAATAGGATAAGACACATTTTGGATTTATCTAAACGGTCATTTAATCGCTGGATTCAAGCACGTGACCGTCAATGTTCCAAATATACAAAATCACAAGGAAGAGCAAAAATGTTGGATAATTTCGACAGTGAACTTATTAGAAGTGAAATTCGCAAAATGTTGGGTATGAATGAAACTGTCACAATAAGAAAATTAAAAGTATCGCTGAAAAAGAACAACAGTATTGAAATATCAAAGTCTACATTATGGAGGAATGTGAGAGCTGCAGGCTTTACATTCAGAAAGTATTCCAATGGACGAAACATCATCTGTGAGAAGCCACATATAGTAGTCATGAGAAGCAAGTACTTACGTGAAGTAAAAGAGGTGATATTGTGTACTTGGATGAAACATGGATCAATGCTCACCACACTAACCAAAGGGAATGGCAGTCATCAGATGGAAAGATTAAGAGATTAATACCTAGCAGCAAAGGACAGCGCTTGATAATTGTTCATGCAGGTAGTCGACAACATGGACTAATACAGAATGCAGAGCTCATTTTTCTTTCAAAATCCATAGACAATCGGGATTATCACTCTGAGATGAATGGCCACATATTTAGACATTGGATTAAAAAATTATGTTCTCCCATCACTAGATCGACCATCTTGCCTAATAATGGACAATGCAGCGTACTACAACATTGTTGCACTTGAAGATAAAGTCCGGACGTCATCCAGTACAAAAGATGCTATTAAGATATGGCTCACAAAGGAGCACATACAATTTAATAACATGTACTTAAAACCTGAATTACTATCTCTAGTAAAGCAAAAACAGAGGACAAAGATTTTTCAAATAGATAAGATTACGGATTCAAGAGCACGGTCATATAAGTTTGAGGCTGCCACCTTACCATGCTCATTTAAATCCAATAGAACTAATCTTGGCAAAATTAAAAGGACAAGTGGCCGATGAAAATACAACATTCAAAATATGCGATGTAAAGACTCTTGCTAATCTCGCTTTATTAAATATAGACAAAGATTATTGGGCTAAATGTGAAGACCACGTCTTAAAACAGGAAGAGGAATATTGGAAAAATGATGGTTTGTGGAATGTTCAACCCCAAACAGTTATTAATCTTTTAGACTCGTCTGATTCAGAATGAAAGTATATAGCCCCCACAATGTTGGCCCCTATATTACCTTAAATTAGTTCAACAAACGGTCCTTTTCAGGACCACACAAATATGAAAATTGGACATACAGGTCTACCTTGATATTATCGTCCGTCCTCGAACTGAGCAGACGCTAATTCTCCTGGTGTTTTGTCTTATCCAGTTATTTCCCCATTACGGCCACGCCTTTTACCTAGTGAAAATTAATCATAGACCAGCAACTACGGTAATTTCTATTCTTTAGGGCTTCACAATTTACAATTTTGACAAACATCCAAGAAATTCGCAGCTTTAAGAAAACTGCTGCTGCAAGATATTTGTTAAATATACATTTAAAGGGTCCTTTGCATTCTAATAACATTTGGAAAATTTCAAATTTTTAAACAAATATTTACTGAGTAATAGCGTTTTGAAGTTGGGCACATGATTTGAAACGAACTATAACATCATCTTATCATTAATGACTCACCTGACCTCATTTGACACGAAATGTCTCGTGACACCAGAATTAGGTCAAGAGAGACAGAAGTTTACAACACTGCATTAAAATAACATTGAGTTGTTTCCCCTAATTTGTTTCAAAAATTATAACTACACTACTGATGTCACGTGTTTTGTTCTTTAATTGTTTTTAGGACGGGTGCGAAACTTGATAAACAAAGGTAAGTTCTTAAGTACAATCAATATGTAGATAAGCGTCAAACAAAATGAAATATACATTCAGAGAACTTATATCAAAATGAAGATGTCTAGTTGTTGACAAGGAAATATAAATTACCTTGCCATGAATCCCTTCAATTAGAGTGTTTGTTGCTGCCAAATAAACAGTTACCATTGCAAGGTTTGGTAAACCGATAATCTTAATTACATTGCCATGGATCCCTTCTATTAAAGCGTTTGTTGTTGCTAAATAAACAGTTACCATTGCGAGGTTTGGTCAAGCGATAATCTTAATTCAAGGCCAAGAATCAGAGACGGTAGCACAAAATTACAACAGTCAAAGTCTACCAGAGCCTGCCACAATATTCCTGTTGATACTTGTATGTAAGGTAAGTCAAGTCATGTTACTAAGAATCATCATGTGAAGAGTATGAAATAAAATCATGCCAGAAATTAATGATGAACAGTGTGGTTTTGTTAGAGATAAATGAACAAGTAAACAGCATACGATCTTGAGTAGAAAGAGCCAGAGAGGTGAAAAAAGATATATACCTATGTTTCATAGATTATACAAAAGCATTTGACAAAGTAAAGCACCAAGAAATAATCACAATTTTAGAAAGCATAAACGTAGACAGCAACGATCTAAGAATAATAAAGAACATGTACTGGCATCAAACAGTGGCCATAAGAACTGGGAACCAATTGGGAATGCTTCAACACATATAACAGGGTGTTAGACAAGGTTGTGTGCTGTCACCAGATTTGTTTAATATTTATAGTGAGATTATATTAAGATCCATAAATAGCATACCTGTAATAACAATTAGAGTTCATAATATCAATAATCTAAGGTATGCTGATGATAGAGTCGTGACCGTTAAGAGTGAAAATGAGTTACAAGAAATGTTGAACAGTGAAATGTAGTGAAAGGAAGCACACAAAAAAAGGACTCAGCCTTAATAACAAAAAGACAGAAGTAATGGTAACAACAAAGAAAAAGACATCACCTCAGTGTAAACTAAAGACAAGTTGAACAATATTAAAAATGGTAAATGAATTTAAATATTTGGGAACTTTGTTAACCTCAGACGGAAGATGTACACAAAAGGTGAGGTGCAGAAAGGCTCAGGCAAAAGCAGTTTCCAAAGAATTAGGAAAATACTATGCAGTACATTTTTTACAATAGAAACAAGAAAAAGAGTTCTTAAATGTTATGTAGAGCCAGTCTTAACATATGGATGTGAATCATGGACAATAGGACAACAGACAAGAAAATCACTGGAGCCTGTAGAAGTGTGGTTTAAAAGAAGAATGTTGAGAATACCACGGACAGCTAAGAAAAGTAATGAAAACGTTCTGAAAGAGGTCAAAGCAAAACGAGAGCTAATTTCCAATATTAGATAGAAACGATCATATTTTTGTGGCCATGTAATGAGAAGAGAAGAACTGGAATATATTGTAACAACTGGAAAAATTGGGGGACGAAGAGATAGAGAGAAGCAAATTTAAAAAAAATACCAGACAGCTTAAATGAATGGCTTGGCAGAAGGTCAACAATATAAATGATAAATAAATGTCGCGATCGAAAGTTGTGGAGAGACATGATCACCAACGCCAACAGGCACGGTACTTGAGGCTGATGATGAGGATATGAAGGAGACAAGTAGCGGTAAAGGTGGTAGACGAGATGAGATAAAGGATATCGTGAGTAGATGTAAAGGAAGAAAACAAATAACATGATACACTAGACTTTGATGGGTAATGGTGTTGACGCCACTTTTAGTCTCTCCAGAATGATTATGCCTAATTTTTTTCCTGGCACTGATAGTAGCAAAATTCCCCAATAATTTGTGCACTCCTGTAAACTTCCTTTCTTTGTTAGTTTGATCATATAACCGTCTTTCCAGTCTTTAGGTATTTCTTCCCTCTCCCAAATTGTATCTAATTGATTATGTAGCATCTTGGTAGAGGTGATAATATCTGCTTTGATGGCTTCCGAAGGAATTTCATCTGGTCCTGTGGCTTTACCATTTTTTAATAGTTTGATGGCTTTCATTATTTATTTCCACAGTTAACGTGTAACTCTTATTCTACTGGTAGTTTGTCTGGAGAATTATTTGAGTCAAATCTATTCAAAAGTTCTTCAAAGTGCTCTTTCCATCTCTCCATTTGTTCCCTTATATTACTAAGCAGATTGAAAGAGGCCATATAGAAACATTTGAGAGATGAACAAGCAGGTTTTAGGAAGAACAGATCATGTGCTGATTAAATAAATACTCTACGTATAATAGTTGAACAAAGTTTAGAACTAAAATCCAGACTTTATATTGGATTCATAGATTACGAAAAGGCATTTGATATTTTAGACAGAAGAATGCTTTGGAAGTTCCTGAGTCATTACGGAATCCCCATAAAGTTTATTAACCTGATAAAAACAATGTATGAAGGAAACAAATGTAGTGTGGTGCATGAAGGACAGCTTACAGAAGCATTTGATATAAGAACAGGAGAAAGGCAGGGATGCCTTCTGTCTCCATTTCTCTTTCTACTGGCCATAGATTGGATTATGAAAATAACTCAAAACAACAGAAATGGGATCCAGTGGTCACTGACCAAACAACTTGATGATTTAGACTTTGCTGATGACATAGCTCTCCTATCACACAGCTATCAACAGATGCAGGGTAAAATGAACATACTTGATGAGAGATCACAACAGCTAGGACTGAAGATTAATAGAGATAAGACCAACATTATGAGAATTAATGCAGTTGGCAATAACCAAATAAAACTAGGAGAAATACCTCTATTAGATGTACAATCTTACATATATCTGCGCAGTAATATAGATAAAGAGGGAGGAACAGAAAATGATACCAAAATAAGGATATCAAACGCTAGAGGAGCTTTCATTGCACTGGAAAACATATGGAAATCCAAAGAAATTAGGTTAAATATAAAAATAAACATTTTCAACTCAAATGTATATCGGTCCTATTATATGGCTGTGAAACATCTATCTATTGTCCTTTCGAGCCGAAAACGGCACATAGGGCAGAACCACAATCTCAAAAACAGAAACCTTGCGTGCCAAAAATGGCACATATTGCAGAGATCACTGCTCTAAAATATATGGCGCTGTTTCCATAACAATACTTTTTACAATGACAGCTTGTCAAGCCATCGATCAACGATCATCGATTGTGAAACATGGAGAATATCAAAATTGACATTCACGAAGATACCGACTTTCATTAATGGATGCTTACGCAGAATAAAAGGATGGAAATGGCAGAACAAAATCACTAACATAGAATTACGGAAATGTACCAGTCAAACACCAGTGGATATAGAGATACAGCGAAGACGATGGCGCTGGATAGTACACACACTATGCAAGCCATCTGAGAGTATTACACAACAGGCCATTTTTTGGAATTCCCAGGGGAGAAGACAAAGAGGTAGACCAAGAAATTATCGGAGAAGACAAATAGAAGCAGAGATGAAGATGATGGGGACAACATGGAATGATCTTAAAAGAATGGCAAAAAACAGAACGACTTGGAAAGTGTTTGTTGAAGACCAATGCTCCACTGGGAGCTAAAAATGTAGAAGAAGAAGAGTGTTGACGCCTGTGATAGAGAAGAGAGTCGTTAGCGATGTGATACATTGATAATGAATAGAGAGCTCAATGTCCGATGATCATTAATTGCTATATAGATACGTCATCAAGCACGACGAATAGATGATCTTTGAGAGTGTGGTAATTGAATCACGATTATTTAGTTGTGTTATAACTATGAGTTATAACTAGAGATCAATTTATGGATTGCAAGATCAAAGAAATAACCTCGTAGTAGGACTAAATACTAATTGATCCGTACCTGTCGCCTCCAAATTACACTGCGAATGTTAATTTAGGAAGTTGTGTTATATGACATATGAGACTATCAATATTGTTGCAGCTTATGTGATAAAATATAAAACATTGAACTTGTAAAGACTGAGTAATAAGGAGTAAAAAATCCAGAGTATTTTGTGATTGCCTGAAAAGTGATACATTACAACAAGAGCTCTATTGTCTCTTTATTAGAGACAGAAATCAGGTATTGCAATAACGGAATGAGCCACTGATGATACGTCTGGTCGAATGGTATGTAATACAACTAAAATTTAACAACATATACACGGAAAAATGTACAACATTTAAGGACGTGAGAATCAATTTTTTTTAAATGATTGCTAAAATCGGATGTACTAGACTATGTGTTGACGTAAACCGCAGATCAACACTAGACGGAGGAAGGTCGCATTCACAACACTTGACTTGTCAAAAAGAAATATTGCCGTGTGTACGACTCCGCTTCACCGTCGCAGATTTGTTATGAAGATTTTCATTTTGAATTTAACGGAGAAAATAAATTGCTTTGGAAAGCCGTAATTAATCAGTCCCCAAATGCAATTTCTGCAGCGATGGAGAGAAAATGAACTTCGTTCCACCATCTTGGAATCAGAAGTCCTACTATATAGTACATTTGGATAAGACGTAGGTCAATGCTCATCATACATATGAGAAAGAATGGCAATCAGTTGACAGAGAAAATAAAAGAAGCATTTCCAGCAGCAAAGGACAAGGCATTATATTGGTACAAGCTGGCAGTCGTGAGAATGGTCTTGTTAATGACACACTTATTTTTCAATTAAAGTCTACAGAAAATAGGGGCTACCACATAGAAAAAAATGGACGAATTTTCAGAGACTGAATAGTGAACACTCTACTCCCCATTCTGGATAGACCTTCATGTCTTATAATCGTTGACACTAGAGTTGTTGCAACTTGTTAGACAAACTAAGAAGACAAATGTACATCAAATCGATAAAATAATTGCAAAGTATGGCCACACATCCCGGAGCCACCCAACTTATCATTCGCACCACAACCCAATAGAACGTGTGTGGGGTAAATTTAAATGGCAAGTTGCTGAGCAGAAAAACGGCGATTAAAATTTGTGTTTTTTAAGGAATGGACGCGTGATGCTCTCATAGACATTGAATACTGGAGAAAATGTGACGACCATGTGCTCCGAGAAGAGGAACAATACTGGCAACGAGATGGAATGCAATTTGTCCAACCGATAACTGTTGTTAACTTATTATATACTTCTGTTTCAAAATGACATATGTATGACATGTGCACAATTTTGTTGTTGACACTATTACTATTTGCTGACTATGTGTGTTTGATGTTCTGGTTGTTCCATATATTTCGTTGATAACACGCCTGCTATTAGGCGAATATGTGTGTTTGATACTTTGGTCAAAATGCACCTATCACTATGACGAAGATATACAATCAAATGAAAAATGTTGCTCTCTTCAATGTGATACGGACACGCATTTAGCTTGCATTGTTAGAAAATTAACATAATTTAAGTAAAATCGAATATTTAGAGCACACGGTTTGATATTTTCCTAAAATTCGTAAACAAAAAACGATTTGTGCAAAATTCAGACTTCCTTCGTACTTACATGTTATACAAACTGAAGGTCGGTTAAAAAATAAGATTTCATTGGAAAGAATTACATAAATTCATCAAACAGTTCCCATATAATTAATCAATTCTGTGGGCACAAATTTTGTGAACGAAATATACATCTTATTCTCTTAAATTGGTATCAGTCCACTTTAAACGTTTTAGTCTTTACCCCATTACTTCTACCTTCTGTCACAGAGAGACATAACAATTCATTGTCATTATAACTTGTAGAACTTGTATAGTGACAATAAAGTACTATATATTCATATGATAGTGCACTATGTATGTCACGCACAATTAATGTACTGATTTTTCAGATCTGTTATTGCTTTTTTTATGTTTTCAATTATTGTTGGTCTTCCTCTCATTTAATTTCCCTATGAATCCACTACTTGACAGTATTTCTATGATTGCTTCTGGGCATCTTCTGAATACATGACGTGTTCACTTCAAGCTCACGCCCTGTTATCATCGTATTAATACCATTTCATTGCAATTTTAGTGTAGTTCTTTCTTTTCAATCAGCAGTAAAAAACAAATGGTAAGATATCACTTCTTGTATGTTAGCTGTCACAGTCTATCAATTTTCTTGTTAGTTCGTCTTAAAAGTCTACCAATGTTCTTGGTAGATTATCATATCTACTACAGTCCACCAATGTTCTAACTTGTTTATCTTTGCTAACACAGTCTAACAATGGTCCTGGTTATTTATATTGATATCGAAGTCTGTCATTTTTTTTGAGTGTATATGTTAGTTATCACAGTATTCTATTTCTTACATTTCTTTAAAGATCTTTTTCATGTCTTCCGATCATCTTCATCTTTGATTCCACCTGTCGTCTCCAAAATATTTTAGTCTTCCTCTTTGTCTTTTCCCCTAGGGTTTCCAAAATATGGCACGCCGTGTAATCTAAATGCGCATTACCGAGTACATGGCATATTCACTTCAACTATTCCCCCATGTATCATTGTATTTATAACTGTGAAACAAAATAAAACTATTCTGATATATCACTTCCGGTAACTTGATGGAATTGAACATTATCTTGTTTTTATATTGTATATATTTACCAAATTTAATTTATGTATTTAAAACTATACATTTACATTCCATTCAGATATCATTGAATTAGTTGTTCTTGATTCTTAATATTCTTTGTACAAATCTGGAAATGTCATTATTTTTATTATTATGCTCATATAATATATATTCAACATCAAATGTGTTTAGAACATTATATTGGTTTTTCTCCAACAGCATATACTATTAGATTAATTAGTTTGAATTGCCTCACATCTTCTTTATGTGTTTCTGTCGTGACGTAGATATTGCCATTTTTGCAAAGTCTGAATGGATCATGTTACCAGAAACGATAGAACAGTGATGCTCTTCAGACATAATCTGATCATTATTGACTCACCTGACCTCATGTGACACGGATGTCTCATGACACAACAATTAGGTGAAGAGAGACCGAATTTTAGAACACTTGCTTACAATAAAATTGAGTTGTTTCCCCTAATTTGTTTCAAACTTTATAACTACAATACTGATTTTACGTGTTTTGTTCTTTAATTGTTTTTATATTGTATAGGTTTTTGTCACAAAAAGAGTAAGTTATTAAGTACAATAAATATGTAGATACGTGTTAGACAAATAGAAATATACATTCAGAGAGCTTATATAAAAATGCAGATGTCTAGTTGTTGCCAAGGAAATCTGAATTACTTTGCCATGGATCCTTCTATTATAGTGTTTGTTGTTGCCAAATAAACAGTTACTATTGCTCGGTTTGGTCAATCGATAATCTGAATACCAGGCCAAGAGTCAGAGACGGTATCACAAAATTGCAAAAGACAACACCTACCAGACCTTGCCACAACATTAATATTGATACTTTTATTTATGGTAAGTCAAGGAGACAAGTAGCTGTACAGGTAGTAGACGAGATGAGATAAAGGGATATGGTGATTGGATGTAAAGGAAGAAGACATATAACAAAAACATTAGACTTTGGTGTGTAATAGTGTTGACGCTTGTGATAGAGAAGAGAGACGTTAGGGATGTGATACATTAACAATGAATAGAGAGCTCAAGGTCCGATGATCGCTAATTGCTATATAGATTCGTCATCAAGCACGACGAATAGATGGTCTTTGAGAGTGTGGTAATTGAATCACGATTAGTTAGTTTTGTTATAACTTTGATCGAGACCGACGTGTTGTCATAAAATGCAAGAATTCGGTGAATTCAGTTTGGGGGAACTGCATTATTGTAGTTGGATGTAGTTGTTTTAGGGAAAAAAAGTTTTGAAGACGACATACATTGTTAGAGAACCCAAACTATGGCAGTAGTGATGAGTCTAACGTCATAAGGTGAACTAGCAATTTCAGGTATTGTGTAGTGCAGTCTGAATTTAAAGGCTCGAGTAAGTGCTATTTTTTAATGCAAGTGCTCTTATCAGTTGGAGTTTAATTTATGGATTGCAAGATCGGAGAAGTACCCTCGTAGTAGGGCTAATTACTAATTGATCCGTACACGTCGCCCTCAAAATACACTGCGCACAATTCATCAAGTTATGTTATATGACATACGAGACTATCAATGTTGTTGAGCTTATGTGATAAAACACAAAACATTGAAATTGTAAAGACTGAGTTATATGGAGTAAAAGACCCGGTCTATTTTGTGTTTGCCTGAGAAGTCGCACACTACAACACGAGCTCTATTGTCTCTCTAACTAGAGACAGATATCAGGTATTGCAATACCGGAATGAGCCGCTGATGATACGTCTGGTCGAAGGGTATGTAAAAATAACTAAAATTTGACAACATGTACACAGGACAAAGTACAACATTTAAGGACGTGAGAATCAATTTAAAAAATTTTTTTTTTACTGAAATCGTATGTACTAGACGATCGCAATGTGAAAAATTATAGTGGAGTGAGAACCTGCAAACGTGAGATGAGAAGGAAAAAGAGTCCATTTCTCTTGTACACATTACCAGATTCATAGGAAGTTGGTGGTGAAAGCACATTCAAGATTAAAATAAAAGATCATCAAACTCATGGACTGTGGATGATAATAACAGAAATGGTTTCCTTTTTAAAAATGCAATTAATTGTAACAATAAAACATTCTCATTCACATCAATTATATCATTTGGTTTTTACCCATCTTGTTTTGGTGAATGTTAAGATAAATATTACACTGTTTATTATTTGAATGAAATACTCTTCTCCTGATTCTCTAGTCGCCAGTTAATTGTATTAGTCCAATTACTTTTTATGTTCATCATATTATTATTTATGTCACCATCAAACAAATAATTTCAGAGGTCCTTACGCGGTGTAGCATTTGTTAGAGCAACAATAAAGTTATTTGCTTTATACTGAGATGATCTATCCTTGGAAAACTATTAATTTTTTATTTAACGACCTACCAATGATTTTGGTTGTTTATCGTAGCTATGAAAGTCTACCAATATTCCTGCTTATTTATTAAACTGTCACAATCTACCAAGATCCTTCTATTCATCTTAACTATCACAATCTATCAAGTTCCTGCTTATTTACTTTAACTATCCCAATCTACAAAAAGTTCCTGATTATTTACCTTAACTATCACAATCGACCAATGTTCCTGCTTATTCATCTTAACTATCCCAATCTACCAAGGTCCCTGCTTATTCATCTTAACTATCACAATCTACCAATGTTCCTGCGTATTTATCTTAACTGTCACAATCTACCAATGTCCCTGCTTATTTATTTAACTGTCACAATCTACCAATGTTCCTGCTTATTTATTTAACTTTCACAATCTACCAAGTTCCTTGATATTTATTTAACTGTCACAATCTACCATTGTTCCTGCTTATTTATCTTAACTGTCACAATCTACCAAGTTCCTTGATATTTATTTAACTGTCACAATCTACCATTGTTCCTGCTTATTTATTTAACTTTCACAATCTACCAAGTTCCTTGATATTTATTTAACTGTCACAATCTACCATTGTTCCTGCTTATTTATTTAACTGTCACAATCTACCAATGTTCCTGCGTATTTATCTTAACTGTCACAATCTACCAATGTCCCTGTTTTTTTTATCTTAACTGTCACAATCTACCAATGTTCCTGCTTATTTATTTAACTTTCACAATCTACCAAGTTCCTTGATATTTATTTAACTGTCACAATCTGCCATTGTTCCTGCTTATTTATCTTAACTGTCACAATCTACCAATGTTCCAGTTTATTTACCTCAAATATCCCAATCTACCAATGTTCCAGTTTATTTACCTCAAATATCCCAATCTACCAATGTTCCTGCTTATTTACCTTAACTATCCCAATCTACCAATGTCCCTGCTCATTCATCTTAACTATCACAATCTACCAATGTTCCTGCTTATTTACTTTAACTATCACAATCTACCTATGTCCCTGCTCATTCATCTTAACTATCACAATCTACCAATGTTCCTGCTTATTTATCTTAACTGTCACAATCTACCAATGTCCCTGCTCATTCATCTTAACTATCACAATCTACCAATGTTCCTGCTTATTTATCTTAACTGTCACAATCTACCAATGTCCCTGCTCATTCATCTTAACTATCACAATCTACCAATGTCCCTGCTTATTTATCTTAACTGTCACAATCTACCAATGTCCCTGCTCATTCATCTTAACTATCACAATCTACCAATGTCCCTGCTTATTTATCTTAACTATCACAATCTACCAATGTCCCTGCTCATTCATCTTAACTATCACAATCTACCAATGTCCCTGCTTATTTATCTTAACTATCACAATCTACCAATGTCCCTGCTTATTTATCTTAACTATCACAATCTACCAATGTCCCTGCTCATTCATCTTAACTATCACAATCTACCAATGTCCCTGCTTATTTATCTTAACTATCACAATCTACCAATGTCCCTGCTTATTTATCTTAACTATCACAATCTACCAATGTCCCTGCTCATTCATCTTAACTATCACAATCTACCAATGTCCCTGCTCATTCATCTTAACTATCACAATCTACCAATGTCCCTGCTTATTTATCTTAACTATCACAATCTACCAATGTTACTGCTTATTTATTTAACTGTCACAATCTACTAATGTTCCTGCTTATTTATCTTAACTGTCACAATCTACCAAGTTCCTGTTTATTTATCTTAACTGTCACAATATACCAATGTTCCTGCTTATTTATTTAACTGTCACAATCTACCAAATTCCTGCTTATTTATCTTAACTGTCACAATCTACCAAGTTCCTGTTTATTTATCTTAACCGTCACAATCTACCAAGTTCCTGTTTATTTATCTTAACTGTCACAATATACCAATGTTCCTGCTTATTTATCTTAACTGTCACAATCTACCAAGTTCCTGTTTATTTATCTTAACTGTCACAATATACCAATGTTCCTGCTTATTTATTTAACTGTCACAATCTACCAAATTCCTGCTTATTTATCTTAACTGTCACAATCTACCAATATCCTGCTTATTTATCTTAACCGTCACAATCTACCAAGTTCCTGTTTATTTATCTTAACTGTCACAGTCTACTATTGTACTTGGTTGTTTATCTTACATCACTCCTATCAATCACTAAAATCTGCTGCATGTCAGTTAATATGATTGTGGATTTTTGTGTGAGTCCAGTACTTCACTTACCCTGTTCCACTGTTATCATGTTATCTATGTTCATACTTATTGATTACTTATCTTGTGTAAACCACGCTTGTCCATGCCGTTTGTCTATTATAGCATGTTATTTTCATCTGAAATCCTGTCAGATTTCACACATTCTATTTCTTTGTTCGCCTCTATTCAGATCTATATAAACATACTGAATAGGCAATGTTTTTATTTAATCTCTTTCTAATTTACTGGGGTCATCCATTCTAAATCTACAGATGTTATTCTTTGTCTTTATAATTATAATACGATTGTCAGTACGATATTGTGTCAACGACACCCATTATATCAAATATATTCAAAATATATATAATTCAGTACTTGTTTCTTTGCTTCAAGGACATTCATAACTTTTTTTTTGTTTTGTTTTCTTCTCAAAGCAGCTAACGTGTGTTTTTCTTCTATAAATCAACATATTTAATAAACATCATATTTTTTTCATATTAAATTGCACGAAATATCAAAACTAATATTGTATGTGTTCTTTATCCATAGGTGTAATCTAGAGTAAGTTTTCAACTATACTTCTTAATTAACAAAGTTCCAATAATATAAATAATCAATGAGCTTACATCTGAATGCAGATAACCGTTGACAGTTGTTGACAGAAAATATGTATTAACTAAACATGGCTCTCTTCTCTTTGTAAGACAGCGATAAAAATAACTAATATTGTAACCTTGCAAACATCGATTATTTTTTCCCAAATGAAAGAGCATAATAACTAAGATCTAAAAAGACATCGCCATGTTAATGTTACACAAGTAATGAAGTAACAAAAAATATACCGATATGTCATTCCTGAATAGAAACAGGACATTGTGGCAAAATAACAAGTGTATGAGGAAAGTAAAAAAAAAAAAATAAGAAGTAGATGAAGAGATGACAAGTATCTGTAAAAAGATGGGCTGCAGTAAAAAGCAGCAGCAAGCAAAAAAGAGTGACAAAAGGCGATAGGACAAGAGCGATAAGATACGGTAAAGACAGGAATGACGAGATGCGATAAGACAACAGTGACAAGAGGGGATAAGACAAGAGTGACAATATGATGTAAGACAAGAGTGACAACATGTGGTAAGACAAGAGTGACAAGATACAATAAGATAAGAGTGGCAAACAGCGATAAGACAAGTGTGACATCAGTTGGTGAAACAACGGTGAAAAGAGGCGATGAGACAAGAGTGACAACAGGTGTTAAGACAAGAGTGACATAAAGTAATAAGTTAAGAGTGACAACAGGTGGTATAACAAAAGTGAAAAAGGTGATAGGTAAGAATGATAAGAGGCGATAAGACATAAGAGTGTCACGAAGCGATGAGGCGTAAACGATAGATGATGGTAAGACAATAATGATAACAGGTGGTAAAATAAGAGTGGTAAGGTGCTATAAGACAACGGTGGCATCAGGTGGTAAGACAAGTGTAACAAGAGGAGAAAAGACAAGAATGCCTTGAGACGGTGCGACAAGAGTGACAACAGTTGGAATAAAAAATAGCTACATGATACGTTAAGACACGTGTGACAACAGGAGGTAGGACAATAGTAACAAAATGCGATTAAACAAGAATATTAAAAGGTGATGATAAGACAAGAGTGACAAGAAGCGATATGACAAGAATGATTAGTGACGATAAGACAAGAGTTACAACAGGTGATAAGACACGAGTGACAATAGGTTGCAGGTGGATAGACAACAGTGAAAGGAGGCGATAAGGCAAGAGTGACACGAGGCAATAAGACACGATTGACAAGAGTTGCAAGCGACGGTAAGACAAATGTTTCAACAGATGACAAAAAAGCATCGAGACAAGTGTGAAAGTAGGCGGTAAGACAATTGTAACAATAGACAATAAGACAAACGTTACAAGATGCAAAAAGACAAAAGTGAAGAGAGAAGATAAGACAAGAGTAATAATAGGCGGTAAGACAAGAGTGACAAGAGGCGATACAACCAGTGTGACAACATGTGGTAAGACAAGAGTGACAAGAGGCGCCAAGACATGAGTGACTAGATATGAATGGACATGAATGGCATTATGTGATAAAAGAAGAGTGACAAGAGGCGATAAGACAAGAGTGATTACATGTTTTAATGCAGGATTGATATGAAGCGATAGGAGAAGAGCGACAATAGGTGGTAAGACTATAGTGACAATAGGCTATAACTCAAGAGGGACAACAGTTGTTAAGACAAGAGTAGCAGGTTGTATGAGAAGCGAGATAAGAGGTGATAAGACACGAGTTACAAAAGGTGATAATGTAAACGGTAATGGTTACACGATTATACGCCGTTGGATATATGACGCCCTGCAAACGTCGCATATGTAAATTTCGCATGAATATACTTTAAAGTGTTCTAATGTTCTGCCCTTATCGTGATCACCATGATGCCCAGGCCGTGACGACTCTGCTCTCTTCGTGATCCACTTTATGCGTGCTTCGCTGCAGTTGTTCGCGATGCGTCATCAAGACGTAATCTTGCCGTTACCCTGGTGGAAACCTTGGATGGTAGTTCCCTACCGTGTTTACATATACCCATCGTACACTTGACGTACTTCGCGTTGATGTTTGAATTACTCTGGACTGCAGAGTCTGATAACACTGACTCTCTCTCGCCGGGACAATCACACTTCGTTTTTCACCACAGCGTCAGACCACGACAAAGTGATAGTTGTTGATTTACTGCACACATAATTATCTCGTGAATAAACAGTAAGTTAATTTACACGTAACGTGTCCAATGAATCAAATTATATACAAGCCAGCGGTGTGCAATTCGCTCGGCTGTCCACACATTAATGTTCTGAATGCACATTTCTCTACTGCAGTCGTGCCTTAGTTCGTCTCTAACACACAATCGGTCCAACACTGAATCACTCTCGTCTGGAACCCAATAGTTACTCCCAATACTAGCACAATGATTTGTCTCGTCAATAAATTCGAGGCATATTTCTTCAAATGGTCTAACTATCTATTGCGACTTTGGCTCCACGAACCATTGGCTTAAGCGTATCTACTGGGTGTCTACAACACCCTGTCTGTCACTAGTTCTCCACAGCTCACATGTGTACAGAAGTCTCCTTTCCCCCAGTATCGTATATGGGTATATATACTTCGTCTCTGAACCAATCAAATTACTCTACACCATTTCACGCTTGGTCACTTAACACATCACAACTCCCCTACGCCATCTCCTCCCTTCAAGGTTCTCAGTCAATCACGAGATTTCCGCTATCCTGCCTAAACATTTCTACATTATAATTTCCTGTGACCTTTCTTCGTGTTATATTCACTCACACACCTGAACCATCCCATACTTTCCATCATATTTTCACATAAACTGTTACAGTATGATAAGATTGACAAGAGATGATAAGACAGGAGTCACGTGAGTGGATAAGAGAAAAGTGAAATGGACAATAATACAAAAACGTGAAAGAAACGGTATGACAAATGTGACAACATGCGGAATACAAGAATGACAACAGGTTGTAATACAAGAATGACAACAGGTGGTAGAAACAGAGTGTCAAAAGGTGGTAAGACAACCCTTACAGGAAGTGATAAGTGTGACAACATTCTGTTAAACAGGAGTGACAAGAGACGATAAGACAAGAGTGATATGAGGCGGTAAGACAAGTGTAATAAAAGGCGATAAGACAAGACATACAAGAGGTAATATGACAAGAGTGGCAAGATGCGATAAGACAAGAGTGACAAAACAGAGTCCAACAAATATGAACAACTAGCAGACGATAAGAGTGACAACGGAATGTAAGACAAATGTGACTAACGGTGGAAGACAGGCGTGGCAAACAGGTGGAAAGAAAAGCATGACAAGATTCAATAAGAGAAATGTGACACAAGGTAGTAAGACGTGACGGCATGCGATATTACAAAAGTCACACGAAATGGTAAAACAAGAGTGAAAAGAGGCGATGAGACAAGATTGACAATAGGTATTTAGACAAGAGTAACAAGAAGAGATAAGAGAAGAGTGACAACAGATGGTAAGATAAGATTATCAAGAGGCGATAAGACAAGAGTGACATCTGGCGGTAAAGCAAGAATAACAAAACGCGATAAGATAAGACAGACATTATGCGATAAGGCAAGACACGAGTGGCATCAGCTGGTAAAACAAAATTGACAGGAGGCGATAAGACAAGAGTGACAACAGGTTTTAAGACAAGGGTGACAATTGGCGATAAGAGAAGAATGACTATAGGTGATAAGATAAAAGAGACAAGAGGCGATTAGTTAAGAGTAACAACATGTTGTAAGACAAGAGTGATAACATGTGAAAAGACAAGTCTGACAACAGGTCATAAGAAAAGAGTGACACGATTATATAAGACAAGAGTGACAAAATATGATAAAACAAGAGTGAATAGAGACTCAAGAGTGGCAACATCTGAGTGACAAGAGGCGATTAGAGGAGAGTTACAACAGGTGATAATACAAGATTTACAAGAGACGAAAAAACAGGAGAAAAAATTTACAAGAAGTATTAAGACATGAGTGGCATTGGGTGGTAAGACAAGAGTGACAAGAAGAGAAAAGACACGAATTTCATGAGGCGGTAAGGTAAGAGTGACCACAGGTATTAAGACAAGAGTGACAACAGGTGGAAAGATAAGAGTGACATAAGGCGGTAAGGCAAGAGTAACAACAGGTGGTAACGCAAGAGTAACAAAAGGCAATATGTGAAGAATGACACAAGACAATAAGACAATAATGACAATAGCCGGTAAGACAAAATTAACAAGAGGCGATAAGACAAGAGTAACAATATGTTTCAAGACAGGATTGACAAGGTGTTAAGACTAGAGTGACAAGAGTCTATAACTCAAGAGGGACAAAAGTTGTTTAAACACGAGTGACAAAAGGGTCTAGAAGAAGAGTGACAAGAGTCGATAAGACAAGAGCTACCACAGGTGGTAAGACACGATTGACAAGAGACGATAATACAGGAGTTATGAGAGTGGATAAGAGAAGTGTTTAACGAGATGAAAACACAAAAGTGACAAAAGACGTATGACAAATGTGACAACAGGCAGAATACAAGAGTAACAATAGGCGGTAAGACAATTATGACAACAGGTGGTAGGAAAAGAGTGTCAACAGGTGGTAAGACAAGAGTTACAAGAGGCGGTAAGACAAGAATTTCATGATTCTAATAACAATATTCGCTATGACAAGATTGACAAGAGCCAATAAGAGCAGAGTGATACGAGACGATAACACAAAAGTGACAAGAGACGGTATGAAAAATGTGACAACAGGAGGATTACAATTGTGACAACATGTTGTAAGACAAGAGTAACAACAGGCGTTAAGATAATTGTGACAACAGGTGGTAAGAAAAGAGTGTCAGCATGTGGTAAGACAAGATTAACAAGGGGCTACAAGGCAGGAGTGACAACAGGTGGTAAGACAAGAGTTAAGAAGATGATATAAGACAAGCTTGACAACATATTGTAAGACAAGAGTGACAAGAGACGATAAGACAAGAGTGACAAGAGACGATAAGACAAGAGTGACAAGAGACGATAAGACAAGAGTGACAAGAGACGATAAGACACGAGTGACAAGAGACGATAAGATAAGAGTTACAAGAGTCGATAAGACAAGAGTGACAAGAGACGATAAGGCAAGAGTGACAACAGGTGGCAACAAGAGTGACAACAAGAGTTAAGAAGACAAGAGTGACAAGAGACGATAAGATAAGAGTGACAAGAGACGATAAGACAAGAGTGCCAAGAGACGATAAGGCAAGAGTGACAAGAGACGATAAGGCAAGAGTGACAAGAGACGATAAGGCAAGAGTGACAAGAGACGATAAGGCAAGAGTGACAAGAGACGATAAGGCAAGAGTGACAAGAGACGATAAGGCAAGAGTGACAAGAGACGATAAGGCAAGTGTGACAAGAGACGATAAGGCAAGAGTGACAAGAGACGATAAGGCAAGAGTGACAAGAGACGATAAGGCAAGAGTGACAACAGGAGGTAAGACAAGAGTTAAGAAGATGATATAAGACAAGCTTGACAACATATTGTAAGACAAGAGTGACAAGAGACGATAAGGCAAGAGTGACAACAGGTGGCAACAAGAGTGACAACAAGAGTTAAGAAGACAAGAGTGACAAGAGACGATAAGATAAGAGTGACAAGAGACGATAAGACAAGAGTGCCAAGAGACGATAAGGCAAGAGTGACAAGAGACGATAAGGCAAGAGTGACAAGAGACGATAAGGCAAGAGTGACAAGAGACGATAAGGCAAGAGTGACAAGAGACGATAAGGCAAGAGTGACAAGAGACGATAAGGCAAGAGTGACAAGAGACGATAAGGCAAGAGTGACAAGAGACGATAAGGCAAGAGTGACAAGAGACGATAAGGCAAGAGTGACAAGAGACGATAAGGCAAGAGTGACAACAGGAGGTAAGACAAGAGTTAAGAAGATGATATAAGACAAGCTTGACAACATATTGTAAGACAAGAGTGACAAGAGACGATAAGGCAAGAGTGACTACAGGTGGCAACAAGAGTGACAACAAGAGTTAAGAAGACAAGAGTGACAAGAGACGATAAGATAAGAGTGACAAGAGACGATAAGACAAGAGTGACAAGAGACGATAAGACAAGAGTGACAACAGGAGGTAAGACAAGAGTTAAGAAGATGATATAAGACAAGCTTGACAACATATTGTAAGACAAGAGTGACAAGAGACGATAAGACAAGAGTGACTAGAGACGATAAGACAAGAGTGACAAGAGACGATAAGACAAGAGTGACAAGAGACGATAAGGCAAGAGTGACAAGAGACGATATGACAATAGTGACAAGAGACGATAAGACAAGAGACGATAAGGCAAGAGTGACAAGAGACGATAAGACAAGAGTGACAAGAGACGATAAGACAAGAGTGACAAGAGACGATAAGACAAGAGTGACAAGAGACGATAAGACACGAGTGACAAGAGACGATAAGACAAGAGTTACAAGAGTCGATAAGACAAGAGTGTCCATAAGACGATAAGACAAGAGTGACAAGAGACGATAAGACAAGAGTGACAAGAGACGATAAGACAAGAGAGACAAGAGACGATAAGACAAGAGTGACAAGAGACGATAAGGCAATAGTGACAAGAGACGATAAGACAAGCGTGACAAGATGTGATAAGACAAGAGTGACTAGATGTGATAAGACAAGGATGACAAGATGTGATAAGACAAGAGTGACAAGATGTGATAAGACAAGAGTGACAAGATGTGATAAGACAAGAGTAACAAGATGTGACAAGACAAGGATGACAAGATGTGATAAGACAAGAGTGACAAGATGTGATAAGACAAGAGTGACAAGATGTGATAAGACAAGAGTGACTAGATGTGATAAGACAAGGAAGACAAGATGTGATAAGACAATAGTGACAAGATGTGATAAGACACGAGTGACAAGATGTGGCAAGACAAGGATGACAAGATGTGATAAGACAAGAGTGACAAGATGTGATAAGACAAGAGTGACAAGATGTGATAAGACAAGAGTGACTAGATGTGATAAGACAAGAGTGACAAGATGTGATAAGACAAGAGTGATAAGATGTGATAAGACAAGGATGACAATATGTGATAAGACAAGAGTGACAAGATGTGATAAGACAAGAGTGACTAGATGTGATAAGACAAGGAAGACAAGATGTGATAAGACACGAGTGACAAGATGTGATAAGACAAGAGTGACAAGATGTGATAAGACAAGGAAGACAAGATGTGATAAGACAATAGTGACAAGATGTGATAAGACACGAGTGACAAGATGTGGCAAGACAAGGATGACAAGATGTGATAAGACAAGAGTGACAAGATGTGATAAGACAAGAGTGACAAGATGTGATAAGACAAGAGTGACTAGATGTGATAAGACAAGAGTGACAAGATGTGATAAGACAAGAGTGATAAGATGTGATAAGACAAGAGTGACAAGATGTGATAAGACAAGAGTGACAAGATGTGATAAGACAAGAGTGACTAGATGTGATAAGACAAGAGTGACAAGATGTGATAAGACAAGAGTGATAAGATGTGATAAGACAAGGATGACAAGATGTGATAAGACAAGAGTGACAAGATGTGATAAGACAAGAGTGACAAGATGTGATAAGACAAGAGTGACAAGATGTGATAAGACAAGAGTGACAAGATGTGATAAGACAAGAGTGACAAGATGTGATAAGACAAGAGTGACAAGATGTGATAAAACAAGAGTGACTAGAGATAGTCAAACAAATGCGACAACGGATAGAAGATAAGAGTGACAACATACAGTAAGACAAATGTAACAGTAGGTGGAAGACAGGAGTGACAAACAGGCGATATAATCCAAGAATGACAGAAGTTGTTAAGACAAGAATGGCATGCAGCGATAAGATAAGAATGACAGAAGTTGTTAGCGTATGCGATAAGACAAGAGTGACTCAAACGGTAAAACAAGAGTGGCAAGAGGCGATAAGACAATAGTGACATCGGGTAGTAAGACAAGAGTGACAAGAAGAGAAAAGACAAGAGTGCCATCAGACTGTAAGGCAAGAGTGACCAAAGGTGTCAAGATAAGAGTGACAACAGGTGATACGATAAGACTAACAAAATGCGATAAGACAAGAATGTCAAAAAACATTAAGTAAGAGTGACAATAAGTGATATGGCAAAAGTGACAAGAGGCGATAAGACGAGAGTGACAACATATTTAAAGGTAAGAGTTATAAAGGGGATAAGAGAAGAGTGACAATATGTGGTAAGACCAGAATGGCAAGATTCGATTAGTCAAGAGTAGCACACAGTTGTAAGACAAGAATGCCAAATGACGGTAAGATAAGTGTGACAACAGGTGGTAACAAAAGAGAGACAAGATTCTTTAAGACATGAGTGACAGCAGGTGGTAAGACAATAGTGACAAGATGCTATAACATAAGAGTAGCAGAAGGTGGTTAAACATGAGTAACAAGAGCTGATTAGAGAAGAATGGCATTAGGTAAGAAAAAGGTGACAAGAGACGATAAGACAAGAGTTACAACATGCAGTAAGAGTGAGAAGATGTGATATAAGTCAAGTGTGTCAACATTTGTTAAGATAAGAGTAACAAATGTCTATACGACAACATTGAAAAGAGGCGATAAGATGAGAGTGACAAGAGGCGATAAAACATAAGTGACAACAGATGGTAAGACAAAAGTGGTAACAGGTGGTAAGACGGACGTTACAAGAGGCTAGAAGACAAAAATCACAACAGGTGGAAAAAACAAGAGTGATAGGAGGTGGTAAGACGTGAGTGACAACAGGTTTTAAGACAAGTGTGACAAGAGACGATAAGTCAAGAGTGACAGCATGTTGTAAGACTGGAGTGACAAAAGGCGTTAATAGAGTGACAAGTGATAAAAAAGAGTGACTAAAGGCGATAAGACAAAGGTGAAAAAATTGATTAGACAAGAGTGACAATAGGCGATACGACAAGAGTGACAACATATGGTAAAACAAGAGTGACAAGAGGCGATAAGAGAAGAGTGACAGCAGATGGTAATACAAGAGTGAGAATAGGTGATAGGGCAAGAGCGACAAGAGGCGATGAGACAAGATTGACATCAGGTGTTAAGACAAGAGTAAAAAGATTCGATAGTATAAGATTAACAAGGAGACGATAAGACAAGAGTGACAGCAGAAGTTAATACAAGAGTGAGAACAGGTGATATGGCAAGAGCTACAAGAGACGATGAGACATGAGTCACAATAGGTGCTAAGACAAAAGTGACAAGAGGAGATAAGACAAGAGTGATAAATGAAAAAAAATTACGCCAAACAGGTTTTGAGAAATGTTAAACTTACTTGATTGTATTTGTATATTTTGCCTTATCCTAGCTCTGCCGCTGTCATTCTATACGTTCTAGCTGCAGACCACAATTTCTTCCAAGACTGCAGGGTTTATGGTCAGAGTCTTCATGCTGCGTTTACACACGTTTACAAATTAAGTTTTGAAGGTCTCCTATTCCTTCTGCCATCTGCGAGTTGTCCGTAAAGCATAACTGTTGGTATGCGGCCATATTTCACATGGTGTACGTGGCCAAGCCAGCGTAACTTACTTTGTTTGAGCTGCGTGTAGATTTTCGAGAGGCCTGAACTTGCTTAAGTTGTTTATAACAAGGACTGAATGAACATAACTACTAGAAACGATAGAACATTCTATTTATGGCATTTTAATTTTTAACCCTTCACGTTGGTAGCTAAACAATCATGATTTGTCAGTAAGTTTATAATATATTAGTGTCTTATGTTGGAACTGTTTTACTGAGCAGCTTATCCGGTGGCTGAATTGGATAGACTGGTGCAACCGTGGAATGAACACAATGCATTTCTTGTGTTTGGCCTCATTTCCTTTCAAGGAAGCCCTGCAAACAGGTTGACATATCATCACTGGTCTGCCTTTTGACCCCTTTCCGTCTTTAAGTTCGCCATATACCAATAGGGGCACTACAGTCTTGTGGTTATTTATTGACAAGGAGAATAAATCATATGGTCTCGCTAGATCGTCAATCAAAAACTGCTGGACAGTTTCATGTGTGAGCAACAGGTGCTGTATCATCAGCATCATAGAGGCTCTTTGATAAGGGCCTCAGTTGTTCTAAATGGTGACATGATACTAGATTAAATTAGGAGTCGTCAGATTGATGTAGATTTCTCTAGAGGCGCCTTTAAAAGCGGTGTGTAGAAAGGCGTCGAAAAAAGATTCCGAACCTGATAGGGGCAGGGACACATCCTGGTTGAGTCCACATTTCACCTCAAAGGGTCTGGAAGATCTTCCGTCAAACGTCAACGGTTTATCTCATTCTATTAGAGAATTTCACGCTATCTGTTACCACAGTGAGATGGCGGATTTTTTAAAATGTAAACACGGGTTTGATAATAAATGTGTGTACACAGTTCGTTAACCATCGCTGTAGATCATGTCTTTATTCGCTGGTTTCGTTAGCAACAATGGAAGCTAATGGCCTTACTTGTGCAGCCGGTTGGTTTGGGACAAATTGTACGTTACAATGTCACTGCTATAATGGCTTAGTTTGAGACAAAACTACAGGGACATGCCCAAACAATGACATTTGTCAGCACAAAATTTTCGGACCCCAGTGTCAGTACTTGGATTTTATTTGCAAATATGCCCAAAAATCTGAACCTACTTTCCTGTTTGATGGCAACGACACCTCATGTAATCCGGACACAGATTCTACATCAGTTGAGGCAACTCTCAATCAATCTTTGCCGTGCTCCTGGTTTAGGATTTATGCGAATGACTTAAAACATCCGGACAGTTTCACGGTAAAACTGAATGGTTCTGCCTCATGTAACAATGTATCAAGGTTTGTAGTTAGTCCGCACGAGATTGATGCCTTCTGCCCTGGGGCTGGTCTGATCAACAAGTTACGGATTGAAAGGGCGATAGTTGCAAATATCTGCTCCAACTATATTGGCGGGGGTCGGAAACTGGCTCTCAAACAGAACACAAACCAGACCGATTTAATGCACACAACATTTGATGCTTGTTATACAGAAGACGGATGTGGACCAGAGGCCGCAGTTAATAGCAAAACAAAGACCAATCTCTATGACAATGACTGCACACACACACACAATGGAGAAGTGGAACCAATTCTGTTTACTGGTATCTGAACTTTGCAACGCCCCAGAAGACTCACATCATTCGAATCTATCATCGAGCTAGCACTATGATTCGGGTAAAGAATACCACTCTAAGGGCTTTCTCTGACAGTGGCGGAGTAGTGTTCCAGTATAATGATATATCCTACCCCAATTTATCTGTGAACACTATTGTAGTCAAAACACAAACGTCAATGGCACACATTAAGATTGAGTTCTCACCGACCATTTCACAGGCCGACAGTGCACTGATGGTATGTGAGGTGTAAACATTTACAGACACCTATTGTCTGGACGAGCATTCTTGTCGTTTTGTGCAGTGTGTAGTGGGTGTAGTAAAGGCTGCAATGTCATCATCGGTACTTGTCACGGCTACTGTTCACATGGAATCTATGGACACGACTGTTCCGGGTCTTGTCTCAGTGTCTGTCCTTTATTTGAGGAAAATCTGGAAAATGCCTACAATGTAAACATCTTGGCTATACCTGTAATGACACTTGTCCAGATGGTAATTTTGGGCTACAGTGCGAACAGATGTGTTCTGATGGCTGTGACATCATATGTACTTTCAAATGTCCGGACAACTGTTTCAACGACACCTGTCAACAGTCGATCGGGAATCTGTACATGCAAGAGAACGTTCTATGATCAGACTGCACTCTCAAATCTCCGGACAACTGTTTAACGAAACCTGTGATTCCCACGTTCAGAAGAGTCTGCCGACTACAACAAGCCCAAGCATATGGGCACTATAATGTGTTTCTGTGCTAGACATGGTTCATTTTTTGGTGTTTTTTAGTGAAGCCATGGCTCATATCTTGCTGTGTTTCTGTCCTAGCCATGGCTCATATCTTAGCTTGTGTGTGCTGGCCATGGCTCATATCTTTGTGTGTGTCATGTTAGTCATATCTCATATCTCGGTGTGTCCGTGTTAATTATGTCTCATATCTTTATGTGTGTCTGTATTTAGTCATATCTCATATCTTAGTGTGTACCAGTGTTAGTCATATGTCATATCATTGTGTGTGCATGTCTGGGTTAGTGATATCTCCTATCTTAGTGTGCATGTTTATGTTAGTCATATCTCATATCGTTGTGTGTGCATGTCTGTGTTTGTCACATCTCATATCCTTGTGTGTGCATGGCTATGTTAGTCTCATCTCATATCTTTGTGTGTGCATATCTATGTTAGTCATATCTCTTATCTTTGTGTGCATGTCTATGTTAGGCATGTGTCATATCTTTGTGTGTGCATGTCAATGTCAGTTATATCTCATATCTTTATGTGCATGTATATGTTAGTCATGTGTCATATATCTTGATGTGTATCAGTGTTAGTTATGCCTCGTATCGCTGTGTGCATGTCTGTATTAGTCACATCTCATATCTTTGTGCGTGCATGTCTGTGTTAGTCACATCTCACAACTTTGTGTGTGTATGTCTGTGTTAGTCACATCTCACATCTTTGTGTGTCCGTGTCTGTGTTAGTCACCTCTAGTGACTCGGGCAGATGGTGCTCGTAAACCTGGGGGGGCCTACCATCTAAGGGCAGAATCCCCCTACAGAAAAGATCATCTGCTGCCTTGCAGGAAGATTGGGGACAATCAAAGGCTAGGCAAAGCAAACCCAAATAAAATGCTGGTTGAAATCGGATGCACTGGGCCACTGGCGCAGAACACAGTGCAACGTATTAACGGGTGTTCAGTCAGAGTGGATCTGACAGACTCTAATTGTGATGTTCTGTCTGTGGGGGCGATCAACACACTTAGCCTGACAGCTGACTTCATATGAGAGTCTGGAATCCTTACTCTGATTGAGTCCTGAACGCAGAGAGAAAGAGAGAGAGAGAGAAATGACTTGATCGTCTCGAATAAATGAGGTGGGGAGCCACATTTTTCCCGCACCCGCTGTAGACCTGCTCTGTTCACGATGCCAGATAACTTGTGAAATCAACGAAGACCTTAAGTATGTCATCCGTGATAGAAAAATCAGCACCGTTTTATAACCATCTGGTCATTATTGTCCCCCAAGGAACACATTTTATCGCAGCAAGTGCAGTAATGGAATAAACATATTTGAATGCTTGTTTCGTTTAAACGCTCTCGTTTTCTTTTCTCAGTTTTCATATATAAAATACATCCATTAATATTGCTCTACTTCTTTTTTTACTTTTAGTGTCAATGATGTCTATGACGCGTAAGTTGATAATTAGACTTAAAAGTTAACGTTGCTCAACGCTAATAAAATGTTGCAGTGAAAGAGCCTTTGTGTAGATTAGTATAAGTCAGTTAGCCTTGATGTATTTATTAATCTCTCCCATTTATTATCATTAGTTAAGCTTCAGACAAGCGCTGATCTCGTTTTATGGCTCCAGTATGACTGAGATAAAGAAGAAGAAATATTTAAAAATCTAAACTTTTACTG
Source organism: Megaustenia siamemsis (assembly GCA_032433765.1). NCBI lineage: Eukaryota > Metazoa > Mollusca > Gastropoda > Stylommatophora > Ariophantidae > Megaustenia > Megaustenia siamemsis. The sequence goes on from JAVIAB010000046.1 coordinate 13,479,487, forward strand.
AGTAGCAACTTTCCTTTATTTTTTTGTACGTCCTCTAGTACCTGTTAATCTTACGAAGTAGATACAAAGTTCTTGTTCCCATCCCTTTCGGCTACTTCATTCACTGTCAATTGATGTTGCTATAGCCATCCTTTGATATTGATGTGTCAATTCATCTTACTCGAGGTCTACTTCTTGCACGGTTCCCTTCAAATTAAAAAAAAAAATATGCTATTATCAGACATCTCATCTCTGTAGTAACAAGCTTTCTTTATGTTTAATCACAGAATACCATATTTTACATTGGTAGCAGAATGTGGGTATTTCGTACATGATGTTTCACACACCTACACAAGATAAGACACGGTGAAATGTGACTGCAGAGCATTCAAACTCAAAAAAAAAAAATCTACATAGCTGCAGAAGTCTCTACAGCCTAGGAACACAACCATTGCCCGAAGATACAGCCCTGCACGACAAGTTATGAGGAACCGGTAAAGACATCAAACGCTGAATCTTGTCCGCGACACAAGTTGGTCTAAAACACATAACAATTGCTGACTGCTGGAGAGGAATGAGAAGAAGAAGATGATGATGAAGAAGAAGTAGATGATGTAGAAGACGAGGTCAAACACAGGTGCGTGGTGACATCTACCTCTTACTTTTTAGGCACAATAATTCAATAACATTGTTTTTGTTGTTCTACCATCATCATCATCATCATCATCACCAAGTACCATACCTGACGGCGTAGGTGATCATGTCTCTCCACAACTTTCGATCGTGTCAGTTATTTATCATTTCTGTTGCTGACCTTCACCCAAGCTATACTCTTAAAGCTGTCTGGTATCTTTTCTCTTTGCTTACCTCTATCTCTTCGGCCCTCAATTTCCCCAGTTGCCCAAATATATTCCAGCTGTTCGCTTCTAATTGCATGGCGAAGAAATGATGATTGTTTCTTCCAAAAATTGGAAATTAGCTCTCTTTTTCTTTTCCGGCCTCTTTCAGAATGTGTTAATTACTGTTCTAAGCTGTCCATGGTATTCTCAACATTTCTTTGTAGAACCACATTTCTACAGACTTTTTTTTCTACACACTACACTGATTTTCTTGTCTGTTGTCCCATTTGTTAATGATTCATACCATATGTTAAGACTGTCTCTACATAACATTTAAGAACTGTTTTTCTTGTTTCTATTGTCAAAAATAGTTTGCACGGTATCTTCTTCATTTTTCGAAATGCCGCTTTTAGTATCGCCATTCTGTATTTCACCTCTTTGGTAAATTTTCCGTCTGAGGTTAACACTTTTCCCATATGTTTAAATTCATTTACCTGTTTCAACATTGTTCTACTTGTGTTTGTTGTGCATTGCGGTGATGCATTTTTCTTTCTTGCTACCATAACTTCTGTCTTTTTCATACTGAGGCTTAGTTCTTTATTTGTTTCTTTTCTTTGCTATAATGTCTAACATTTCTTGTAACTCATTTTCATTCTTAGCGATTAAGACTGTATCATCAGCATACCTTATATTATTTATATTATAAACCCCAACTGTTATTCCAGGCTTGCCCCTTATGGATCTTAAAATAACATCACTATAAATATTAAACAAATCTGGTGACAGCAGACAACTTTGCCTAACACCCTGTTTTACTTGTTGAAACATTTCCAATTGATTTACACATCTTATAGTCACGTTTTTTGCCGGTGAATGTCCTTTATTATTCTTAGATCTTCGAAGTCTACGTTTAGGCATTTAAAAATGTTGAGTATTTCTTGGTGCTTTACTTTGTCGAATGCTTTGGTATAATCTATGATAAATAGGTATATATCTGTTTTCACCTGTATAGCTCTTTCTTCTCAAGATCTTTTGATGTATATGATATTGTTCACACCTTTAACTCTAACAAAACCGCACTGTTCATCACTAATATCTGGACTGATTTTATTTCGCACTCTTCGCTTGAAGATTCTTAGTAATATCTATGTCATTTAACCCATAAGGAGTAATGTACGATGGTCACCACATTCAATCCCCCCCCCCCAGATTACTTTGGTAGGGCTATGAATATTGATTATAGCAGGTCGTATGGTAGATATCCGATGTTGTAGATATCATTCAATATTTTTCTTATTTTTCTATTCCAAAATCAGTAGAGGATTGAAAAAATAAGGAAGCCCAATTCTCACAGCTGGTCAAAATAGCAACCTAGTCAAATAACATTTAAAAATTTTGAACGTTTTCTGTTGTTTTTGTTTTCAAATCATTCTTTGTGCCATGTATTTTTATTTGCTGAAACATTGACAGTCCTTTTGAATTCATCTAACTATGAGTCAACACGATTTTGTCAGTAGTACATGGATATTCGTGCTGCAGGCGACAACCGTTGAATGTTGTGCAACGGTACTGAGCCGTAGTTTTGCCCTGTGATAGAATACGTCATCTGTGTTTGACTGCAAACTCGCCCACCAGCTCAACTGCTGTCACTGGGTTCACTGAAGTAGAGGTCTGATTTCATTTGTTAGAACAACGTTTTTGAGGCATTCCAACTGACTGCACAGTCAGCTCAGATTCGGCGCCGAAATAATATACAAAGGATATGATTTATAACGTTGAATAATAATCTTTAATTTCTTTAGATAGCATTTGTCTGAGATGAACTTTTACTCACAATATACATGTGGCAAATTATACAACTTGTGACAATAGTAATACAGTAGTGATGTTTTTTATGTTACTCACGTCATTCATTTCTTCAAGATTAATTAAGTTTGCCCGACAAGAGATAGCATAAGTTAATTGCAGTTAAAATATATTTCAAATACTTAAATAGTTTAGTGATCACCGAGTAAAACCCATATCTCATTTTGATGAGCAATGTCATAATCAAATGTAAATTAACAAAACCTTTTTCTGTTGGCAGTTTCGACCATTTATGGGGGAACATACATTAGCTTCATAAGAATAGTATATTTCTACCAAAAACGATAGAACAAACAAAAGAACATTGGCCAACTATCATCATAAGTTTCAAACCTACGACTTGCAACGGACATGGTTAAATCAGTAGAGCAAAATGACAAAAATAGAATACTTTTAACAATGACAATGTGTTATTTTTTCCTAGTTAGTCAAATATATAAATTACTGTTATTTTTATTGCATTTTTCCTAGTTAGTCAAATACATAAATTACTGTTATTGTTATTGCATTTTTCCTAGTTAGTCAAATATATAAATTACCGTTATTGATAATGCATTTTTCCTAGTTAGTCAAATATATAAATTACCGTTATTGATATTGCATTTTTCCTAGTTAGTCAAATATATAAATTACCGTTATTGATATCGCATTTTTCCTAGTTAGTCAAATATATAAATTACCGTTATTGATATCGCATTTTTCCTAGTTAGTCAAATATATAAATTACCGTTATTGATATCGCATTTTTCCTAGTTAGTCAAATATATAAATTACCGTTATTGATATCGCATTTTTCCTAGTTAGTCAAATATATAAATTACCGTTATTGATATCGCATTTTTCCTAGTTAGTCAAATATATAAATTACCGTTATTGATATCGCATTTTTCCTTGTTAGTCAAATATATAAATTACCGTTATTGATATCGCATTTTTCCTAGTTAGTCAAATATATAAATTACCGTTATTGATATCGCATTTTTCCTAGTTAGTCAAATATATAAATTACCGTTATTGATATCGCATTTTTCCTAGTTAGTCAAATATATAAATTACCGTTATTGATATCGCATTTTTCTTAGTTAGTCAAATATATAAATTACCGTTATTGATATCGCATTTTTCCTAGTTAGTCAAATATATAAATTACCGTTATTGATATTGCATTTTTCCTAGTTAGTCAAATATATAAATTACCGTTATTGATATTGCATTTTTCTTTTTTAGACTGGTGGATATGAAGAGGTAAGTTTAAGATGACAACTTTAGTAACAGCTGCAAAGAAATGATCAGTGAATGAGCGCCTGTCTGAAAGTAGTAAAGGATGTCTATCTACGCTTAACTATTGTATCTTTTGGACTGAAGATAACACATGGGGCATACATTCTAAAGTCTGCATGTTGGACGAACTTTGTAATTTGTAATTAAATGTCCAACTTTGCACAGGATCCGTATTGTATCTCGCCACTTCTTCCTGTTCTGGGTGAAAATAGTAAACTTGGTAAGAGAGGTGATGGTCCCTGTTATTATCTCTCGTCTCAATATTCGTGTTAACATTTCTATAGGTCGGCCTCATTTTCTGTCGCCATTTGTTTCCTATTAGAGAAGTTGTTAAGATATTCTTATATTGCCCTGTCTCCTCCAATAATAGGCATATGTCTACCTTTTTCTCTTAATCATGCATGATATTGGTGGAACCAGAATACATATTCTATTATTTCGACATTAGTTTTGAATTCACGCCCTTTTTTTCGAAGTATTATCACATACCATTTGTTTTCAATTGCATCCAGTTTATTCTCCATTGCCTTAGCTGATGTCCTGTTCTCGCATGCATAAATAATGGTGATAATTTATTTAATGTGAAAACATTTGATTTTTGGTTTTGTGCTTACTAATTTTGATTTGCATATTTTGTCCAGGTTTCTGAAAGTCATTGCTGACTTTCATTCTGATTTCAAATCTGTATATGTGTCTCCTTCTTTATCTATGGAGCTTTCAAGAAATACACAGTGACAACATTCTTTCAATGTTCATCCTTTCCAGTTATATTTTATCTTCAGGGCGAATTAATTTTTTTTAACTTAATATGATATTTTCTTGCTTGATCTTAAACTTTATTTTTCTAGGCATTAATGACTGGGTTTTATTTTGTGCTTCATGTTCATATTGCTTTTTATAACGGCTATGTCTTTCACAAAATCAGGACCTCCAATTGTGATCCAGGTGTCCAACGAATGCCTTCTTTACCTGTGTAGCATTTATTTATTATGACGTCGATGGCAATTCCAAATATCAAGGGAGTTAAACTACATCCTTGTTTCACTCCTGTATCAATCTGGAACTATTCACTGATTCCCGAATCTGTACAAACTGTACATGGTAAGGAGAGTCGAAACAAAAATATCCTGAAGCAAGTCTACACAGGGGACGTCAGACACAGAAACTAAAATGCCGCAAGTTCCTGGACTACGGCCCCAAATCAAATCGTGAAATATTAGGCATGGCATTCATAACAACTCTGGAAGCAATTAAAAACAGTTTCATCATAACGATGGAGAAAAGAAAAGATATTGAGCCTCTAGCACTCCGTAGGAAGTAGAAAACTCTCAAGTTGGAAAAGTTGAAAAGGCTACCAGACTACGCGCTGTTCCAAAAGTTTATAATTGAAAAAAAAATCAGATTCCTCAGGAAGAACCCAATTCACCTTGCAAGGGAAACAGACAACAGGAACATGTATTAGAAGCAAACAAAGATATGTGTGAAGCCCTCATACATGAGAACCCTGAAAACAGAATGAGAATAAACCTAGATATTCCAGGAATGGTCTCAAAGAACGGGCAATCCGAGACGGAAATGAGAGCCATGTTACCCAACATGCTCCGTGAATAATACCCTAGGTATATATAGACATTTTCCGCAAAATAATGCACATCAAATGGCAAGACAAAATAACCAACTTAACTGTCCTGCAACGTGCTAAGACCCTAACAATCATGTCGATGCTCAGAAGTCGAAGGCTAAGATGGCTGGGGCATGTCCAACGGATGGAAGAAAAACGCATTCCTAGGCAAATACTATATGGTGAGCTAAAACACGGAAAAAGACAAATCGGCAGACCTAAACTACGATATAGAGATATCTGCAAATCATCTCTGAAAGACTTCTCCATCTGTGAAAACGACTGGCAACATCTGGCAAGTGATCGCACATCATGGAGAGCATGTATAAGGAACGGTATAACAACATTTGAGACTGTGCTAAGACAGGACTTAGAAGAGAAGAGACTCATGAAAAGGGATGGTAAACCCCGTGGATCAGTGAGCCTGACCTGTTCATTATGTGACCGCGTGTGTTTGTCAAACATTGGTAGAATTAGCCACGAGAGAAGCTGTTCGGCAAAAACAATACCTCAAAAAAATACGCAATAGCCTCCACTAGACCGTCTGACAAGACGAAAAGGGCCATATATATATATATATATATATATATACATGAGTATTCATTGGTTGAACCACAACTAAAGCGTTAAAGAAGAAAGTGAGTGGCATCTATATAGCATCCCCAAGTGGACAAACAGAAACATAATCTCTGCCAGCCTGAGAAAGATGCACAAACTTTAGAGAAGAGGCAATGGAACTCGAAACAGTCTTATAAACTATCAAAACACAACATGTCCTACATCTCAAATCTGTCATACCCAGTGATACTAGGTCAGCCATTTAAGCAATATCCAGTTAGAAACAAGAAAGACTCATACAAGGAGTAAAGAACAATATATGTTTGCTGTCAGAAAAGAACGATCCCATTCTGCTGTGGATTCTAACACAGTGTAGCTTCCATGGAAACGGGAAAACAGATGAAATCGCAAAAGCAGGTGGACCTCAGAGCCTAAAGAAACATAATTACAACCCTGAAGCAAGCTCGGAAAGTAATATAAAATGTAGAGAGTTATATGGAACGTATGAGGCAGAATAAAACAGCTTAAACAAACTCAACAGACATAATCAGACCAATATAATTAGACTCAGAGCATCTTACTGTGTCCTCAGAGCACACCAAAACAAAATAATACTCAGCGACATGTGCCTGCAGAGCATACAGACCAACTCCAAAATATAACCTACATAACTGCAGAAGTCTCAACAGCCTAAGTACACAAATATGACTCAAACAAACAACCCCGCACAACACGTTATGGGGGACCAGTTAAGACATCATATGCTGAATCTTATTCGTGAAACAAACTGGTCAAAACACATAATTGATGAAAACCGAAAAGGAATCAGAAAAAAGTCCTACACAAATGCTTGCTGTATACTTCTACCTCTTACTTTTAAGCCACAAGAGGTCAATAAAATGTGTTTTGTTGTGCGTCTTACAGAAATAAAAAAACAATTAAAACCTTTAATATCATGGTATTCCTTGTTTCACACACATTATTATTCTCAGCTGTAAATAATTAGCCATTCCCCATTCTCCTAATATGTCGCCATTTTGCTTTATCTTTGATTCATTGACACACATTCATATAATCTTGAGTGCGTCTCTTGATTGCTAATTTTCATTGTGAAAATACTTGGACAATTTGTCTTAGTGAGGCTACGTGAAATTATAACAGTCATGACATTTCATTTTTCTGTTCGACGATATAAATGAGTTGAAATTACACAGATTTAACTTATCAACATTTGTTTCTTTGTTTTACTGGACACTCCTTATATACTTCTGCTAAATCGTCTGTATTACTGTTCTATAGCGATATTTGGTTCTTATTTAAGTTGCTTCAAAATCTTATTATCTGTTTATTTTCTTAATCGACACAGTTATGCATTGTTTCCTTTCATGCATCTGTATGTTTAAGTAGTATACAACAAGCTTTGAATTAACTAAGCTACCAGAATTAATAGAACAGCAGATATCGTTTATGAAATTTCCGTTTTTGTCACGTGTGGTACGATACACTTTATATATACGGGGACAAGCATTCTGGGCGTTGACAGAAGAGGGAATTCCGTTTCTCACGGCTGGCCAAAATGGCAACCTCGTCAAATCAATTTCAGAAGTGGTGAAATTATTGCTGATGTGCGTTTTTAAATTATTCTTTCTGGTCTGAATTTTTATTTTCTGAGACAGTGATGTTCCTGTCGCATTCACCTAACTAGGAGTCAGTGCTATATTGGCACCAGTATTTGCACGGATATTTGTGCTGCAGGCAACAACCGCTGATTGTGTTGGAGTGGTATTAGGCGAAAGTTTTGTCCTGTGATAGGATATGTAATATGTGTTTGAACGTAAACTCATCACCAGCTCGACATCAGGCGATGGGTTTACTGAAGTAGAGGTCTGATTTCATTTGTTAGAACAACGTTTCATGAGGCACGTCTACTGACTGCACAGTCTGCCAGGATTAGGTGCTAAAATAATGTACAAATGGTAGGATCAATAGCGTTGAACAATAATCTTAGGTTCTTTAGAGAGCATTTATCAGAAAGGAACTTTTACTCACAATATACATGTTGTCAGTTATACAGTTTGTGATAATAGTAATACAGTAATGTTGTTTTATTTTACTCATGTCATTTTTTTAAAAATACGTGTTTATATTTTTTTCTAGGTTGTTGAATATTTAGAGGTAAGTTGTTAAGATGACTACTTCAGTAACAGCTGCAAAGAAATAATCAGAGAATGAGTCCCTGTCTGAAAGTAGTAAAGGATATCTATCTACGTTTAACTATTGTATCTTTTTTACTGAATATAACACATTGGACAGAAATTCTAAACTCTCCATGTTCAACGATCTATGTCATTAAGTGTCAGACTTTGCACAAGATCTGCACTGTATATCACCACTTCTCCCTATTTTGGGTGAAAATGTTTACCTTGGTAAATGAGCTGATGCTCCCTGTCATTGCCTCTCGTCTCAATGTTCGTTTAAACTTTTCTCTAGGGCGGCATGTTTTTCTTTCGACATTTGCTTCCTATTAGAGAAGTTGTTTTGTGATTCTTCTATTGCATTGTCTCCTACAATGGCCGACATGTCTACCTTTGCACTTGAATATCAATAATATTTTGAAAGCATGATAATTTATTTTATTTCTCTTCTAGTCCCGAATTATTTAATGTGATTTGGATGATATTTGAGCTGAAACAAATTGGGAAGAAGTAATAGCTAAAACAAAGGCTGGCCAAGATAATCAACTCGGCAGAGAGTGTCGTAACTGAGGCTAGAGAACAACTGATGTCGTGACAAGAGAATTCATCGATAAATGGTCATCGTCTCAGCACCTTTTCATCTAGTCTTTTCTGTGTCATACCGCTAGAGCAGCACTGGGGAAGTTTCGGCATATCATCATTGCAGAGAGATGGCAAAGAAATATGGCAATTATAGAACTACGGTGTTGAGCATGAGCATGGAGACACGAGCAGCACTAGCAGGGATTGCATGTTTGGTTACACAGAATCATGTGTTGTCGATGGAATAGCAAAGTTAATTAACTTGGTTCACTGTCCAGGCCGCGCTCTACTTCACTGCAATGAAATCACATATTGAGTTGATGCCAGTGTGTGCGGCTGAACTATGGACAAAGAGGATACTGCAAAATGAGTGTGTGTGCTTTTAAGGGCATATTATGGATGCAGGAATGACTATGTAGGAGAAGATATGTATGTAACCATCAACAACTGACTTGGGATATCATTCTGAACACGCATCAAGAAACACTAGGATGGACGTTGGAGCGGATATGGGGATGCCTCGGCTGCAATTAAACTGATTATATGGACAGAAAAGAACATAAATATGTGTGGATGTGTGTTTATGAGTTTGTGTTTGCACGAATATATGTATATATATATATATATATTATGTTTGCGCGTGGGAAATTTTTATGTTTGCACGGGACATACACAATGTATGTACTTAGATGTAAATACGTGTATGCATGTACGCATTTTATGTGAGTACTTGTATCTATGCATGTGCATATATTTAAGTATTTGTATGTATGTATGTATGCATGTACTTGTGTGTGTACATGTTTGTATATACCTAAACGTAAGCACGTGCAGGCATACATGTTCTTGTATGTGTGTAACTGTTTGTATGCACGTATATGTAAGTTTCATGTATGTATGTTATGGTTATTGGTATGGAAAGCCCCGGTATCACTGCAAACGAATGAAAACCCATTATTGCTCAACCGCCCGTGCCATTGGAATCATCCGAATTAATATCTCATCTCCCAAACAAGGAAAAGATAGATGCAGTCCCCATCAATGCAGTCGCAGCACACGCCAAAAGACATAAGACAAAACCGCACATAAAGAGAACACAAACATCTGTTCTCCGTCATACAATATCATTATTCATCGTAAGCAATCGGAATATCAAAACACGAACAAAACTAATGAAACGCACAGCTCACGTTCTGCACAGAGCACTTTAGACAGTAGCTCCAGCAGCAAGCCGGACTTATAATCTGAGGAAACTGCGACTAGGAACATTTTTCAGAAACAGCCTTTAATTGTTCAAGCCGCCTATCTGCCATATTGACCGGAAGATCACGTACTCCTGAAAACGTTGACTGTCATTAATATATATATATATATATATATATATATATATATATATATATATATATATATATATATACAGCGCTTCGTAATGTTAGGACATCACCTGTATGTTGATAGATCCGTTCCACAAAAGGTGGACTGATAATTATTGAAACAAATAAAGGGGACAAAGTGCTGTTATTTTGCTCATTCAAGTCATCATTATAAGAGGTGTAGTGAAGTGCTAAACAAGTTGGCGGCATCGAAGCAAGAGAAGATGTTTTGTGTGTTGGCTTTTTGCACTAACGAGGTATGTTGTGACAGCACAAAAGAACTAGATTCGAATATAAATTGTACCACAAAGAAATTGTATTGCGCCTTGAGAGAAACATGGTATTGCAGGACTGATTTGAAAAATGACGAATTGGCCCGGTTATTCAGCGATGAGTCTAGGTTTAACCACAAATGGGAAGTCCGATCGTCACAATGTAAGGATTTATCTCTCTCTCTGCGATCAAGACTCAATCAGAGTAGGATTCCAGACTCTCTCATGAAGTCAGCTGTCTGTTTAAGCGAATCGATTGCCCCATATAATTTCTCCTCCAGAGAGGTGGGCGTGGACCACATTGCTCTTCTCAGGTCCGTGTACTGGGGGCAATCCTGTAGAACATTATCTGTAGCCATATTGTCCAGTGTGCAGTGGCATAGGCTGGTTGTACCTATTTTGAATTTGGTGAACATGTGTAAGGATCTGACGGTCATAAAATCCACAAGACATTTTTGAGTACATAAGTTTATTATAAAAATTAAGCGTTTTCTACAACTAGAAAGCTCTAAGTGTATGAATTTTTCTGTTTTTGCAAAAAAAAAAAAACCTGTTGTTTTTCTCACCCTGATGAACATGGTAATTGAATGTCTTATGTAACAGATGAAGAAATGGCTGTCCTCGTATATGTAGAAAAGAACTACTCATTTTAGCTTAGATATTTGACAATATATGAATAATAACTTGAACGAATGTTTCATTGTTCGTGTTGGAAACAATCATTCACCAGTGTAGATATCAAGGGACTTTCTGTGGGGCTATGTTAAGGACTTCCTAAACTCTTTGCCCCATGCTACATGATCTAACAGACATGAGAAGACGCATCACAGAATCAGTTGAGTCAATATCCTTGAGCATGCCGACACGAGTCTGGACAGAACTGCTGTATCATCAACTAGGGTCAAAGAGTTCATTCATAGAGCAGAGGTCAAACTTTAATTGACAATTAATGTTTCTATTCATGTACATTGTGTTAGGTTCAGACAATTATGAATAAATCAACTTTAATTTTACTCATACTTTTTTTTACCACATAGTATACACGTATATATATATATATATATATATATATATATATATATATATATATTTGTGTCTTCTTCCTCTTTCTTTCCACATCTGCCTTTCAGCGTCGAGGGGAGATAAAATTTGCGGTCTTTTGCTCTTCTGTTCGCCTCTGCAGCTGTTATGTTTCCTAGTGTTTCTAATATTCCATCGACCCATCTTCTTCGTGGTCGACCCTTGGGTCTGGTGTTCTCATAATGTTTGTTGAATGCTCGTTGTATTGTGTTTTGTTCTTTCTGCTTTGTCACGTGGCCAAATCATTGTATCTGTTGTTTCCTAATATATTCTATGGCGGGGGCTATTCCTAGCTTTTTTTTTCACTTCTTCATTTCTAATCTTATCTCCCAGACTGTTTCTTGTCATTCGTCTAACTCATTTCATCTCTGTAGAGGGTATTTTTCTTATTGATCTTGTATCTAGGGTCCAGGTCTGGCATTGGTAGCACAACGTTGGGATGAAGATTGTATTGTATAGTGCTCGTTTTGCCTTCAGAGTTATTTCCTTGTTGGACAATAGTGGTGATAACTGTTCCTCTACTTGTTTTAGTTGTCTGCCTTCTATAGTTATGTTGATGTTCTGTTTATTTTTGGCGACATTCATGACTTATGTTTTGTTGATGTTGATTTTCATGTTGTATTTTGTGCCTGAGATGTTGAGTTTGTTTAAATGTTCTTGTAGGTCTTCTATTGTTTCATGTATTAGTGCCTGATCGTCTGCAAATAAAAGCTCGTTGATCTCCTCTGTCTCTGATGGGTTGGCTAACTTGCATATATGGTCCATGTATGTAATAAACAGTAGGGGGAGAGGGGGATAGTACGCACCCCTGTCTTACACCTGATCTAACTTCGAAGTGGTCTGTGTAGCCTGCTGCTGTTCTGACCCTGCAGCTGCTGTTGACGTAGACACTTTTAATAAGGTTGGTTAGATGCTGGCTTACTCCGTATGTTGTTAGTATCTCCCACAGTTGTTCTCTGTTTACTCTGTCGAATGCTTTTTTCTGGTCAATGAGGGCTATGTATAAGTTTTGATTGTGTACTGTCGTTTTTTTCTGCAAGCTGTTTTAATGTGAATAGTGCGTCAGTACATCCTCTGTTTTTTTTCGGAACCCCATTTGAGAATCGCTTAATTGTAGTTGTATTATTGGTCAGCCTTTTTCCCAAGATTTTGACGTATAACTTTCCTACATGGCTGAGAAGAGATATGCATCTATATTTATTGCAGTCTCTTTCGCTACCTTTCTTTTTTCCATATTGGTATGATGATTGCCTGTTGCCAGTCTTCTGGGGCTTGTTATTGATGCCATGCTGCATTACATATTATGTGCAGCCATTGCACTACTGTTTCTCCTGCTGCTGCTATTATTTCTATTGGTATGTTATTTATCCCCGGTGCTTTATTTCTTGGTGCATATTTGATTACTTCTTCGATTTCCTCTTTCATGATGTTGGGTTCAGTATTTGTGAGTTCTGGCGTGGTTTTTGTTGTCTTATTGGTAGTTGGTATGTTTAACAGGTCTTCAAAATATTCTTTCCATCTCTGTTGCATACATTGGTTATTTGATATTGGCTGTCCATCTTTGTCATTTATCAGCTCAGCAGGATCATGGTTTTCTTTTCTCGCTCTTGTTACTTTTACTGCTTTGTAGAAATCTGTTGTGGCTGTCTTGAAGTCCCTGTTCATGTTTTATCCGAATTCTGTCCAATTCTTTTGCTTAGCTTCTTTGCTCATCGTTTTAACTCATTTTCGAACTAAGGCATATTTTTTTTTTTTATATTTTTATTGGTTCTTGTTCTCCCTTCAATTTTTTAACAGTTTCTTCTGATTGTTTCGTTCCACCACGGGTGCTCTTTTTCCTTTCTCTTGTTCTTAGCTTCGTTCCACAATCTGTTTTAGAGATGTTGGTTCCTAAATTGTTTCCACTCTTCTTCTACTTCGTTAAGGTGTTTCTTGAATTCATATGTTAGTTTTTCTTCTAGGGTTTTCCTTGTTTCCTGATCTTTTAATTGTTTTATATTTATTGTCTGTTCTTTCGGCTTCTTTTGTTTGCTTTCGTATATTATCTTTATTGCTGACTTTCTTAGTGTGATCATAACCATATTGTGATCCGTGTCGTCTATAATATTTGGGATTGCTCTACTGTCGGTCACTATTTCCTTGTTCTGTTTTCTTGTTAGTATAAAATCTATCTGGTTTATGCATGTTGTGTCATTCCAAGTGTACCAGGTGTATACTTGCGACTCTGTGTTTGAAAAATTTGTTGGTGGTAAATAAATCATTTTGATTGCATATATCCAGCAGTCTGCTTCTATTTTCGTTTATTTCAGCTTTTTAATCGCCAAAGGGTCCTAAGATATCACTGTTCTCACTGTTGCGTTTCCCAAGCCTTCCATTAAAATCTCCCATCACTAACATGTCGTCGCTTTCGTCAATCTTGTTATTGATTTCATTCAATGTGTCGTAGAATTCTTCGCTGTCTCTTTCATTGTTGTTGCATGGTGCATAGATTTGAATGTAATTTGTTTTTCGATCGTCATCTAGTAGTTTAATTGTGATAATTCTTTCTGAATGGTATTTTACTTCTAGAATGTTCTTTGCGTGTTCTGGGTCGATGATAAAACCTACTCCATGTGTTGCCCTTTCTGTGTTGTCGACTCTTGAGAATATTTTCGTGTAGTTCATGTGTGTTTTCTTTATCTGTTGTCCTTTTACTCTGGTTTTCGCTAATCCTGGTATTTTAATTTTCCTTTTTGTCATTTCTTCTATTAGTTCCACTTCTTTATTTTTTTTATCCCGCATGTATTTATATATATATATATATATATATATATATTATTTATGCATTTATATATATATATATATATATATATATATAGTATATGCATTTATATATATTATTCTGTAATTATATTAATCCAATTAATCTTCCTAGTTCGCTTATCGTCTGATTATGTTGCATTGTGTTTTACACCGTCTGGACTGCTTCTCTAAACTTTAAATTATTACAATGGAGATTAGCACCTTGCCCATAACAAAGATTTATCATTACATTCAAATGTGAGCTTATGAATCTTGTTACTCTAACATTTAAATTGTGGTATTAGCTGATTATCATTTCAATGTAATTTGTTCCAAGTATTATTTCATATATTTGGAAACGATTTTTGTTTACCCGTTGAAGTATTTAACTATTTGTTAATATTGCCCTTGGATACTATACTATACTTGTTTTTTTTTAAAATATGTTGTTAAGTGCTTTTTCTCAAAACATGATCACACGTTATTGTTGCTTTATCATTGCAGAGATGACTGCAAATAAGAAAGAGACAGACACGCAGACTAGCAGCGGCATTTAATGTTTCTTCCTTTTCGGACAGTCCTGCTATTCAATGATGCGTTAATTTAAAAAAATAAATAAGTATTTTGAACTACTTGCTGAGTGAGTTGTATTTGTAGTGAAGAAATGTGAACGTTCCATTATTCATTAAACAGCATGTCTGATCACACAGGCACGCCTTGGCAAATCACATACATATGCAGTCACAGCACAGTGGTTTTCAAAAAGATAGAAATATCCATAGAACATTGGTTTTCAAACTGATATAACTAAGCATAGCACAGTGATTAAATCACAATACTAGACACAGATCAATTACACGGAACTAGGGAAAGCACAATGATATTACACTGACATAATTAGACAAAGCACAATGATATTACACTGACAGAATTAGACAAAGCACAATGATATTACACTGACATAATTAGACAAAGCAAAATGATATTACACTGACAGAATTAGACAAAGCACAATGGATACTATACGTACAGCACTAAACACATACTATGGATATTATACCAAGAGAACTAGACAGAGAAAAATGGATGTTACACTGATATAACTATAGAAAGCACAATGGATGTTACACTGACATAACTATAGAAAGCACATTGGATGTTACACTAACGGAACTAGATAAACACACAATGAAAGACTAAACATATATTCCCATTAAATGTAATCCAGTTAGTATAAACCATTATGTACTCATCCTTTCCAAGTAGAGGATGACATGTGATAGATGAAATAACCCTCTGGTCATACCTAACTCTATTCAGTTTTTCATAAAAATTCATAACAATAACTACCTATTCATACCTATCTTGACTCCTGTTCTTAGAGTGTAATGCCTATACCTTTCATTAACTACTGTGTCACTCTCTAATAACTGATCACAGACAACCTTCACCAAATCTCTCTATTCAAGCTCAAACGTTCCCACGACTGGAGTACGCTGGAAAAAATTCTTTCAAAGCCACATATTGAGTGATCAGAGCAAAAGTTTCATACAATTCTTTTATATTTGCAGACTTGTGTGATCAGAGCAAAAGTTTCATACAATTCTTTTATATTTGCAGACTTGTGTGATCAGAGCAAAAGTTTCATACAATTCTTTTATAGTTGCAGATTTGAGTGATCAGAGCAAAAGTTTCATACAATTCTTTTATAGTTGCAGATTTGAGTGATCAGAGCAAAAGTTTCATACAATTCTTTTATAGTTGCAGATTTGAGTGATCAGAGCAAAAGTTTCATACAATTCTTTTATAGTTGCAGACTTGTGTGATCAGAGCAAAAGTTTCATACAATTCTTTTATAGTTGCAGATTTGAGTGATCAGAGCAAAAGTTTCATACAATTCTTTTATAGTTGCAGACTTCTGTGATCAGAGCACCAGTTTCATACAATTCTTTTATATAGTTGCAGACTTGTGTGATCAGAGTAACATGTGTTAACTGTTGGAGATGTTATTTATACTATATCTTGTTTATATTTGAATTGATATTTAGATTCACATCACACTGATCACATTGATCACAACGTAGTCAACACAATCAACACAGACTATTCTCAGTCACAAATTATAATCAAGTTTATTGATCTTTAACTTGGCACGTGATATATAATAGTGGAATAACTTATCTAAGAATTACTGTTCTTTAATTCTGGGCATTCAGGAGGTTATCACCGATTACTTTTTGAAATATTCATTTTACAAAAATTAATTTCTCTCACAACTTACTTATTACTTTGTTCTCTGAAGCACACTCTTGAAATACTTTTAACAACACTTTCACAATTAAATGTTCTATATTTTATAATTCACTTGTTCTGGTTCTGCCAACTAATTGTTACTACTCTTACTAACTCAGTGGCTTTCTACTTCTTAGTGCATAAATCTCTTATTGGTTTTTTAATAACTTCTCAACGAACTTAAAACTGAAAACTACTGTATAACTGACTGCCTTCGACATTTCTTCCTGACTAGCTTGTCTTCTTCCTAACGACTGTGTCTTCCTGCTAACTGCTTACATCTTGTTTTTAACTACTTGTCTGTTCTAATTTGCGTACCTAACTACTGAAAACCTATTGTGTCGAAGCTTAAATACCCAAACATAAATCTGCGTGTGGAATACCTGGATCCAATGAAATTGTTGCGAAACCGTCTCGAAGTTGACTGATCTGTGTCTTCTATCTCGGAACTATCAAAACAAGATGTGATTCCAACGTAACCTCTGTTCAGCCTCTCCTCTCCTGAGTTTCAAAATAATGTTTGTTTCTCGTCTTTGACCTTGTTTGTCAACCTATTTCCCTGACGGGTCAAGCCATGTGTTGACTCACACTTTCACAACAACTATAAAATTTCAATTCTCCCTAAACTTGTGTCTGTTTACTACCCGTCCTTCATCCCTACCTACTCGTCACCATTCTTCCGTCTCGGCTTTGTCCGCTAGCCGCTATTAACTTTCCATTCGCACAACTTGCTATTTTGTCACTAACTACTGATGATTGCTATTCTATACCACTGGTATAGACTGTTAAGAAGTGGGTACCCGCTGAATTACCTGACCCATAATTTAATTTGACATATGCTGTTATACAGTTTCCCACAACTCTTTCATAGACAGTAGTAGAAAGATGCTTTTATGCTTTCTTAATTATAAGCGTATATAATAGGGTGATTATAGGGTGTCAGCTACCCTGGTAAGAACAATAGTTATATAGTGTACTCCACCAACCTGACCTGCCGCAGTGTAGCGGATATATACCTATAGGAGTTTGCTTCTAAGACTGTGTACTATGGACAGTTGTTAAACTGTTAGTAGTCGAAGTGGGTTGTGGAATAACTGAACATATTGGTTAATGAGTAATGTAAATTTTAAGTAGTACCTCTTTTTCTCGCCAGATTTGAAAAGGCTTATTAGAGCGCGTTTCTGATTTCCCGCTCGAGATATAGCCACGCCCACGAGCGGAAATGTAATGCCCAAAAAAGCACTACATATTTTTCTAAATTTAGTAAAAAAGTTATTTATTATATATGTACTATAGGAGTGAAAAATTTGTTATAGTGTATTCGGGTATCTGAGCGAAATATTAATAATGCTCACTGCAGCGGCTAGGCCGTGGTTCAATTGTGTCCTCGCGCACCCAGATCGATAATCCGCTCGCACGGGAATGTTCTGCCGGGCGTGGGCTAAAAACAATAGCATTCCACCACATAATTTAATTACAGAGAATCTGCGAATGGTTGCTATGTAAGCTAACGAGCGGTCTGTCTATCTGTGTGGTTAACAGACAGAACGACATAGGGTAAAATCACTACTAAGGGACTCCATTTCTTATGAGCGTGTGTCTTACGTCCCAGTATGCATGTGTTATTAAATATTGTTCGCAAGTTATAAAATATTAATATAAATTTACATCGTAGCTGTTGTAGTTATGGATCCAACATGGAAACATAAGTTTACCGCGATCCGACTGTATGTAAAAAAAACGTTTTTGTTAGAAAATTTCTAGAACGTGTGTCAGAGATGGTCAGCCCAGTGCATGAAGGAATCGTGTACTATAAAGGTGAGGAGTAGTCGATGTACGAAACGATGAAGGGTGTTCAGTTTAACGAAATACTTCCCAACATGGAACATGGTCTAGTGCTCATAGATGATCTGATGAACGAAACTGACAATAGGGTCACGAAACTATTTACAAAAGTCAGTCAGCACCGGAGATTGATCGCAGTGTATAGTGTGAATAAACTGTTTTGGAAAAAAATAAGGAGCAGACAACAATAAATCTCAATAACTACTACCTACTACTCTTTAAAACCCCACAAGACTGGTCTCAGATTGCTCACTTAGCTTCCAAAGAACATCAGGTTGTCTTCGTCACGAAGTAAGAAACGTGGTCAAGAATTTGAAAAGATAGGGGCAGGATGTTGCGTTTTCTGTTCTCAGCTAAACCAGCAACAGTAGAGGGGTGATGAAAAGAAGCATCTTCTGATCTCATAAGAACGTTGTGCGAATGCTGCCGCAACGTCTTAAAATGTAACGTTTGGCTTACACCGGCTCAGAAGAGGCAGTTGCGACGCGATAATCACGATCGGCGGATTCTAACTCGATTAACAACCCGTTAAAAGAAGAAAACATATATTGCATAAGGGTGAAATATTTAAAAGGAAATATTTAATCTTATTGAAAGAAGGTGCAGGAAATGGATTCCTTCATAAACTCTGATAGTAGTATAAATATGTAAAGTAAAGAACCCCGTCACACCAAGTTTTGTTTAGGCAATATGGTGTTAGTGACCATCAATTTTGCAGACCTTCAGCACATGTATTTTGGGGCAATGTTGTCGATATTACATCGATGCCGCTTTACTTTCCCGAAAAAAATGCAGTGCCCATGTAAGGCTGGGTGAACCCGGAATATGTCGGTTGGGATCGATCCCAACCTCATGTCCTTTGTAGTGCAGATCACTAACCACTGAGCTATCGCGGCTCCCTTGATAAATCTAGTTTATATACTTTGTTTGCAGTACAGATCTCATTCATATACCTTGTTTGTACTATAGATCAAGAGTGTGAAACTAGAAAAGAGATCTGAATCACAATAGCAAAGGTTCCTTTAAGTTGTAAAACCCTTGAACAAATATGGCGTTTACAGATACTCAGCACGAAAATAAAACTAAGAAGTTTCAACTCAAACGTATTATCCACCCTCACTTATGCACATGAAAGTAGGGAAAAGTCAAGGGGAAGTGAGAAAGAAACTGAACTCATATGAAGACAAGTGCCTAAGAAAGATACTTTGCATAAATGGAAAGAATTTAGGCTAATCCTGAAATATGAAATGTACGTATGTATATGAAATTGCCTGAAATGGTCACGCAATAATTTATCCTGTCTACGATTAAGAAAAGAAGACGGATTGATGTTGGGGATATATTTAGAAAAAAAACGACTAGAGAATTACTAAACATATTCTTAAATGGGAAACAGCAATTCATAGGTAAAGAGAACTACCCTAAGAAACATTGAAAATAATTTTAACAAAAGAAGCAGGGTTGGCAGGCACAGACTCATTCTCTATAATCCAACAGCTCGCCCAGAATAGAGAAAATTGTCGAGTGACTCTACAAACCCTCTGTGCCGTCTAGCGGAACTGGAAGGATCAAGGATAACTGTGGTTATAGCTTACGATGATGATTTGAGGTTTGAGGACAATCAAGTCAAACTTTCTGAATTCAGAAACAACAAAGTCGTAATTGAAGATTTATTTTACTTGTTGCTCTGAAGTTGCCTTTGAATCAAGGATTTTAATCAATTAATTAATCATCTTAGTCATCGCGTGAGCTTGTATCACTAAGTCTGTTGAATGATTTCTTATCTTTATCAGTGTCGCTCAACTCTAGCACGTTCTCCGTCTCTATTTTCTGATATACTTTCAAGTGGGGGGGTCGATTTGTTACTCTATAGCCGATAACGACAGTTGTAACAATTCATAACGCGTTTTCTTCTTTCTAAAGTCTATCAAAGGTGAGTTATGGACTTATCTGCGAGTAGGGATCACTACTCCCGGCTGAGATATTCTACCTCTACAAAACATACCTGGTCTTGAATAACTTTTATTGATTGACAGACTAGTTGCCATTTAACTTACTATGTTACGACATGACCCGAGGAGGGAACCATCGCTAAAATACTGCTTTTTTTCGTCGTTATTTAACTTACTCTAGGCCTGATCTTACTACTAACGGTCTAGTGTGAACTTTCCATATCTAACTCTGACTACATTCTCTGTTGCAACCTTCTACTGTTTACATCACTATTCCTCGCCATTGATGCACGTGCTGTCTAGACTTTTAACTGGAAGGTTTTAAGGTGTCAACCATATTCTAGTCTGTGGATATCGGGATTGTTTACCCTACTAAAACTATGGTCACTAGGACACGTGCAGTCTAGCCGTCTGACCGGATGCTACAAAAGTGTCAAACGCATGATACATTCTATACACGCGCTGTCCAGCCGTCTAACCGGATGCTGTAAAGATGTCAAACATCTTCTCTATACACGCGCTGTCC
This sequence comes from Megaustenia siamemsis, assembly GCA_032433765.1. Lineage (NCBI taxonomy): Eukaryota > Metazoa > Mollusca > Gastropoda > Stylommatophora > Ariophantidae > Megaustenia > Megaustenia siamemsis. The sequence continues at coordinate 13,500,529 of JAVIAB010000046.1, forward strand.
AGCTGTCTAACCGGATGCTGTAAAGATGTCAAACATCTTCTCTATACACGCGCTGTCCAGCCGTCTAACCGGATGCTGTAAAGATGTCAAACATCTTCTCTATACACATGCTGTCCAGCCGTCTGACCGGATGCTGTAAAAGTATCAACCATCGTATCTATACACGCGCTGTCCAGCTGTCTGACCGGATGCTGTAAAAGTATCAACCATCGTATCTATACACGCGCTGTCCAGCCGTCTGACCGGATGCTGTAAAAGTATCAACCATCGTATCTATACACGCGCTGTCCAGCTGTCTGACCGGAATTGTCAACAAGTTAAGGTGTCAACCGTTTGTTCGTCCTTTATTTCTGAGAGCGCCGTCACTACGAGCACGTGACGTCTGTTTTTCAGGTTTTCTGTTTTGCAATTGCACATGCATGTACCTGTTTATATAAGAAACCGTGGATGACCTTCACCTTCTGCCACCGCTTTAAATTAAGTCGAACATTGGGGACACACAAGTAGTATAATGATTGTGTTGTAGAGTGGCCGTCTGACCTCGTGCTGTTTCCTTGTTGCACATCAGTTGTGGCAATTATCCGGTAATTAGACAGGATGTATTGTATCTTGAGACTATGTATGTTGCTTGTGAATGATCGTTTCACTAGATTTCCTAAATATGTAAATTATTCTACTTGTTTTAATCGTGCGCTGTCTAATGTTCTGTCGATATGCTGCTTTCATTTTGTGAAGTTCATAACTTCTGTCTTTCTATTCTTCATGTTCGTGTTGTATTGGTGACATGTGATGCGACTTATGTATCCGTTTTCCTGTAGATCTTATATTGCTATCAATGCCTGCTCTATGTCTGCATTGATTAAATAATCCACTAAATTTGGTTCCACGTGCTACTTCCAGACAAAGCTGTCCCCTTTGTTTACATCGAGACAGATGCGTGTGAAGGCGAGAACAAACTTGTTAAGGGACTAATCCACTTGTCTCAGACAACTCTCACTGTGGAGAATATACCGAGCGTCGATTGTGAGTCCAAGAGAAATGTGAGGAAGTGTCCGTTCTCGCTAGCGATGTCAGAGGTCAAAGGTTTAATTATATAACCTTAACATTTGGCTACTTACACTATGAATAAACTATGTTGTCAAAAAGACGACAATCGAGTATAGGGTGTTGTTACCCCGGTGTAATTTTCTCATATTTAAGTGGAAAATAGGATGACAGCCGCGATAACTATAGCTTGTTTCATAATTCGTGCCCAACTTTTAAAATCAATATCTTTTAAACCGCTGTTTGTAATTTTTTCAAAATTTGCATGTAAAGTTATAATGATTAGAAACCAACAGGGAATTAATTTCATTAAAAACAAACATTTTGTTATTATTATTGCTTATTTGATTTATATAAATTTATAACGACCCATTGATGTAGTCAAAACTTAGTGTTTACAGTATTTAAGTTAAACATAGCGATTACAAATCTATACACTGTCAAATTTACGATTTTGCACGCTTTAAACGTGGGTTTTCTGACACAATTAGACACTTGTAGAAAACACGAGGCATTGTGTTTTCCATTTCCGTTAATTCATAGGTGTAGACGTGGAACGCTAACATTTATCATGAGTTTTAAAATGAAATTCTGCAGTTTACAAAACATCGCAATAAAAATGTATGACTATTTTTGCAAAGAGGCTAAACGAGGAAGATTATTTCATTCTTTAGAAAACCCTGAGAATAGGACAAGACACATTTTGGATTTATCTAAACGGTCATTTAATCGCTGGATTCAAGCACGTGACCGTCAATGTTCCAAATATACAAAATCACAAAGAGGAGCAAAAATTTTGGATAATTTCGACAGTGAACTTATTAGAAGTGAAATTCGCAAAATGTTGGGTATGAATGAAACTGTTACAATAAGAAAATTAAAAGTATCGCTGAAAATGAACAACAGTATTGAAATATCAAAGTCTACATTATGGAGGAATGTGAGAGCTGCAGGCTTTACATTCAGAAAGTATTCTAATGGACGAAACATCATCTGTGAGAAGCCACATATAGTAGTCATGAGAAGCAAGTACTTACGTGAAGTAAAAGAGGTGCGCAAGCAAGGTTATGATATTGTGTACTTGGATGAAACATGGATCAATGCTCACCACACTAACCAACGGGAATGGCAGTCATCAGATGGAAAGATTAAGAGATTAATACCTAGCAGCAAAGGACAGCGCTTGATAATTGCTCATGCAGGTAGTCGACAACATGGACTAATACAGAATGCAGAGCTAATTTTTCTTTCAAAATCCATAGACAATCGGGATTATCACTCTGAGATGAATGGTCACATATTTAAACATTGGATTGAAAATTATGTTTTCCCATCACTAGATCGACCATCTTGCCTAATAATGGACAATGCAGCGTACCACAACACTGTTGCACTTGAAGATAAAGTCCCGATGTCATCCAGTACAAAAGATGCTATTAAGATATGGCTCACAAAGGAGCACATACAATTTAATAACATGTACTTAAAACCTGAATTATTATCTCTAGTAAAGCAAAAACAGAGGACAAAGATTTTTCAAATAGATAAGATTATCCAAGAGCACGGTCATATAAGTTTGAGGCTGCCACCTTACCATGCTCATTTAAATCCAATAGAACTAATCTGGGCAAAATTAAAAGGACAAGTGGCAGATGAAAATACAACATTCAAAATATGCGATGTAAAGACTCTTGCTAATCTCGCTTTATTAAATATAGACAAAGATTATTGGGCTAAATGTGAAGACCACGTCTTAAAACAGGATGAGGAATATTGGAAAAATGATGGTTTGTGGAATGTTCAACCCCAAACAGTTATTAATCTTTTAGACTCGTCTGATTCAGAATGAAAGTATATAGCCCCCCACAATGTTGGCCCCTATATTACCTTAAATTAGTTCAAAAAACGGTCCTTTTCAGGACCACACAACTATGAAAATTGGATATACAGGTATCCCTTGATATTATCGTCCGTCCTCGAACTGAGCAGACAATAATTCTCCTTCTTGTTTTATTTTATCCAGTTATTTCCCCATTACGGCCACGCCTTTACCTAGTGAAAATTAATCGTAGACCAGCAACTACGGTAATTTCTATTCTTTAGGGCTTCACAATTTACAATTTTGACAAACATCAAAGAAATATCGCCGCTTTAAGAAATCTGCAGCTGCAAGATATTTGTTAAATATACATTTAAAGGGTCTTTTGCATTCTAATAACATTTGGAAAATTTCAAAAGTATTTAACAAACGGTTAGAGAGTAATAGCGTTTTGAAGTTGGGCAAATGTTTTGAAACGAGCTATAGTCGGTCGTTATACATCTAAGGTGGTTGGTCCGTTCATGTGTCCAGTGATGGGAGTGGACGACCGGGATACCCGTTCTGTTCGCCCGACCATAGAGACAAGACATGGTAAAAGATGGACTGGACAATTTAGAGCAGGGATGGCCAATTAGGTGCCCGCGGGCCACAAGTGGCCCGCTACGTCCTTTTTGTGGCCCGCGGCGGATACATAATAAAATCAGGTTGCATTGAGCAAAATGTCCTGGGTAAAATTGATTTAAATTTGTTACATTAACTTCTACCGTGGAGAAAGCTAACTCAAATATTCCCAAGTAGACCTATGTTTAAAACTCGGAACACTCTAGTAGTTAGATTAACGTCGACTTTCTGTCATTCCCGGCCCAACCTTTTTTTCTCCTTTTTATCATCCTGCGACCGACTTAAACAAAGGAAGAAGCCGACGAATGGTTCTAGAGCCGACTCTCGGTTCGGCGAGTTCAAACACTCTCCGCCAAGAAATACTGTCAGTCACCCACCTCCTCCACCCCAACACATTCACCTCACAATTATTTTACTTTCAGTTTCTTTCTCTCCAAACCTCTTTTCATCAGTCAAAATTATATATCCGATCTGATCATTCTGATTTTGTCGAGTTACAGTGAACAGTTCCATTTTAACAGGAAACAGTGCTATTGTTGTAATGTGTGATTTCATTGTCTGTTACTTCGGTCGTGGTATAATATGAGCAATAAACGTCGATGAAATGAAAAAATAAGATTTTTTCATGAGAAATGGGAACATGATGTTTTATTTATCAACAATAAGGATAGCAAACCGCAGTGCCTTGTGTGTTTGCAAGTGTTGTCGGTAAATAAAGAGTATAATCTTAAACTGCATTACACACAGCATCACGCCGCTAAATACAAGGACTACATTGGTACAATACGTTCTACACTTGTGTGCGATTTAAAGAAAAAGGTTAGTGCTCAGAAATATGTTTTTACTACATTAACAACAAAACAAACAAGTTCCATAATGGCATCGATTGTTGTAAGCGCAGAGATAGCGAAATAAAAAACATAATTATGTGACGGTGACTCCATTGCCCAGCATTACATTGCATTATACACCAGGAGGCGCTGTGTGGCAAGATTCTAGACGCGGAGGATGTTATGAAAACTGTAATAACGTGTGTGAATTTAATAAAAGGCGGGAATCAATCTTTGACACACCGACAATGTATAAATTTTGTATCAGAAGTTGAGGCGGAATATGGCAATTTGGTGCTCTACACACAAGTGCGCTGGCTAAGCAGAGGGAATTGTTTGAGGCGGTTTTTTGCTTTGAGAAACGAGATAAAGCAGTTTTTAGAGAAACATGATACCAACAAAGAACTTATCAGAAAAATGTCTGATCCACATTTTAACAGCGTATTGACCTTTTTAACTGATATCACCCAGCACATGAATGAACTCAACGTGAAGCTACAGGGACGTCCCCAAACAGTCTCAGATTTGGTAGGACACCTAGATGAATGTATAAGTCAACTAAAAGTTTTTAGATTTACCCTGGCCAAAGAAAACTTCTTTCATTTTCCTTCGTGCAAAGAATTGATTGAGGAGCGCAGTGACACTGATTTCAAATTTTCTGCATTAATGTTAGACAAATTATTGGAGCAATTCAATGAACGATTTTCTGACTTCAGTGGTATACGACCAGAACTGGCATTGTTTAACAACCCTATCAAGTGTGACATTTTCCAACAACATAAACACTTTTCAGTTGGAGTTATGTAACCCCCAAAGTGACCCCTTTTTCCAATCAAGGATAGAAATAGGAGTTGACTTTTTGAAACTTGTGCCACAGGAAAAATATCCCACATTGAGTGATTTCAGTTTGAAAATTACTTCTATGTTCGGAAGCACATATATATGTGAATGCACTTTTTCAACAATGAAGGAGATTAAATCGTCACAAAGAAACCGACTCACTGATGGCCACCTTCAGGATTTATTACCAATATTATCATCATCATCTGTATACACTGACTTTGATTAACTTGTTGCTGCACATGAACGCCCACATTGTTCTCATTAAGGTTTGTTACATGTCAACTTTAAAATGACCTAACTAAAACATGTTTGTTAAACAATATAAATAGCAAATGTTATTCATTTTTATAAATCAACTAGGTATTTTTAACCCTGTTGCAATAAAATGATTTATGTAAGCAAATAATGCCGATAAATAACAAAAATATTACCTTAAAACAAATGCCAAGTTTATTTGTATTGATGGTTTCATGTGTGTGGCCTGCCACAAAACAAAATAATAAAAAAGTGGCCCGCCATTTGAAAGAAATTGGCCATCCCTGATTTAGAGAATTACTGCGTATGAATCAAGTCGAAGCAGGTATCAATATCAGCCAAACTTTCTTAGTCACGGAGAACCTATTATAGTCATAGAAGGAATTAGTTTAGAAGAGATGTTCTGGTCATGGCAGTCTGAATACTTCAGTGCTGAAAATCTGGAAATACTTTTCTCACAAATTTAGCCAATACAAACTTTGCCGCCGCAGTAATGGAACTATTGTAAACTTTCAAGGAAAGGAGATTTGACAAAAGTAAAAAGTTACACAATAAATTACATTATTGTCTGCAGCACATTGAAGAAAAACACATTTCATACAAAATCATTATACAAAGTCGCTCCAAAGCAACATGCTGATTCTAAGACATACTTCTAGTATAACAGTATTTTATGTTTTACGCTCAGAAATGTTCAAGATATGGGTCTAGAACGACACAGATTTTACTTAAAACATAATCATAAACATATCTATCTAGCTATTGTCCTTTCGAGCCGAATACGGCACATAGGGCAGAACTACAATCTTAAAAACAGAAACCTTACGTGCCAAAATGTTACATGCTGCTCCCGAAATCCATGGCTGTTTCCATAACAGTACTTTTCACAATGACAGCTTGTCAAGCCATCGATCAATCTCCTTAGTCGCCTCTTACGACATGCCTGGAAGGTCACAGTGTCACTATTCTTTACTCCCTCATAATGAGGCCCCGGAAACACACGGGAACATATAACACCACGGAAAACTGAAAAAAAAAAGCTTAGAAGTTAAGAAAGAACATCTAGAGTTGTTTATTATAATTTTATGTAGTACAGTCATACCAAACGATTTTTTTTTAAATTTATTTTGTCCTTAAAAAGTAAACGTGTAACATTTATTTCCATGCTTTTTCTTGTACGGGAAAGCATTTATTATTGCACACGTTATTTAGAAAAGGCAGCTGATAGTACATTCAGAAAAAAATTAGGCTGCTATTTGCTGTAGCTCGCAAGTTATTATCAATGCCATTATTAAATGTCACAACTAATGACGGAGATGTCCATTTTTCTCCGGACATTTCTCCATCATCAGTTGTTTCTCAGATCTGATTATGACTTTCTATTTGTTTTCCTTTTACTCTATTAAGACACAGTTGTTTGTCAGATCTGATGATGACTTTCTATTTATTTTCCTTTTACTCTATTAAGACACAGTTGTTTGTCAGATCTGATGATGACTTTCTATTTATTTTCCTTTTACTCTATTAAGACACAGTTGTTTGTCAGATCTGATGATGACTTTCTATTTATTTTCCTTTTACTCTATTAAGACACAGTTGGTTTTCAGATCTGATGATGACTTTCTATTTATTTTCCTTTTACTCTACTAAAACACAGTTGTTTGTCAGATTTGATGGTGGCTATCTATTTGTTTACCCTTTACTCCCATCTTGTTCTCTACTCATCACTAAAACAGCTGTTTCCATTCAATAATGTGATCAAACCAGTTTATTCTTTACTTATTGTACTCACGTTTTGTTTGATTTGTTTGCATGTAATCTGTTAGAACATGATGGCTAGTTTATTTAGCAGACTATGGTAATCCAAATATTCTTACGAAAAACCATGTTTTGTTGTCCTCCACTCATTTTTCTCAGTTGTCCGATGATGTTTTAGCTGAACACCATTTAATAAGGCTGATTATAGCAAACATTACATAACTCTCTTTTGTTGATTATGTAATTATCTTTGTAGAAAATATAGTGGATAGAGAATTGTGGAAGACGATGATCGCCTACGCCACCCGGTAAACACATGATGATGATATTTTTGAGGTGACAATTGGAGAGAGGATTCATCCTTAGGGTATAGTGGCAGAGATAGAGGTAGAGGTACATGGGATCACTAGCACAAGCCAGACGTGTCCAAGCGCACGAGTGCAGGATGAGCAATTAGTTGACACTTATGGCACTCTCCCAAACGCCGGGGAGATCGGCGTTTCTAAAAGTGTAGTCTGCGGCCCCAGAGATTCGCGACTGTGAAACGTGGTTATTGATGGACCCTATTATCAAGGAAAGATGGGCGACCGCTGGGGTTGATGTTTCTTGAGCAAGTCACACGTCAAAGATTTCCAGGCACACACGATATACAGCACGGTCCACAAGGTGTACAGAAAAGAATAACAACACGTTATATATTCTCAACATTCCTGTATGGTGTAGAAACCTAGAGATTAGACAATAAAACAGAACAGAAAATTGAAGAACTGAAATGTGGATTTATAGAAGATTAAGGAGAATGGGGTAGAAAACAAACGATGAAGTCTTAAAACAACTATACACGTAAACAGACTTAATAAACACAATTCAAACAAGACAAATGCGATTGATGGGCCATGTTAAAAAACACAACAGCCTACTAAAAGTAATGTTTGAAGGGAAAAAGCAAGGTAAATTTGGCAGAGGCAGACCAAGATTAACATGGACGAGTAACATCAAATGATGGACAAGTCTGCCTATGACAACCTGCACCATCAAAGCAAGAGACAGACTGGAATGGCGCTCTATGGTAGCGATCCTTCGCTGCGTAGATTGCACTGAGTCATGACTTCATTGAAGCATATTGTATGTAATGATGATCCCCACAACAGAGAGGAAGTAAGAGGAGGAATTAGATAATGCAGTTAGCACTTGTAGATATTTATGTTAGTTGAGAGCCTACAACAAGTAAATAGTCAGGGATTACTTACCTACGGGTAGCTGTCCTGTGACAAAGTCGTGTAGTACATGTATCTTGTTAAAATGTAATTAAGGTACATATAATTTATTTAGATATAGATTATAGTAAGACATAGAGTGTAGTAAGACATAGAGTGTAGGAGTTACGTAGAATTAAAATGTTGCTTCTGGCAATTATATTATCAACTGTTGTAAACTTGTTGGCATAGTTTACATATTGTAGAAACACAACTACCCTGATTAGTCAGTGTCATGTGTTGTAAACGTTCGTTTGGATTTCATGATCCTTTCCACATGCCAATAAAAGAGTATAACTTGTACGACCTATTTTCGGTCAGCTATTTTCGTTTGTCGCGTTACAGTGAGGAGTTAACTATCAGCAGTACAATGGTTATAGTTATATGTATTCAAAGACCCCAGTATAACTGCAAACGAGTTAAAATACATAATTGCTCAACCACCGTGCCAGTGGAAACGTCCGAAATAACATCTCATCGAATATCCAAACAAAGAAATGCAGCTGCAGTCCCCATTGTAGCAAACACAGCACACGTCAAAAGACATAAGGCGTATTAGTACCGAAAGTGAACTCAGCTGAACTGTCCTTCGTCATACGATATTATCATTCATCGCAATCAATCTGAATATAGAAACACGATCCGGATGAAACACAAAACAACAGTGTTCACAGAGCACTAAACCCAGTAGCTTCGGCATCAAACAGGACTTGGAATATGAGGAAACTGCGATAATGAATATTTTTCAGACAGTGCTGCAACGGTTTCTGCCGTCTATCAGCCACATTGTTCGGAAGTCCAGCAGTATCATCTTCAACTACCGTACCTGAAAACCATAATCTGACACTAATCCGTACATTCTAGAAGTCTGGATTGTTATAATCCAACAACTCCTCTGTTTATAGATATACCTTTAATTGACTCATCTATGGTAGTCTTTCTGTTGTTGCTATGTAGATATAACTTGAGTTGATTTCTCTTTTGTAGCCTTTACTCAATGACTCTCTACTGCACATAGTACAAAAGAAAAGAAGCCACATTTCCGCAGCAGTCGATGGAGGTTTTCGGGTCTGAGTTTTTATTTCATCCTCGATAGAATAATTCTTGACACTACCAGGAATCGAACCTCCGTTATCCTGACTTGGAGCACGACTTGTTATCGATTCGGCCATCCGTTCTCCTGTATATGTATATATATATATATATATATATATATATATATATATATATATATATAATATATATATATATATATATATATATACACACAGGAGAATATATATATATAAAAGTATATATTTATAAAAGTAAAGTACTCCCGTCACGCCAAGTGGCGTATAGGCAATATGATAATAGTGAACATACATTTTACAGACGTTCGGCACGTATTGTGTGGGGTAATGTGGTTCGTATAACGGCCGTGCCGCTTTACTTTCCCAGAAAAAAATTCGGTACCCACTAAAGGCTGGGTGAACCGGAAGCCGTCGTTTGGGAACGAACCCTACCTCTTCTCCTTTGTAGTCCAGTTCACTAGCCATTGTGGTATCGCGGCTCCCTGTACATATATGTATATATATATATATATATATATATATATATATATATAATAAGTCTGTGTGTATGTATGTGTGTGTTTGTGAAATGTGATATCAATCTGAAGTAGCAGTGCCTTGTGCTGATAACAAATAGGCTATACAAGGAAATGTTCTAAACGTGTCGACTTGAAATGATTTATGGCGGCTGAGATGGTTAATGCAAGCTGGTGATACGTGGTAATAATTACGGACGTCAAACCGTAATATTTATTTTTGTGATTGCGACATTGTGTGAAAGTAAAGAAAGGAAACTTTATGAAAGAACACAAATTAGAAATGCAATTTATGTTAAGTATTTGATGTATGGAAATGTAAAGATTGGTCGTAATGAATTCTAAACTGTTTATTTTCTCAAGAACCATACTCTATACATCGGGTAATGGATATGAAAACATTAATTGGAAGCTATTGGAGTTAACTCCACTTTTCTATATTTGCCACATCTGGGATCGACAGCTTGTCAACGTTTGAAGCACCAGATCCTAGTTTATTGAGCTGTACACATAAATTGATAACTTGTCGGACTCCAAATCAAGAGAAGGCAGGTTCGAATCCCGGTAGGACCAAATGTTTATTTATGTTGGGGGTGAAATAAAAACACAAACCCGAACACTTCGCGGCGACTGCACTGGTCAAGCGGCCTTTACTCTGTAGCACTATAACCGCCTACCTTCCCCATCCCCCCCCTAAACCCTTTTCGTTAGACCCCAGTTATGGGAAAATGATGTAAATGTAGTTTTTATTTAAATTATTTGTCATTTACACTTCCTAGTGGTTCCCTACAGCGGTTTGCTTAATAAACTGTTAGTTTCTTCTTCCTCCAGATTCCACTAAAATTGCACTTCGTTTGATTACTTCCTAGGACAACCTGACCTTGAAATAATAAACTCTTATATCAAATCGACTTAGGCATCATATACTTTACTAATACTTTACTAATACTTTACTAATAATTTACTAATACTTTACTAATAATTTACTAATACTTTACTAACAATTTACTAATACGTTACTAATAATCTACTAATATTTTACTAATACTTTGTTTCAGAATCTCAAACTTAGGGCAGGTTATATTTGTTTGTGATAACTATTTTACCTTTGACATTGATAACTATTTTGCTGTTGACATTGATAACTATTTTGCTGTTGACATCAATCTCCAAAAATACTGAGATCATTCTGCATTCTTACAAGGTAGCCATTTATGTATAAAACACACTCGGACCTTTTGAGATCGCTGTGAGCGAGACGTTTGTTGAATCTTTAGTAGAGCTATGGATTATATTCAAGAGCATTGTTGAAGTAGATGTCCATGAATAAAATCAAACAAGAGAAAAAATTAGAATACGCATTTTCCCCCTTTAACAAGACATGCTCAAGAGAAAACATTTATCGCTTGAGAACATATTGCTTGAACTTTGAGATGTCTAGTGGGAACATAGTCGCTTGGTTTTTAGTGAACATAATTGCTACGGTCAAGATGTCGGCGGCTTTTGGGTTCACCCAGCCTGATGTTAATACAGAAATTGTACGGGAAAACAGGGATGCCTGGCGTGATACTGTCCACGCCACACGTCCTTGCTGTAGAACCGCCTAAGTTGAGAGACATTGAAGATGGTTGCATGATTTTTCAATCTCTGATCGGTTCTAAACTTTCTGGAAATCAAAGTACATCCCTAGTATGGTAAATCATATTTTTAAAGTTGTAAATTCTACATGTTTACATTTGTCGTGGTGGTATCCGCTTTCATTGTATTAGGAGATATTGGAGTACACTCACTCTCTAACAATTCTGTCAAAATTTGAGGAAAAAAACGACAGCCATTGGACAATGTCGAACATATATTTTATCTGAGCTGCCACTATGTTCTCTGTCAACATTAAAAAGATTAAATAGCGTTTACAACAAACATTCACAAATGCTCGCTTCAAATATGTCTATGAATATTGTTACTTTTGAGTTGAGGACGATATACAGGGTACACATTTAGAAAAAAAAACACAATATCCCGTGTCCGTTACTATTATTCTTCTAGTGAGACACATGTCTCGTATTTAGTCTGGAGACGGCCCTTGTGTTGGGCTCTCAGTCTCAGCAAAGTAGTTGATGCTAACCACCCCGTCCCTCTTAAACTGATATGGATCCCAGTTCACAAATTACAGCCACTCAAAACTTGACTCTGGATAAACCGATATTAATGAAAGTCTATTTTCAGATAATGTACTTGCCATTGCAGCTTGACATGTTTTCTTTGAGCGCTTATAATTGTTAACAGGCTGTCTTCATTGATAAATGAATGAATCAAATATCGAATTAGCACTACATAAGGAAATTGAAGAATCAAATGTCGAGTTAGCACTACGTAATAAATTGATGAGTCAAATGTCGAGTTAGCACTACGTCAGGAAATTGATGTGTCAAATGTCAAGTTAGCACTACGTGAGGAAATTGATGAATCACATGTCGAATTAGTACTACGTAATAAATTGATGAGTCAAATGTCGAGTTAGCACTACGTCAGGAAATTGATGTGTCAAATGTCAAGTTAGCACCACGTAAGAAAATTGATGTGTCAAATGTCAAGTTAGCACCACGTAAGAAAATTGATGTGTCAAATGTCGAGTTAGCACTACGTAAGGAAATTGATGACTGTCTTCTACTGATGTTACTAATCAAAGTTCTCTTTTTCAGTTAACCCATTCAAGAACTTCCTTGTTACTAGTTTAATATGTCCATGATATTCTCAACATTATTCGACAAACTCAAATGTGTGTAGCCTCCAAAGATGTCCTTATTTGTTGTCTGATTGTGCAGCATTACCGAGCTAGTCTGCATTTCCCCGCTGTTGTACACCCACCGTCTAAAAATTAACAGTCTACATATCACGTGTCGTTGAATTCATTGCCATGTTTTAATACTGTCTCTTTTATTTCATTGTGCACTTAGGAGATGCATTTATCCTTCTACTTTTTCTACTAACCATTGTATGCTGAACCTAACATCATGAAAGAGGAAATCAAAGAAGTAATAAAATATTAAACAAGAAATAAAGCACCACGGATAGATAACATACCAATATAAATAACATCCGAAGCAGGAGAAACAAGAGTGGCATAACTGCACAGAATATTCAATGCATCATGGCACCAACAAAAAGCCCCAGAAGAGTGGCAACATGCGATTTACGTACCAATATGGACAAAGAAATGTAGTGAAAGAGACTGTAATCAATATAGAGGTATATCTCAGCCATGTAGGAAGATTATACCATAAAAGTGTGGAAAACAGTCTTAGACCAATTATAGAACTACAGTTAAGCGATTCTCAAATGGAGTTCAGAAAAAAAAAAGATTTACTAACACTCTATTCATCTTAAAAGAGCTTGCAGAAAAAAAAAACGACAGAACACAATCGCAATTTGTACATTGCTTTAACTGACCAATAAAACGCATTCGACAGAGCGAATAGAGAATAACTGTGGGACATTCTAACAACATAAGGTGTATGCCAACATCTAACCAACTTAATTAAAAATGCTGCACAGTCAGAACATCACCAGAATACACAGGCCACTTCCTCGAAGTGCAGATCAGGTGCAAGACAGAGTTGCGTACTATTCCCCCCCCCCCTTTTTTTCCAATTTTTATTGCAACACATGGACTATATATGCACTATAGCCAACCTATCAGAGACAGAGGAGATCAACGATCTTTTATTTGTAGACGATCAGGCACTAATACATTAAAAGATGAAGACCTACAAGAACACTTAAATAAACTCAACAACACAGGCCTAAAATACAGCGTGAAAATCAACATAAAAAACAGAAGTCATGAATGTCGCAACGGAGAAACAGAACATTAACATAACTATAGAAGGCAGACAACTAAAACAAGTAGAAGAATTCAAATACCTAAGAAGTTTAGTGACACACGACAATTCACAAATAGCAAAGCGAGGCTCAAGATGCATCAAATCATTGGACAGCTATCACCACTATTGTCCAACAAGGAAATAACTCTAGAGGCAAAACGGGCACTTTACAATACAATCTTCATCGCAACGCTGTGCTATCAATGCCAGGCCTGGCCCCTGATGCAAGAATAATAAGAAAAATAGCTTCTACTGAGATGAAATGTGTTAGACGAATGACAGGAAACAGTCAGAGAGACAAGATGAAGAAATGAGAAGGATGCTAGGAATAGGATCCGCCATAGAATATATAAAGAAGCAACAGAAACAACAGTTTGGCCACGTGACAAGGCACAGTGATCAAAACACAACACAACATCCCTCATTAAACATTGCGAGAACACCAGACCCAAGGGTAGACCACGAAAAATGGGTGTACGGTATATTAGAAGCATTAGAAACATAACAGCAGCAGAGGCGAACAGAAGAGCAAAAGACCGCAAATTATATCTCCCCTCGACGCTGAAAGGCAGATGAAGTAGGAGAGAAGAAGATGAAGATTTCCATCCTTTTATTCTACGTAAGCATCCATTTATGAAAGCCTGTATCTTCATGATTGTCACTTTAGTTGTTCTCCATGTTTCACAGCCATATAATAAGACTGACTTAACATTTGAGTTGACCATTGTTATTTTAGTATGTAACTTAATTTCTTTGGACTGATGCATGTAGTTGGAAAATTAAATCCTGAGTATTTCTGTTGAACTCTTAAGGCGAGTTATTTCACGCTTTTTTTTGTTTTAGAAAGAATATATTATTTATACAGCATTTGAGATCAACATGATCTAAAACAGCAATATAAGAACATACAAAATTGACATGCGAGATACGTGTCATCACACATTCACATACAAACACATAAATACACACATCCATACACACATACACGCGTTTATGCATTTGTACATACACCAGCGCATAGAAACACTCAAAAATTACAAAATCGCACTTTTGTTAAAGCGCCACTTTAGATAATTTAAATATCGCGGTGACAAGACTCATCGACTCTGAAAACACGCATCAGTCACCGCTTTATACAACTGCTCATTTTAGTGACTGGACTTTTCAACTACCTTGCTCTATTTGTCCCATGCGGTCGCGGCACCATTTTGAAGCCGTGTTATCCCTTTTTAATCAACGAGTGAACATAGATTTGAAGCCGTATTCGTGTAACACTGTCCCAGTTAACGACCTCTTGAATTTGTGTTGCGATTCTCCTGAACAATACAAGAATATCGCAAAATGTGGCATGTCATATGTTGAGGGTATGTCCCTCTGCACACTAGATGATAGACTACGATGACCAAAGAATGTGTTCAGCAATACTCTGTCGTACGCCCTTGACCAGTCCGGCGGAAACTACTAACTTTGAGGACCACAACACTGACATTAACAACACCTCAAGAAGTCTTCTCGTAACAAATACAAGTGTTTAATACTGACACCTTGTCAGCAATTTCCACAATGAATACGCCAGCAACATAACTTGCAATTACAACATTGAAAAACGCCAGCAACATACCTTGCGCTGAAATAATGTACATGTCAAACATGGCATATGATGTCCAAATAACCTTTCCAGGCCTTCCTCTCACACTTTGTGGTCCATAGGATACAACTTTCTCTCATACCGACTAGAGACTATCAATTTCCGTTGGACCCTGATATGGTCTCCATTTCGGACACCAGGAAATCTTTCCAGATGAATGCTGCGAATACAGTGATGCTATTTCTGCGGTAGCCCGTAACTTAGCTAGTAGCACAGGTCGTTCATTCAGGACACTGACTAACTGCCACGGCTCTCCTTCCAAGAGCAAGCCAACATCTCTTGTCGGCCACAGTCAGCTGTCCCAGCACTCTAACTATCCTTCATTCTGCTCTACTCCCCCTTATCTCAACTGTCATTTTTCTTACGTCACCCTCCTGTCTACCCCCGTTCCATTTGGTGCACCGTTTCTTTCGCTTTATCTCTTTTGCTCGTTGCGCAACTATTTTTCATTCTGACTTCTGCAACTATTTGTTCCACTGTTATACTACACATCCTTCTCTATACTCCCTGCTACCTCCCTGCTTCACCATGCCTGCTTGTTGATGCCCCGCCGTTGCTATTTCGATCATAGCGCTGCCCTTAAATAAACTATGTGTTACCCAGTCACCTCTTTGCTTGAAGCCAAGAATCATCACCTCTACGTTGAACTATTCCAACATGACGTAACATCAGTGAGCTAAACCTTTAACAAACGTATAATATTGTTTACCTTTGTCCTGTAGCATCTTACAATAGAACTGAAATTATTTGTTACATTGCCCTGAACATCCAGTTTTTTAGAGAGCCCCAAAGTAAACACACAATTTAACATACGGAATTTCTAGAAAAACAGAGCCCGCTATATGTATTATCTACTGTTGGCAAAGTCATTATTTGTCTGGTCCACTTACGTCGTGGGGATATAGAAAACAGGATCCTGATTACAGAGGATGGGGGTGAAGTTATCATCACATGCCACCTAGTGGAGTTGTTGTAGTTCATTCAGTGACAACAAATCATGATAAAAGTTACAAACAAACGTTTGTACGTGTGTTGTATGTTTGTTTCTGTTGAAGGCATTTGCGCCGAAACGTCGTTCTAAAATTGTGTCCACTTGTTAGGTGAAGCTTTAACCATACTTATATATATATATATATATATTTTTTTTTTTCCTTTCTCCTTAAAGTTGCTCCTGTATATGGATTGAAATCACTAACAAGGGACCGTCATACAAATAACTGAAAACCACTGGCATAATGCAAACGCTGAGCAATATAAGTTAAAAGTGTACCCGTTAATGGAAATCTGATTAAATGTGGCAGTTAGTCAAATCATTTAAAAATAGAAGCAATCATAGAAATAAAAACAAATAAGAAATTACGTAGAAATAACACGCGCTGTAAACAAATATAAATCACCACCACGTGTTCCTGAAAACTGGTCATATAGGTAAACGTTATAATGACATTTACGGGAAAATAAATTATAGGTTGTTTCATAAGTCGTGATCAACTTTTAAAATCGATAGCTTTTTAACCGCTTGTTGTAAGTTGTTCAAAATTTGCATGTAAAGTTATAATGATTAGAACCCAACAGGGAATTAATTTCATTAAAAAACATTTGGTTATTATTGTTGCTTATTTGAGTTATATAAATTTATAACGACCCATTGATGTAGTCAAAACTTAATGTTTACAGTATTTTAAGTTAAAAATAGCGAGTAAAAATCCATACACGATAAAATTGACGTGTTTGCACGCTTTCAGTGGTTTTTTTTTACACAATTAGACACTTGTAAAAAACACGACAAATTGTGTGTTCCATTTCCGTTCATTCATAGGTGTAGACGTGGAACGATAACATGAGTCTTATAATGAAATTCTGCAGTTTACAAAACATCGCAATAAAAATGTACGACTATTTTTGCAAAGAGGCTAAACGAGGAAGATTATTTCATTCTTTAGAAAACCCTGAGAATAGAACAAGACACATTTTGGATTTATCTAAACGGTCATTTAATCGCTGGATTCAAGCACGTGATTGTCAATGTTCAAAATATACAAAATCACAATGAAGAGCAAAAATGTTGGATAATTTCGACAGTGAACTTATTAGAAGTGAAATTCGCAAAATGTTTGGTATGAATGAAACTGTTACAATAAGAAAATTAAAAGTATCGCCGAAAAAGAACAACAGTATTGAAATATCAAAGTCTACATTATGGAGGAATGTGAGAGCTGCAGGCTTTACATTCAGAAAGTATTCCAATGGACGAAACATCATCTGTGAGAAGCCACATATAGTAGTCATGAGAAGCAAGTACTTACGTGAATTAAAAGTGGTGCGCAAGCAAGGTTATGATATTGTGTACTTGGATGAAACATGGATCAATGCTCACCATACTAAACAAATGGAATGGCAGTCATCAGATGGAAAGATTAAGAGATTAATACCTAGCAGCAAAGGACAACGCTTGATAATTGCTCATGCAGGTAGTCGACAACATGGACTAATACAGAATGCAGAGCTCATTTTTCTTTCAAAATCCATAGACAATCGGGATTATCACTCTGAGATGAATAGTCACATATTTAGACATTGGATTGAAAATTATGTTCTCCCATCACTAGATCGACCATCTTGCCTAATAATGGACAATGCAGCGTACCACAACATTGTTGCACTTGAAGATACAGTCTCGACGTCATCCAGTACAAAAGATGCTATTAAGATATGGCTCACAAAGGAGCACATACAATTTAATAACATGTACTTAAAACCTGAATTACTATCTCTAGTAAAGCAAAAACAAAGGACAAAGATTTTTTCAAATAGATAAGATTATCCAAGAGCACGGTCATATAAGTTTGAGGCTGCCACCTTACCATGCTCATTTAAATCCAATATAACTAATCTGGGCAAAATTAAAAGGACAAGTGGCAGATGAAAATACAACATTCAAAATATGCGATGTAAAGACTCTTGCTAATCTCGCTTTATTAAATATAGACAAAGATTATTGGGCTAAATGTGAAGACCACGTCTTAAAACAGGTAGAGGAATATAGGAAAAATGATGGTTTGTGGAATGTTCAACCCCAAACAGTTATTAATCTTTTAGACTCGTCTGATTCAGAATGAAAGTATATAGCCCCCACAATGTTGGCCCCTATATTACCTTAAAAATTAGTTCAACAAACGGTCCTTTTCAGGACCACAGAACTATGAAAATTGGACATACAGGTATACCTTGATATTATCGTCCGTCCTCGAACTGAGAAGAGAATAATTCTCCTGTTGTTTTTCCTTATTCAGTTATTTCCCCATTACGGCTACGCCTTTACCTAGTGAAAATTAATCATAGACCAGCAACTACGGTAATTTATATTATTTAGGGGTTCACAATTTACAATTTTGACAAACATCAAAGAAATTCGCCGCTTTGAGAAAACTGCAGCTGCAAGATATTTGTTAAATATACATTTAAAGGGTCTTTTGCATTCTAATAACATTTGGAAAATTTCAGCAGTTTTTAACAAACGGTTATTGAGCAATAGCGTTTTGAAGTTGGGCACGTGATTTGAAACGAGCTATAGTGCGGATAAAGAAATGAGAATAATAGAATGTAACATATGTCAATCAAGTGAAATTGTAAAACATCAAAGTGGAAGTATGGTATGGCAATAAATATGTTTCTTTGTACCATTCATTACATCCTTAGTCCAATGTGGCAGAGTTGGAATATAAGGAGACCAGGGAGAGCTGTATAATCATTCTCAGCGACTTCACTTCAGAACTTCACCCAGTCTCTTCTCACGTCGACGTAAGTATGCTTGCTACTTGTCCTTGCTTTTTACTCGCTGTTGATTCGGTGTACTTTGTGTGTTTATATTTGGAGTTTGTAGACATGACCTTTCACGCATTGTTAGCGTATACCATTTGTTGTCTAGAATGTGTGTTGATCTTTGTTTTCTAAACATTTACAAGGTGTAATTGTCTATTTAATTTGTTATTTGAGCTTTGTTTTCTAAACATTTACAAGGTATAATTGTTTATTTAATTTGTTATTTGAACTTTGTTTTCTAAACATTTACAAGGTATAATTGTCTATTTAATTTGTTATTTGAACTTTGTTTTCTAAACATTTACAAGGTGTAATTGTTTTTTTAATTTGTTATTTGAACTTTGTTTTCTAAACATTTACAAGGTGTACTTGTTTATTTAATTTGTTATTTGAACTTTGTTTTCTAAACATTTACAAGGTGTAATTGTTTATTTAATTTGTTATTTGAATTTTGTTTTCTAAACATTTACAAGGTGTAATTGTCTATTTAATTTGTTATTTGAGCTTTGTTTTCTAAACATTTACAAGGTGTAATTGTCTATTTAATTTGTTATTTGAGCTTTGTTTTCTTAACATTTGCAAGGTGTAATTGTCTTTTTAATTTGTTATTTGAACTTTGTTTTCTAAACATTTACAAGGTGTAATTGTCTATTTAATTTGTTATTTGAGCTTTGTTTTCTAAACATTTACAAGGTATAATTGTCTATTTAATTTGTTATTTGAGCTTTGTTTTCTAAACATTTACAAGGTATAATTGTCTATTTAATTTGTTATTTGAACTTTGTTTTCTAACATTTACAAGGTGCAATTGTCTATTTAATTTGTTATTTGAGCTTTGTTTTCTAATCATTTACAAGGTATAATTGTCTATTTCATTAGTTATTTGAGCTTTGTTTTCTAAACATTTACAAGGTGCAATTGTTTATTTAATTTGTTATTTGAGCTTTGTTTTCTAAACATTTACAAGGTATAATTGTCTATTTAATTTGTTATTTGAACTTTGTTTTCTAAACATTTACAAGGTGCAATTGTCTATTTAATTTGTTATTTGAGCTTTGTTTTCTAAACATTTACAAGGTATAATTGTCTATTTAATTTGTTATTTGAGCTTTGTTTTCTAAACATTTACAAGGTGCAATTGTCTATTTAATTTGTTATTTGAGCTTTGTTTTCTAAACATTTACAAGGTATAATTGTCTATTTAATTTGTTATTTGAACTTTGTTTTCTAAACATTTACAAGGTATAATTGTCTATTTAATTTGTTATGTGAGCTTTGTTTTCTAAACATTTACAAGGTGTAATTGTCTATTTAATTTGTTATTTGAGCTTTGTTTTCTAAACATTTACAAGGTGTAATTGTCTATTTAATTTGTTATTTGAGCTTTGTTTTCTAAACATTTACAAGATATAATTGTCAATTTAATTTGTTATTTGAGTTTTGTTTTCTAAACATTTACAAGGGTAATTGTCAAATTAATTTTTTATTTGAGCTTTGTTTTCTAAACATTTAAAAGGTATAATTGTCAATTTAATTTGTTATTTGAGCTTTGTTTCATTGTTTATAATCTAACCCTGTCACAGACAGAACTGGCTATACTTTGACGTCTTCAATGAGTACCACGATTTTCAGTTGCGCACGACCTGTGTCATTCTCATTCAGGATGCCCCGCCCGGCAATGTTTAACTGTTTCAACTGCCCCATCTCATGTTGTTTTGATCGGCACATCTGTTGCCTCTCTTTGTTGCCTACTGTACAACGGTAATTGTGAATGTTCATGAATCTCTCCAGAACTCAGAGAGAAAATGATCGATCAATGTGATCCATTTGTTCCTCCATTGTTTATGGGATTCATTGTTCAGGTTTAAAAATATGGGCTGTTTCCTCTGACCTGTACGGCTTTTGATCTCAACTCATCATCATCATCATGTACCCTGCCGGATGGCGTAGGCGATCATGTCCCTCCACATTCTTCTATCTACAGTGCATCGTATCAGTTCTGTTGTTGACTGTTTTCCATGCCATGACACCAAGCTATCCAGTATTTTCTCTCTTTCCCTTTATTTTGCCAGTTGTAACCAAGTATTCCAACTTTCCTCTTCTCATGATGTGCCCAAAAAATGTTGATTGCTTCTTTCTAATGTTTTTTAAGAGCTCCCTTTTGTGTTGGCCTCTTTGAGAACTTCCTCATTGGTTTTTTTATCTGTCCAGGGAACTTTCAACATTTTTCTGAGAAATCCCATCTCTGTGGCCTCTAACCGTCTTTTCATTTGTTTGTCTGCTGTCCATGATTCGCTTCCATAGGTCAGAATTTGTTCTATATAGCACTGATGAACTCTCTTTCTCATTTTTATTGACATAGATTTGTTGCATAAGATATTTTTCATTTTCTTAAATGCTATTTTGGCCTGAGCTATTCTGCTTTTTATTTCTGTGGTGCATCTCCCATCTAATGTTATTATTGTGCCCAAGTATTTGAAACGTTGCACTTGTTTTAGATTTGTCTCGTTTATTTTTATGCTGCATGATGGTGATGATTGTTTCTTCGATATAACCATTACTTCTGTTTTCTTACTATTCAGACTGAGACCTTTCTTGTTGCTTTCTTCTACTATTATGTCTATCATTTCTTGTAGTTCGTTCTCTGTCTCTGCTATTAAGACTGTGTCATCCGCATATCGCAAATTATTTATGTTGTGACCGTTGACTTCAATTCAATTCCTTTTTTGTCTACTATTGATCTCATAATATATTCGCTGTAAAGTGAAAACAAGTCCGGTGATACTAGACTTGAATCGGCGTATAAGCACGCGAGTTTTCACCTACATGTGCTCGGCCGCCTATACAGAAGTGTTCGGAGACTTCTAGATAGTGTCGTTTCAAGCATCGAAACTCACGATACGAGGCGGCATTCCTCATCTTCCCAGAGTAATACCTTGGTACCCATTTCTGACACCGGCTGGGTCGACAGCGGGGGTATTTTTTTTTCACAACCACGTTTGCAACTCACACTGCTTCCAGCGGGAATCGAACACGGGTTGTCCGAACGTCAGTAGCCGGGTCGGGTGGGTTTCCCACTTAGGCTACCGAGGCACCCTAAGACAGAGTAACCAAGGGAGATGCCATGCAACGTTCTAGGCTTGCGCTGATCATGTCAATACTATGAAGCTGCCTGTGCACAAAACAGCATTGAGAAAAATGTCTACACGGTATAACTGAGTGAATATCATTTAGAGAAAGCTGGAAAAGAAGCTGGGGACAGATAAATAACAATAAGTGATACAACTTTAGATAATAAAGTCAATGTTAGAAGAGAAATAACGCAAGATCTCAACTAGCGTCTCAAAATTGGTATAATATAACTTCACACTAAATTAAGGCGGCCTGACTTTATACTGGCCATATCGCCAATACACTTGCCGGGGGTCGTGGAATACATATGGCAACTAACACGATATCACCAAACTAATCGATGCGTTAGTCATGATTCTGTCCACGTCACAAGAAACCCAGCTTCTGAGTTCACTGTAATCTTTGATGGCCACATCACTTCAGTAGTTCCTGACTGCTTCTTTTATTTGACCAACATATTTTTTGACATTATGAGCCTAAGACATCTGACAACCCTTAGTCGACTGCCTTGTTCCGTGTAAGTCAGAGGTAAAGGTTCATAGCGATCGTACTTCATTCTCCAAAGTTCATGATCCACAAAGAAAGGCATCAGAGACCAACAAAGTCAAGCTAATATGTAGATGTTGAATTTTGCTGGAAACGAGTAAACATCACATCATATCAAAGAAATACAGCGCGGACTATGAAGAGGGGTCTTGAATGAGAACGAACAAGATGAAAGTATAAATTGAATCGATTAGTTAAAGTTTTAAGGCACCTAAACCACTACACAAATTACAAATTCGCATATTCCGAATCTACTGTCGCGACCGAGCTCTTACCAGAGAGTGTAACCATGAATTTGTGAATCATAAAGGCAGACACAAAACGTTAAACTAATAGAGCGAGTGAGGAATTATGCGATTTTAACATTAAAGATGTCAGCTCAAACACGTATATCACATATTCGTGTTTATGTGAAACTTGGAATCATATTCAAGGCATGAGAAATGACATAATATTTCCCACTTGCACTGCCTATGAAAATAATAAATAAGGGCAAGACAAAGTAAATGTAAAGTAAAGGTAAAGTAAAGATAAAGTAAAGGTAAAGTAAAGATAAAGTAAATGTAAAGTAAAGGTAAAGTAAAAATAAAGTAAAGGTAAAGTAAAGGTATAGTAAAGGTAAAGTAGAGGTAAAGCAAAGGTAAAGTAAAGTAAAGGTAAAGTTAAGGTATAGTAAAGGTAAAGTAGAGGTAAAGCAAAGGTAAAGTAAAGGTAAAGTAAAGGCAAAGTAAAGGTAAAGCAAAGGTAAAGTAAAGGTAAAATAAAGATAAAGTAAAGTAAAGGTAAAGTAAAGATAAAGTAAAGGTAAAGTAAAGGTAAAGTAAAAAATCAAGTAAAGGTAAAGTACTAGACTTGAATCGGCGTATTAGCACGCGAGTTTTCACCTACATGTGCTCGGCAGCCTATCCAGAAGTGTTCGGAGACTTCTAGATAGTGTCGTTTCAAGCATCGAAACTCACGATACGAGGCGGCATTCCTCATCTTCCCAGAGTAATACCTTGGTACCCATTTCTGACACCGGCTGGGTCGACAGCGGGGGTATTTTTTTTTTTTCACAACCACGATTGCAACTCACACTGCTTCCAGCGGAAATCGAACACGGGTTGTCCGAACGTCAGTAACCGGGTCGGGTGGGTTTCCCACTTAGGCTACCGAGGCACCCTAAGACAGAGTAACCAAGGGAGATGCCATGCAGCGTTCTAGGCTTGCGCTGATCATGTCAATAATATGAAGCTTACTGTGTACAAAACAGCATTAAGAGAAATGTGTACACGGTATAACTGAGTGAATATCATTTAGAGAAAGCTGGAAAAGAAGCTGGGGACAGATAAATAACAATAGGTGATACAACTTTAGATAATAAAGTCAATGTTAGAAGAGAAATAACGCAAGAGAAAATAACTAAAACGTGAGACATAAGTCTAATTAGAACAAGACAAATAACATTTTTGGCGCATGTTAAAAGACACAACAGCCTAATAATAAAAGTAATATTAGAAGGGAAAATACAAGGTAAAAGATGCAGACCAAGACTAACATGGACGAGTAATATCAAAAGATGGACATGTCAGCCTATGACAATCTGCACCATCTAAGCAAGAGACAGAGTAGAATGGCGCTCCATGGTAGCCAACCTTCGATGCGGAGACGACACTCGATGATGATGATGATGATTCTGCCTGCAGTCGGATAAGTATTAACAATACTCGCAAAGTCTCTCTATCTCTTTCTCATTTTCTCTCTCTCTCTGTGTGTCTCTGTGCGCGTGTGTATGTGTGTAGAGAGAGGGAGCGAGAGAAGTAAACCACAACCACTTTTAGCTAGGGAGCCGCGATAGCTCAGTGGTTAGTGAACTGGACTACCACGGACAAGGGGTAGAGTTCGATCCCAACCGACGGCTTCCGGGTTCACCCAGCCTTAAATGGGTACCGGATTTTTTTCTGGGAAAGTAAAGCAGCACGGGCGTAATACTGACCACATTACCCCAAAAATCATATGCTGAAGGTCTGTAAAATATATGGTCACTAACACCATATTTCCCTATACGCCACTTGGCGTGACGGGGGTACTTTACTTTACTTTTTTTACTTTTAGCTGCCAGGAATCACACACCGTTCACCTCTCACAACACAGATTATACACACAAGTAACGAGTTATGTGTAAAGCAATAGTCTATCGTCTTTGATGTGTTCATGGGACTAAACTCACAATTAGCACGTATGTCTTGGAATGCGAAATTCTGGGAATTATATGACGGCATTATGATATTTATTTAACATTAATGTGAGAATTATATGATAGTTATATGACAGTTGTGTGAGAGTAATATAACAGTAGTGTGAGAGTTATATGAGAGTTGTATGACAGTTGTGTGAGAGTTATATGAGAGTTATATAACAGTAGTGTGAGAATTATATGAGAGTTATATGACAATTGTGTGAGAGTTATATAACAGTAGTGTGAGAGTTATATACTATAATACTACTAATATAAATATAATAAAATTACTCATTATCCAATGCTATGCACCAACCAATGATAAAGATGATTTAGTTAAAGAGGAATTCTATAAACAGCTACAATGTCAGATGGATGAAAGACGAGCCAAGGATATAACAATATTGATGTGAGATCTAAATGCTAAAGTAGGATCAGACAACAGAGGCTTCGAGGAGATTATCGAAAACATGCTTGGAGATATAAACGAGAAAGAAGAGATATTTGTGAATTTATGTGCACTTAATCAAGTGAGCCTATGAGGATCAATATTCCAACATAAAAGAATACATAAAGATACATGGGTGTGACCAGATAAAAAAACGGAAAATCAAATTGATCACATATGTATTAATAAGAAGCTTAAGTCATTCTTACATGATGTACACATATATAGAGGGGCAGATGTAGCTTCAGATCATCATCTTCTGATAGCCAAGCTTAAACTTAAACTATAAAGATATACTACAACGAACAGTGAATTAAATATAAATTCACAGTCACAATATAAAACACATACGAATTCCTCCAAGAACTAGAAAATACAATAAATATAGAAGATCATTGGAAACAGGTAAAAGATATATGGAAAGAGACATGCGAAGAAACGTTGGGGAAAAGAGAACGAAGAATAAGGCATGGATGACAGCAGAGACCCTGGATAAAATTAAAGAAACAAAAGAACAAGAAAGCAGACATAAATAAAAGCAAAACAAGAAGTAATAAAGCCAAGACACAGGAAGCTTACACAGAGGTGAACAAAGAAGTGAGAAGATGCATTAAAAGGGATAATAGGAAAAAATATAGATGAACTAGCTAAAGAGGCAGAAGAAGCAGCAAACAAAGGGAATATGAAAGAACTGTACAGCAGCACACACAAAATTAAGTGGAAAATACAAACAGATCAATGCCTTTATTAAAGATAAGAAAAGAAATCTAATTAGTAATATAAGGGAACAAATGGAGGTATGTAAAGAACACTTTGAAGAACTTTTGAGCAGACCCGGCTCATATAATCCTCCAGATATACTACCAGCAGAAGAAGAGTTACACGTTAATTTGGAAAACCAAGCAAAGAATAAATAATGAAAGCCATCAAGCTATTAAAAAAATGGTAAAGCCACGGGAGCAGATGAAATTCCTTCGGAAGCCATCAAAGCGGATGTTTACACCTCTACCAAGATGTTACATAATCTATTAGATAACATTTGGGAGAAGGAAGAAATACCTAAAGACTGGAAAGAAGGTTATATGATCAAAATACCAAAGAATGGAAGTTTACAGGAGTGCACATATTGTAGGAGGGCAATTATGCTACTATCAGTGCCAGGAAAAATATTAAGCAGAATCATCTGGAGAGACTAAAAGAGGCTATAGGGAAACACTTGAGAGATGAACAAGCAGGTTTTAGGAAGAACAGATCATGTGCTGATCGAATAACTACTCTACGTATACTAGTTGAACAAAGTTTAGAACTAAATTCCCTACTTTATATTGGATTCATAGATTACGAAAAGGCATTTGATAGTTTAGACAGAGGAATGCTTTGTAATTTGCTGAGTCATTACTAATCTCTATACAGTTTATTAACCTGATAAAAATAATGTATGAAGGAATGAAATGTAGTGTGGTGCATGAAGGACAGCTTACAGAAGCATTTGAAACAAGAACAAGAGTAAGGCAGGGATGCCTTATGTCTCCATTTCTCTTTCTACTGGTCATAGATTGGATTATGAAAATAACTCAAAACAACAGAAATTGAATCCAATGGTCACTGATCAAACAACTTGATGATTTAGTCTTTGCTGATAACATAGCTCTCCTATCACACAGCCATCAACAGATGCAGGATAAAATGAGGATACTTGATGAAAAATCACAACAGCTACGACTGAAGATTAATAGAGATAAGACCAACATTATGAGAATTAATACAGTTGGCAATAACCAAAAAAAATTAGGAGAAATAGCTCTACTAGACGTACAATGTTACATATATCTGGGTAGTTATATAGATATAGAGGGAGGAACAGAAAATAATACCAAAATAAGGATATCAAAATCAAGATATCTTCTGTTGCACTGGGAAACATATTTAAGTCCAAAGAAATTAGGTTAAATACAAAAATAAAAATTTTCAACTCCAATGTTAAGTCAGACCTGTTATATGGATGTGAAACGTGGAGAGTGATGTGCGATTTATATTAGAGTTATATGACAGTAATGTGAGACTTATATGACAGTAATGTGATATATATACATAACAATGTAATGAGAGTTATATTAAAGTATTGTGAGTTATGTGACAGTAATGTGAGCGTTATATGACAATATTGTGATAGATAAATAATATTAATGTAAGAGTTATATAACACTATTGTGAAAGCTGAAGACAGGATTTGAGAGTTGTATAATATT
Organism: Megaustenia siamemsis; assembly: GCA_032433765.1. Taxonomy (NCBI): domain Eukaryota; kingdom Metazoa; phylum Mollusca; class Gastropoda; order Stylommatophora; family Ariophantidae; genus Megaustenia; species Megaustenia siamemsis. The sequence goes on from JAVIAB010000046.1 coordinate 13,528,490, forward strand.
ATTTTGAGAATTATGTGACAGTTTCATGAGAGTAATATGACAGTATTTTGGAAATTATATAAGAGAAACGTCCGAGTTTAATGACAGTATCGAGAGATATGGTTATGGAAGGCTCCGGTATCACTGCAAACTAATTCAAATCCATAATTACTTAACTGCCCTTGCCAGTGGAATCATCCGAATTACTATCTCATCTCCCAAAGACAGAAAGGTAGCTGTAGTCCCCATCATAGCTGTCTCAGCACATGCCAAAATACATAAGGCGAAACTGCACAGAAAGTGATCACAGCCATCTGTTCTCCATCATACGATATCATCATTCATCGTAAATAATCGGAATATTGAAACACGATCAAAACAAATGAAACGTACAGCTGACGGTGTACACAGAACACTTAACTCAATAGCTCCTGTAACAAGCCGGACTTGGAATATGAGGAAACTGCAACAAGGAACACTTTTCAGACTGCCTTTAATGGTTCCTGTCGCATATCCACCATATTGACCAGAAGTTTACGTCCTCCTGATAATGATGATCGTCATATTTTCTTTTTAAATGTATAGCGCTTGATGATGCTAGGACATTACCTTGACTCCAAATCCGAACATATGAAACACAGTTAGTCATCGGTTTATACCCGTCGCACATCAAACAACATACTGTACGATCTCCCTGCAATGTGAATTTATGAAATTATGAATCCCTCCTGACTAACATGAAGCCTCGGGAGTCACCCCAGTGCTGTTAAGTCATGTACGAAACTCTATTCCGCCTTTCACTATTAGCGTACCATAGTTTTATGGACATACAATCAGTCATTGTAATGACGTAGCACACACAACAATGGCTGCGCCCATAAAATCGCAATTAGTATAATAAATGCAGCCAACAACGCACGAAAAGATGATGCACAATCTCTAAAGTGAAAACTTCGATTGACTTGGCAGAGCAGTCCGTATTAATGAGTTGAAACATGTAAATACTTGGTGTTAAACAATTTCAACGATGGCCTTTGAACAGCACCCAATGTGTTGACGCAAACCGCATATCAATTCTAGACAGGGGAAGGTCGCATTCACAAACTTGGACTTGACAAAGAGAAGCATTGAGGTGTGTACGACTCAGCATCATCGGCGAAATTTGTTAATTGGATCATCAGATTGACTTTAACGCAGAAAATTGCATTGAAGAGCTGACACTAATCAGTCCCCAAGTGCAATTTCTGCATCGATCCATAAGTCATCTGAAGTTATGTTACCGTCATCTTGAGTTATTTGACAGTAACGTGCGAGTTATATGACAGTAATTGTCGAGTTATATGACATCGCTGCAAAAAAATATTGTTATCAGTTTCTAATTACTGCACAGTTTGTGAGAATATGGATGATAATAAAGCAGAGTCCTCTATCAACTACTGACTCAATCGACCTTCAAATGGTTGTGAATGTACTTGTTTCATACAATTCTTTTTCACGAAAAATTGTCAATGATAAAGTTTTAGACTTTTAACTTCCTTTTGGACCGTAAAGTGGCGTTAACATATTTAATGAGGATTGCTATCTACATGACAACTCTATCACCATTACTCATTTAAATTTTGAACTGAATAGAAAATAATATGATAATATACACAATATATCCTAACGTATCTCCATTCCTGTTATGGAGGGCTGATCAGCGATACATTAAACCAACACAGTTGAACTTTGACTGTTAATTAAATGGAAAATCAAGCCCACAATTTAATGGCCAAAATAAGAAATAAATAAATAAAATGCATAAACCGGACGGACTACAAATTGCTGACAACAAAAAAACACCACCCAAATTGGCTACTGTGATGTTTGAACAATGTTCCAGCCAGGTAGAAGAGTGCAATTCTGGAACGAAGTCAGAGTGTAAGATCTGGATTCTAGGAAGCAGTGAACGTACATGGTCTGTCGCAGGTAAGGGCAACGTAAATAACGGAAAGTTGCACATTTTACACTGTGTCAAGACACATCCCAAGGCCGTCTTATAGTTTTATAGTCAATTATTATTTTTATAGTCAAGGCCGTCTTATAGAAAATTGAAGCTTTTGAAAGGTGGATTTATATAAGAAGAATAGGAAGAATTGGATGGAAAGAAAATTCAACAAAACAAATGATAAGGTTTAAAACAGCTTAAAGTTAAAAGAAAACTACTAAACACATTTCAAACAAGACACGTGAAATGTGTGGGGCATGTTAAAAGACACAGCAGTCTACTAAAAGTAATCTTGGCAGGGAAAATACATGGTAAAAGAGGCAGCGAAGACCAAGACTAACATGGACGAGTAACACCAAAAGATGGACAGGTCAGCCTATGTCAACCTGCACCATCAAAGCAAGTGATGTAACGGAATGGATCTTCTTGGTAGCCAATCTTCAATACGGGGACGGCACTCAATGATGATAATGATGATGATGATGATGATAGTGATGATGATGACAACCGGTCTTGTTTTATCAGTTCTGGCTTCATGTTTTGGTTATGTATCCTGGATTCAACATTTTGCATCGAAAAGTTCACCTCTTTATGGAACCCCAGTGATTACAGTCGTGAACGCATAGTTCTGTCTATTACTCTGATCCTCAACTCAAAACTGAACACCTCGCAGTGACTGCACTGGACAAGTGGCCTTTATTCTCCGGTCACGCAGTTTCCCTCAACAGACCCCAGTAATGCAAAAATGCCGTAAATCTACGAGTTATTTGTACTCTTCATCCTGCTATTGCCGTGCTTATAACACAAATATAGTTTACTTCTGGTTGGAGGTTAAAGCAAAGAAATGCAAATGAATGCATACAAATGCGAAGCTGCAGTAAAGCTGAATATGAGGAAAAATTAAAAAATAGAAAAAATGGTATGTTAGAAGCTTTACGTGATTAGTGGATACGTAAAGCTTCTAACATACCATTTTTTACTATTTTTTAATTTTTCCTTCTGGTTATAATGAAGTCTTGTTCTAAAAACATAAGTAAAGTACCCCAGTCACGCCAAGTGGCGTATAGGGAATATGGTGTTAGTGACCATAAATTTTACAGACCTCCGGCACATGATTTTTGGGGTAATGTGGTCAGTATAACGTCCGTACCGCTTTAGTTTCCCCCCAAAAAAATTCGGTACCCATTTAAGGCTGGTTGAACCCGGAAGCCTCGGTTTGGATCGAACCCTACCCCTTGTTCTTTGTAGTCCAGTTCATTAACCACTGAGCTATCGTGGCTCCCTAGTCTTGTTCTTGTCCTTGAGTTAAGTACTTGATTATGATAACAAAATTGTCAATAAAGCTGACGTGTTGTACAGCATCGGTCAATGTTGTAATTGAACAGTACATCAATTGTACATTAATTATGGCAGTGTTCAATCTCTCATTTATTAACTTTTTCAAAACAAACATACGTCTTTGCACTAACTGGATTGTATTTGTAAGAAAGTGAAAAATGATGCATCAATTGTACATTAATTATGGCAGTGTTCAATCTCTCATTTATTAACTTTTTCAAAACAAACATACGTCTTTGCACTAACTGGATTGTATTTGTAAGAAAGTGACTTTGTCCAAAACGTAAAGTCTTAAACGTGTCAGCGAGGCTAAGATATATAAATTATTACAGTCATAAAGCGAACGAGCAAACATGTTGATACGTTTGTTTATGTCCAAAATGGAAGAAATTATTCAAATTAGGATTTAATTCGAAAATTTGATGACTAACGATTTCACCTGTTCATCCATTCTTTTTTTTATTCTATGTTAACTTTTAGAAATAATACAAAAACATATACATTATCTTTTCATTTTTATAAACATATATATGTGTTCCATTTTATATAATTTGTAACAGAATAAAATCAACATGAAGACCAGTGTTTTAAGTGGATTGTACTCCATGATAGCTGTTGTGGTCATGCTTGGTAAGTGAGGAAAATAGGTCAAAATACTAAATGTTATTTCTTTCGCTAGTCGATGTCCATCATTCTCATCAATATTGAAACATTTAATCTCACTAATGCTTTAGTCTTACTTCTACTAACTTAATATAGATCTTACGGAAATAGTATCACATAATAAATTCACTGTGAAAATATATCGTATCATCCAACTAGTAACAGATACATTTCTGATACTAAATTAACTAGGAATAGACACATTTCTCCCACTACACCAGCTAGGAATAGATACATTTCTCACACTACACGAGCTAGGAATTAATATACATTTCTCACACTACACGACCTAGGAATAGATACATTTCTCACACTACACGAGCTAGGAATAGACACATTTCTCAGATTACACAAACTAGGAATAGATACATTTCTCACACTATACAACTAGCGATTTTCATTTAAAAAAACTGCTTATAATTATTCTCTGCAACGTCTAGATCAGTGTCCTAGCGGCAAGACAAAAAAAAATAGCCTTTATATTCCATATTCACATACACATGTAGGCCCTATCTGATTTAATCGAAAGTTAAGTACATCTGTGTTACTTTATATTTCCCAAATATTTAGTTCATAGAGTTCAACGATTTACTTTTCTCTTTTCAAAGTTTTCATTTAGAAATGCGCCACAGCTATATAAAATATTGTAACAATATGAATTTATTTCCCACTTAATCAATGTATACAAAATCCTACGCTATGAGAGTGAAGTTAGACAAGCTTGTGTACTTTAACTTCTGTTATTCGTTACGTATATAGATCTAATTTGTAATTAGTAACCCCAAGCGAATGCAGCGCTCCAATTGAGCTTCTCTTTGAGTTATTAATGAGTTATTGTTGAGTTATTTTTGAGTTATTTTTGAGTTATTTTTGAGTTATTGTTGAGTTATTGCGTTATTTGCGGGTCATCATCATTGCACTCCGAACATGTCCATAGGTGCTCAGATCCCCTCCTCAGCAAGTCTCGCAGTGTCCAGCGACAGACGACTCCAGTTAGGTGGTGGTTGATTAGTCTTCTTACACTCCCACTAAGTTTCTCGTTTCTAGCTGTGCCCGTTTTAACTCCGATCTCTTTCATCCGAAGTAGTGACGTGGACTCATGGTTGTCGAAATCCTGTGTCCTTCTCACATCCCGGAGGGCATTGATGATGTACTCACGATCCATTGGTTCATCTTCCTCAACAACAGCACCTACTCTAACAGGGTATATCCATACCAGAAATATAACTCTAAATAATACAATACATCCTTTAAATCTGTTCGGGATTCCACTGCTCTCCGGTCACAATCACCATCTCACTTGGTTAAAAGATAATACATACTAGAATATAAAAGAGAGCTTCAACATTTGGTAAACTTAAATATAGAAACAGAACATGGACCAATACTAACATTCAGAATAAAGATTATAATATATCAAAGCTGCTTTCTTTGCGCAAGTATATATCGATCCGATACCTGGAGCTAATCAAGGGGCAGTATAATGAACATCAAAGTATATAACAAAGTATTCAACTATAACGGTTTTTAACCAGCCAAACTCCCATCTTCATAGCAACACTTAGCAGTCGCAGATTTGAATGGGCAACAACGTTATTTCAAACAATTATTGCATGAAGAGCCGAGGAACGGAGAGAAAACTAAGGTCATTTGAACATACATACATACATACATGCATACATACATACATACATACATACACACACACATACATACATACATACATATATTACTGGGTGTTAATTAAATTAAATTAATATTACTATTACCGGGTGCCCTTCTCAACCGACCTTGAAGTCAGGGGACGAGAGAATAGAGCTACTGGCCAATCAAAAACTAAGACCACTTAAAATAATGCACTGCAATACTGCACGCATCAGCAGCAAAAGATATCGGTGCAGTCAAACGACAGAGTTAGAAAATGTCCTGCATGAAGAGCACATAAATATATGCTGTTTACAGGAAACACATATAAACAATGACATAACCTTGAAGCATAGGGGATACCAGTGTTACCGATCTGACAGAAAAAAAAAACAGACAAAAGGGCGGAATATTGACACTTATAAAGAACAGCATGCATATATGTCAGCTTGAAATGTATATGGATAGGGCTGAATATCATATACAAGTAATACAGAAAAACTTCAGAACAGAAAATATGGACTTTAAATTACTCAAGTACTACTGTTCGAGCAACCGCCCACTGGCAGTAGACACAATTTCATTAAAAGAAAGAAATGATTGTATATGGATACTTTAACAGCCATTCGTTAAGACACCCATTAAACGTTAAGATCAAAGATAAAGAAATAAAACAAGTAGAGGGAATCAAGTAGTTGGGCACAATGTTCACAGAAGATGGAAAACTAGATAGAGAAATTGACATGAGAATACAAAAAGCAAATGATGTCACATACCACTTACACTATTGCTAAGACATCCAAACATTTCTATGCCAGCTAAACAACACATGATAAATATCATTTGTATACCAACTTTGTGCTATGAAAGTCAAACATGGACCTTTTCTAAATCACATTTAAGAAAGATCAATACATGTGAGATGCGATGCTTGAAAAAAGTAACAAACAACACAAGAAGAGATAGAATACCAAATGAAAAGCATAAGAAAAATGGTAGGAACAAAACCCTGCCAAGAATATATACAACAACAACTCAAATAGTTTGGCCACCTGATTAGAATGAATCCTCACCAATCACCATCAAGGGCGTTCTTCTGAAGAATGCATGAAGAAAGACGAAGAGGAAGAACCAGAAGAAGATGAATAGATGCAGTTACAGAGACATGTAACAACAACGGAAAGTCACTAATTCAATCAGTTCGAGCAGCTCAAGAACGACAAATGATATAACCACGAAACCTTTTAGGCTTCAGTGAAAAGAGAAAAGAAGAAAGAATAGGAACAGCCATTTAGATAGCTGGGTCTCTGAAAATATGGACAAGAGAGGGGAATAGCATGAAAACTAGCAGGACGATAATGTGCTTATACTGCTAAACCAGACAGCATAAATACAAATATTTTATTCCAGATTATGACATTCCACATATACACCAGACCGCGCTTTCCATATTGCCAGACCTAGACTGGAATGTTACACGTATTGGGGACCTCCGTAGCCTAGTTGGGGAAACCACCAGAATCGGCTACCGACGTTCGGACAACCCGTATTGAACCCGCTGGAAGCAGTGTGAATTGTACTCGTGGATGGGTAAAAAAATATCCCCGCGGTCGACCTAACCGCTGGCAGAAATGGGTACCAGGGTAGTACTCTGGGAAGTTGAGGGATGCCTCGTCACATCGTGTGTTTCGATGTTTGAAGCGACACTGTCCAGAAGTCTCCGAACACTTTTGGATAGGCGGCCAAGCACATATGGGTGAAAACTCGCGTGCTAAGACCCCGATTCAAGCCGTGTACTTTAACTTTACTTATTACACGTACTGTTCAGAAACAACTAGGAGGCAGCAATCACTGACACTTTCTCTAGATGAAATTACAAAAAAGCAGACTGGAAAATGTATCAACAATACATCAGAATACTGACTAAATATCTAAATACAGACGGAGACATCAACAAAATAGTTGATGAATTCAATAGACTAATACTACAAGCTGCCAGTGAAATAATACCTAGAGGGGCACGGAAACAGTACAAAGCATACTGGAGTAGTGAACTAGAACAACTGCACAATGACATGGACACATCTCAAAAGCAAGCAGAAAATAATCCATGCGAGGTACATAGCTACAATGCAGAAATTCAAACAATAAAGTTGAAAATAGAAAAAAAAGCGGTTGAACAGTAATCTTATCCCACAGCCTGTAGTATTTTTGACAGATGCAAGATTAGTACTCCAGGCACCTCAATCCAGAAAGTTGCCACAGCTGCAGACATTATTGACCACAAGCAGAGTAGGAACAATTAATGGCTATGTCTGAAAAGTGTTCCTTGTTGCAGTTTCCTCATATTGTAAGTCCGGCTTGTTGCAGGAGCTACTGAGTTAAGTGTTCTGTGCACACCGTGAACTGTGTGTTTCATCCGTTTTAATCGTGTTTCAATATTCCGATTTTTTACGATGAATGATGATATCGTATGGCAGGGAACATACGGTTGTGTTCACTTTCTGTGCTGTTTCGCCTTATATCTTTTGGCATGTGTTGACTCTGCTACGATTAGGACTGCAGCTACCTTTCTTTCTTTGGGAGATGAGAAAGTAATTCGGAAGATTCCACTGGCACGGGCGGTTGTGCAATTATGGATTGTAATTCGTTTGCGGTGATACCGAGACCTTCCATAACCATAACCATCAATTCTAACTGTTTCATCCTAACTGATTATTGATGACGTTTGACTCTCCCATGAAAGTCAAAACTGTTTGGGCTAGAGAGCATTGCAGACTACTAAAAGTCGCGATGCTTAGCCAGCAGTACTAAATTAGATTGTTTTACTATTATAATTCGTGATAATGATCAATAATCCATTTATCAGAATTTGCCTATGGCCGTTTTACTCCATCTAACAATTATATAAAGAAAGTAAAGAAGGCAAGAGCCTCCGTCACACCAAGTGGCGTATATGGAATATGGTGTTAGTGACCATACATTTTACAGACCTTCAGAACATGATTTTTGGTGTAATGTGGTCGGTATTACGTCCACACAATTATATAGCTAAAACCAAACTTCGTGATGTCCTGTCCCTCACATATCAAGCATTTCCTTTTACCTTTCTTGAATCCTTGGTTTAATAAATGAAAATAACAAACCGTTTCATGGATTTCAGCTAGCGATCATATGCTTATGGTGACTTTCTTGTGTTTAATAGATCTGGTTTTATTTCCTTAACGATGTATTAGTGTTTATTTTAGCAGCTTCCTAAATTACGTTGCCATTGCTAAGCGATCAGGGAAGCGACTTTCCTGGATTATCTCCGTTCGGTCTCATCGAACGACAGTATCATGTACGTTACGGCCACTCAATATTCGTCAATGTTCCCGTTGTAGAATCTCTATTCTGTATCTCGAACGTGCATATTTTATAAATTATGTCTTTTCACTTTCCCTGTAAACGTCTCTACGTTGCGTTCTCAGCCTGTTACACCTAGTCTAATTTTTTTTAAAATATCTTCAGAGCCATGCTTATTACACCTATTCTAAATTTGTTTAATATCTTCAGAGCCAAGCTAGATATTCATTAGTCCATCATGCACAGTTCACGTAACTTTGTTTATCTATTATAGACGTCAAAACTGTTGATAAGACCGATTTATGTTGGGACTGTTTATGCTGTCTCATTTGTATTCTATATATTGTCCTTTCGAGCCGAAGACGGCACATAGGGCAGAACCACAATCTCAAAAGCAGAAACCTTGCGTGCCAAAATGGCACACATTGCAGAGATCACCACTTCTAAAATCTATGGCTCTGTTTCCATAACAATACTTTTTACAATGACAGCTTGTCAAGCCATCGATCAACCTCCTTAGTCGCCTCTTACGACATGCCTGGAAGGTCACAGTGTCACTATTCTCTACTTCCCTCATAATGAAGCCCCGGTAACACACGGGATATTGCTCATTTGTATTGCTTCTTTAAATATTACATTTGCCGTATTTTTATTTTATTTTCAGACAGCACTGAAGGAAAAGGTAAATATTTCAAACATCTAGTAACGTGTTTAGTTTATTGTTATTATTTGTGTTCAATTTCCTATGAGCGGGAGATTATACAGAGTTGTGTATTTTCGATAAATCGAATTATCGTGACCAAATTACCATTGGCTTTAATGACTTGATATGGATAAAGATAAAGCTAAAAATGAGGGCTTAACCACTAGCAATATTCAGAAAGCTGCACATACTGATTGTCTGCAACATCTCGTCGTACACTGAATAAAGTTAAATGATTACCGCCACATTTCTCGGTTATTTAGAGGGTCTAATTAATGCACAATGAACGTATAAAACATAAAGAAAGGAGTAAATTAGAGAAATCGCCAATCAACGATGATCATATGTAGGACATGTGTGAGGGCAGATAATAACCGAATAGCAAAGCAAGCCCTCATGTAAGAAACAACAGGTAACAGGTACAGAGGCCGACCCATTGAGACACTGAGAAGAACATTGATCAGAGAGGCAAGAGCAGCTGTATTCGGCTCCCGCAATGAAATAGATTTGCTTGCACAGAACAGAGACAAATGGCGAGATTTGATAAAAGATCTTTACAAAGATTGAAAACTGCTAGAATACAAATTTATATAAGAGAAAGAGTATATAGGCCTATGCTCTATAGGCCGGCAACGGCTCGAAAGGTCATTAAATAGATAGAACGTGAAACAGAGAATGGAAAATGTAATTTATCGACCAGAAAATTGTTGTACTCACGTTAACAGAAACAACCTATGGAAAGTGATTAAGCGTTAAAGAACATAAGTTAACAGCTCTGCCATTAGACAATATTAGATCAGAATATAATGACAAATGCTATAAAAACACCTGTAAACTTGACAATATGGTTCCCTGCAAATCCAGCGGTAAGAGAAAAGCGTGTACCGTCGCTACCATTTATATCATCTACATGGGCCAAAAATTTAAACTGCTAACCAAGAGGAGGAAGGGTTCAACGAGTTGCTTTTCGCAAACAAACAAACCTCGTTTTATGACAAGAACGATGAACTCCAACAATAATATCAACAGTGTCAAGTCCGTTTGCCAAGTTTACGACATGGAATCAACACAGAAAAGAGATCAATAATGACAATAATTACCTCTGAAGTCGGAGTAAATCTGCCTGCATGGCGAGGGGTATCCTGTAATGGGATAAAACAGACTTTACACGCAAAATTCAGTCCCACAAAATTGAGTGGGTGGGACTTCGTCAGAGGTCAAAGCTGACGAAAGCGAACGAACGAACGAACGAACGAACAATAATGTAATAACAAAAAACATATACATGAACAATGTTAACCTGAGATGGTAGATGTATAACCGAGGTGAGGTGCAGAATAGCTCAGGCAAAAATAGCTTTCCAAAAAGTGAGGTAGATACTATGCAATCAAATTTTGTCAAAAAAAAACAACAAAAAGAGATCGTAAATGTTATATGGAGCCAGTCTTAACATATGGATGTGAATCATTGGCAATATGACAAAAATCACCGGATACTGTAGAAATGTGGTTTTACAGAAGAGTGTTGAGAATACCACGGACAGTTAAGAAGAGTAATGAAAACGTTCTGAAAGAGGCCAGAACAAAAAGAGAGCTAATTTCCAATATTGGGGAGAAACAGTTATAATTTGTTTGGCCATGTAATGAGAAGGGACCAGCTAGATTATTTTGTGACAACAGGGAACCTTGAGGGACGAAGAAATAGAGGGACTGAAAGAGAAAAGATACCAGACAGCTAAAGAGAATGACTTGGCAGAAGGTCAACAACTGAAATGATAAGTAACTGTCGAGATCAAAAGTTGTGGAGAGACATGATCACCTACGCCAGCAGACATGATACCTTATGATGAAGATAATACCACAATTCAGATACGCTAATGACACAGTCCTCCTCTCAAGCAGTGCAACATGATTAAATCGAGCGTGTTAAAAGATAGAACGACAAACAAAATCTCTTTCTAGTAATACCGAACACCAAGACAATATCCACAGACAAGGCAAAATAAGAACCAAACGTCATCACCAACAATGAAGAAATTGAACATATAACAAACTATGTATATCTGGAATCTGTAGTTAACAATGAAGACATCCAGAAGGAGATCAAAAGAAGAAGTCATATGAAACACAAATTAAATGGCTGTATGCAATGCATGTATAACACGTGACACCATGGCAAAGCAAAACAATTAACTACTGATGTTGTAGTAGATCGCCTTTCGAGCCGTAGCCGGAAACGCTATATGGGCGTAGACCAAGATACTCCTTCTCCTATCTGAATTTTTGTTCTAGCAGTTTTCAATTCTCTTAAAGATATTTTATCAAATCTCGCCATTTGTCTCTGTTCTGTGCAAGCATCTCTCTCTCTCTCTCATCAATGTTCTTCTCAGTGTATCTCTGGGTCTTCCTCTTTTACTCTTACCTGTTGTTTCCCACATGAGGGCTTGCTTTGTTTTTTTCGGTTATTATCTCTTCTCATCACATGTCCAACATATGACCATCGTCTTTTCTTTATTACTGAAGATATTAGTGGTTGAGTGACGATTTCTCTAATTTCCTCGCTTGTTTTGAATTCGTTCCACGCTGTACCAAGTATTATCCTTAGACATTTATTTTAGAAGGCATTACTGAAGGCATGCATTTTTTTTATAGCAAACATATGATCGTGAATCATGTACAACCTCCTAAACTAGTACGAAAATTCTTTAACTTAAAACAAAACGGTCTTAAATGGTATGTATATATATATATATTGACTTAATCATTGAATAAGATAGCCGGTTCCGGTTCAAGTCAGAAAAGACGTTGTTTAACTCCACTTTTGTAATTCACAATTGATCGCCGGCCTAGGAAGTCACCATCATCAAACGTCGATTGTTTAACAGAAAAGTGAAAGTCTGGTCAACGATTGTAATGACATCTCTATCAGGCATTGATACCGTAGCCATGTTTGTAAAAGAAAATAAGGCAGACCAAGATAATCGAATCGCTACGGAGGACAATTACTATAAATAATAGCAGCAAATCGCTAAACGAGGGGAACTATACCTTCATCCTTGTGTGATGTCTTAAGCTCGAGATTAAATGAAAATGAAACATTGAAAATGAAACATTGAAAATGAAACAATGAAAAAGAACATGCTTATAAAGAACATCTCACAGAGGCAATCAAAGTAATATGCCCTCGTCGAAGGGTACAACGGGCTGGGGGGGGGGGGGTGGGGGGAGGGAAGTAATGGAAGCCAGGGTTCAGTTAGTCGAGATATGGACACGCGAATAATAAAAATGTGGTTTCGAAAATTCAAAGAGACCTTGAACATTCAGCAGAAGATGTGGAAGATCTGGCCCAGAGATAGAGATTATTTAAGACGGGTTGTGATAAGTGCAAAGTTCTGCAAACGTTCTTTGTTCTGTGGTATCATGCTTCAGATTCTCTGTGAGTGTTTGATTTTCTTCACTAGTTGCTTACAACTGTCATTATAAGTTTTGTGTTAAAGTTTGCTGAAATCCAACTCTGATCACGTGTAGTTTATGAAAGTAACTCAAAATTAATTTCTCAGTTTCCTGTTAATATATTTATTAGGACTTCCGTTTCCATTGTGGCGGAACAAAGTCACGTTCTCTCGATCGCTGCAGAAATTGCTTTGGTATCTGATCAATTTCGGATTTCCGTTGCAATTTTCTGCATTCAAGTCGAAATGATGTTCTACTTATCATATCTACGCCAATGAATTGTCGTTGCACGCACGGCAATACTCCGTTTTGACAAATCAAGTGTTTTGAATGCGACCTTCCACCGTCTAGTGTTGATCTGCGTTTTACGTCACAATGAGTGCTGTTCAATGACCGTTGATGGTGTTTGCCGCAAGTTATTTACAATTTCCAACGCATTAATGTGGTGGGCTCCGTCAAGTCAGCCGAAGTTTTATCTAGTTGGGGAATTTGCACCGTGTTTGTTCGTTGTATACTGCATTTACTAGAGTAATCTGGAATCCATGGGCGCAGACATTTTGTGCGTGCTACGTCATCATAATGGCCCATCGTGTGGCCTAAGAGCGACCATGCGCTGATCTTGCGGTCTGTTGTTTGGTGTGCAACGGGGATAATCTGACGACGAACTGTGTTTTGCATGTTCGGAGTTGGAGTCAAACACTGTGTCCTAACATCATCAAGTGATATACATTTAAATACATGTACTATGACGATCATCATCTTCAGGAGGACGTGAACTTCTGGGCAATATGGTGGATAGGCGACAGGAACCATGGAAGGCTATGTCTGAAAAGTGTTCCTTGTTGCAGTTTCCTCATATTCTAAGTCCGGCTTGTTGCAGGAGCTACTGAGTTAAGTGTTCTGTGCACACCGTGAGCTGTATGTCTCATCCGTTTTGATCATGTTCCGATACGATGATGGATATCGGATGACAAGGAACAGTTCGCCGTGTTCACTTTCTATGCGGTTTGGCCTTATGTCTTTTGGCGTGTGCTGAGACTGCTATGATGGGAACTACAGCTACCGTTCTTTGTTTGGGAAATGAGTTAGTAATTCGGATGATTCCACTGGCACAGGCGGTTGAGCTATTATGGATTTTAATTCGTTTGCAGTGATATCGGGGCCTTCCATAACTAAAAATAAAATATATATTTATTCTACTTGGTTATCCTTAAAGCATTATGCATTGTTTTAATATTAATATTTCTTTCCTATTATTGCTTCTTGTTTGTATTTTCATTGCATTTTCTCTGGTTTGTTCCCACTCACAAAAAATTGCTTTTGTAAAGTTTACACTCTAATTATTTCATTTCTGCCCTCAGTTGTTGAACCACCACCACGTAAGTTGTTTGTCTTCTAATAATAGTTGTATTATCAATAAACTAAGTTGTATTATCAATAAACTAAAGATCAGTTGTGTATAGTCAAGTTAAAAACCTGGCTTGATAAACTCAACGATGTGTACATAATCAACTTTACCAATTTTTAAATAGAAAACATTATAGCAAAAACATAATCACTCAACATAATAATCACCAACATCATATAGCTTGTTCATGCTGGGAATAGGCTCTAACTCTGCTCGCTACTCAGTTTTCTCTGTCTTGGCGAGATGACCTTCGTCTGTTGTAGTCATTACCAGATAGTCGGTGAAATCCTGTACCCACATTCTTCTAGACTGTAGATTTTCCTCTCTCATGTCTACCTGGTTATAATTTCTGAAATCTAAATACCGTGTTACGTCTTTCTTTAGCAGTCAAGTCTCCGGAATATAATCTGGCTCAACATTATTTGTTTAACATATTTGTTCATTTTTCCGTAAACAATATCTGCATGTATATCTTTTTTAAAATTTAAAATACAATACATTATAAAATGAAAACATGGGTTTTTTTGCTTATAATAATACATGTAATTGTATGCAGCGCTCTCAACCATTTGAGAAAAAAATATAACTCACATATGTATATACAAGTGACTTAACCAACCATTTGAGAAACAAATATAACTCACATATGCGTATACAAATAACTTAAACAACCATTTGAGAAACAAATATACCTCACATATGCGTATACATATGACTCATCCATAGGTGCCCTCAATATTATTTAAACACCAAAAATAGTGTATTTGCATTAATCTGTTTCGAACTATCTGTTTCAAGTGAGTGTACTGTTCACAAAAATGATGTAAAATATCAATCGTTCATAATTTCGTTGATTTTATAAAGTTGTCACTGAGAAATTGTATAGTTCATAAATTATGAATGATATACTTATTGACTAATTGTGAGACAGAAAATCGTATAACTTGAAATAATAAATCGTAAATAATCGTTATAAAAATAAATAACTTATAATTCGTTGAACTTTAACATATTATTAATTACTGAATGATAATAGATCTTAGAATCGTGTGAATGTTAGAATCTTCATATATCTTTGTAATATTACAATCCTAGAGAGATTAGCGATAGGTATAACCTTTAAAACGTTGTTGAATTGTGAATATTTTACTACAATTAATGTTTATATGTTATTAATCATTATATTTTTTTTTCAGAAAAGGGGACTGGTTGGTAAAGAGACAGAGAGGTCACATGTGGGTTAAAATCCCGGCGCTAGTTGCTCCAATTGGGATTTTAATGTATAATTTCTCTCTACGGTAACCACCGATAGTCTCAGCAGCGAGGCCCATCTTGAAACGTCAATTACTCATCGGCAGTAGAAATATGAGTACCCCCGAAGACGAAGTTATCTCCCTGTACGGCGAGAGACCCCTGTGCACACGGCTGCCTGGGGAAAAAAACGGATTAAGACGTAAAATTCAGTCTCCTAGTCTCTAGTGACTGGGTCAGAAGTAAACGCTGGCGAACGCATATATATATATATATATATATATATATATATATATATATATATATATATATATATATATATATATATACAGGGTGTTTTTAAAGTCGCAGTGCAGTGAATTTCTACTCTCGGAAGAAAAACGTCACCAGAAATGCGGTTAACTAATGCGTCACACAAATTGTAAAATAAATGGTATTATTCAAATATACTTGACTGCTATCGGCGAGCTTATAATGGGTAATGTTGGTATTAACACAATAAAGTTGTGCCTAAAGCATATGTTGAAAATGTCCACCACGGGCCTCAAGACATGTCGTGATTCGTCTTTCCATATTTGCGAAAACCTTCAGAATAATGTCTGGTGATATTTGTTTAATCTTGTCTACTATTTCAGTCTTTAGGTCATTAATTGTCTGCGGATTATTTTCAAAAACTTTCCCCTTCAATGCCCCCCACAGATAATAATCTGGGGGTGTTAGATCTGGTGAACGAGCAGGCCAGATTCCACGTGAAATAATGCGATTTGCAAATATGCTTTCTAAATAATTGAGTGTTGTTGTGGCTGTGTGTGCTGTTGCCCCATCCTGCTGAAACCAGGATTCCATAATTTCCCGTTCTGTAAGGTGTGCTATGAACGGTTCCAGAATTAAAGTACGGTAACGTTCTGCATTTATTGTTTCATTAAAAAATATAGGTCCTATTATCCGCATACGACTTATAGCGCACCACACTCCGACTTTTTGATCGTAAAGCGGCACTTGATGAAATTCATGGGGGTTTTCACTGCTCCCCAGCCGATTGTTCTGACTGTTCACATAACCGGATAAATGAAACCAGGCCTCATCAGTGAAAAAGTGACGTCAAGGATGGCAGCGCCATGTTCATAAATAAAATTCTGAAACCACATGCAGTAGTTTAAACGGGATTCATAATCTCTTTCTTGGAGTTGAGACACTTCAGTTAATTTGTATGGACGATAGTGTAGTTCACTTCTTAAAACCTTGTGAACAGAACTCTTAGATATTTGCACCTGTTGAGACAAGTGGTTTAAAGATGCATTTGGACTCATTGTAATTCTGTCTTGGAGTTCCATAATTTGGTCTTGTGAAATTGAAGGTCTTCCAGATCGGTATGCATCTACCACACTACCGGTTTCACGAAACTTTTTGATCAATTTTGTTACAGAATTTCGGTGAGGGACTTGTGAGTCTGGAAATTTCCTCACGAATTGTCTAATGACCTCATCCGTATATTTACCGCCATTACGAAAGACATGCTCAACCAGAAATACCCTGTTTCAATCGTCAACACCATTTCCTTCAAGCAATGAGACAGTGAAAGAAGCGTAGTGCCCGTCCTTTACGTAAATAAAACCTTAAAGGAAGCAGCGGTTTGTTCATAAATGTGGTTTACAGAATTGTGGTACGTAGATGATGATTACGTCATTTACTGAATATTAGAAATATTCACTGCACTGCGACTTTACGAACACCCTGTATATATATCTTTGATAAAAATATTATGGTCACTAATACCATATTCCTTATACGCCAATTCGTGTGACGGGTCACAGTACTTTACTATATCTTTCATGACCTTCTGTTTTATTAGATTGTTTTTGTTGAAGCGATCGTCGTCTCTTTGGCAGCAGAAAAAACCAAACCACCAGTGGCTGACTACCTAAAGAAACTGTCAAGATGAATTTTAAAATGCCTTGACTTTGGACTCATTCCTTTGTTAGTTCTCACAGATTGATACTTGAAATACCATCAATTTTTAGGTTTACTTTCATTGCTTCCCTGGTCACAACTACAATTTCTTCATCATTAGAATTTATTTCAGGACGGTCGTGTTCAGGCTTTTCCTGACCTATTTTAAGCATCTGTGTTTGCTTGCTTGCTTGTTTGCTTGCTTGCTTGCTTGTTTGCTTGCTTACTTGCTTGCGTTCTCCAGATGGATAAAGGAGTACATCTCTTCGTCATCCGCCTTTAAAAGGTCGTTAAGTAGGCGTGTCTGCGTTGTGTTGTGGTTTGCAGTATAACTGTGATATTTGCGCCTTTCAGCCCAACACATCCGACTTCAGCATGACATTTTTGAGTACCGGGTTGTCTTACCTCTTCGATCCCTACTGGCTTGGCCAGACTAGACAGGTTAGTCTTTTACTAGAGGCACCACGGAGAGGTGGAGCATGGTCTGGATGGTTCTGGTTCACCGATCCTGGCGCAAGCCATCAGCTGTGGATCGCTGACAACTTCCAGCTCTGGTGCTGTGAGGCGCACCTTCGCCTCTATGTGAGTTTAAGCAGCCACTTGTGCGATTGTTATCATTCTGTCCATAAACAATGTTCAAAGAAATCTGACATTGTATGATTAATGGAGCGACCACGCTTGCCGCTAGACAATCAATCTGAGCTGTCAATCTGGCTCTGACAACGTGTACATGTAAAAACATCGAGGAAATCATCTACAAACTCTACCCGCATCATAATCTATTACTGGGTGAATGTTGATCTGCGTTTTACGTCACACAAAGTGCTGTTCAGTGACCATTTGATGGAGATGGTTGACGCAAGTTATTTACAAGTTACAACGCATTAATGTGGTGGGCTCCGTCAAGTCAGTCAAGTCAGCGTCTTTGGGAAGTTTGTACCATGTTTCGTTCGTTGTAGACTGCATTCACTAGAGTAATCATGAATACATGGGCGCAGACATTGTGTGCGTGCTACGTCATCATAATGAATCATCGTGTGTCCCAAGACCGACCATGCGCTAATCTTGCGATCTTGAGTTTGGTGTGCAACGGGGATAATCTGAAGACGAACTGTGTTTTGTATGTTCGGAGTTGGAGTCAAACACGATGTCCTAACATCATCAAGCGCCATACATTTACTATGACGATCATCATTTTCAGGAGGACGTGATCTTCCGGACAATGTGATGGATAGGCGGCAGGAACCATTGAAGGCTATGTCTGCAAAGTGTTCCTTGTTGCAGTGTCCTCATGTTCCAAGTCCGGCTGGTTGCAGGAGCTACTGAGTTAAGTGCTCTGTGCACACCGTGAGCTGTGTGTCTCATCCATTTTGATCATGCTTCGATACTCCAATTGTGTACGATGAATGATGATATCGTATGACAGGGAACAGTTGGCCGTGTTCACTTTCTATGCGGTTTCGCCTTATGTCTTTTGGCGTGTGCTGAGACTGCTATGATGGGGACTACAGCTACCGTTCTTTGTTTGGGAGATGAGTTATAATTCGGATGATTCCACTGGCACGGGCGGTTGAGCAATTATGGATTTTAATTCGCTTGCAGTGATACCGAGGCCTTCCATAACCAATAACCAATAACCAATACTGGGTGAATATTATTTCATGCGGACGAACAATTTTCTTCAACTTTTCCTGTTTTTTTCTCTGTCTTAAAACATCGACAAAACCCTGCGTTACATTTTTCCACTAATTTGCAAACAACAGTATATGTTTTTTTCTTCAATTATATTCCACTTCATGTTGCTCTTCGTTTCTCTCTCTCTCTCTCTCTCTCTCTCTCTCTCTCTTTGTCTGTCTGCGATCAAGACTCAATCAGAGTAGGATTCCAGACTCTCTCATGAAGTCTGTTTAAGCGATTCGTTTGCCCCATATATTTTCTTTTCCAGGGAGGTGGGTGTGGACCACATTGCTCTTTTCAGGTCTGTGTACTAGTGGCAATCATGTAGAACATGTTTTGTAGTCATATTGTCCAGTGTACAGTGGCATCATTCTATTGTGGTCAGTGCGTCGGCGAAGTATGATGACTTGATCCCTCCTTGATAGTTGGTGGTATCCGTCCCTCTGGTTATGCTTTGGGTGTTCTCGTTTCCATTGTTCACGGTACTGACCTTTGTGGATGGATTTGGCTTCATCATAATTGAGCGGATTGTTCTTTTGTGGTAATCTGCCTCCCTCGTTAGCTAATTTGTCTGCGCGTTCGTTGCCGTGTATAATACAGTGTGGTGGTATCCACTTAATGAATACACTCTGGAAGTTATTGCATATTTGGTCCAGGTCTGTTCTCAAGTCATCTAGTTCATTGTTCTTGGGGTTATTTAGAGCTGATATTACTGGCAGTGCATCAGTCAGAATCACCAATTTATTGTGCATGTTATTTTTGTGTTGAGTAGCCAGCGTTGCAGCATCTCTGATGGTCTCAGTTTCTGCTTTAAAGTTGTTTGAGAATTTCCCAGTAGCTATTGTCTCGGTGATCTCTTCCTGGTTATTCAGCGTCAAGAACACACCACCCCCTCCATTTCTGGTGGCATTTGTAGCAGAGCCATCTTTGTATATGTGGGACCAAGAGTCCCGTTTGTAGGTTTCGTGTATGTTGTTTTCTGCTACGTGTTTTTTTTTTTCTAAAAAAAGAAGCTATTATGGTGCCCATGCTCTTCGTTCAAAGAAGAATGTGTGCTTGGTGTTCTTGTAGTTCACTGTAGGAGTTAAACTATTTTAACCATTTGTTCTAACATTGTCTATGTCGGTAGGTTGTTGGCTGCAACGAAGATGGTAGCAAGTACGAACATTTTCTCTGTTGTCTTTAGAACAAAATATTGGATACAGCGATAGATAAACACACAGATACCTCGATACCGACATTATCACGCTGTGAAGTTGATTGATAATATCAGATAAACATTATAGTTGTACACTTACACCAATTATCATAAATTATTTACAAATATACGAATTTATACGACTAGACAGGGAACCGCGATAGCTCAGTGGTTAGGTGAGCAGGACTACAAAGGTCAAGATGTAGGGTTCGATCTCAATCGACGGCTTCAGGGTTCACCCAGTCTTAAATGGGTCCCGAAATTTTTTTTCTGGGAAACTAAACCAGCACTGGCGTAATAACGATCATATTACCCCCAAAATCATGTGCTGAAAGTCTGTAAACGTTATGGTCACTAACACCATGTTCCCTATACGCCACTTGACGGGGCTCTTTACTTACATTACTTATGCAAATATACACGCTGACAGCTTTAATAGCTGGCTCTAGTTTGCTATTGTGCCATGGTTAAATCCAAATTCACACAGTTGTAGAATTATTATTTTTATCAACCGTTGTGTTGTCTTGAAGATAGCGATAACTGATGAACAACCTCCATTGTCATAACTCAGTTCCCGATGGGGACACGTCACTTAGATATTTTAATTAATTGAAAAAAAAACACAATAGTCCTTCGTTTTCTCTTTACTGTTATGCTCCTAATTATAAATCACTTTAATTAATAATATGCTTACTAATATTCTATTTATTAGTTCAAGCATGCCAAGAAGTCCAACCACTTGATGTGTACTTCATCATTGACTCTTCTGGTAGTATTGGACACTCGAACTATCAGAAAATGCTTCACGGATTAGCAAGACTACCTTCAGCTTGGAAGATCGACAAAGAAAACGTGCATGTTGGAGGTGGCATTTTTGGAACGCATGCTTTCCACATACTTGACATTGGCTACGACAGACAAGTCATTGAGAACGTAAATATGTTTTCCTATTTCACGTATGAATACTCAATTCATGTTAAGTTGCAATGTCTGTGTCGTTTTCTTTATGGCGCTGGCTGATTTGCAATGTTTCTCGCGCGTTTATTTATTTTGTTTTGTTAAAATTGCCCATGGAATGCAGTTACTTTCTTGTCAGAAGCAACGTCATTTTTTCCATGAGTCGGTCAGGTTATGTCCGTATTTTCCATCATTCTGATCAATATAATATTATTATTTTTTTAATGCGATTTCTTTACTCTACACTCCATCTAAATATATTGTGTACTCCAAATACCCAACTCAAGAATTAAAACCATCAAGTGCTTCAGATCTCCTTCTCATGAAGGGTTATCCGGTTTAAGCAATGCGTGAGCTAATTATACACTTCTGCCATAACTGAATTGAATTATTTCATATTTTCTTTCCTTCATATTTTCTTTCTTTCAAATTTTCTTTCTTTTATATTTTCTTTTCTTCATATTTTCTTTCCTTCATATTTTAGTTCTCACATTAATTTCCATTCACTTCCCTCCCCCTCCCATACTTCCATCAACCCACCCTCCCCTACTTTTTTCTTTTTTATGTTCTTTCTTTCTGTCTTTCTTCTCTCTGTATTTATATTATACCTAATCGGGCGCCGAGGGAGATACACAATTATAGTTATCGCTAAACTGACTTGTTCAAACAATTGCCACATGATATTGTTGTAGCGCTTCTTTGATGTTGTCTTTTCATCTTATTTGGTCTGCTTCTTGCTCTTATCCTTTCTCCATTGTAATAAATGCCGTGTATGGTAAAGATTCACAAATCATGCTTTTTGCTAGATGGGCAAATCATTTTATTTGCTGATTATGTATATTGATAAGTACTGGTTCAATGGCCACGCTTTCTCCTATAATATTATTTCTGATTTTATATTTTCTGGTTAATCAAACGACAGGTATAATAATAATCATTGTCTTCAATTATTTCTGAAGAAACGAAAATTGCGCAGCTGTATTAATAATAATAATAATAATAATATTAATTATGATAATTTTCTTCTTTCTTCTTCTTTTCCCTTTTCACTGATACCTAAAAGGTGTCGTGGTTTATATCATTTGTCTTTCTTGAGCTGCTCGAATTGTCTGAATTAGTGATTTTCCTTTGTTGTTACATATCTCTGTCACTGCATCTATCCATCTTCTTCTGGGTCTACCTCTTGGTCTTTTTCCATGCATTCTCGAGAAGAACGCCCTTGTTGGAGATTTGTAAGGATTCATTCTGACCAGGTGGCCAAACCATTTAAGTCGTTGTTGTTCTATATATTCTTGACAGGGTTTTGTTCCTACCATTTTTCTTATGGTTTCATTTGGTATTCTATCCCTTCTTGTGTTGTTTGTTACTTTTCTCAAGCATCGCATCTCATATGCATTTATCTTTCTTAAGTGTGATTTAGAAAGTGTCCATGTTTGACTTTCATAGCACAAAGTTGGTATGGAAATGATATTTATCATTTGTTGTTTAGCTGGCATAGAAATGTTTGGATGTCTTAGCAATAGTGAAAGCTGGTATGTGACAGCATTTGCATTTTGTATTCTCATGTCAATTTCTCTGTCTAGTTTTCCATCTTCTGTGAACATTGTGCCCAAATACTTGAATTCTGCTACTTGTTTTATTTCTTTATCTTTGATCTTAATGTTTAATGGGTGTCTTAATTTACTTATTCTCATAGCCTCTGTTTTTGCTGTGTTAATTTTCATACTGTAGTTTGTGCAACAAACAAGTGTGTTTTTATCTAGAGATGTTATATGTTGTTGTAGCAGGTTTTCGTCCTCAAATATTTGGCATTGTCATCTACGAAGAGTAGCTCGTTGATGTTGGAGTTTTCTACCTCTATGTTATTATTTGATTCTTCCTTATTGTTGGTTGTTTCCTGATTTATTTTGTCCATATATATGATGAAGAGGAGTGGTGAGAGGACACATCCTGATGATAATATGATAATAAACATAATAATAATAATATTAATAACAATAATAATTGTTACCTCATTCCACCATGTTTGGAAACGGAAGTCCAATAAATAACTACATCAAGCTTGGGCAGATGGTGCTCGTAAACCTGGGAGGCCCGACCATCTAAGGGAGAATCCCCCTACAGAAAAGACAATCTGCTGCTTTGCAGGAAGATTGGGGACAAACAAAGGCTAAGGAAAGCAAACCTGAATAAAATTATGTCTGAAATTGGGTGCAGTGGGCCATTGCCGCAGAACACAGTGCAACGTTTTAACAGGTATTCAATCAGAATGAATCCATATGGGGCAATCGAATCGCTTAAACAGACAGCTGACTTCATGAGATAATCTGGAATCCTACTATGATTGAGTCTTGATCGCAGAGAGAGAGAGAAAGAGAGAGATAGATTACTAATAACAATACTAATAATAATATTAATAATGATAATAATAATAATAATAAGTGTACTATAATAATACTATGACGACCATGAACAACTTCGCATGAAAGGGATCTCTAGAAACTGGTTTTTATATTTCTACCCAATTGTGCCCCAAAGACTGGGGGAGGGAGGGGGGGGGGAAGGAAAGAAGTAACATTGTATGTGTGCATAATTAATGTGAAGGAAGGTGCTACAATTTACTTACCTTGCTTTATCGAGCTTCATTTCTCAAATTTATATTCTGAACCAGGCTCTTTATTTTTTTTAATGATTCCTGCAAGATAAACGAGAGCAGAAAGTAAACTTTGACACAAATGCATCATTATAAAATATATCAGTACTTTCATAAGGCAATTCAATAATTGAGGTGTACCTCCTTCTTTTGGTGTGCCCGAAAGTTTAGATGGGTGTGTTTCTTGAACTGCAATTTCAGAGCAAAGTTTGTGGATATTTCCATGAGCTTATCTAAATATATCCTGTCTGTTTATATCCCTTTATTTCAAATACATTAACTGAAAATGGATCTCTAATCAAGTTTTGATTTCCAGCCGAAATAGGAAAATATTAATGGAGACTGCTGCGCATCTTATAAATGTCATGTGATAAATGTTATGTGGTAAATGTCATGTGATAAATGTCATATGATGTGTGACGTGTTCCCCAGAGACACGTCTTCAGTGAAGTCAAAAAATTGGTGAGGTCAGGACATGTTTCTACTGTTTTTCGTCAATATGCACTGGTGCCCCAATTCTAGATTTTATTGATTTCCTCTATCTTGTCTGAAACAAATGAAGTGCTTAAAGAGTACTTCCGAGGTTTCCACATTTATCATTTGCTCATAAAGTTTTATTTTAAACGTTGTCATTTCATCTCAACCATTTAAAGCGGATTTATGGATATATCCCAGTTGTTGTGTTGACGATGATGAAACAAAATGATTTAGATTATGTTCAATACGTATTTTTTTTTTCACATCCAAGGTACAGTTTTGCAGTGATGGATTTGCGTTGATACGGAAGACCTATTGCTGCATCCCATTGATTTCCCTTGTCATTATCAATTGTAGGGCACATGCTATCTCTATAAAGATATCTGGCATTCACTGCCTATTTGTGGACTTGTTTTAGCCTTTTGTCTTTCCATCTTCTACAATTGAATAATTTGTCACTTTTACTGCCCTGAGAGTCAATTTCGACATTACACTCATTGTAGATATCATAAGAGTAACAGCAGGCACGATAATATACGAGCTATCATCATCATCATCATCAGCATCATCATCAAGTACCGGGCCTGCTGGCGTAGGTGATCATGTCTCTCCACAATTGTCGATCTCCACAATTATTTATCATTTCTGTTGTTGACCTTCTGCCAAGCCATTCTCTTAAGCTGTCTGGTATTTTTTCTCTTTGCTTTCCTCTAAATCTTCGTCCCTAAATTGTCCCAGTTGTTACAATACATTCTAGTTGTTCTCTTCTCTTTACATGGCCAAAAAATGATGATTGTTTCTTCCTAATATTGGAAATTAGCTCTCTTTTTGCTTTGGCCTCTTTCAGAACGTTTGCATTACTCTTCTTAGCTGTCCATGGTATTCTCAACATTCTTCTGTAAAACCACATTTCTACAGACTCCAGTGATTTTATTGTTTGTTGTTCAATTGTCTATGACTCACATCCATATGTTAAGACTTCTTCTCTTCTACTTTCTTTCCTCATTTGCCTTTCACGGTCGAGGGGAGATATAATTTGCGGTCTTTTGCTCTTCTGTTCGCCTCTGCTGCTGTTATGTTTCCTAGTGCTTCTAATATTCCATCGACCCATCTTTTTCGTGGTCGACCCTTGGGTCTGGTGTTCTCACAACGTTTGTTGAAGGCTCGTTGTGTTGTGTTTTGTTCTTTCTGCCTTGTCACGTGGCCATACCATTTTATCTGTTGTTTCCTTATATATTCTATAGCGGGGGCTATTCCTAGCTTTTTTCTCAGTTCTTCATTTCTGATCTTATCTCTCATACTGTTTCCTGTCATTCGCCTAACACATTTCATCTCTGTAGAGGTTATTTTTCTTATTGTTCTTGCATCTAGGGTCCAGGTCTGGCATTGGTAGCACAACGTTGGGATGAAGATTGTATTGTATAGTGCTCGTTTTGCCTCCAGAGTTATTTCTTTGTTGGACAATAGTGGTGATAACTGTCCGATGATTTGACAAGCTTTGTTGCATCTTGATTCTATCTCTGCCGTTTGAGAATTATCGTTTGTCATTAGACTTCCTAGGTATTTGAATTCATGTACTTGTTTTAGTTGTCTGCCTTCTATAGTTATGTTGATGTTTTGTTTATTTTTGGCTTCATGACTTCATGACTTCTGTTTTGTTGATGTTGATTTTCATGTTGTATTTTTTCCTGAGATGTTGAGTTTGTTTAAGTGTTCTTGTAGGTCTTCTATTGTTTCATGTATTAGTGCCTGATCGTCTGCAAATAGAAGCTCGTTGATCTCCACTGTCTCTGATGGGTTGGCTAGCTTGCGTATATGGTCCATGTATGTAATAATCAGTAGGGGGGATAGTACGCACCCCTGTCTTACGCCTGATCTAACTTCTAAGTGGTCTGTGTAGCCTGCTGCTGTTCTGACCCTGCAGCTGCTGTTGACGTAGAGGCTTTTAATAATGTTGGTTAGATGTTGGCTTACTCCGTATGTTGTTAGTATCTCCCACAGTTGTTCTCTGTTTACTATGTTAAGACTGACTCTACATAATATTTAAGAACTATTTTTCTTGTTTTGATTTTCAAAAATGGATTGCATAGTATCTTCCTCATTTTTTGGAAAGCTATCAGGCAACCGTAATTCCACATTTTAATAAAACGCATAATCTTTTCCTTGCCTTAGATGTCACAGAGGATTAGCAATCTGTAACAATGCATGTCCCTCTTCTGGGAGAGGTTTTCATTCCCAGTCGATGTCTGCTATATCCGCCTCTCGTGTTATTATTTATATCAGTGACTCATGAGTTGTCCTCTATTTCTTTTCTATTGTGTCCCTTTCTGTTTCTTGTTATTTCTTTTTTTACAAAACATCGGTCATGTTTTTGAGAAACACGAGAAAACAAAATAACAGGAAAGACCAAACCAGAGAAAAATACGGCAGACTTCATCTCCAATTGGCGTCAAATGGCAAATTATAAAATAAGAAAAAGATGTAACCAGAACATGAAACGTCAAGATTACGACGCCGCGTCTGCATGTAATCATCAAACTGTTTCCTCATTGCAGCGTACACCTCTCAGAATTCATTTTCTTTGTTCTGAATGTTACCCATATCTTCACAATTAACGACCAAGTAATGATGAGAGCATTGGTAGCTCCCATATCACTGAGCCCACTGACACCAGTTGTGAAGATTTTAGTAAAGGAAGATTTATCTCCAATCCTTTTAATTGTTAATGATTTATCTTTCAGTTTTTTCTTTCACAGAGTATCACAGGCTTTGGTTATAGGGGTAGCAGTACCGGAACTCATAACGGCCTTAGGTTAGCCTCATCACGCTTGTTAACTGGGCGACCAAATGTTGCGAAAGTTATCGTTTTACCGACCGATGGAAAGCCCGATAATGTAACAGAGAGTAAGGATAATTCATGTGTATATGGCTCACAATCATTTATCATCTCAAGACTTAGTGAATAAGTTACTTTCAGTCAGTGAATAAGTTACTTACTGTTAGTGAATAAGTTACTTACAGTCAGTGAATAAGTTACTTTTAGTCAGTGAATAAGTTACTTACTGTCAGTGAATAAGTTACTTACAGTCAGTGAATAAGTTGCATACAGTCAGTGAATAAGTTGCATACAGTCTGTGAGTTAGAGCCTTTATTGTGTCTTAGTAAATTGTTAACAGTTGTTGATCAAAACCCCTCTTTATAATCCAACTGTAGATACATAATTAGACTGTTTATTTAGATTTAAACAACAAACGTGAAAAAGACGACGCAAACTAAATCAACATTACATTCATATCCTACAAAAAAAAGTATACAGTAAAAACGTCGGGTTTTAAGGTTGGAAGGTTCAAGTTTTGCTTCCAGGTTGTGATACCCCAACAGGAAATGTAAATGACTTTTTCCCAGAAAGATCCCCAGATTTCCAAGAAAGATCCCCATATTTCCCAGAAAAGATTCCCAAATGTCCCAGAAAGTTATCCCTACAATGTAGACAAATAGCCTCTCTTGCTAATTAATGTGGTGACATTTATACTTCTCACGGATCACGAATTCACCAATCTTGAGATAAATTTATATCTCCACACATGGTAAACTGAAAAGAGAGGATAACTCGTATTACTTCCTATTTTCAGACATAACCTCTTGGTATGAACATTGTAATTTTTTTCTAAATACCAGTGTACTTGATATATGTTATAGTCTAATTAACCAAGAAACTCGCATTATGAAAGGTACTGTAGCTCTGGGGGGCCTCGGTAGCCGAGTTGGGAAAATCACCCGACTAGACTAGCGACGTTCGGACAACCCGTGTTCGATTCCCACTGGGAGCAGTGTGAGTTGTACTCGTGGTTGGAACAAAAAAATACCCCCACGGTCAACCCAGCCGTTGACAGAAATGGGTACCAGGAAATTACCCTGGGAAGGTGAGGAATGTCGCCTCGTATCTGTGTTTCGATGCTTGAGGCGACACTATACAGAAATCTCCGAACATTTCTGGATAGGCGGCCGAGCACATATGGGTGGAAACTCACGTGCTAAGACGCCGGTTCAAGTCTCGTACTTTACGTTTACCTTTATTGTTACTGTAGCTGTGGTGTACATACATTGATTTACATCATCGCTGTCACGGACCACTGCAGAAGAATATGAACTTGCCGCAACTGCAGTGTTGAACTGCTTGTAAAATATGTAATTGGTTTATCTGGAAGTGTTAATGTCCTAAAAATTTATGTGAAGACGTTCCAGTTGATAATAGCTCTAGTTCTGAAACAGAGAAGTCAATCAAGAACTTAGTGAGGCAGGAAAAGAAATGCTCTCTCTGCGGCACCGCATAGTATTTAATGTTTTGCATATTTTATTGTAATAATAGGACACCAGACAAGAAAATCACTAGAGTCTGTAGAAATGTCGTTTTACAGAAGAATGTTGAGAATACCATGGACAGCTAAGAAGATTAATGAAAAGGTCCTGAAAGGGTGCAAAGCAAAAATAGAACTAATTTTCAATATTAGGAAGAATAAATCGTAGTTTTTTGGCCATGTAATGAGAAGAGAACAGCTGGAATATTTTGTAACAACTGGGGAAAAAGAGGGACAATGAGATAGAGGAAGGAAAAAGAAAAGATGCCAGATAACTTAAGAGAATAGCTTGGCACAAGATCAACAACAGAAATCATAAATAACTGTCGAGATCGAAAGTTGTGGAGAGACATGATCACCTACCCCGGCACCTGATGATGATGCTGATATTTTATTGTGCTTGTCGCAATTGAAAGTCGATATGATTAGACCAAAATGATCGCTTTCAGAGGGGAAAACAAATTGTTGAGAAATTGATAATCGTAGACGGGTGAGTGTCAATAAGAAATGCGTGAATATCACTAGCCGCAAGCTAACGTCTCAAAAAATTACCGAGTGAACTGCTGAAGAAGTAGAACTATCTGCCATAGCAAGTATTCCTGTTGGCAATTTTGGTTAATACTTTCTTTCTCCAGCTCACGAAGTTGCCAACGAGGCTAAAAAGGCTGGGATAGGTATTATTGCTATTATAATTAATGACGGAGATGATAATTATGAGGCAGAGTCACTGGCATCCCGATACAAGTGGGTCTTTAGAACGAAAAACTTTGACAGTTTCCAAGATATACTCCAACCTGTTGCAAATACCGTCTGTGAAGGTAAGCGTCTATTTACTTTGATTTTCTTTTCCTTATAGATGAATTTCCTAACGTTGTCACAATTATTGAGTTCTTCAGAAAATCATCATCATCATTTAGCGTCGTCTCCACATCGAAGGTTGGGTACCACGAGACGCAATCCCGCTCTGTCTCTTGCTTTGATGGTGCAGGTTGTCATAGTATGACTTGCCCATCGTTTGATGTTATTCGTTCACGTTAGTCTTGTTCTGTCTCTGTCTCTTTTACATTATATTTTTCCTTCCAAGATTACTTTTAGTAGGCTGTTGTGTCTTTTAACATGGCCCAAAAATCTCATGTGTTGTTTTAATAGTGTTTAGCAGTTCTCTTTTCATTTTTAGTTGTTTTAAGGCTTCATTGTTTGTTTTCTTTTCATTCCATCCAATTCGATCTAGTTTTCTATATATCTACATTTCAAAGTCTCCAATTTTCTGTTCTGTTTTCCTGTCTAATGTCCATGCCTCCTCTACACCATACAGGAATGCTGAGTAGATATAACAATTTGCAACTCTTAGTTTTATCCCTGGTGTTATTTGTTTTGATGTTAGTATATGTTTTATTGGATAGCTTGGTGTCATGGCATGGAAAACAGTCAACAACTGAACTGATACGATGCACTGTAGAAAGAAGATTGTGGAAGGACATGATCGCCTACGCCAACTGGAATGGCACATGATGATGATGATATGTTTCATGACATTAAAATTACTTTTTACCATTCCTATGCTTTTGTTTATTTCAGTTTTACATTCTCCATCACTGGTTATATTATGTCCAAGGTAGTTACTAGTTGTAGCTCTAAACTGTCCCCAGGTCTATTCCTTCAATTTTGATATCCATGTGTTGGTTTTGAATATTATTCTTTGTTTATGATCATAATTTAGCCGTTTGATATTCATATTTAATCCATGTTTTTTGCTTGCCATGCCTATTTCATTACGTAATTGTTGTATATCTACATGATTTTCTGCTAGTAATACCTTCAGAACATATGAAATTAGAAACGACTTAGAAGAAATCATGGAATATGTTCTAATTTTAAGATAACAATTTATTTTGGTTTAGTTTAGCATAGTTGAAAGATCAACCTCATTGGATATCGGGCATGTTTATAAGTGCTAAAATCTCATTCATCATATTTCCCTCAACTTGAAGCAACTTATACCGTTTATTGACACGGCTCTTTGTGGCTTCCTGATAGGCGTCACCGTCATTCTAGACACGACTCTCTTGCAAATTGTTCATGGTTGTGATACAGAATATTTTTTTTAAGGTTTTTATTCAGCATCTCAAGGGACATTAAGAATGTCATTACGGTTCATTGCCCATCTGCAGCCAGTATCAGCCATCCTGACAAAATCTGTGAACACGTTCTTTACCTTTCACAAATGCTTCCTCTGGCACGTAAATGAAGCATACTTTTGACAGATGACACAAGATACTCTAACCATTGCCTTCGAGGCCAAGCAGTTTCTATGTTCCTGAACTTGCTTCTCTAATCTCTTAGTAAATACACATTTTTCTAAGTCTAATTTTCAAACTATGCCAATGATTAGTCAATACCTTAGCTCTCATTTTCAACAATGAAAAAAAAGTAAAGTACCCCCTCACGCCAAGTGGCGTATGGGGAATATGGTGTTAGTGACCATAAATTTTACAGACTTTCGGCACATGATTTTTGGGATAATGTGGTCGGTATTACGCCCGTGCGCTTTACTTTCCCAGAAAAAAAATCCAGTACCCATTAAAGGCTGGGTACACCGGTAGCCGTCGGTTGGGATCGAACCCTACCTTTTGTCCTTTGTAATCAAGTTCAAACAAGAAAGGTCTCAGTCTGAACAGTAAGAAAACATAAGTAATGGTTATATCGAAAAAACAATAATCACCATCATGCAGTATAAAAATAAACAAGACAAATATGAAACAAATGCAACGTTTGAAATACTTGGGCCCAATAATAATATCAGATGGGAGATGCACCACAGAAATGAAAAGCAGAATACCTCAGGCCAAAATAACATTTCAGAAAATGAAAAATATCTTTTGCAACACATATATGTCAATAGAAATGAGAAAGAGAGTTAAGCGATGCTATATAGAACCAATTCTGACCTATGGAAGCGAATCATGGACAGTAGACAAACAAATAAAACGACGATTAGAGGCCACAGAGACGGGATTTCTCAGAAGAATGTTGAACGTTCCCTGGACAGCTAAAACATGTCACCATGAATCGCAGAATGACTTGGAAAAATCAGATAGACAGAGCAAGGAAAGAATTCAGAAAATAAACACATATTATGAAGAAACTGACAGGAACGGACTGGGGGACAGACAGCAATATTTTGAAAAGACTATACGTAGGAAGAGCCAGACCAGTTCTAGAGTATGGAGTCACAGCCTTGGCTATGGCTTCCAAATCACACCTTAGCAAAATTAACAGAACACAGAACCAAGCTACCAGTATCGTCACTGGTGCTATGAAATCTACACCTATCAAGACTCTAGAAACAGTAACAGGTTTACAACCCTTAGATGACAGACGGGTCACTAAAGTACTGCAACAAGCGGAGAAATATAGAAGGCTCCTTAGCCATCCCATGCATAAAAAGCATAACTGTTTCCGGATTTGTCCGACTAAAGAGGAGCAACTTCGCTGCAATTCCCAATGATCTAACTACTGGTGACCCAGTACTTTCCCAAACAATATCGAATCCTTGGGCCCATCTCATATGTATCCTCATGGAAAGCATAAAATACAAGAACTTAAGGAAAATATAATAGGAATCATGAAAAAAGGCACCCAATCAGACACAGAAAGAAAACACGTAGCAGAAAACACATACACGATACCTTCCCACAGGACTCTTGGTCCCACATATACAAAGATGGCTCTGTTACAAATGCCACCAGAAATGGAGGAGGAGGTGTGTTCTTGACGCTGAATAATCAGGACGAGATCACCAAGTCAATAGCTACTGGAAAATTCTCAAACAACTTTAAAGCAAAAACTGAGGCCATCAGAGATGCTGCAATACTGGCTACTCAACACAAAAATAATATACACAATAAATTGGTGATTCTGACTGATGCACTGTCAGTACTATCAGCTCTAAAAAGCTCCAAGAACAATGAACTAGATGACTTGAGAACAACCCTGGACCAACTATGCATTAACGTCCAGAGAGTAGTCATTCAGTGGATACCATCACACTGTAATATACACGAGAACGAACGCGCAGACAAATTAGCTAAAGAGGGAGGGAGATTACCACAAGAGAACAACCCGCTCAGTTATGATGAAGCCAAATCCATCCTCACGGGTCAGTTCCATGACAAATGGAAACGAGAACACCCAAAGCATAACGAGAGTGACGGATACCACCAACTATCAAGAAGGGACCACGTCATCATACTTCGCCTACGCACTGGCCACAATAGAATGAGAAATCACATGTTCACCAAATTCAAAATATGTACAACCAGCCTACGCCACTGTATACTGGACATTATGACTACAAAACATGTTCTAAAGGATTGCCCCTAGTACACGGACCTGAGAAGAGCAATGGAGCCACTCCTACCTCCTTGGAAGAAAACAACTATATGGGGCAATCGATTCGCTTCAACAGACAGCTGACTTCGCGAGAGAGTCTGGAATCCTACTCTGATTGAGTCTTGAGATAGTGGGGAGAGGGCAGCTAAAAAGACCAATGAGGAAGTTCTCAAAGAGGCCAGCTCAAAAAGGGATCTCTTAAAAAACATCAGAAAGAAGCAATCATAATTTTTCGGGCACATCATGTGAAAGTTGGAATACTTGGTTACAACTGGCATAATAAAAGGAAAGAGAGATCGTGGACGATAAGGAGAGAAAATACTGGATAGCTTGGTGTCATGGCATGGAAAACAGTCAACAACAGAACTGATACGATGCACTTATATTGTGGAAGGACATGATCGCCTACGCCAACCGGTATGGCACATGATGATGATGATGAATCCGGTTCACTAATCGCTGAGCTATCGCGGCTCCCATTTTCAACTATAGTTAATGCAAAAGCATTAGTGTCTTTATATTTACAATTCTATCACCAACACGAGATTAGAAAATCCACGAACTATGAACGTGCCGATAAAAAAGACCTATCAGTGTAGAAGAATGTGTTAACTGTCAGAATAGTTCCAGAACGGCTTGCGTTTCTGCCTCAACGACAAAGATGGGTTTTGTTGTCTGCATTCTCCTTCCACTGTGATGACTACAGGAAAGCACGTGCTGCACTCTGAGGCACCCGTTCTTCATTGGGGTCTATGACTTCGATTGAACACACCGATTCAACAACATCAATAGCCTGACCCGTATATTAATGTCATCTTTATTAACTGGTCTTGTACTCAAAAATCCGCAATACGGCGGATAATGTCTACGCTGATTTAAAGGTAGTCACGTGCTCCACATAGTCATTTTCTGTCAGCCATGATTTGACAATTATATCCTGTTCTCAGTCTCTTTTATGTTTCCAAGGATACTGACTCTTTTCCAATCATTCCCAGCTTGTGTGCGATAGCTGAAAGTCAGGATCGACAATAACATAATTCACATGCATACAAAATGCTGCAAACAAAACATGGAGAAATAGACGTAAGAGTAAACAAATGATGTGCAAAAAATATTTGATGGAGAATTGTTTATTCAGAAAATTTCTCCAGAGAAATAATACGCGGTGTACGAATGAGTTAAATGGTTTGAACATTCAGGAAAAAAAAAATCATATTCAACCAAACAACAAACCGAATATAAAACATGAAAACATTTACTAGGAAGTGAAAACACGATACAAGAAAAAGATGGACAAGTGAAATTACAAATCTACTAAATATATTCATTATATAAAGAACCCAAGCTAAACAGTTAGCAATGTTTAGTAGGCTGTGCATACGCTCATTCTACAAATATTGACGTAGTAAGAGTGAAGAAAAAGTACATTTGAAGTTTGTTTAAAAAAGCATGTTTAATATATATTTCTTCTTTCATCATATCTAAAAATTGCCACCATTGATGTCAGGTACTTTATTTTCAGCCGGTCAGAGATTATCGGGGTAAGTAGATTAAGTCGGTGCCTCTGCTGCAAAGAACAATAAATATAGTCAGTAAATAAAATTGTGTTTCCTGAATGTGGAGGTGCTTTTAGCTCGATGTCATATAGTTATTATTGTCTGTGAATTGTCTTTCGTTAGATCACTAGCGAATAAAACAAATTTTTAAAACAAGTAAAGAGCCCCCGTCACGCCAGCTGGAGTATAGGGAATATGGTGTTAGTGACAATAATTGTTAGAGAGCTTCGGGACACGATTTTGGGGTAATTTGGTCAATATTACGCCCGTGCAGCTTTACTTTCCAAGAAAAAATCTTATTTAAGACTAGGTGAACCCAGAAGCTCTCGTCCTTTGTAGTCCAGTTCATTAACCACAGAGCTATCGCGGCTCTCGAATAAAACAAATATCTGTCATTTAACGATGTCGTCTATTACTGATATTTTTTCCAACTGAAGGGAGAGAGCGCGATCAATAGTCAAGCGGACAAATGTTATCACATGAGTCGTCTCCAAGTATCAGCTAAAATTGGGATCAATGTACCTGGCCTGGAATAATAAATTACAGCTCATCTCGACATTCAACGTAATAGAAAGATCAAAACACAACACAACGAGTTTCACTAAACGTTGCGAGAACACCAGACCCAAAGGTCGACCACAAAAAAGGATTGACGGAATATTAGAAGCACTAGAAAAACTAACAGCAGCAGAGGCCAACAGAAGAGCAAAAGAGCAGAAATTATATCTCCCTTGACGTTGAAATGCAAATGAGAAAGGAAAGAAGAGGAAGAAGAATGTTCTGCACTATCTTTCAAACACGTAAATTAACGAGATTTATATTTTATGCGATCATCTTTCGTATCGGCCACGTGAAAAGGCAGAAAGTACAAACACAACACAACAAGCCTTCAACAAACGTTGTGAGAATACCAGACCCAAGAGTCGACCACGAAAAAGATGGGTCGATGGAATATTAGAAGCACTATGAAACATAACAGCAGCAGTGGCGAACATAAGAGCAAAAAACCGCAAATTATATCTCCCCTCGACGCTGAAAGGCAGAAGAGGAAGGAAAGAAGAAGATATTTCGTATCGTTTC
Source organism: Megaustenia siamemsis (assembly GCA_032433765.1). NCBI lineage: Eukaryota > Metazoa > Mollusca > Gastropoda > Stylommatophora > Ariophantidae > Megaustenia > Megaustenia siamemsis. The sequence continues at coordinate 13,564,558 of JAVIAB010000046.1, forward strand.
GATCTTAAACTTACATTGTTAGCCACTCGTCATATGTAACTTAGTTCAAAAATAGCATAATCAGTGAATTAGCTAACATGTAGATACTTGCGAATTGGTCACGTAATGTTTTAATGTGTACCCGCTCTCTTTTATTAGAAAGAATGTTGTAACAGAAACTAGTAACGTTCACACTTGAAACACTTGATAACCTGACTTCAAGACTGGAGAAAGAGCCGAAGTCAAAGAGCCAGTATCCCCTACAAACCAAATAGCAATGAAGAACAATTACCAATGTTGCATGGATGTTATATTGCATTATCCAAAGTTCAAAGTCACAACTATAAACACGGTATCTGAAAAAAGAAGAAATAAAACAATTGGAGATTAATATTAGCATTGGAGACTATAGACAATAATTATTAATTAAATATGTATTTAATGTTCCCTTTTTGATAAATCAAGTGTTGTGAATGCGACCTTCCACCGTCTAGACTTGATCTGCGCTTTACATCACATTGGTGCTCTACAAGACCGTTGTTGGAATTGCTAGACGCAAGTTATTTACATGTTACTCATTAATGTGAACTGCTTCGTTAGCCGCAATTTTATTTCTTTAGGGAATTTGCACCGTGTTTTGTTCGTCGTAGGCTGCATTCACTAGAGTAATCAGGGATCTTTCAACAGGAATCCCGAGTCGCTAATCTTACGGTCTGTTGTTTGATGTGCGACGGGGATAATCTGACGACTAACTGTGTGTCTATATTTTCGGAATTGGAGTCAACAACGATAGCCTAACATCATCAAGCGCTATACATTAAAAAAAAATATGACGATCATAATTTTCAAGATGACGTGAACTTCCGGTATATGGTGGATAGACGGCGGGAACAACTGAAGGCTATGCATGAAAAGTGTTCCTTGTTGCAGTTTCCTCATATTCCAAGTCCGGCTTGTTGCAGGAGCTACTGAATTAAGTTCTCTGTGCACACCGTGAGCTGTGTGTCTCATCCGTTTTGATCATGTTTCGATATTCCAATTGTTTACGATGAATGATGATATCGTATGACAGGGAACAGTTGGCTGTGTTCACTTTCTGCGCGGTTTCGCCTTATATCTTTTGGCGTGTACTGAGACTGCTAAGATTGGGGACTACAGTTACCGTTCTTTGTTTGGGAGATGAGATATTAATTCGGATGATTACGCTGGCACGGGCGGTTGAGCAATTATGGATTTTAATTCGTTTGCAGTGATACCGGGGCCTTCCATAACCAAATAACCAAAATAATTAAATAACATTATTTCCTAAAGTTTTATTTTTCTGGTGCACAGGATACACCTTCTCTACCTCTGCAACTCCTATTCTCTTATTTCATTTCAATATGTTTATCAATTTGTTTTGCAATATATTTATCAATACATTGTCACGTCTAAATTATTTTATTAACTAACTAATTAACTATATTTAAAAATCGATTCTTTATTAAAAGTTGCTTCATAATCTCACACAGCTAATGCATTATTTCTATGAAGCATTAATGACACGGCATAAATTAACCAGGCTACTAGCAACTGATATGACCAGCTCTGATCATATTTGTCTCACTTGTGGCATGAAACGCCACCTGGAACCTAAAGCACATATGCACGATGATATAATTTAAAATGATATTTTTTATAACGTATTTTTTTCTTATAATTAAAACGTACACTTCATCAACACTGATATTGACTGTTTTTATGTTGTGTCTCATTTTAGCTGCACGGGAATCAAAGAGCCGTAAGTTCATTTTTTTTTGGTAGTAACTTAGTCACCACCGCTCTCCCCCTGGTGTTACCAATAACAGTTAACTAGTCTTTGACTCGTGTATGTGCTTCCCACTCGTCTTCCTTGTTAGCGCACCGCTGCGGTGTCCTCATTTCTATTGAGAAAGGTCTTCGTTGCCGGTAACGCCTCGGATGATGTCGGCCTCTGTGCAGGCAACAATATATAGCACAGGTGATGCTTCCTGGTCACCGTCATCGAATAGAAGACACTAACGATGGCATGTTTGATTAAAACAAACAGAGAAGATCACTGTAGGTCAGCACTATGTGATGGGCCTTCTGAAAACATCAGCCGCCATCTATTTCAGAATTTCCGGAAGTCTTGCTCCCTCATTGGTCGCATAAAGGTGACAACATGACCTGAGCTAACAATGTCATCAAGGACAATTATGGCAGAATGCTGGTCACAGATGAGCAAAAAGGAAAGGTCTTGCTTGAGAAAAACATTGCTTGCGTTGAAAAGTGGCGGTACGTTTCGGTACCTGGACATCTGTGCCGAGATATATATCGTCGGGTTTACCTCAAGGATCGCAGTTTTCATCTGCTTTGTTCAAAATATACACTCCGAGGGTAGTACAATTGAAAATTTACCGGGTGGCACTATCCCCTTTGCTAATGACATTATGACATATGTACATAGTCGTGACAGGAATTAAATTGGCTAGGCAATTACAAGATAGCATGGGTCAGATGACAACGTGATGCATGATGCAACAACTACAAATCACTCATTAACCCAAACAATGATTCTGTAATGTGGTGTTCGCTAAACAACATAAGTAGTAGGAAACTCTTAGTACAGAGCTTCGCAGCAGGAGGAATCTAATCATCATCAGAAGACCTGCCGTCGGGCAAGTGTTTCGGCCCTTTAGCTTCTTGACACTCTAGTGCAGGTGGGCCCGCCATAGTCATGACTCCCAGGCATCGACCTCCTGCTGCATTGCCTCTAAGGCTTACACTATATATACGTCACAAGATAACTACACTATACAGTGTAAGCCTCTTAAAGACAGTCTCACAGTCATAAACTGCAATGGTGTCAGTGCCATCAAGACCATGGCCAGGGCGAACCTCCAACAATCATTGCTAATCTAGCTCACGTAATCAGGTTGTGCTCTCACTACTGGATTATATTTTTGGCATGCTCAATCTCTCGACAACACAGATCGCAAGGTTGAAAAGGGTGAACCGTTTGTTTTAATATTTTTGTTCAGATGAAGGCAGAATAAACCGTCCAATCAACGGGGTGCTTACTTGACTTACAGAACACTAGACTGCGTCATAAATCTGCTCAATCCGGTATTTTTTCATCGTGGTAAAAGGCATTAATCATTCATTGCATTTATCAGTAGGTGTGACCAAGGCCAGGCGCCTCAGTCGTAGAAAATCCTGAATAACCGAAATAGATTAGTTATTTAATATTATATCTGATCATAGCTGTCCCACCTACGAGTTGGAACAATTCGTTACGTAAACACTTGGGGAAAAGTGTGTTAATACTTCTTTACGATAATCTAGGACACATCATTTCGTATATTTCAAATAATGTTCTAATTACAATCATGTTTTATTCTGATTCCGTTCTATTTTAGGATGTCGAAGATTGGAGAGCAGTAAGTTCTTTAACAATTTTTTTTTTTACTCCAAACAAAATAATATAAAAAAGAGGATGGTCGTATATTTTAACGTAAAAAAAAAATTAATTGTAGGACAGGAAGTGTGTTTTTAACATCATCATCATCATCATGTGCCATACCGGTTGTCGTAGGCGAACATGTCCTTCCACAATCTTCTAACTAAAGTGCATCATATCAGTTCTGTTGTTGACTGTTTTCCATGCCATGACACCAAGCTATCCAGTATTTTCTCTCTTTATCGTCCACGACCTCTCTTTCCTTTTATTTTGCCAGTTGTAACCAAGTATTCCAACTTTCCTCTTCTCACGATGTGCCCGATAAATGTTGATTGTTTCTTTCAGAAGTTTTTTAATAGCTCTTTTTTGTGTTGACCTCTTTGAGAACTTCCTCATTGGTCTTTTTAGCTGTCCAGGGAACTTTCAACATTCTTCTGAGAAATCCCAACTCTGTGGCCTCTAATCGTCTGTTCATGTGTTTGTCTACTGTCCATGATTCGCTTCCATAAGTCAGAATTGGTTCTATATGGAACCGATGAACTCTCTTTCTTATTTCTATTGACAAGAATAAAACAATACGAGACTCATATATTTTGGATATTAAAACTGGTAACACGATATCACACTCGAAGACTACTATGGTAATGACAAGGGAAATTACCAATGTTACCAATAGCTCAAAATGCATAATAATAGACAACTTTCTCCCACCATCATAATCATTAGCTATTTGAGTAATAAGTTTCAATTCTTTTCTTGCAGAATACAACATGGTTTCTTTATCTGATTAAATAATAAGACATTGATTTTCTAGTCCACCTTTTGTTTTAAGTTCACGTTACTCCTCGGCTTGTTATTCTTCCTCTTCTTTTGGTCACAAGAGGAATCATTCACTGGTTGGTACGCCTTGTTGATCATGTACAGTAAACACACATTGTTCTATTTGGGAGGGGGGGGGGGGGAGGTCAGAATTGAAACCAAAAAAAAATATGGTGAGGTAAAAGCTTTACGTGATTGATTGAAGAACCGGATTTGAACGACGTTTCGGCACAATATACCTTCAGCAGGAACAAACAAACAACATGCGCACACATATATGTAAGTAAATAAAACTAATCCTACATAGTTAACTAGTAATGAAACATCCACAATAAAATAAGCGAAACTGGTTTAAGAAATGACTTCCCTGTGCCGTGGACCGTTGCCAGAATGGGAAAATTGCTCTACTTGCAAACTATGATGTTCCATTTCTGACACTCACTATTAATCTTATTGTCTTCCATTGCCCTTTTTCTCTTTTAAATTTTCTTTTGAATCCATGGCATGTCATGTTAGCGATTGTTGCTCAATCTTTTCTGTCTTGACCATGATGTTTTTTTGTTTTCGCTATTTTCAAATAATGTTATTCTTCTGTTTGTGCAAAATATTCCTAACTTGTCTCCAGAAAGCTTGTTTGAAATGTTTTGACATATAAGAACCTCCTTTTTTCTCTTTCCTGCAATATGCAAATCTTAAAGTAAACTAATTGTCTCTAACCTTTTTAATATTCTTTGCTTCTGTTTGGTTTTCCTTGTCTGCTAACATTTGCTATTTTTAATTTTAATTTTATTTCCAGTTCGCTCACATCTAACATGTTATTTATATTTTAAAGCTAATTAATTGTTGGTCTATATTCTTATTTTTAAAAAAAAATCAATAGTTGTTTGATTTCCGATGCATCCAGTCTATTTATGTCTTAGGTGTGTCGTACATATGTTTGAATAAACGGCACTACCCAAACGAACAGAACAATCGCTACAGGATCACGCTCGAACATAATCATTACAGCAGTGACATCAACAGTGACATCAACTCGATCACATTGAGCGAGAAGGGGATACAAGTAAAGAAATTAGAGTCAGAATAGCTAAAGCAGCAATGTCTTTCAGAAGCCTTGAAAAGTTGTGGAAATCAAAACTCATTAGGACAAACACAAAACTTAGACTATTAAAATTAAATGTACTATCAGCCCTTACGTATGCGTGTGAAAGATGGAAAAAACAAGAGACATGCAAACAAGTTGAACGCATTAGAAAATAAATGAACAAGGAAAATACTTGGTATAGCGTGGAACGAATTCAAAACAAACGAGGAAATTAGAGAAATCGCCAATCAACCACTAATATCTTCAGTAATCAAGAAAAGACGATGGTCATATGTTGTACATGTGATGTGAAGAGATAATAACCGAATAGCAAAACAAGCCCTCATGTGGGAAACAACAGGTAAGAGGAAAAGAGGAAGACCCAGAGTAACACTGCGAAGAACACTGATGAGAAAGGCAAAAGCATCAGTAACCGGCTCCCTCAATGAGATAGAGCTGCTTGCACAGAACAGGGACAAATGGTGAGATTTGATAAAATACCTTTAACAGAATTGAAAATTGCTAGAACAAAAATTTAGATAAGAGAGGGAGTTTCTTGGTCTACGCCTTATGGCCTGGCTACGGCTCGAAAGGCCAATGGATCTATACATAGTGACATCAAATGTTTCGTTACATAGGTTTATATGTTAATTCTTTTTTACAATACATTTATTTATTTCTTCCTCATATTTCAGTCCATTTTACAACTGCAATCATTTATATTTCTTATCTCTTAGGGTGTTGGCAATCAATGATCGGTATGCTCTTAAGTAGCTGAAAACATATAACTAAAGATAGTTCATAAATAAAAAAAATAATATCTAATGATTTATCTTAAATCTGAATGTAGATAAATGAAGTCCCCTTCCAGGAAATATATATCAACATGCCTTGACGCACTTTTTCAGTTGTTATTGCACCGTTCAGATTATAAATAATCTGACTTGGGAGCTCTAGAAATGTCACAGCCAAAGAAACAGGACAATGTGAACACTACAGGTGTAACAACTACCAATACATCATATTTGCTCAAATATGTTATACTACAGTATATCCCCCATCAGCCGCGATAGCTCAGTGGTTAGTGAACTAGACCACACAGGACAAGGGTAGGTTTCGATCCCAATCGACGGCTTCCGGGTTTACCAAGCCTTAAATGGGTACCGGATTTTTTTATGGGACAGTAAAGCGGCACGGGCGCAATACCGACCACATTACACCAAAAAATATGCGCTGAAGGTCTGAAGGTCTGCTATTGTCACTAGCACCATATTCCCTATACGCCACTTGGCGTGACGGGGGATCTTTACTTTTTTTTTACTATATCCTCCATCAACGTTTTACACGAAGCGTCTGAACAATCAGACAATAGGAAAGTTGCCTAATGAGAAGTAGACAACAAGTAGGAGAAAAACAAGTTCATTTGAGAGAAAAGAGTTTAGCAAGTCTCTACCTAGGTAACATGACCGTACGTGATCTAACACTTCACGAGCTGTAGTCAGTTTTAGAGAAATCAATAACGGCATGATTCTCACTTTAAAAAAAAAATAGGTCAAAAATAAACCAAAAATAACATGGACACAGATCTGCCAACCGTGATGGAATGTGTCGAGATTAGGAAGCAATGTTTTGGTTTATTTAGGAGTTACATGTTGCCAGAGCTTGTTTAAAAGGACACAATGAACATGTGTTAGCAATAGCTCACTATAGATTATCAGTGATGAGAGTCAGGGCATCTGTGAATATCGTGTAACAATTGGTAATACTGTTGTAGCGAAATTACACTTTTCGCCAATGACCATTATCACTGTTTGTACGACTCAGGCTGACAGATTAGAAAAAAGTGGAACATAACGTCATGTGTTTGATATTGAGCTGCTGAAGATACTTATTTCGGTGGTTGTGTCATATTTCTCCCAATTGTCGCGATAGAGAAGAGAACATGGATGGAGAGTACATGCATAGACAAAGAAATTCGCTTTTTTGGTGCATCAATTACATAGTATGCTGATTGATGTGGATTAAAGTTTAAGTCTACATTTCGTATAATCTTTTCTGTCAATATAGACGATGCGGGGAACAGTCCCCGAAATGTAACAAATGCAGATGTTACGAGGATTTTTAAACACAAATATAAAATATACAATAATACCTGTCTTCTATTATTTCATCCCTAGCGACCATGAAACCTCTGAGGTCTGCCAAGTTCCTGTCGTTGTCTCTTGCTCTTCCCAGCTTTCGGGAACCGACTCATCGGAGAAGATTAAGTTCGTTTCACTCTTTCCTTTACTTAAACACGGATCCCAGCTTTTACTCTCTCCTGTGTCCTAACTTTATTGCTCGATGCGTTATCTTTATCTACTCTCATGCTCTTTATCCCCTATTCCACTCCTGTTTTCTCTTTTCTCGACACACTATGGGACCCTTCCTTTATCCATCCTCAGAGAACCATTTCTCCCTTTTCACTGTGCGTGACGTCTTTTTATCCCGCCAGATCCAACTTGGTATATTAACTTTTTCACATGGGACCAACAAACAATTCGGTCACGGCGTCACTTCACTCCCCGCGATGATCAGATCAGTACTTACCTGCATTTTGTGTTTTGTATTAAAATGTGTTGGCTTGTGGCTGACAAAGTATTTTCCCGAAACGTCGTATTTTGTCTCATCTCTCTATAGGTTTAGCTGCTTATTTCCATTTTGTGTTTACACAGAGACCCTCATGTGCGAGAATTCGAATATCCTCATCTGTACCGACGGTTCAGTAATGCGTCATCAACTGATTGCTTACGCAGTCAACACGCGCTACGGTAACGGGAATTGTCAGACTGACAATGACGTCAATGTTGTTCTGTTTTGATCATGACTCATGACTCAGCTGCCCCCAAAATGCAGTTGCAAATTCTGATGACTACTGTGCGACCCTAAGCTCAACGCGCAGGCGACGATTTCAAACGACTTTCATCAAATGTAGAGTGCACAGTCACTTCATTACTTGTTTTCTAAAAAATACACCAATTAAAACAAACATAACAGCGGAAACGGTTTAAGCGACTGCCTTAGATTCTACAAAAGCAGGGCGTCATGCATCCATTTTGATTTTGCATTGTCGGTTAGCGGCCGTTAGCAGGTCTAACTTCAGTGCGAGCCAAGGTGGGTGCATTGGCGATAAATGTAAACAATATTACCGAAAGGAGAGCGCCCACAGTCACTTCCAACTCCAATTAACTCGAATAAATTGACCAAACACATAGAACCAGTCAAACACAACAAACACTGTTTGAGTGCTGGCACTCTCTAAAATGACCTGCAGCAATGGCCGCCATTTTCCCCAAACTTCAGTGCAATGACGACTAGAATATGATAGCGGAGATAATGTCCGTGAAAATAGCTATTATCTGGCAGTACTCACACGACCACAATCACGTTTTATGTGTTGAATATACCCGCCAGCTACATGTGTAAATTGTTGACACGATCCATCTGCAGAAAATGGCTGGAGTTAACACAAAGACGCCCTGCGGTAAACCCTATTTTTCCTTCAGCTACCTGCTGGTGATCTGGGTAAAGAAAGAGTAGATAGACTGGTTTTATGGTCTTATATGGGGTTCCAATATATAGGGTAGATGGATAGCCATTATATAGGGTAGATGGATAGCCATTATATAGGGTAGATGGATAGCCATTATATAGGGTAGATGGATAGCCATTATATAGGGTAGATGGATAGCCATTATATAGGGTAGATGGATAGCCATTATATCGGGTAGATATCTAATCGACCTCAGAGAGTTATAATGAGAAACTTCAAATACCAGCGAAATTAAATGAAAGGGCGCTCGACATTGCTATACAAGAGCGATATTCTGAACGCAAAGAGAATAAAACATCCATTGATGTCTTGATTAAATGAAAGTTGGTTTGACATTGCTATAAAAGAGCAATATTCTGAACGCAAAGAGAATAAAACAGCCATTACTGTCTTGATTAAATGAAAGTTGGTTTGACATTGCTATAAAAGAGCTGATATTCTGAACGCAAAGAGAATAAAACATCCATTGATGTCTTGATTAAATGAAAGTTGGTTTGACATTGCTATAAAAGAGCAATATTCTGAACGCAAAGAGAATAACACATTCATTGATGTCTAGAGTATATTGAAAGTTGGTTTGACATTGCTATAAAAGAGCAATATTCTGAACGCAAAGAGAATAAAACATCCATTGATGTCTAGAGTATATTGCAAGTTGGTTTGACATTGCTATAAAAGAGCGATATTCTGAACGAATGCGAGATATTTTCAGTGAGAAACACATAATATCACGATTTGTCGCTTGGTACTGACGACCATTGGGGGTGGGGTGACCGGACCACCTATAAATATATATAGATGGTTCAGCAGTGCATTGGTGACTATCCTAACATTGCATAACATGAGGTTACATTTTACAAAGAAGGGAAACACAATATGGCTAATACAAAAAAACATGGGAGATAGCTATATTGAAGCTTCAATGATGACTGACGTGGAGAAATGACAAAGACTAGCAATAGACCGACGAAGAAGATGCCTAGTCAAGATGCCTGGTCAAGATGCCTGGTCAAGATGCCTAGTCAAGATACCTGGTCAAGATGCCAGCGAGCATATCATTATCGTGAAAATGTTCACGGGAAAAAAATGTACATTCAAGGTACATGAAAGCAGTTGCAAACAAACACATTTGTTTCTGAATTTGAACGTTGCGGACCACAGATTACAAAATAAAATCCGGTGCAATGAAGTAAAATGTATGTGTGCGAAGAGTGCATCATTTAGTTCATTTCCTCCCTAATTGACACTTCCTGAGACACAGACTATGTATTGTAAAAGTTCAATAGCATGCTCATTTAAACTGCTGATAATAATACATTAAAGCACTCTATAAGACCAACATTGTAAAGATGCAATACCATATTCATGGACTGTGCAAGGTAAATAACACAGAGGAGTATTGTATGTACATTTACTCAGGAAGCTATGTTATAAAAATACTCTTGCCTATACTGTTAACATAATTTCCCATTTTCAAAGATGATGATGATGATGATACAAAAAAGGAAAAAAAATGGTATTGTTGCAAATACCTCCACTTTTCTTCCTATTTTTATGTTCATTTTTATCATCAGGTTTACTGTATTTTCACAGTTTAGAGATTGTATGCATGCATATGTAGTTATCCCTTTCCCAATTTTGACCTGCAATTTGATACTCATGAAGCAGAATGTTAAGTCGGCTCTTGGACCTGGTAAAATACCCTACAGCTGATTATGTTCAAAATCCTAAGGTTAGCAGCTCACTGGATCTCTTGTTACCTTCTTCTTCTGGTAACATGCAATTCAGTCGTTGACTAGTGCTGCAGACATGGTACAACAACCATATGGCTCTCCACTTTTGAGCTGGGGCGTTCCATTTTTGGTCGGTGCTGTTGCTGTCGCTTTATCCTTGGAAGCCACTGCATTCAGTTCTTGTTGTTGATGCAGCATCTCGTGTGAGTATCAGAGATAACTGGTTATACCTTGTGTACATTGTCACTGTGTTCACATCTTCTTGTCCGCATCGTTTGTGTAGTCCATAGCTGTCAGTTTTGTTTGTGCAAGCAGGTCATAGAATCATTCACTTCAAGATTGTGTAAAGTAATAGATGTCTCAGCATTTCCCTTTTTCTTTGTTCACTAGCATCATGTCTAAAAGTACATAAAATATATTTCTTCAGACGAATAATTATATTGTTTCATTTACGTACTTCAGTTTAATTATGTGGCTTTAATTCACTATTCCATAATCGTAAAGGCATTCTAGCACTTTACCGTGTCAAAAATAATTTATTTACTTTTCTGAAACTGTAATTAATGAATATTTCGAAATTTGAGTAGCCTTAAATAATCATGATTTGTTTTCTTCTCAAATCAGATAATAAGTGCGTTTAGTCTATATAATCCAATATGTTACTGACGTGTATGAGGAACATGAACGAGGCACACTATCAGAAGAGGTACATCAATCCCCACTCATGTGACCAACTATAATCATAATTGTCCCACCCATGACATTAAATGATTCATGGAACAATAAGTAGCTGGAAACACGAAAACGTTTACAACAATTGTTTTAGGTGAACATTTGCATTGTGTGCCATTTTCCAAATATATTATAATTATAACAATTCATAATGCATGTGCTCTTTTCTCTTTCTCTCTCTTTTGTTTGTTTATTTAGATGTCCAAAACTCTTCAATTAGTAAGTTGTAAACTAGAGTTTATATGTAACCAAATTAAAAAGAAGAACCTAAAGAGTTTAGTTTAATTGTGTTGACGGATCAATCGTCACTGCATGTCGGACGTCATACGTTGCCAATCTTCCGTGTCTCCCAGCAGAGTGCTCCTTTCTAGCATTTCTAAAGTTGGCGTGGTGTTCGCCTGGACATGTAAATAGTCATTGAGCTTAAATGCATATATATAGCTAATTGATTTCGCAGTGAATTATGTATTAACCTGATTCGCCGCTTAAATATTATAGAGGGCGTTAGAAAAGGAACTACTATTTAACCCTTTTTGAAAATCTGATTTATTATTCGTAATGTATGACAAATTTGTGCACAATTATGGCCCACATGGTATTGGCCTAACATTTTCTTTGGGCCGACAAACATTATCGAGCAGTAAATTTTCAATCATAGATAGATATATAGATAATATATAGATAAATAGATAGATAGTTAGATAGATAGTTAGATAGATAGATAGATAGATACATACATAGATAGATAGATAGATAGATAGATAGATAGATAGATAGATAGATAGATAGATAGATAGATAGATAGATATATAGATAGATAGATAGATAGATAGATAGATATATAGATAGATAGATAGATAGTTAGATAGATAGATAGATAGATAGATACATAGATAGATACATAGATAGATAGTTAGATAGATAGATAGATAGATAGATACATAGATAGATAGATAGATAGATAGATAGATAGATAGATAGATAGATAGATAGATAGATAGATAGATAGATAGATAGATAGATAGATAGATAGATAGATAGATAGATAGATAGATAGATGTATAGACATATAGATAGATAGATAGATAGATAGATAGATAGATAGATAGATAGATAGATAGATAGATAGATAGATAGATGTATAGACATATATATAGACATATATATATAGATATATAGACAGACAGATAGACAGACAGATAGATAGACAGAGAGATAGACAGATAGACATACAGATAGACAGATAGACATACAGATAGACAGACAGATAGACAGACAGACAGACAGATAGATAGACAGATAGATAGATAGATAGATAGATAGATAGATAGATAGATAGATAGATAGATAGATAGATAGATAGAAAGATAGATAGATAGATAAATAGATAGATAGATAGATAGATAGATAGATAGATAGATAGATAGATAGATAGATAGATAGATAGATAGATAGATAGATAGATAGATAGATAGATAGATAGATAGATAGATAGATAGATAGATAGATAGATAGATAGATAGATAGATAGATAGATAGATAGATAGATAGATAGATAGATAGATAGATAGATAGATAGACATATAGATAGATAGCCATATAGATAATTTATTTAGCGAGTAATTTTTTCAAAAGAAACATGATTTTCAGGATGGAATATAGTTTAGCTTAAAAAAGATACCTTGGCGTTTTAGAAAGTTCAGAACTATAGGTATGCATATTTCGTAGGATGAAGAGTTCTTGGTTTCAGAATATACACAATTGTTATATTATAATTCCGTGAATATGGGTTTTCTTTTTAACTGAGGATGTTTTTAATTACCTGAAGACCGTCGGAGATGATACCACCGACGGTTGCCTTAGACACATATATAATTTTCTACCATTATTATAGAGTTTTATAGATTCATACATAGTCAGTATCAGTATTTAAATGTAATCAGTGATTTGTAAAGGCAAGTATGACATTTATTCAGATGGATATTTGAAGTGTATCTAGAGGGCTGTGTAAATACATTTTTGAACGTAATTAAGACTGTGACTTCGAGTCATTGTATAAACGGGTGAGGAATCAGTTTGATTTGGACATTTGTGTCTCTATGTTGTATGAATAACACACGTTTTTGTTTTTTTTTAACACGGGCACAAATCAAATATATGGCTCGAGGGCCCAAAAAAGACAAAGAACGGTACAGAAGATATACCATAAATATTTCAAAGTTACCATATACAGCTGCCAGTGCGACTTGCACGTTTCAGTGCATAAAGAAAAGCTTCACGCAAAGGTTTAATGTCATTTATTCTCTTGAAAAAAGGGCAGATAACTGAATAACAAGACGAAAGAAGAGACAAGAAACATACAAGAGCTAAGATGACAATGCAAGTCTTAGGTGGCAAGAAAATAAATCACAACCGAATATAAGACAAGAAGGATAAATTCAGTAGCGTTCATCATCATCATCATCGAGTGCCGTTTCCGCAACGAAGGTTGGCTACCATGGAACGCCATTCCACTCTTTTTCTTGCTTTTATGATGCAGGTTGTCATAGATTGAAGTAGCGTTAGATGATGACAAGTAGTGGTATCAAAATGACAAATAGTTGTAAGACAAAATGACATGTAAAGGTAAGACAATGTGCCAAGTAACGATAATACATAATTAATAGTAGCGGTAATTCAAAATTGCAAATAGCTTTAAGACACGTTGAAATGACAAATAGGGTTAAGACACGATGGCATGATCAATAGCCTTAAGACTAGCTAGAATGAGAAATAGAGGTAAGACTAGATGGAATTACAAATAGAGGTAAGACTAGATGGAATTACAAATAGAGGTAAGACTAGATGGAATTACAAATAGAGGTAAGACTAGATGGAATTACAAAAATAGAGGTAAGACTAGATGGAATTACAAATAGAGGTAAGACTAGATGGAATTACAAAAATAGAGGTAAGACTAGATGGAATTACAAATAGAGGTAAGACTAGATGGAATTACAAATAGAGATAAGACTAGATGGAATTACAAATAGAGGTAAGACTAGATGGAATTACAAATAGAGGTAAGACTAGATGGAATTACAAATAGAGGTAAGACTAGATGGAATTACAAATAGAGGTAAGACTAGATGGAATTACAAAAATAGAGGTAAGACTAGATGGAATTACAAATAGAGATAAGACTAGATGGAATTACAAAAATAGAGGTAAGACTAGATGGAATTACACATACTAGCTTTAGAATGTAACGAGCAGTAGTATATCTTGATGTAATTATAAATAGCAGTAATAGAAGACTACAGTTAGTAATAAAACAAAATGATAAGCAGCAATAGTGACAGATTAACAAGAATTCAAAGAAGTGATCATCAGCATGTGCCATACCGGTAGACGTAGGCGATCATGTTCTTCAATAATCTTCTATCTACAGTGCTTCGTATCAGTTCTGTTGTTAACTGTTTTCCATGCATGACACCATGTTTTCTAGTATTTTATTTCGTTGCTGTCCACAATCTCTCTTTCGCTGTATTTTGCCAGTTGTAACCAAGTATTCCAACTTTCCTCTTCTCATGATCTGCCCGAAAAAAAAAAAAATTTGGATTGATCCTTTCTGATGTTTCTTAGGAGCTCCCTTTTTATGTTGACCCTTTTGAGAATTTCCTCGTTGGTCTTTTTAGCTGCCCAGCGAACATTTAATATTCTTCTGAGAAATTCCATCTATGTGGTATATCAATTGTTCTTCTCATATCTTTGTTTACTCTCCATGATTCCCTCCCATAGGTCAGAATTCGCTCTATATAGCACCGATGAACTCTATTTCTCAATTCTATTGACCAAGAAGTGATATACTGACATTTTAAGGAGCTTTTAATGAAGACATAAACTGCAAGACAGGTGAGAATAACGACATGAAAGATGTCTATTCAGACCGGGAACACAATTTTTACATTATTTTCTGAAAATGTTCAGTAAATTCGAGGACCAGTGAAACAACACATAAGAAATTATTGCAGAAAATATATGTTTTGAATCGCATAGTAGATTTAACTTATGTCATGTTAGTTCACTTTTGTAGCAATTTAACGTTAATAAATTCACATAATAAATATAACATGATGTCTAAAGCACTTGTATAGTATCATCATCATCAAGTACCGGGCCTGCTGGCATAGGTGATCATGCTTCTCCACAACTTTCGATCACGACAGTTATTTATCATTTTTGTTGTTGACCTTCTGCCAAGCCATTCTCTTAAGCTGTCTGGTATATTTTCGCTTTGCTTCCCTCTATCTCTTCGTCCCTCAATTTTCACAGTTGTTACAATATATTCCAGTTGTTCTCTTCTCATTACATGTCCACAAAAATGATGATTGTTTCTTTCTAATATTGGAGATTAGCTCACCTTTTGCTTTGGCCTCTTTCAGAACGTTTACATTACTCTTCTTAGCTGTCCATGGTATTCTCAACATTCTGCTGTAAAACCACATTTCTACAGACTCCAGTGATTTTCTTGTATGTTGTCATATTGTCCATGATTCACATCCATATGTTAAGACTGGCTCTACATGAAATTTAAGAACTATTTTTCTTGTTTCTATTGTCAAAAATTGATTGCATAGTATATTCCTCATTTTTTTGGAAAGCTGCTTTTGCATGAGCCATTCTGCATCTCACCTCGTTTGTACATCTTCCATCTGAGGTTAACAAAGTTCCCAAATATTTAAATACATTTACCTGTTTTAATATTGTTCCACTTGTCTTTATTTTGCATTGAGGTTGTGTCTTTTTCTTTGTTGTTACCATTACTTCTGTCTTTCTGCTATTAAGGCGGAGTTCTTTATTTTTGATTTCTTTCACTATAATGTCTAACATTTCTTGTAACTCATGTTCAGTCTTAGCAATTAAGACTGTATTATCTGCATACCTTAGATTTTTTTATATTATAACCTACAATTGTTATTCCAGGCATGACCCTTATGGGTATTAAAATAATCTCACAATAAATATTAAACAAATCTGGTGACAGCACACAACCTTGTCTAACACCATGTTTTATTTCTTGAAACATTCTGAATTGGTTTACAGTTTTTTTAATTGATGGTAATAATGCATTAAAATGGAATAAAAATAAATAGTATCACTACCATTAATTTATGTGAATTGTAAGATCAAAAGAAGCACTGTCTCTTCAAATATATTTTCATCACTTGCGAATAGCTCATTTGAACATGGCAGAATAATGTTCGGTTTCCTTCTCTGGTAAAATACTCTACAACTAATGTCATAGATCACATCTAAGTGTCTCTAGACCACTTTACTCCGTCTCTTCATGATCTATTGACCACAGACAGGAAAATGATGATCGCAATGCTCCCTATTATATGCCGCTCATAAAACATCATTATAGTTCTTCTCATTCAAACTATAATGTTCCATGTCTGGCACACATTAATCTCAGCTGTTAGGATCGCCATTTATCATTAATCTGCCTCACTGTTCTCTCCCTTCACAATCCACTGTTTCAAGTTCTAATTATAGTTTCTGGATCATACCGAACATTTCAGCTTTTACCCGATGCCGACATGATCATGTCATGTTTATTTAAACGTTTATGAAGTTCTTGTCTCATCCGTTTTGATCCTGTTTCGATATCTCGCTTGTTTACGATGAATAATGATATCGTATGACAGGGAACAATTGGCTGTGTTCACTTTCTACGCGGTTTCGTCTTATGTCTTTTGGCGTGTGCTGAGACTGCTACGATGGGGACTACAGTTACCTTTCTTTGTTTGGGAGATGTGTTAGTAATTCGGATGATTCCACTGGCACAGGCGGTTGAGCAATTATGGATTTTAATTCGTTTGCAGTGATACCGAGGCCTTCCATAACCAATAACCAAGAAATTCTTGCTTGCTTTTATAGGCGGTGGGTAATATCCCATGATTTTCTTTAGATATTAGTGTATATTGATGGTGTGTTCTACCCTTGACGTAGAATGTCTTCTCATACCATCAGCACAACACAGGACGAAGAAGATGTATCACATGATTAAAAGCATATTGAACATCTTCACTATCTTGTATGTATCAAATGTTCAGATTAACCTTAACGATACTGGATGTGTTCTTGTTTTCTTTTAGCTGCGATGGTTATTCCGAAAATGAAAGGTAAGTTTAGGAATAAAATTCTCGTTTAATTGGCCATAAACAAATACACATAAACTGAGATTTCATATTAATAAGGGCAACTGATTGTGTGGTAAGAACATATTATTGAAACATGAACTATGTCGTTTTAGATATTGCCCGAAAAAGTCTCCAAGAAAAGCGCTAACAAAAAAAACGGGAAACAAATATTTAAAACAAAAATCAGAATAAATCTAAACTGTTGTCATATATACGCAACGCGTTCATGTAAATAAACGCACAGTGAAATGTCATTTCAACAGGCCCTTTTTGGAATCCCCAGGGGAAAAACAAAGAGGAAGACCAAGGAATTCTTTGAGAAGACAGATAGAAGCTGGGAGGAAGATGATGGGGAAGACATGGAATGATCTTAAAAGAATAGCAATAAACAGAACGACTTGGAAAGTGTTTGTTGAAGACCTATGTTCGACATGGACCTAACAAGGTAGAAGAAGAAAGAGAAATGTCATTTGGCAACAAAAGAAGAAATCAAAACGGTTTTAAGTCTGTTTAATAAAAAAGACATCTGAAACACGGAATGCAAATGTCAATAAAAGGAACACACATATGTATATATATATATATATATATATATATATATATATATATATATATATATATATATTATGGTCTCATATCTGTTCTTTGAGACAAGCGTGAAACACTTTCAAAAGTTCAAAATGTTGTTAGGGACGACAGCATTGTCACTCTCAAGATATTTCGGACAGGTTTTACAAACTGTTCGGATGCATGAAAGTGTTCCGCTGTGATGATGGGGGAACTTTCTTAGGCAACTACGAACCAAGAATTGAATGTTTCTCCCACGCTGATACGCAACTAAAGAATAATCAGAGGTGAAACGCCTGGTAGTTAAGCGATGGTAGAGATGAGAACAATACAAGTTCTATTACAAGTGTTCTACAGATATTTGCTGGTCATCATTATTACACACCGACCATGACCATAGTTGCTCAGATCCTCTCCTCGGAAAGTTCCGTAGTGTCCAGTGACTGACGACTCCAGTTCTAAGTTGATTGATAAGTCTTCTTACACGTCCACTAAGTTTCTCGTTTTTGGCTGTGCCCATCATAGCTCCCATCTCTTTCTTCCGAAGGAGTGACGTGGACTCATGGTTGTCGAGATCCTGTACCCTTCCCACATCCCGGAAAGCATTCATGAAGTCCAACCGATTCATCCGACAGAGCAGCTAGTCAACCTGTCCGCTCTTTCATTTCCCTGCACTCCCGCATGTCCAAGGACGAAGACAAAGGTGACCTAACGTAGTTTTGATATCGGCAATAGCTCTACCCATTGCCTGCGAACAGAGCCAGCTTCCACTGTTCGTAGCATGCTAATCGAATCACATAGTCTGCAGTGTTAGGTATAGCCTATAGACTCTAACAAGATGAAGTCACTGGTCACTGCCATCACCTCCATCGTCAAGATACTCGTGGTCATAATGTATGCACCACCGTCTTCCACTTATGACGCCATTATCTTGACGTCGTATTACAGATATGCCTGTAATAGATTACTGCATCTTTCTCATCGGTGTTTTCCGTGATGAAACAGCTGACCTTCGCATTGGCTACGCCCGAGTTATGTGCCCTACATTTCTTGTCGAGTGTGACAATTACAGGAGAATGTACCCCTGAATTACGCAGGCACGGGCATTTACTCCTCTCCAGCGTCGGCATTGGTAAACCCACAGACCTGTTTGATGGCATCTCCAGCTCGGTCACCCATGATTTGCCTCTTTTTAGCCTGTTACCGTTCACTATATTGAGCTCGTGGTGCAATGGATGCGCTTTATCTGCACTAATCTTCAGGTATGCTCGTGCCTTCTATATCTTGATTCTGTCATCCATGGTTGGACAGTCAAGAAGATAACTCATTGCTACACAGGGAGTGTCCCTCGTATACTCAAAGATAATGATCATAGCTTCATTCTATATTTTCTCCAGCCTGTCATTTTGCGTTGTACTAACAGTAAGAATTGCTAGGGCATACTGGATTGGTTCTATGACTAGTCTCTGGTACAGAAGGGTAAGTTGCCTGTGCTCAATGTTGACCCTCAAGGCGGCTAATTCTTTGCGGGATTATGTTATCACATAGTCGGCGTGGTATCGAAAACACATGCTGCGATCAAACTTAACTCCGAGTTGTTTCATCAACATGTTCCTGGTTACCTCATCAGCTCCCATTCGTACCACTGGTGTTTCCGTGTTAACGATATGATTGTTAAGGGAGAACCATGCCCCTTATGCCTCATTAGGATTAACTAATGTACCTGATATTCCACACTAGAAAGAGATACGATCATGTTGGTTTTCCAATGTGGAGGCTATTTTCCGTCTATCTCTTCCTTGTCAATGTACCAGAAAGGCATCAGCAAAAATCATAGTGCTTCACCTTCCATTTAGCTGTTGTTCCGTGATTGTTAATGTGTACATATTAAATAGATCTCATGACAATGGTGAGCCTTGTGGTAGCCCTGGAGAAATAGATGTTGGTTCGGATGACCAACTTCCACATCTGAGATTCACCCTCCTCTGAAACAGTGCTACAACGATACATCTAATGAGGAAGGGGTGCACCGCTAGTTTGAGGAGTTTCCTATCTCTGATTTTACTAACACGTAAATGCCCTCAGTGCATGTAGTCAGTTCTGCTGTTGACCGTTTAACGTCCCACAGCACAAAACAATCTAGTATCATTCTTTCTCTTTCGCCCGCGATATCACTTTGCCAGTTGTAACCACGTTTTCCAAACATTGGGTTCCTCTTCTCTTGATGTGTCTGGAAAATATAAATTGATTCTTTCTGATGGTTTGTAGAAAATCTCTTTTTGTGTCGGGCTCTTTGAGAATTTCCTCTTTGGTTATTTTGATTGTCTAGGAAAATGTCAACATTTTCTTATAAATTCCATCTTTGTAACCTTTAATCTTCTTTTCATTTGTTTACCCACTGTCCATTATTTACTTCCATAGGTTAGAATTAGGAAGCCGCGATAGCTCAGTGGTTAGGGAATTTGAATACAAAGGACAAGGGGTAGAGTTCGATCCCAACCGACGGATTACGGGTTCACCCAGCGTTAAATGGGAACCGGTTTTTTTCTGGGAAAGTAAAGCGGCATGGGCATAATGCCGTCCACATTACCCCGAAAATCATGTGCTGAAGGTATGTAAAATTGATGGTCTCAAACACCATATTCACTATACGCCACTTGGCGTTACGGAGGCTCTTTACTTTTTTTTATAGGTTAGAGTTGGTTATATAGAGGACTGATGTATTATCTTCCGCACTTCTCTAGACAGATTTGTTGCACAAGATGTTTCTTAATTTTCTGAGACTGGACATCGACCCGGTCTTCTATTTATTTATGTGGTGCATTTTTCGTCTGATATTATTGTTGTTCCAATTATTTGATCATCTGCACTTGTTCTACATATTTCCGCTTAACTGTATGTTTCATGATGGTGATGTTTGTTTCATGGGTATGACAAGTACTTATGTTTTCTGGCTGCTTAGGCTGCGCTCTTTCAATTTGCATTTTCTTACTGTTACCCTTATCATATCTTGTACAATCGAATAATGTGTCCCACAAGGCGGATTCTTGTCCCCAACACTCTTTTTAATTTTCATAAATGACATCGTAATGGACATTCCACCCAGAATACACTCAGCAATATACGCAGATGATCTGGCGTTATGGGCTCGCGAGGAAATTATGTCGGTGGCTGGACCCAGGGTGCAAGATGCCCTAGGTGAACTCGAAAAATGAACAATCACCTGGTTCTTACCAATCGCTAAAATAAACTACATATACAATTTTCAGCCTATCAAGAAACACACTCTCTGCAAACTTGAAGATAAAAAACCATACACTTCATATTGACCAAAACCCAACATATCTTGGCGTCACCATGAATCGCAGAATGACGTGGGAAAATCAGATAGACAGAGCAAGAAAAAAAATCCAGAAAACGAAATAATATTACGAAGAAATTGGCAGGAACGGACTGGGGAGCAGACAGCAATATCTTGAAAAGACTATACTTAGGAAGACCAGTTCTAGAGTATGGATTCACAGCCTGGGCTATGGCTTCCAAATCACACCTTAGCAAAATTAACAGAACACAGAACCAAGCTGTCCATATCATCACTAGTGCTATGAAATCTACACCTATCAAGACACTAGAAACAGTAACAGGTTTACAACCCTTAGATGACAGACGGGTCACCAAAGTATTAAAGACTAAAGAGTAGCAGCTTCGCTGCAATTGCCAATGAACTAACTACTGGAGACCCAGTACTTTCCCAAACAATACCGAAAAACTGGGGCCCTTCTGATATGTCTCCTCATGGGAAACATAAAATACTAGAACTTAAGGAAAGAATAACTGGATTCATTAAAAAAGGCACCCAATCAGACATAGAAAGAAAACACGTAGCAGAACAACACATACACGATACCTACCCACATGACTCTTGGTCCCACATATACACAGATGGCTCTGCTACGAATGCTATCAGAATCGGAGGGGGAGGTGTGTTCTTGCCGCTGAATAACCAGGAAGAGATCACCAAGTCAATAGCTACTGGGAAATTCTCAAACAACTTTAAAGCATAAACTGAGGCCCTCAGAGATGATGCAACACTGGCTACTCAACTCAAAACAGAAATAACATGCACAATAAATGGGTGATTCTGACTGATGCTCTGTCAGTACTATCTGCTCTAAAAAGTCCCAAGAACAATGAACTAGATGACTTGAGAACAACCCTAGACCAACTATGCAATAACTTCCAGAGAGTAGTCATTCAGTGGATACCATCACACTGTAATATACACGGGAACGAACGCGCAGACAAATTAGTAAAGAGGGAGGGAGATTACTACAAGAGAACCATCCGCTCAGTTATGATGAAGCCAAATCCATCCTCAAATGTCAGTGCCATGAAAAATGGAAACGAGAACACCCAAAGCATAACGAGAGGGACTTATACCACCAACTATCAAGGATGGATCAAGTCATCATACTTCGCCTACGTACTGGCCACAATAGAATGAGGAATCACATGTTCAACAAATTCAAAATAGGTACAACCAGCCTATGCCACTGTACACTGGACAATATGATTACAAAACATGTTCTACAGGATTGCCCCCAGTACACAGTCCTGAGAAGAGCAATGTGGTCCACACCCACGTCCCTGGAAGATAAACTATATGGGACAATCGATTCACTTAAACAGACAGCTGACTTCATGATAGAGTCTGGAATCCTACTCTGATTGTGTCTTGATCGCAGAGAGAGAGAGAGAGAGAGAGAGAGAGAGAGAGAGAGTGAGAGAGAGAGAGAGATCTTGTATTTTATATCTATTTTAGTTAGTAAAACTGAATTATCTCCATTTTATTGTTTTGTTTATATTGACCTTAATTATTCAGTTCTCTACTACTGATGTCATATTTCTTTTTTAAATGTGTAATGTAGGAAAACACATAACGACAGAGCACTGTCTTGAGAACACCTTGTTTCATATATTGAGACTGTCCTGTATTTTTTTCTTTCCAGTTCGTATGGCTGATGCCCATTGCTAATACCTGTCTTTTTTGTTATCATATCCTTGACATATATGTTCACTTTCTCCAGAAATATTGCTTCCTTCTACATGATGTTCACGTTCTCCAGAGATACTGATTTTGTTCCACATTATTTACTCTGTCAAATATTTGCGTGTAGTCTAAGCATGTGTATATAATTCCCTTACCTCTATAGTTCTTTCTACTATACTCTTAGGATGTATTTTACACTTTAGACGACTTTAAGAAACTAACATTATCTCTCACTTATTTAAGTCTTCCACGTCTCGTGATGAGTATTAGAAACATATTTTGGTCATATGGATCACGATACTAAGAGTGCGATGGTCATCGTATTCAGTGACGCTTCTTAGTGATGGCTATACAAATATATTTTAGTATATATGTATTAGCAGTGATCTCTGCAATATGTGCCATTTTGGCACGCAAGGTTTCTGTTTCTGAGATTGTAGTTCTGCCCTATGTGCCGTCTTAGGCTCGAAACGACAATAGATAGATAGATAGATAGATAGATAGATAGATAGATAGATAGATAGATAGATAGATAGATAGATAGATAGATAGATAGATAGATAGATAGATAGATAGATAGATAGATATAGATAGATAGAGATAGATAGATAGATAGATAGATAGATAGATAGATAGATAGATAGATAGATAGATAGATAGATAGATAGATAGATAGATAGATAGATAGATAGATAGATTGATAGATAGATAGATAGATAGATAGATAGATAGATAGATAGATAGATAGATAGATAGATAGATAGATAGATAGATAGATAGATAGATAGATAGATAGATAGATAGATAGATAGATAGATAGATAGATAGATAGATAGATAGATAGATAGATAGATAGATAGATAGATAGATAGATAGATAGATAGATAGATAGATAGATAGATAGATAGATAGATAGATAGATAGATAGATAGATAGATAGATAGATAGATAGATAGATAGATAGATATGTATTCCTTGCTCTCTTAGTGAATATATCTCTAGATATTATTATCAGGTATTATCAGGTCTTGAAGCTTGCCTATTTTTGTTTGTTGAATTGCAGTTTTTCCCTTCTCACTTTGTAAGTTCGTAGTCCTGTGGCTTCGTTGGGTATTGTTTCTGGACGTTCATTGCCATAGAGATGATTTCTATACTCCACTCTACTTTTCATTGTCATCCCTTTTTCTATTTATTATTTATAGCAAATCGAAACAACTTTGTTTTCCACTTTCATGCCAGGATATCCCTTGTTTGACTTACACAATAAATCTCAAGTGCATCTGCTTTTCCTTCATTGCACTGCTCTTCTATCGTTTCTCATCGAAAATTCACATCAAAATAAATTTATTTTTATTTTGTTCGTCAGCTTTGATATTATATTAGGCAATTATTATTATCATTATTGTTATTATTATATCATTTTAATAAACTACCAATCTCTTGTATACTTAGTTTATTATTTTGTTTGTTATTGCCTTGTACCTTGTATTCTTTATCCATTCTGCAATTTTAATTCTATATTTTTAATTCAAATTTGATGTTGACAATGTTGTCATTTAAACAATATATATGTTTTCTTTCTCGAATTGAATTTATTACGTTTTTTTTCATTTTGTTTTGTTTTAATGCAAAATGTCTTATTTCTCGACAAAACTAATTCATTACTTTTTTTTTTGGTTGTTATTAATCAAAATGTTTAAGCCGTTTAAAATAAGTCATTATTAAACAATGTTAAAAGCAAATGTAACAGAATCATCAGCTTTGTGACCAACCCTGGTCACGAATGTATCACCTTTACATGGAAATCTAGTGATACGAGCAAAATACAGCAATCTGCAATACTTTGTCGGCAAATTTTGATTTTTTCTAAATTTGTCTTTCTCTAAATGTATAAGTTACTAAAATTTATATTTCGTTTAATTTTTCTATCAATAGAATTCGTACTTTGAAAGGAAGGTATGCTTTTAACTTCATTAGTTAAGCACTTTTGCATTAACGAATACAATAATTATGTACATTGATTGAGCTTGCGTGTGAATGTTGACAACTGTCTTACTATACAAGAATCTGGCCTTAACGTACATGTGCTCACCTTCAGTAGATAGAGCGTGAGACAAACGTCATTATGTTTTGAACATTCGATGACCGATCTTGCTTCAAGGCTACAGGTTAACAAGTCAAAGAGACAGTGTCACCTAAATGCAACGAATGCGACTAACAACACGAATGGAAATGTGCTCAGAAGAACAGAAAATAAATCAACATGTTAACACGGTAAAGGTTGAGAAGGTACGGAAGAAAAACATAGAAATGTACATTACTACTTAATGGACACGTGACAAAATAAAAATTACCAAACGTTTCACTTACAAAAACCACTTGTCCGTTGAAAAAAATCAGTAAACAAACAAATATCACATATATTCAGTTATTATGAACAAGCATTCCGCTGTCCAAATCTACAGGAACGCTGTCCATATCTACAGGAACGCTGTCCATATCTACAGGAACGCTGTCCATATCTACAGGAACGCTGTCCATATCTACAGGAACGCTGTCCATATCTACAGGAACGCTGTCCATATCTACAGGAACGCTGTCCATATCTACAGGAACGCTGTCCATATCTACAGGAACGCTGTCCATATCTACAGGAACGCTGTCCATATCTACAGGAACGCTGTCCATATCTACAGGAACGCTGTCCATATCTACAGGAACGCTGTCCATATCTACAGGAACGCTGTCCATATCTACAGGAACGCTGTCCATATCTACAGGAACGCTGTCCATATCTACAGGAACGCTGTCCATATCTACAGGAACGCTGTCCATATCTACAGGAACGCTGTCCATATCTACAGGAACGCTGTCCATATCTACAGGAACGCTGTCCATATCTACAGGAACGCTGTCCATATCTACAGGAACGCTGTCCATATCTACAGGAACGCTGTCCATATCTACAGGAACGCTGTCCATATCTACAGGAACGCTGTCCATATCTACAGGAACGCTGTCCATATCTACAGGAACGCTGTCCATATCTACAGGAACGCTGTCCATATCTACAGGAACGCTGTCCATATCTACAGGAACGCTGTCCATATCTACAGGAACGCTGTCCATATCTACAGGAACGCTGTCCATATCTACAGGAACGCTGTCCATATCTACAGGAACGCTGTCCATATCTACAGGAACGCTGTCCATATCTACAGGAACGCTGTCCATATCTACAGGAACGCTGTCCATATCTACAGGAACGCTGTCCATATCTACAGGAACGCTGTCCATATCTACAGGAACGCTGTCCATATCTACAGGAACGCTGTCCATATCTACAGGAACGCTGTCCATATCTACAGGAACGCTGTCCATATCTACAGGAACGCTGTCCATATCTACAGGAACGCTGTCCATATCTACAGGAACGCTGTCCATATCTACAGGAACGCTGTCCATATCTACAGGAACGCTGTCCATATCTACAGGAACGCTGTCCATATCTACAGGAACGCTGTCCATATCTACAGGAACGCTGTCCATATCTACAGGAACGCTGTCCATATCTACAGGAACGCTGTCCATATCTACAGGAACGCTGTCCATATCTACAGGAACGCTGTCCATATCTACAGGAACGCTGTCCAAGGAGTCAAAACCAAAAATAACCAGTTGACGGCAAGTGGTCGCAAGGCAGAATTGGGTCACCTCAGCGATTCTGAAAATGGAATCTAATGATGTCACATGATCTAATTAGTTAGTTAGTCGTCGGATTATTCTCTTTGCACATCTAAAAACAGTCCATAAACGCCGAGATCTCTTGCCCAGTAAAACCAGCAGCAAGAAACGATAAACTTGTGCACATGATTTCCTCTCCGCTACGCCCCATTTCCTCGTGACACTGCTGAGTCTAGACACCATCCCAGGTGAGTAACACAGAGCTCAGGAAGTCGCACCAGGGCTGCAAATTCACAACAGAAATCGAACTTCATTTCGAGCGTACGGCCAGGTAGGGAGACACTATTGTCCATCATGATAACATATAACACACAATAATTAATGCGCCCACAACGCCCGAATGCACCAAAGAATGCAGCCAAAGTACAAGAAACATCGGAGCAAAGATGTCAATTTCATAAAGTGCAACATTCACTTGACCTGGCAGAACAATCCGCATTAAGAAGCTTTATGTATTTAGACATCGAAAAAACGCAACGACGGGTATTGAACACCTCTCAATGTCGTGATTGAAATGTCATATCGACTCCAGACCGGGTGTGGTCGCATTTATAACACATGCTTTGCTAAAAAAAAGAACGGACTACAAGGCACAATCGTGAATTAGTTAAGTGGAACATCATGAAGAAAGCTGATTTCTTTTCGTAACAAAATGTAGAAAAATCCTTTGGATGCCACGATTATTGAAAAAAATGGCAATGAAAGCATATGAAAAGACCTTGTTGTAACGCATGGTTCCTGGGTGACGAATCAGGGCCTGGAGACGACGAAGGTTGTTTCAAGACATCAAGGAGACCTTCAAGATAACGGAAGAAGTGGGAGATCTGGTTAACGAGAGAGATTCTTTCAGATGGGATGTGATGAATTCAACATTCTTTGGGAAATCTGGCTTGATACATAGATTTTTCATCAAACGAACTTTGTTTAATGCACAGATCTATGGGATAACTGGCTAGAGACAGGGATTCTTTCAAACGGGCTATGGTGAATACACCGTTCTATGGAAGTAGAGACGTACACTCTTTCAAACGGGCTGTGGAGAGTGCACCGTCCTATAAGACGTCAGGCCAGAAAGAGGAACTCTTTCAGAAGGCATATGGTGAACGAAATATTTTGGACAGACGACCTCATAATGACATATGTATTGATCTCTCTCTCTCTTTCTCTCTCTATCTCTCTCTCTCTGCCATGAAGTCTCAATCAGAGTGTAATTCCAGATTCTCTTATGAAGTCAGCTGTTAATTTAAGTGATTAGATTGGCCTATTTAGTTTATCTTCCAGGGAGATGAGTGGGGACCACGATGTCCTTCTTAGGTCTGTGGACTGGGGCCAATCCTGTAGAACATGTTTTGTTGCCATGTTGTCCAGTGTACAGTGGCATTGGCTGGTTGTACCTATTTTGAATTTGGTGAACATGTGATTTCTCATTCTGTTGTGGCCAGTGCGTAGGCGAAGTATGATGACTCGATACCTCCTTGATAGCTGGAGGTATCCGTCCCTCTCGTTATGCTTTGGGTGTTCTCGTTTCCATTCTTCATGGAACTGACCTTTGATGATGGATTTGGCTTCATCATAAATTACCGGATGGTTCTCTTGTGGTAATCCCCCTTCCTCTTTAGCTAATTTGTCTGCACGTTCGTTCCCGTGTATATTACAGTGTGATGGTATCCACTGAATGGCTACTCTCTGGAAGTTATTGCATAGTTGGTCTAGGGGTTGTTCTCAAGTCATCTAGTTCATTGTTCCGTTTGCTTTTTAGAGCTGTTAGTACTGACAGTGCATCAGTCAGTATCACCAATCAATTTATTGCGCCTGTTATTTTTGTTTTTAATAGCCAGTTTTGCAGCATCTCTAAGGGATTCAGTTTCTGCTTTAAAGTTGTTTGAGAATTTTCCAGTAGCTATTGACTTGGTGATTTCTTCCTGGTTATTCAGGATCAAAAACACACCTCCCCCTCCATTTCTGGTGGCATTTGTAGCACAGTGCATATGTGAGACCAAGAGTCCTGTGGGTAGATTTTCGCTTATGTGTTTTTCTGCTACGTTTTTTTTCTTTCTATGTCTGATTGGGGCCTTTTTTCATGATTCCTATTATATCTTACTTAAGTTCTGTTATTTTGTGTTTCCCATGAGGAGACATATCAGATGGGCCCAAGGGTTTCGGTATTGTTTGGTACATTACTGGGTCTCTAGTTGCCAGTTCATTGGAGAATGCAGTGTAGTTGCTCCTCTTTAGTCGTACTATTTCGTAACCAGTTATTCTTTGGTGCATGGGGTGGCTAAGGTGACTTCAATATTTCTCCGCTTGTTGCAATACTTTAGTGACCCGTCTGTCATCTAAGGGTTGTAAACCTGTTACCTGTTACTGAGTCTTGATAGGTCATAGCACCAGTGATGATATGGGCATCTTGGTTCTGTGTTCTGTTAATTCTGCTAAGGTGTGATTTGGAAACCATAGCCCAGACTGTGACTCCATACTCTAGGGCTGGTCGTACTCTTCTTACGTATAGTCTTTTTAAGATATTGCTGTCTGCTCCCCAGTCCGTTCCTGCCAATTTCGTCATAATATCAGTTCGTTCTCTGGCTCTTTTGCTTGCTCTGTCTCTCTGATTTTTCCAAGTCATTCTGTGATCCATGGTGACGAAAAGATATGTTGGGTTTTGGTCAATAGGGAGTGTATGGTCTTTTATCTTCAAGTTTGCAGAGAGTGTGTTTCTTGAAAGGCTGAAAATTGTGTATGTAGTTTTCTTTTCATTAATAAGAACCAGGTGTTCGTCCATTTTCAAGTTCTCCTATGGCGTCTTGCATCCTGGATCCAGCCACCGACATAGTTTTCTCACGTGCCCATAAAGCCAGATCATCTGCATATATTGATGAGTGTATTCTGGGTGGAATGCCCATTACGATGTCATTTATGAAAATTAAAAAGAGTGTTGGGGACAGGACTGCGCCTTGTGGAACACCTTGTTCGATTGGGACCTTCTTACTTAGTTGTCCTTATACTTGTACTCTGGCCGTTCTATCCTGAAGGTATTGAGAGATCGAATTGAATAAACGGCCTTGGATGCCAAGACTGAAAAGCTTGTTCTTTAAACCTTCCCTCCATGCCCTATCAAAAGCCTTCTCCATGTCGACCGTAGATTAAGGCTCTCTGTTTTCTCTATCCAGCTCTGACTTCGCTGATATCATGACCCCCCTTCTGTATTTGGCAGAGGCTGCTTTATAGGCAATGATGCTCTCCGTGCTTTGTGATGTTTCAGCTAGTTCTCTGGCAGAGTCCAGTTCCTCTTCCAGTCTTTGTATTTCTTGCTCCAGTATGACTTGTAGTTTCTTCGTGCTCCTCTAGGAAATGATTCTTTAGCAGCTCTTAGGATTCCATTTGATAAGCGCTCTATCATATTATTGATTTTATTTTCGTGGGTGTTGATAGGCGCAGCATAGGCATCAGTGAGCCTAGCAAACTTTTTCCAGTCTGCTCTTTTATAATTCCAGCGGAGAATTGGTATTTGCAACTCCTGTTTGTTAGGAAGATCCATTGAAAGCTTGACTGGTCTGTGGTGACTATCTCAAAGTTGGTACTTTCAAGTTCAGTACTTTTCTGGATATTTTGATGGATATGTCTCCTGTTGCAAATGCTAGGTCTGGGGTGGAAGTTGTTTTCCATCTTCTTGAGCAGAAGGTTGGGGGGTCCTCTCTAGAGTTTATGAGAAATAGGTTGTTGTCTATTTCCAATTCTTCCACTCTTCACCTCGAACATTGGACTCCTTATATCCCCATCTTTCAGAGTGGCTGTTAAAGTCTCCTACTACCAGACACTTTGACGCTGTTATTTCAATTGACTCCAGCTTCATTGGTTTGTCATAGGGTTGCCAGAACCTTCGAAGCAGAAAGCGGGACAAATGGTACTTTTTTAGACGCGAAAGCGGGACACATCATGTAAAGCATAATCTATCTATCTATTGTCCTTTACTTTCGAGCCGAAGACGGCACATAGGGCAGAACCAGAATCTCAAAAACAGAAACCTTGCATGCCAAAATGGCACATATTGCAGAGGTCACTGCCTCTAAAATCTATGGCTCTGTTTCCATAACAATAGTTTTTACAATGACAGCTTGTCAAGCCATCGATCAACCTCCTTAGTCTTGTATTATGCTTGATTGCACAAGCATAAAGCATAATAGCCATAGGAAAAGTCAGAGATAGCACACACATAGACTAATTATTATTACATTATAATTCTAATACATGTACCAGTAATTTTTTTAATTAATAAAAAAAATGTTTACCTTGATTCCAGCTTCTTAAGTCGGTGTCGGCTGCATCTCATATTTGTCTGACTTCAGACTCTGAGTGAGAAGATCTTGTCGCTGGATTACGTAGTCATAAAACTCGGTGCAGCTAAGTTTATAATTAAACACACATTTCATTATTGCTTCAACAGTTGCTACGTGCAACCGATTTCGTTCATCTGTCCACTGCACATTCATTAAAGAAAATATTCTTTCCACATTAGCATTGTGTCCTGGAACGCTGAAGATGAATTCACATAAATGTAATAACTTGGAATACTGATCCGCACATTTACATTGTCTTAAGAAAAACGTCCATTTCTCCTGACATGATTTACTATTCCATCTATCTCCATTTTTACAAAGTTCTAATTCAATAAACTCTTTCAAATATGTGAACTGATCAAACAACAATGAATCATCTATCGACACACCTTTGTCTTGTAGAAACATTAATGTTCCCTGAACTGCAGTCCATTCTGGTTTAGAGTCTAGTAGCATCCAAGTAAAGATGGTGGAAAATTCATTCAAATGCGTCATCCACTTTTGCAAATAAGCGGCCGCTGTTTCATAAAATTCATCCACCTCAGCAAAACTAAGAGTCGCCTAAGAGTAAGACGAAGCCGAAGACGTCATCTTTTGTAAATTTTTAAATAATACCGCCTTCCGCACTAACAATTTTCGTGCTGGATATTCTCAAATGAGTATTTATGAGTTGTATCTACAAACTTTATTATTAAACAGCGATAGCGCAGGACTCTACAAATAGACGCTTCGGACTAAGAAGCTTCATTTTGTAACAAAACTCAAACCAATAATAAATAATTTAAGAAAATATTAAAATTTGTAGGTGAAAAATTTGGCTGGATTAAAAAGCGGGACAAATTGCTGTCCCCCAGACCCTTAGGCGGGACAATTAATTTTTGATGAAAAAGTGGGACAATCCGGAAAAAGCGGGACGGATGGCAACCCTAGTTTGTCATTTTGACAGTATATGTTAAATATCCTTATACCAGCAGAGTTAAGGTATAGGTCTGTACCAATGATCTCTGCCTCTCCGTTTGTGTCTACATCTATCAGTTTCGCTGGTATGGTAATTTTAATAAGTATAAGGATTCCACCATTGTGACCTTCCCTGTCCTGTCTAAATGTTTGGTAGCCCCTAATCATAAATCTATGCTGAGGATTAAGGTCAGTTTCTTGGATGCAGGCAGCGTCTATCTCCTCCTCTGCTAGTCTGATTGCTAGGGCATGTTTTTTGTGGTATATGCCCTTCGCATTCCAGTGTATTATTTTCAGCTGTTTCTTGAAGCCTTTCCGGTCCGCAGTAGTTTCTCTCTGGTCCCATTTCCTAGCTCTCCAAAATGGGTCAGGGTGACCAAAAATAGCTTGTGGTGGACCTCTTCGTGGCATGTGGCCCAGCATTTCACCTGCCTGGGATGACTCCACGGACAGAACACTATAATTAGAGTCAGTCAGATCAATTCTGATTGAATACCTGTTAGAACGTTGCACTGTGTTCTGCGCCAGTGGTCCAGTGCATCCGATTTCTGCCAGCATTATATTTAGGTTTGCTTTCCTTAGCCTTTGATTGTCCCCAATCTTCCTGCAAGGCAGTAGATTGTTTTTTCTGTAGGATGTTTTCTGCACTTAGATGGGTGGCCCTCCCAGGTTTACGAGCACCATCTGCCCGACATTAATGTAGATATCCGAACATTTGTAACACAGCAGGTCATCAAACGATCACACATCAAACAACATACATTCCGTTTCAATGCAGCTGGTAAATTGCGCGTCGAACTCTCACTGCCATTAATTATCAGATTCCTGATGTGCTCAATTTGTAAAATTGTGCAAATTTGAAATGAAAAGCACTGCTGAAAAAAACAATGCCACAAAAGGACGAACAATCTCTGAACTCAAACGCAAACACGCGTCCATCTTGGTGCGTCCCATGACGTCCGTATTGATCTGAGAAGCAGTCCAAACACATGTTTTCTGAGAGAGAGTGTTTCGACTGGAAAGTCTCAAATATAATTGTTTATATATAGCAATTTGTGACAGACAATAAAAACAAGTGAAATAACTTAAATGCCGCCGAATTCTACGGCAAACTATAATTCTCAAACAGAAGAAATAGACTCAAGATTTAACATAACAGTTAGCACGATCTTCACAGTAGTGTCCCATATAGTATGTATGTTATGTAGATTCATGACCATTGCCGAAATCATTAGCTCGCCCTATCTTTCTCATGGCATTCAGAATGTCATCACGGTCCATTGAACTTGCGCCAACCACGGCAGCCATGGTGGAAAGGCGGCAGGAACTATTTAAGGCTATATCTGAAAAGTCTTCCTTGTTGCAGTTTCCTCATATTCCAAGTCCGACTTGTTGCAGGAGCTACTGAGTTAAGTGCTCTGTGCACACCGTGAGCTGTGTGTTTCATCCGTTTTGATCGTGTTTCGATATTCTGATTGTTTACGGTGAATGATAATATCGTATGACAGGTAACAGTAGGCTGTGTTCACTGTATGTGTGGTTTCGCCTTATGTCTTTTGACACGTGCTGAGACTGCTATGATGGGGTCTACAGCTACCCGTCTTTCTTTGAGAGATGATATAGTAATTTGGATGATTCCACTGGCACGGGCGGTTGAGTAATTATTGATTTTAATTCGTTTGCAGAGATACCCGGGCATTCCATAACCATAACCATCCCATTACTGGGTTCTTATGGAGGGAGATGCAGGTCCGGAGGATAAAGACCGCTTGTCCTGAGGTGTTCGAGTCTGAGTTTTTATTTCATACCAACAGAAACAGTTTGACCTTCCCTGGATTCGAACCCGCGTTTTTCTTGGTTCTGAGCGCGACGAGTTGTCGATTCTGCCAGGGCCTCTCTCATAACGCTAGCCAAATCATCGGACAAATGGCAGCACTGTTGTCCGGCAATGATATAACACTGGAGGCAAAACGGGCTTTCTACAATACACTCTTTTTTCCCTCGTTGCGCTCTCAGTGCTACCCCTGGGTCTAGATACACGAGAAATAAGAAATATAAAAATAAGAGAAACAACAAAGTTCTAGATCTCCATGCCAGCATGATCCAAATCAAGACTCCACTATACATCTTACTTGTGCTAACTTCCATTTTCACTGACAATCTTCTCTTTCGCCCTCTACCTTAAGTGCTCTTCATAGCAGATTTTGCGATTGGTTTTGTATCTTTGATGTAAATGTTGTTTTTTTCTTCCAGTGTTTGCTGTTTTCAGTGGGGAGATAGCATGTTGCATTGCACAGTTTGTGTTGTTCCAAGCTAAGGATTTTGCTTGGTTAAAATAATTATTTTCCTTAGACAAATTTTGTGAATAAACAACAGTCTTGTAATTCCCCTTTATTTGTATTCTCTAATACTGAGATATATTTAAAAAACAAAAAAAAAAACAAAGTACACTTCTTGCAAATTTCTAATTATCAATTTTCTATTAAAAAGAATACATATTTTATCTCGGACATTGTCATTCTAATATGACTAATGTGCTTTGAGCATGTTATTTTCCTATCTCATTCTGTAGCTGTATCTTTATTTTGAAATGCTTCCCATTATTTGTTGTCTTCTCAGCGCAGTCGTTGTTTTCTTTTCAGCGCAGTCGTCTTTGTTTTCTTCTAAGCGTAGTGGTCTTTATTTTCTTCTCAGCGCAGTCGTCTTTGTTTTCTTCTAAGCGTAGTGGTCTTTATTTTCTTCTCAGCGCAGTCGTCTTTGTTTTCTTCTAAGCGTAGTGGTCTTTATTTTCTTCTCAGCGCAGTCGTCTTTGTTTTCTTCTAAGCGTAGTGGTCTTTATTTTCTTCTCAGCGCAGTCGTCTTTGTTTTCTTCTAAGCATAGTGGTCTTTAGTTTCTTCTCAGCGCAGTCGTCTTTGTTTCCTTCTAAGCGTAGTGGTCTTTATTTTCTTCTCAGCGCAGTCGTCTTTGTTTTCTTCTAAGCGTAGTGGTCTTTATTTTCTTCTCAGCGCAGTCGTCTTTGTTTTCTTCTAAGCGTAGTGGTCTTTATTTTCTTCTCAGCGCAGTCGTCTTTGTTTTCTTCTAAGCGTAGTGGTCTTTATTTTCTTCTCAGCGCAGTCGTCTTTGTTTTCTTCTAAGCGTAGTGGTCTTTATTTTCTTCTCAGCGCAGTCGTCTTTGTTTTCTTCTAAGCGCAGTCGTGTTTGTTTTCTTCTCAGAGCAGTCATTTTTGTTTTCTTCTCAGCGCAGTCGTCTTTGTTTTCTTCTAAGCGCAGTCGTGTTTGTTTTCTTCTCAGAGCAGTCATTTTTATTTTCTTCTCAGCGCAGCTATCTTTGTTTTCTTCTCATCGCAGTCGTCTTTGTTTTCTTCCTAGAGCAATCGTCTCTGTTTTCTTCTCATCGCAGTCGTCTTTGCTTTCTTCTCAGAGTCGCCACCTTTGTTTTCTTATCAGCGCAATTGTCTTTGTTTTCTTCTCAGCGTAGTCGTCTTTGTTTTCTTCTCAGCGCATTTGTTTTTGTTTTCTTCTCAGAGCAGTCATCTTTGTTTTCTTCGCAGTCATCTTTGTTTTCTTCTCATCGCAGTTGTCTTTGTTTTCTTCTCAGAGCAGTCATCTTTGTTTTCTTATCAGTCATCTTTGTTTTCTTCTCATCGCAGTTGTCTTTGTTTTCTTCTCAGCGCAGTTGTCTTTGTTTTATTCTCAGAGCAGTCACCGTTGTTTTCTTCTCAGCGCAGTTGTCTTTGTTTTCTCAGAGCAGTTGTCTTTGCTTTCTTCTCATCGCAGTTGTCTTTGTTTTCTTCTCAGCGCATTTGTTTTTGTTTTCTTCTCAGAGCAGTCATCTTTGTTTTCTTCTCAGTCATCTTTGTTTTCTTCTAATCGCAGTTGTCTTTGTTTTCTTCTCAAAGCAGTTTTCTTTGTTTTCTTCTCATCGCAGTTGTCTTTGTTTTCTTCTCAGCGCAGTTGTCTTTGTTTTATTCACAGAGCAGTCACCGTTGTTTTCTTCTCAGCGCAGTTGTCTTTGTTTTCTTCTCAGAGCAGTCGTCTTTGTTTTCTTCTCAGAGCAATCGTCTTTTTTGTATTTTTCTCTTCGCATTTGTCTTTGTTTTCTTCTCAGCGTAGTCGTCTTTGTTTTCTTCTCAGAGCAGTCATCTTTGTTTTCTTCTCAGTCATCTTTGTTTTCTTCTCAGAGCAGTCATCTTTGTTTTCTTCTCAGTCATCTTTGTTTTCTTCTCTCATCGCAGTTGTCTTTGTTTTCTTCTCAGAGCAGTCATCTTTGTTTTCTTCTCAGTCATCTTTGTTTTCTTCTCATCACAGTTGTCTATGTTTTCTTCTCAGCGCAGTTGTCTTTGTTTTCTTCTCAGAGCAATCGTCTTTTTTGTTTTTTTCTCATCGCATTCGTCTTTGTTTTCTTCTCAGAACAATCGTCTTTGTTTTCCTCTCAGAGTCGTCATCTTTGTCTTCCTCTCAGAGTAATTGTCTTTGTTTTCTTCTCAGCGCAGTCGTCTTTGTTTTTTTCTCAGAGCAGTCATCGTTGTTTTTTTCTCAGTCATCTTTGCTTTCTTCTCAGCGCAGTTGTCTTTGTTTTCTTCTCAGCGCATTTGTTTTTGTTTTCTTCTCAGAGCAGTCATCTTTGTTTTCTTCTCAGTCATCTTTGTTTTCTTCTCTCATCGCAGTTGTCTTTGTTTTCTTCTCAGAGCAGTCATCTTTGTTTTCTTCTCAGTCATCTTTGTTTTCTTCTCATCACAGTTGTCTATGTTTTCTTCTCAGCGCAGTTGTCTTTGTTTTCTTCTCATAGCAATCGTCTTTTTTGTTTTTTTTCTCATCGCATTCGTCTTTGTTTTCTTCTCAGAACAATCGTCTTTGTTTTCCTCTCAGAGTCGTCATCTTTGTCTTCCTCTCAGAGTAATTGTCTTTGTTTTCTTCTCAGCGCAGTCGTCTTTGTTTTTTTCTCAGAGCAGTCATCGTTGTTTTTTTCTCAGTCATCTTTGCTTTCTTCTCAGCGCAGTTGTCTTTGTTTTCTTCTCAGCGCATTTGTTTTTGTTTTCTTCTCAGAGCAGTCATCTTTGTTTTCTTCTCAGTCATCTTTGTTTTCTTCTCATCGCAGTTGTCTTTGTTTTCTTCTCAGAGCAGTCATCTTTGTTTTCTTCTCAGTCATCTTTGTTTTCTTCTCATCGCAGTTGTCTTTGTTATCTTCTCAGAGCAGTCATCTTTGTTTTCTTTTCAGTCATCTTTGTTTTCTTCTCATCGCAGTTGTCTATGTTTTCTTCTCAGAGCAGTCGTCTTGGTTTTCTTCTCAGCGCAGTCATCTTTGTTTTCTTCTCATCGCAGTTGTTTTTGTTTTCTTCTCATCGCAGTCGTCTATGTTTTCTTCTCAGCGCAGTCATCTTTGTTTTCTTGTCAGCGTAGTCATCTTTGTTTTCTCCTCTACGCAGTTGTCTTTGTTTTATTATCCAAAATGTTTTTTTTCACGTTTACAATTAATAAATAAACCAGAATCGTTAGGAGAATCAACATCTTTCTTAGTGACGTCATAACTGTCCCACCTTTAATAGAAAAAAACGAACTTTCTCCATGGTCAACAAAGTAATAAACGCAGGCAGTTTCGAATACTATTTACAATGATATTTGTACTTGTATTTTTGATTCATGTATACACAATACTAACAATGTCAGTTCCGTATCTTTTTTTCAGCTACTCAAGTACCGAAACAAAGTAAGTCAATAACCATACTTCTTAAATAATTTAGTTCTAAACAAATAAACATAAACAGCGACACAGCTTACATAGGAATTTAAATAGCGAAGACATTGGCCAGGAAGCATGAATTAAAGAAGGTGCTACTAATACAGGAGGAGCAGCTCGGTGAAATCAATGACATCAATAGCAAGAGTCTGAAATTGATGATACAATCTCAAGGGACGAGAAAGACCAAGAATCAAGAGGAAATCTTCGCAGAAATATTCAAGAAGTGTCGATGCGATATACATTTCTGTGAAGTGTTAAACCATATCTTCCGATAAAGCTTTATTTGACATGAAAAGAAACGAACAAATAAGAGAAATCGACGAGAAAAGGGGAAATAGAAGGTAGCAAATAAGTAACACAAATAAACCCTTTAAAGATGACATACGCGTTGAAATTAAAAGATATGAAAAGAGACGTGCACGGAGGATAGTCGACGAAAATAACTTAAACAAGCAAAATCCTTACAATTTGCTGTAGCAGAACAGTTTTACAGTCAACAGTTCGTAAAATAATTCCAAAGGCTGAAACAGATTTATGACCTGGAAAATGCAGAATAAGGTGCTGGGAAGACCTCCAAGTGTGAGCTGGGAGAAACTGAATGTACTTTTGTGTTCAATAACATTGATTTTGTAGGCATGATGAGGGATTGCAGTAGATCGCAATTTTGAAAAAGCGAAAGATGGATAGGAATGTAACAGCAGGGAAACAGAAGACAATGCAAGCTGTGGAGATTACATTTTATCGGACGAATTTGAGCATCACTTCCGTGAGATCGTATCACAAATGAAAATGTTTGTAAAAGGGTACAGTAAGGAATCAGCCAGGAAACAATTGGAGGTCATACAATAAATAATCTAAGGTGTGTTGATGATACAGTCTTAATCGCTAAGAGTGAAAATGAGTTACAAGAAATGTTGGACATTATAGTGAAAGAAAGCAAAAATAAAGGACTCAGCCTTAACAGCAAAACGACAGAAGTAATGGAAACAACAAAGAAAAGGACATCACATCAGCGCAAAATAAAGACAAGTGGAATAATATTAAAGCACGTAAATGAATTTAAATATTTGGGAATATTGTTAACCTCAGACGGAAGATGTACAAAAGAGGTGAGATGAAGAATGGCTCAGGCAAAAGCGGCTTCAAAAAAATGAGGAAGATACTGTGCAATCCATTTTTGACAATAGAAACAAGAAAAAGAGTTCTTAAATGTTATGTAGAGCCAGTCTTAATATATGGATGTGAATCATAGACAATAGGACAACAGACAAGAAAATCACTGGAGTCTGTAGAAATATGGTTTTACAGAAGAATGTTGAGAATACCATGGACAGCAAAAAAGAGTAATGAGAGTGTTCTGAAAGAGGTCAAAGCAAAAAGAGAGCTGATTTCTAATATTATGGAGAAACAATCATCATTTTTTGGCCATGTAATGAGAAGAAAACAACTGGAATATATTGTAACAACTGGAACAGTTGAGGGACGAAGAGATAGAGGGAAGCAAATAGAAAAAATACCAGACAGCTTAAGAGAATGGCTTGGCAGAAGGTCAACAACAGAAACGATAAATAACTGTCGAGATCGAAAGTAGTGGAGATACATGATCACCTACGTAAGTAGGCCCGGTACTTGATGATGATGATGATGATGATGACGGAATCAGAGTGTATGGTGATCTTTCGACTATTATGAACAAGCGCATGATGGAATGGTTTGCCCATGTATTTCTTTTTCACCAGGGCTAGCAAGGACCATTTTGCAAGCGCCGGGAAAGATATATGAATGATATGTAGGCACTGAAACATATGGGGGGGAAAACATGTAATATTGGGGGAAGTGCCTTTGGTATGTAGACCCACAAGATGACTGAAGATATACAGAAATAGAGAAGATCGATAACTTTTGTGAGTGGTGCCTTGACCTAAGGTCTTACGGAGATTACATATATATATATATATATATATATATATATATATATATATATATATATATATATATTTATATATATATGTGTGCGTGTGTGTGTGAAATTAGAACTACTAACACAAGTCAAACAAGACATATGAGATTTTGGGGGCACGTTAAAAGACACCGGAGTCAACTAAAACCTAAATTGAAAGAGAATAGATAAGGTAAATGCGGCAGAAGCAGACCAAGACTAACATGGACGAGTAACATTAACTGCGGAATGGCGATAAAGGTAGCCAACCTTCGATGAGGAGACGACACTCAAAGATGCTGCTGATATATACCTATATTGAAGGTACCAGTTTCGACCTTAGCAGGATCATTTCTTCTATTTGTAAATAAATACATATAAAGAAAAAAAAATATATTTGTTTTTTTTTTTTAATGTAGATGTTAAATAACATTTACTTAAATGTACACACAAATTGTTGATCACATAAGTATGAACACGTGATGCAGCATGTACTGCAGTTGTGTAATCCAAATGTAAATCAAACTGAAGTCAGTCGAATACAAAAAACTTCAATTCCTTAACGATGCACGGGGATGAACCTAATGCTATATACGTCATCAAGACCTTTTTTTGGGGACTCAATGAAGATATCCCCGATGGAAGAATAAATTGTACTATTAGTCCCATAAATGATTCGCTTCCAGAGGTTTATGATGTAAACAAAGCAGTTTTGTCATTGCAAGTGAATAATGTCCACACCTATAATTGGTCAGGATTGTGTAGCAGCAGCAGCTTTATAGCGAACACAGAAAACATAGGATTGTGCTGTTCTGAAACAGCTATGCCATGCTATCCTAGAAGTGCCTTTAATGGGATTACTGTGACCACAAACCACTCTCCATGTGTGTGCCACACATTTACACCCCAGAAAGAAATACTGAATATAACAACATCATGTGCCGACTGTGATATTAATGACCACAGACCAGGAGCCTCCAGTATGATTGATACAACTGTTGAACCAAGCATTTCATCAGCAGAGCCATATCTATGGAATGTTAATCTGACATTGTTCTTGAATGATGTCCAAGTTAATGAGACATCAGAATCGTGTGGCGGCAGCTAAAATAAGGGAGCGGAGAACATCAAGTTCTGCTGCTATAAAGGAGACTTGCCTTGCTATCCCAGAATTGCCTTAAATGGGATCACTGTAGTTGAAAACTTCTCCTCTTGTGTAAACTACACATTCACATCTAAGAGTGAATCAGTGAAGGTCACAAAATCATATTCTCTCTGTGGTTTTACTAGCTACAGGTCAGGTGGCTTCTGTTGCATTGGAAATGATAACTTACCACCACTGTGTGTCTATATGTTTGGAATTGGAGTCATCAATGATGGCCTAACATCATCAAGTGCTATGACGATCATCAATTTCGGGAGGACGTGAACTCCCATGGTATATGGTGGATAAGCGGCAGGAACCATTGAATGCTATGTCTGAAAAGTGTTCCTTCTTGCAGTTTCCTCATATTCCAAGTCCGGCTTGTTGCAGGAGCTACTGAGTTAAGTGCCCTGTGCACACCGTGAGCTGTGTGTCTCATCCGTTTTGATCCTGCTTCGATATCCCGCTTGTTTACGATGAATGATGATATCGTATGACAGGGAACAGTTGGCTGTGTTCACTTTCTGCGCGGTTTCGCCTTATGTCTTTTGGCGTGTGCTGAGACTGCTACGATGGGGACTACAGTTACCTTTCTTTGTTTGGGAGATGAGTTAGTAATTCAGATGATTCTACTGGCACGGGCGGTTGAGCAATTATGGATTTTAATTCGTTTGCTGTGAGACCGAGGCATTCCATAACCAATAACCAATAACGTCATCAAAATGTTCTTTTCACTTTGATGTAGTTAACAATATATTTCATGTATGTCTCTCAACATGTAACTAACATTTATATCGTCATTCTATCTTGATGAAGAATATGAGCGTTTATTTTCGAAGTTAGTTCATAAGTCACATGGCTTCCTGGTGTGCAGCATCATGATTATTATGTTTGTAAAATCCATGAACGGAACCGACCTACCT